>JBBGZY010001256.1:322500-922500 GCA_037952925.1 Lithobates clamitans
ACAGTGCGGCCTGACAAAATCTCAAATAAAAAACATAATCAATGACTCCAAAGAAAAACATGTTGGAGAATGCAGAAATGAGCTAACAAACTCCAAAAAACTAACTTTTTACCAGTCATTGCAGAGAGACTACAAACTGGCCCCATACCTGGAGGTGCTACAAGACCCCAAAGACAGACAGACCCTGAGCCTGTACAGACTGAGTGCCCACAGCCTGGAAATCGAATTAGGATGGCACAGGCAGACCTACAAGCCCAGGGAGAGTAGACTGTGCCAGCAATGTGACCAGGGGGTCCTGGAGGATGAGGACCACTTCCTGCTACATTGCCCAAAGTACGCATCAGTGAGGGACACTCACTTCCAGAGACTCTCCACTCTCATCCTGGACTTCAATTCTATAGAAGAGAAAACTCCAATTTCTACTGGGAGAAGAGGAGCCAATGGTAAAAATTGCTGCCCAATATGTGACAGCGTGTCAACGACTGAGAGGGGCATGAAAGACTGAGGACTTAAAAATCCTTTACATGAACCTATGCCCACCTTTCTCACAGAAACGAGAGAGAGAGAGAGAGAGAGAGAGAGAGAGAGAGAGAGAGAGTTTTGGGCAACAAGCTCTTCCTCAAGCCAAGGACGACAGATACATCAATACTCACATACAGTATCTCACAAAAGTGAGTACACCCCTCACATTTTTGTAAATATTTTATTATATCTTTTCATGTGACAACACTGAAGAAATGACACTTTGCTACAATGTAAAGTAGTGAGTGTACAGCTTGTATAACAGTGTAAATTTGCTGTCCCCTCAAAATAACTCAACACACAGCCATTAATGTCTAAACTGCTGGCAACAAAAGTGAGCACACCCCTAAGTGAAAATATCCAAATTGGGCCAAATTAGCCATTTTCCCTCCCCGGTGTCATGTGACTCGTTAGTGTTACAAGGTCTCAGGTGTGAATGGGGAGCAGGTGTGTTAAATTTGGTGTTATCGCTCTCACTCTCTCTTATACTGGTGACTGGAAGTTCAACATGGCACCTCATGGCAAAGAACTCTCTGAGGATCTGAAAAAAAAGAGTTGTTGCTCTACATAAAGATGGTCTAGGGCAGTGATGGCGAACCTTGGCACCCCAGATGTTTTGGAACTACATTTCCCATGATGCTCAACTACACTGCTGAGTGCAAGAGCATCATGGGAAATGTAGTTGCAAAACATCTGGGGTGCCAAGGTACGCCATCACTGGTCTAGGCTATAAGAAGATTGCTAAGACCCTGAAACTGAGCTGCAGCACGGTGGCCAAGACCATGCAGCGGTTTAACAGGACAGGTTCCACTCAAAATAGGCCTCAATGGTTCCCTCAATGAACTTTAGCTACCCAGTGCCGGCACCACTCATGCAGCCCCAGACCATGACACTCCCACCACTATGCTTGTCTTTGTACTCCTCACCTGGTTGCCGCCACACACACTTGACACCATCTGAACCAAATAAGTTTATCTTGGTCTAATCAGACCACAGAACATGGTTCCAGTAATCCATGTCCCCTGTCTGCTTGTCTTCAGCAAACTGTTTGCAGGCTTTCTTGTGCGTCATCTTTAGAAGAGGCTTCCTTCTGGGATGACAGCCACGCAGACCAATTTGATGCTGTGTGCAGTGTATGGTCTAAGCACTGACAAGCTAACCCCCCCAACCCCTGCAACCTCTGCAGCAATGCTGGCAGCACTCATACGTCTATTTCCCAAAGACAACCTTTGGATAGGACGCTGAGCACGTGCACTCAACTTCTTTGGGTGACCATGGCGAGGCCTGTTCTGAGTGGAACCTGTCCTGTTAAACCGCTATATGGTCTTGGCCACCGTGCTGCAGCTCAGTTTCAGGGTCTTGGCAATCTTCTTATAGCCTAGGCCAGTCGTGTCCAAAGTCCGGCCCGCAGGCCAATGGCAGCCCGTGTTCCGGTTTAATACAGCCCCACAGGTAATTTGGTAAAATCTGTTGTGGCCCCCAGTGAATCCTAGAGCGCCGCCCAGGACCCCTGGAATCTCTGGATTTTCTAACGCCGCGGGACTGCACGTCCTAAGTCGGCGTTCTCTTGGACATCGCGGGATTTGGTGCGTTCCTTCTCCCTGCGCTGTGTCTCCACCACACACAGCCACAAAGGCAGGCAATTCATCTTTGCTGCAACTGAAGAGAACCTGGCTAAGAAAATGCTGAGCTTGTTTGGCTCAACATATTTGTGTGAGAAGACATTCTCTGCTATGAACTTTAACAAGAACCGCGTAAAGACAAGAGTAAGCAACTCTCACCTGCGTGACATTTTGCGCATCAAAACCACTGCCTTTGAACCAGAC
This sequence comes from Lithobates clamitans, assembly GCA_037952925.1. Classification (NCBI taxonomy): domain Eukaryota; kingdom Metazoa; phylum Chordata; class Amphibia; order Anura; family Ranidae; genus Lithobates; species Lithobates clamitans. Next base: position 324,849 of record JBBGZY010001256.1, read on the forward strand.
CTAGCCTATGTGCTGCAGTTCAGATCTCAGTTTCACCCTTCACATTAGTGCAGGCAAGTTTTTTTCAATTGAGATGCACACATTGTAAAATCTCAGGTAATGTCAGTTGGTCTAAATCAGTTATAAATTTATTTGGACACAACATGTATACACTTGGTGTTATGTTCCATTTCATATTTTTTTAACTTAAAAGTTGACAGACAACCTTTATTACCAATAATATGTAATGTACTTTACAATGTTCCTGACATATATTTCAGCTTCCTTGAATTTTTTTTTCATCTGGCCTTCAGATATGAAAGGCAGAGTGATTTAGTTTTGTTAGTGTTTAGATTGTCATCCATGTGACAAAATGAAAAGTATTCCGTTAATTTGCATTTAATTTTAAAGGTTCAAAGGATGTCAGGCAAAATGGTCGGCCCTCACGCATGTTCACTTCATCAAATCTGGCCCTCTTTGAAAAAAGTTTGGACAACCCTGGCCTAGGCCATCTTTATGTAGAGCAACAATTCGTTTTTCAGATCCTCAGAGAGTTCTTTGCCATGAGGTGCCATGTTGAACTATCAGTGACCAGTATGAGAGAGTGAGAGCGATAACACCAAATTTAACACACCTGCTCCCCATTCACACCTGAGATCTTGTAACACTAATGAGTCACATGACACCTGGGGAGGGAAAATGGCTAATTGGGCCCAATTTGGACATTTTCACTTAGGGGTGTACTCACTTTTGTTGCCAGCGGTTTAGACATTATTGGCTGTGTGTTGCCTTATTTTGAGGGGACAGCAAATTTATACTGTTGTACAAAAGATATAATAAAATATTTACAAAAATGTGAGGGGTGTACTCACTTTTGTGAGAATATATATATATATATATATATATATATATATATATATATATATATATATAAAATCAACCACGATCAAAATAGAAGGGAGGGGTTGCAATGAGCGTGTATCTGTGGAGTAGGATTAGAATCGAAAAGTACTAAAAAGTAGTGGAAAACAGCTTTAATTATATGGCATGGGTTAATGATGGTATTTGTACATTCCTACCTGGAAAATTCCATACATGATGACGGTTAAAGGCCTATTTCCAGAATATTCAGCTACCTTAAATATATCAAGACCCCATTTATTAGCTTCTTCTATTTCCTGTAACACAAAAGGCAATGAGATTCATACACAAAAGGTTAGATTCAGCCTCAAGATGAATAATAATTGTGCCGATTAAAATAAATAAATAAATCATTAAATTTCAGCTTTAAAAGGAGACATGTATAATCAGCGAAAGACTTCACCACTGCCATACGCTACAATGTAAACCTAAAACAGAACAATGTGATGAATTACTAATGGGTTCATAGTTACCTTTGACAGGAGTTCTTCCTGGTCAGTCTTTACTCCAAACCGTGGAATAGTGCAGATAGTCAAGCTAGAGCTATGAGTCAGCTTCTTCACACCACTAATTTGGGACATGGGTCTCTTCTTCTTTTCCTTCTCCTTTGTAGTTGGAGAGGGAATTTCCACTTCATGCTGTTTTTCTGGTGGAAACAATTAGGTAAAAAAATGATGCCCCTTCCTAAATCACATTTTCCAAGGCACTGAGACTTGATAAACTTGCACTTGCCAAAAATGTTCCTCAACAAGCTAAACACAATGAATTGCTTGGGAGCAAGTTAGAGCAACGATTCCGAAGGCTACGTTCATAAAGACAGCTCAACATGAGTGTGTATCTCCTAAGCTGGATTGACGGACATAGCTCTCCATATTCTTGACTGTAGGGTTATAGCGCCACCTTCAGGAGTAGGACTAGGCAGAGAAAAAAAAACAAGCACAGAACCGCCTACGGGCAGTCCCAACTGGTAGTAAACCCCTTCTCTGCTATAGGCAGCTCAGTTCGTTAGAAAGCAGTACAAACAAAAAAAGGAGGGGTGGGTGCTGTGTCCGTCAATTAACTCAGAGAAAGGGATTTTATGGTGACTAGAAAAAAATCCAGTTTTCTCTTTCGTTCATTGATGGACACAGCTCACAGCTTCTTGACCATGGGGACGTCCAAAAGCAGTGCCACAATGAGGGGTGAGAACACAGAATAAAAAGAAAAAAAAACAGACAAACTATTGAACCACATTTCCCAGTAGGGAGCCAGGTCCTTACTCATAGACTAGGTAGAACAAAATTGGGTTGCCTATAGCAGAGAGGGGGTTTACTACCAGTTGGGACTGCCCATAGGCGGTGCTGTGCTTGCTCTTTTTTCTGTCTAGTCCTACTCCTGAAGGTGGTGATATAACCCTACGGTCAAGAATGTGAAGAGCTGTGTCTGTCAATGAACAAACGAGAAATACGCTTGTTACAAAGAAAGCTTTTCATTTTTGTTGCTTCAACGTATTGCATTATCTACTGATATTGAGTGCAGCCATGAGCTCCACACTCTAAACTGGTCCCAGCTGAAAATTTCCAGTATAATAACTGGCACTCTCTGCATGATGGTAAAAAACCTTGCCTGTGCAGCAGCAGCAGCAGCAGCCCCGAGGATCCCCAATATCTACCTGAGCCCCATCTCGATCCAGCGATGTGCACAAGAGCCTCAACTCTCCCAGATCTCTCCCTCCTCATTGGCTGAGACAACAGCAGGAACCACTGCCTCCCACTACTGTCAATTATAGCCAGTGAGCCAATGAGGAGAGAGCAGGGGACGGGGCCGAGACTTGGCTGTGTGTGAATGGACACACAGAGCTGCGGCTTGGGGAGCGAGCCTGCTCAGGTGCCCCATAGCAAGCTGCTTGCTGTGGGGACACTTGATAGGAGGGACCAAGCAGAGGAGGATCGGGGATGCTCTGTGCAAAACCACTGCACAAAGCAGGTAAGTATGACAAGTTTGTTATTTAAACAAAAAATAAATATGCCTTGACAATCACTTATTGCAGCCTATTGGTTTCTAGGACACAGGTAGCCAATGTCACCTAATGTCCTTCATGACTAGGACACAAGTGGCCAATGCTGTCTAGCATCATTCATTGCTAGGATATTGCCACCCAGTGTCCTCCATTGCTGGAACACAGGACCCCACTGCCACTTAGCTTCCTTCATTGTTAGGACGCAGGTGGCTCCTATGCTCTAATACAAAACATTTGTGCTATAGGCATGTAGGGGGTACCCCCAACTTTTACATGCATACAAAATAAAATATAATCTGTACACAGGATTTTGATTTTATGGATTTGAATGCATTGCAAGTTTACTGATCTTTACTTAACTGTATACATGGGGCCATAGCAAACCATACACCAGCATTTAGGTCCAAAAAAAAGAAAGAAAAATATCTGAATACAGTGAGAATTGTTCACACTTGTTTTACCCAGCTAACAAGGAAAATACAATTCATGTATAAAAACAATCTCAATCACCCAAATGAATTGTAAATGTGTAAAAACATATACAATGTGTGTTACTCTATGCAGAGAGGTCTAAATGGGTCTCAAAGTGCTACCCAGTTAGCATCATATGTTCCCGGTAAGCATCACATGCATCAAAAAGGGATATTGTTAATCCGAATACACAGTAATTTTAGGCACAGATTTTAAGCCTGCGTTAAAAATGAAACAAGTGTAGTAAGATCATACTACAATGCACACTTTTTTATTCCATAAACACTGCTATAGAGAATGGGTCCCATTAAAGAAAGCTGGCTCTGTGAACTAAGTAGACATTATTTTCATTGTTTTGGGCTACATATATTTACAGTTGATTGTTATAAGTTTGGCACCCCTGGTTATTACATAATTTCTATAAAAGGAAGAGAATTTACTGTAACACATCCTTAGCAGAGAACAAACTTAAGCTTAAAGACTTGTCAGGTTTTGCAGCTCAAGGCTCAACTGAGCTTCTGCATGGAGTCTGTATTGCCTGAGTTTTCTCTGGGTGCTCTGGTTTTCCCCCCTCAAACTAATTAAAACCAAATATATGCACAAACACACACATACTGGTTTGACCCAAACATAATGATACATAGGGTTAGCATGTGATTAGGTAGGGACATTTTTTTTTTATTTCCAAAGGTTGGCTTAGCTGTCAACCAAAGGACAGGGCACTAGGCACTCTAGTGGTAAAAGTATACACCACTTGTGTGTTTTTGTGCGACAAGCTTTTTGATGAGCTTTAAACATTGTCAGGATGTAATTATTGTTACTCTATGTCAGGGGTCTTCAAACTACGGCCCTCCAATTGTTCAGGAACTACAATTCCCATCATGCCGAGTCATGTCTGTGAATGTCAGAGCTTTACAATGCCTCATGGGACGTGTAGTTCTGCAACAGCTGGAGGGCCGTAGTTTGAGGATCCCTGCTCTATGTGTTATATGAAGGGACTCGTGAATGCTTTATACTTATCAGTTGCGGCTATTTTAAAGGTGGGGAAGGGGAGGATGTAATTGGTATTGTTTGAATGTACCCATTGTCTTTTGTTTCTTTTTCTGTGAAAAACTTTAATAAAAAAAACATCCAATTAAAAAATGCATCAGGTTACGTATGTCAATAGTTTATAGTTTAAAAGCACTTTCGTGTTTTGGAAATATTCTTACATCCTCTACTCACAGATTTCTGATAATATTCAAATCTGGGAGCTATGAAGGTCATTCGGAAACCTATACATTTACTATACATTTGGTACCAGATATCCTTTAGGACATGCCCCTACTCCCTTGAGTGCACAGCCTTACTTTAGAATGTGTCTTCTTTATTCTGCACATGTACTCTGTAGTTTTTTGTACGTAGCCTCTAGTGGGAGCACCTGCTGAGTCCCAACTCCATCATTGCTCAATCCAGGTGCTATGTGCAGTCTACCTGCCAACAATTGCTGGCAGGTAGGCTTTTATTTTAGAAGAAACTATTCTTGTAAACTTTGAAATAAAAGCATCACTTCTTCCTGCCAGCTGCTCTTCTCAGAAGTGTACGCTAAGCCGTACATGGCGATGAAAGTGTATATTCCCAGCATGCCTTAGTGCCAAGATGAATTAACTCCTGTGTGCATGCAGCCTATCAAGATGGCAGAAGATGCTGAACCCCAGAAGAAGACAAGGTGAAGATGTCAGGGACAGCAAGAGAGCTTACCGGTTATGCATTGCTGATGGAGAGGAAAGTACAGTGGACTTTAGTTTATCTTTATATCTAAGGCATTTGTTGCACACAAAGTGGATTTATTTACATTCTTTGAGACTGTTCAGTAAAATATTTGAACAAAGACTTTATGCCTGTGGTTTAGCTTAAAGTGGCATTAAAGGTTTGTCTTTAACCACCTCAATACAGGCACTTTCACCCCCTTCCTGCCCAAGCCATTTTTCAGTTTTCAGCGCTGTTGCACTTTGAATGACAATTGCACGGTCATGTTGCACTGCACCCTAATGAAATTTTTATCATTTTTTCCCCACAAATAGAGCTTTCTTTTGGTGGTATTTAATCACATCTGTGGTTTATATTTATTGCGCTATAAACAAAAGAAGAGGGACAATTTTGAAAAAACACAATATTTTTTACTTTTTGCTATAATAAATAACCAATTTTATTTTTAAACAAATTTTTTCCTCAGTTTAGGCCGATATGTATTCTTCTACATATTTTTAGTAAAAAAAAAATCGCGATAAGCGTATATCGATTGGTTTGCGCAAAAGTTATAGTGTCTACAAAATAGGGGATAGATTTATAGCATTTTTATTTATTGTTTACTAGTAATGGCGGCGATCTGCGATTTTTATTGTGACTGCGACATTGCAGCGGACATATCGGACACTTTTGACACATTTTTGGGACCATTCACATTTATACAGCAATCCGTGCTAAAAAAATGCATTGATTACTGTGTAAATGTGACTGGCAGGGAAGGGGTTAACACTAGGGGGCGATCGAGGGGTTAATGTGTGTCCTAGAGAGGTGATTCTAACTGTGGGGGGAGGGGGCTGACTGGGGGAGGTGACCGATCGGTGTCCCTATGTACAAGGGACACACCATCGGTCTCCTCTCCGACAGGACGTGGATCTGTGTTTACACACACAGATCCACGGTCCTGCTCTGTTACCCTGCAATCGCGGGTGCCCGGCGGACATCTCAGGCCGCCGGGCACGCGCACTGGGTCCCGAGCGACGCAGCGGGCATGCGCGCGTGCCCCCTAGTGGCTCGGGAGGACGATCACGTCATATGACGTCCGCCCAGAACAAGAGCTGCCTCGTCCCGCCGTCATATGACGGTGGGCGGTAGCTTAGTGTTTAAAAAGAAGAAAAAATAAACATGTCAAACTTACCTGCTCTGTGCAGTGATTTTGAACAGAGCAGCGCTGAACTACTCTTCCTTGGGTCCCTCACTGGCGCTCCTGGCTCCTCCCCCATGACTATTGCCCCAATAGCAAGCCGCTTGCATTTGGGGACACTGGTGCGTGCTCGCCCTCAAGTCCTGCTCTAAGCATCCATAAGACATCTAGAGCTGCGGCTCGGCCCTGCCCCCCACTCTCTCCTCATTGGCTCACTGCTTGTGATTGACAGCAGTGGAAGACAATTGCTCCTGCTGCTTTCTCAGCCAATGAGAAGAGGGAGTGCAAGGACAATCGAGGCTCTAGTGCACATTACTGGATCAAGAGAGGGCTCAGGTGAGTATTGGTAAGGGGGGAGGGCAGAACACAGAAGGTTTTTTACCTTTATGCATAGAATGCATGAAGGACTTTGCTTGTTGGTACAGCAGGGCTGATAATCAGTAAAGAATAATGGAAATCATATTTGTAACATCAAAATGCTTACCTAAGAAGGTACTAGATATATATTCAGACACCTGATTTCCCGACCGGCTTGTTTCAGACAAGTGCGTCAGTTCTCTATTTAACATCCTCTTAAACTGCAGGAAGAAAACAGCACATCAGTAACATGCTATAAACAAACCAAAGCTACTGCTGACATGTTTTTTCTTACAGGCTATATGGGTGAGATATATATACCGTATATATAAATAATGATATTTGAAGCGCTTCACAATGTGCATGAAAATGAATATAAAAGTAAATATAAATAGTCAAATAAATCCAGCGGTGAGTAAAAATTCCTAAAAAATCCAACAATCAAAATAGTGTAAAACTATAAAAAATTAGTGACACCAAATGTTTAAAAAATTCACATAAAAAATCCACATAAAAATAAATATATAGGGATGTATTCAGAAGGTTCAATTATACAGGTGTAGAATCCTGATTGGTATAGAGCTTTTGATCACTAGCAAAGCTGTTTAAAAACACTTGCTTAATTAAGGTGCTCATTGATCTTAATAGTACCAAAGTGTTTTTTGCTTCTATTCACAACCAATGTGAGAATCATAAACAGGCAAATAAGAGAAAAAACCAATCATTGTGCAATAGTTAGGATACCAAGGTACACAGGCAAACTTCAATCCACTCACGTGTGCCTTATAATGATAAGGCAAATGCAGGTTTTACTATAGCAGTCAGCCGCCTTAGACAGGAGCAGTTTCAGTGCAGTACACTGTGTGAAACTGCTGATCTGCACAGAGCGTCCTTGGCTCCTCCCACGCGTTACATCACAGTCACGTGACTGTATATATATTTTTCATTTTTTTCTCATCTGCTTAGGGTTTACATTGGAGATTACAAAGCAAAATCACTACTGGGGAGAATGAGCAGGCTAAGCTTCTGGGAGAGTTGAACAATATCAATGCTCCTGCTACGAATTTTGAGATTGAATTACTCCACGATGCCTACGTCTACAGTGGTCAGCTGGGACTCGTTAAAGACCAGCTTGAAAGTCAGTTGTTAGAGGTAAAACAAATCCTCATGCATCTTTCTGGGAGCTAACTAAAAGCAACAACAGGCAAAAAACATAATGCAAAAAGTAAACAATGCCCATAAACTAATCTCACACCAAAATGTATACCAATATTCAATACATATTAAACAAACAAGCTGTATTAGTCCATAACAAATTAACAGCCCTAAAACATGAAACATTTAAAATCCAATATTCTAAAATCATTGAAGACTTGGCATAAAAATATTGACACACGTATGAAATAGGTGATTGTGTCCAAAAATGGACTGTGCTGTACCTATATTTGGTGTAATCTGAGTATAACTGAGAATTAGTCATTTCATATTGTAATATAACTACCGTATCTTAAAATATTTGAAATACTTTTGGCACAATTTGCTATTGACATATGAATCTATTTAACCTATATATTTAAATCCGACAGTGAAAGAGTTTGAATGCGAAAGACTCAACATAGATCTTTATAGCTAGTGGAAATAAAACTGAATTGAGACAGACTGCTCGCATTTCCTTACTAAAGTGGTGTTCAATTCATAATGTACAGAATAAAAATAAACATAAATATTCAAACAAAAAAGTGCATACAAAATCACTCATCCAGATTCAAGGACATGCCGGATGCTCAGTGTTCATTGCAGTGAACCTGTTTGTCAAACCGGACAGCCGTGTGGATGCACGTCCCCGAATACAAAAAGTCTGAGTTTGGGACACGCAGCCACATGCCTCTCAAATAGGGCGAAGCAGCTGTGTCCGTGCAGCCGTGGCATCCCAATGCTCAGATATGGGACAGCCTGTGCATCACACGCTGGCAAAGACGGCCCTTCGTACAGGTGTACGCATAGGTACGCTCATGTGCATTAAGTGTAACAACTTCAAGGAGACCTGAACTGATAGAAAACTAGACGCTGCCATTTCTTGCTTCTGCCACACTTTCTTCTGAAAATGATAGCTGATTGGCTGCTTTAATAGTCTACAGATCATATGACAAGTTGCAACCTATTGTTAGTAATAGACATGTTCAAATTGGTGCGATGCTGCATCGATTTAAAAAAGTAATTCCTGCACTACTTTTGACGATTTTGGGTGCGACTTGCATAGACATCTATGCATGAAGCTGCACAGATGTCTTCAAAGTACCACTGGCATGCGGCTTTGAAATCTTGCGATTTCAGATGAAGTTGCACGATTTCAAAGCATTCAATGTGATCGAGGGCTAAAGGTCAACAGTGTCATCCTGCATTTTGTTTCAGCACTATGGAGAGCTCCGGTCAGCACAGTTGGTAGCCTCACTATAGAAGCAAAAACATGCCAACTCCAGATACAAAAACAAATTCTTGATTTTGTGTTGACATCAAACTCCTGCAATCCTCTAAATAGTAGCACACAGACAAGAGGAAGTGTACCAGCAAGGCTCTTTATGCCAAATTCGTATCTTTAGGGTGAGTTATCAGATGCACTTTAATGTGCGTTACATCACCTGTTAACATGCATTGTAAAAAAGTAGCCTTCTTCTCACTTCAGCAGGCACTCTTGATCCGTAGGACCATCCCAGGTCCATTGTGGTGCAGCGGTGTTCAATTTAAATGAAAAGGCACCATGCCATACAGCGCTGTCTATCAGTATTGGGTCTAGTACTTTGGGAGAGATAACCCTTCATTTGCCAATCCCTTTCAGTGTATCTAATTTCCAATGCTGGACGGCACACAAGCTGCACACAAGCTGCATACTAGCTACCCACTTGCCCGTCTTATAAATAAAATAAAATAAATAAAAATAACCCTCCAACTGCTGAAACAATGGAAGACCACAGTTTCAGCAGTATGGAAAGCTCCGGTCAGCACAGTTGGTAGCCTCACTACACAGCAGTACAAAAATATGCAAACTTTCCACATTTACCACAATTATAAGACAAATGTGTGATATCACGGGACACCTGTGCATCCTGCTTAGACAAAGATGACCATCTGCACAGGTGTAAACATAGGTATGCCCATGTGATTGAGGTCCAAGAATCTCAAGGAGACCTGAAACCGATAGAAAACTAGAGGCTGCCATTGCTGACTTTCCATCTGAAAATAGCATTTGGCTGCTTCAATGGTTTATGTGTCAGTAAGAGCCCTTGCACACTGGGGCGGTTTGCAGGCGCTATTGCGCTAATAATAGCGCCTGCAAACCGACCCGAAAGTGCCGCTGCCTTAATTCCAGTGTGAAAGCCCCGAGGGCTTTCACACTGGAGCGATGCGCTGGCAGGACGGTAAAAAAAGTCCTGCCAGCAGCATCTTCGGAGCGGTGAAGGAGCGGAGTGTATACCGCTCCTTTACATTGAAAGCAATGGGACGGCGCGGCTATACCGCCGGCAAAGCGCCTCTGCAGAGGCGCTTTGCGGTGGTATTTATCCCTTTCTCGGCCGCTAGCGGGGGGTAAAACCGCCCCGCTAGCGGCCGCATATCGACCGTAAAACGCCGCTAATAATAGCAGTGTTTTACCGCCGACGCCGCCTCCCGCCCCAGTGTGAAAGGGTTCATACAAGCATGCAGCAAGTAAAGTTCTGACACTTGTTCTTCATGCTTTCTTCAGGTCAGTGACTCAATATATTGGCACCACCAGTTCAGCATGAATGCCAGGCATTTAGCATTTTCAGAAATAAAGACCAGCAAAGACATTTTGCATTTAGTTTCAGCACTATGGAGAGCTCCGGTCAGCTCAGTTAGTAGCCTCACTATAGCAGCAAATATATGTGTCCTCCTTTTCACGGTCACATTCACCGCAATTATAAATACAAATGTCTGATAAATGTGAACTTTATAAATGTGCTTTTTGTCAAATTCACATTATAAACATATGTATAGTTATTTTTTTTGAGAAAGGTGCCAGTTTATGTAGGATATGTAATAGATCAGCCTTTCTCAACCATTTGGAGGAGCCCTTGAAATAACCTGCTAAAATGTATGAGATCTACAGCAAATAGTACATAAGTGTGATGGTCAATGGGAAGAATCCCCCCTTCACAGCAAAATGAGAATTTCTGTCAGTGGCAGCTGATCTGAGAGGCAGACATTGCTCATGGAATCCCTAAAACGTTGTTCACACTTGCGGCCGGGGATGGTAAAAATAGGCAGTTGAGCTGTGGTTTTATCAGCCTTCCCCCTAACCTAACACAGCAGGTTGAGCACATGCTGTGGCAAAAATGACGCCGCCTGTCACGTTCGGGGGTGGTACTGCAACCAATGCATGTGGACGGTGTGAGGGTTTAAATAGACTGCATGGAGGCACCATATTGCCTCCCAGCCATCCGTCAAACGCCCTCTGAAAAGGGATCCACCGTACACTTTTCAGAGGGGCAGCAAGTGTAAATGAGCCCTACCAACCCCTGGAGGAAGCCAGGTTAAAAAAGGCTAATATACCAAGTAGAAGATACTCGTATACAACAAAACAAGCCCAGCTAAAGTGCATCAATGGTCAAAATGTAAAATCATATATTCCTCTCCATGCTTTATTTAAATTATTTCTAGCCGACTTCTATTAAGCTGAATGATCTGGTTGTTTTTAAACTTTTTTTGTTGACGATCCCCACTCATTTATTTCTTTGAATTCTGTGAGACAACCAGAGTGGATTTGATTTAAATCTAGTTGATTTAAATCATGATTTAAATCACTAGTAAAAAAGACTTTATTTAAATCATAATTTTTAAAGCGCAACTGTCATCTCTGTCCCGCAGAGGCTCTTCCTCTGACACGCTGTTGACTCACCGACAGGCCCATTCACTTTAATTGGACGGCTGGTGATGCGGCAGTGACACAACAAGGTGAGGGACGTGGCGGCAGCAGGTGAGTGGATGCCCGCTAACAGGCGCTGCCATGATGGATCTGAAATGACAGGTGCTCTTTAAATGTAAGGACTTATTCTTGCTAGTAGTTAGAATCTTTAATATTTGGAAACAAAATGAAGGTTTCCTATTTAGAATAATAAGCTGGCAGGTTAGTAAAACAACAATATCACAACCGAATGAAACACAGTTTGTAGTGTACATAGATTTGCAAAACAATGGGATAAAGGAATATTCCTGAACTTTGTTTTATCTCATGGTTACTGTGAATATATCAAATGCAGTGCATGTTATCTCCACTTGCAGAGCTTGGATTTATTGAACGAGTTTACCGAAAATGTAAATATTGCAGAGCATACAGCCTCATGCTACATAACTAAGCTCTAAATTATTAATGTATCTTAAATAGAAAACCATCTGTAGATAGATTCTTTCTCTAAAACGCATTAAAATAAATTTGATAAAAATAAAAAAAGTTGATTTAAATTAAAAAAAAAAAAAAAAATCAGATTTTTTGGATTTTCTAAAAAAAAAAAAAAAAAAAAAAAGAAATCATTGATTTTTATCCACGCTGGACACAATCACTATGCCCTGTGAGTCGGCACTGTTGTGTCATACACTTCACAGAACTTGCCTTCAAAACCACAGAGGTGCTGAGGGGAGGAGTTTCAGGAGGCGGAGTCAGTACAGGAATCAGTGCCATCAGGCAGCAAGGTACCATGGGATATATAGTCCTTATAAATTGAAAGTAAACAGCAGAGGAGAAGCTGCAAAGTATGCAGGGATCCAGAAAATTGTGAAAAGAGATGGCCAGAAGACAGGCAGAACTCACAACGTGAAAAGAGAAATTTTCAAGTAAGCTTGAATTGGATTGCCAAAAAATAAATATTATTACTATGCTGGTGTTATAAAATGAAAAGTGTATGCTGACCATAGAACTCTTTTAAAGCCCAACTCTGGGCACAACAAAACAAAAACTACCCTTGTGGATGATTCCCTCCCCCAATGCAAGGGTTAAATGATTGGTCGGGGGGTTGCATTACTCACCTAACTCTCTGATCTCCTCCTCTCTCTGAATTCCAGTGTGTGGGCGGAGTCTCTGCATCATCACATACAAAGCAGGGCTAGAATTCCTATATTGTACATGCTGGAGACAGGTGGCCTCAGTGGATGGTCGCATGAGTGGCTGCTGAAGTGAGGAGAAGGTAAGTAATATGGTCTCTTCTGCAACCCCCTAGACTTAGCAAGCATTTAACCCTTGCAGTGTGGGGTCCCACAGCAAGGGTACTTTTTTTTTTATTGCGTCCACAGTTTGGCTTTAAATGTAACTACCAGTAGATTTTTGAAGAAACATTCTTAAGCCTAGTATACACAATGAGAATATCTGATGAATGATCGTCTGTTTTTTATTTATTTTTTGCATGCTAGTCTCATATTGAAAATAAGGAGGTTACGAAAATTCTCATACGACAGAATACAACTTCGGAAGTGATGCAATGCATTCTTTTGTTTCCGAGCACGCGTGGTCCTGGTCTTCCAAATTTTTTTTGGACTAATACTGTACTGATTAAATGAAAATAATTCATTCTGGTATCATATGAGAAACATTTTTGTGCTTGTCCCTTCGGATAATTTTGGATGAACTGTCGTGATCGGCTCTCCAAAGCTGTGTACTAATGATCAGATTATCGAACGATCGCTTCAAGAACGGTATTTTTCATCTGATTTTCTCATCGTGTGTGCTAGGCATTGCTAATATTTCACAAAAAGTCTCAAGCACTCCCCAAGAAGAAGCGTCCTTGTTTCTTCCAGATTTCCTATATCTCCCGACAGCTGAGGACATCTGATCTGTACACACACTGGTAAAAGACGACCATAAAGTATAGAATAAAATTGGGTGCTGGATGATGGATCACAGGTGAGGAAATGACACATGTAGGTGATTTGTTTAATGGGGGGGGTCATCAGTGATCTGTAATATCTGGTACTGTCCTATAGGTCAGATATCAGTATGGATCAGGAAAGTGAAGGAAATGACACATGTAGGTGATTTGTTTAATGGGGGGGTCGTCAATGATCTGTAATATCTGGTACTGTCCTATAGATTAGATATCAGTATGGATCACAAGTGAGGAAATGACACATGTAGGTGATCTGTTTTAATGGGGGGTCATCAGTGATCTGTATTATCTGGTACTGTCCTATAGATTAAATATCAGTATGGATCACAGGTGAAGGACATGACACATGTAGGTGATTTGTTTAATGGGGGGGTCATCAGTGATCTGTAATATCTGATACTGTCCTATAGGTCAGATATCAGTATGGATCAGGAAAGTGAAGGAAATGACACATGTAGGTGATTTGTTTAATGGGGGGGGGGGGGGGGTCATCAGTGATCTGTAATATCTGGTACTGTCCTATAGATTAGATATCAGTATGGATCACAAGTGAGGAAATGACACATGTAGGTGATCTGTTTTAATGGGGGGGGGGGGGGGGGTCGTCAATGATCTGTAATATCTGGTACTGTCCTATAAATTAGATATCAGTATGGATCACAGGTGAGGAAATGACACATGTAGGTGATTTGTTTAATGGGGGGGTCATCAATGATCTGTAATATCTGGTACTGTCCTATAGATTAGATATCAGTATGGATCACAAGTGAGGAAATGACACATGTAGGTGATCTGTTTTAATGGGGGGTCATCAGTGATCTGTATTATCTGGTACTGTCCTATAGATTAAATATCAGTATGGATCACAGGTGAAGGACATGACACATGTAGGTGATTTGTTTAATGGGGGGTCATCAGTGATCTGTAATATCTGATACTGTCCTATAGGTCAGATATCAGTATGGATCACAGGTGAGGAAATGACACATGTAGGTGATTTGTTTAATGTGGGGGGGTCATCAATGATCTGTAATATCTGGTACTGTTCTATAGATCAGATATCATTATGGATCAGGAAAGTGAAGGAAATGACACATGTAGGTGATCTGTTTTAATGACAGGTCCTGGTTGACTTACAAGAAGTTGAATGACATGACATGAGAAAGTCCCTATGGTTGTGATCCCCGATCCTGGCTCCTGTATACACCTGTCCTAACTCTATCACAAGGACCATTGCAGAGCTCATCCTCCTCCCCACCATCTTCTCATCCATCACACACTCCTCCTCCCTCTCCATCCCTCTACACACAGCGCTCACCTTGGCCCACAGAGAGCAGCCCATCCTCCTATTTCCAGCATGCAGACAAGCGCTAGGGCTTCCCCCGTACTCGGCGCCCTAAGCCGCTAAACGCCCCCATTGGAGTCCAAGGAGGCGCCCAGGGAGGCCCGGGGAACATGCCGGGGAACGGGAATCCCTTCACTGCTTCCCCAACAACAACACGCCGCACTGGGACAGCTAGCCAATCAGGGGGCAGCGTGCGGGCCAATAACAGAGCAGGAGGCTAGGCAAGGGGGAAAAAGATGCGAGCCATTGCAAGGTGAATGGCTAGCCAATGAGAAATAGAGGTGTGGCAAATGCGGCTGGCTACCGGAGTAGTGCAAGTCATCAAGTGTGAGACGAGAGAAGGGGCGGGGCTTCGGCGTATGATGCGGGCACATGGAATCGCGGAAATATAGGGGGCGGGAAAATCGAGCACCTGACCCCAGCTAGGTGTACCTGAATGTGGATGGTGAGATGTACGTAAGGGGACGGGTCACCTGTACAGCGCGGGAAATGACCCTACAAACCAGTACAATTCTCTGGGCTAGCCCGCAATTGTCTGACTGAATAGTTGTCCTAGAACAGTGAATGTGGAAACAGGAGGAGAGGTCAGAGTTGGTACCTCAGTATTATACCTATTGGGCAAAACAAAATCCAGCACTGGACCAATGTTTTCTGATTTATAGTAGTAGTGTGGCTCTAGTGTAAAGGGAGAATGTGTGGCCCCTCTTCTAGTACTTGTTGGATGGCTTTGGCTGACTATGAGGTGTGGGGTCCACCTGGCCTTTAGACTAATGCCGCGTACACAGGAGCGGACTTTTCGACGGACTAGGTCTGGCAGACCAGACTCCGTCGGACAAGTCGATCGTGTGTGGGCTCCAGTGGACTTTTTTTCCCAAAAGTCCAACAGACCTAGGAATAAAACATGTTTCAAATCTTTCCGACGGACTCGAGTCCGGTCGAAAAGTCCGCTCGTCTGTATGCTAGTCCGACAGACAAAAACCGACGCTAGGGCGGCTACTGGCTATGAACTTCCTTATTTTAGTCCGGTCGTACGTCATCACGTACGAATCCCTCGGACTTTGGTTGATCGTGTGTAGGCAAGTGCGTTCATTCGAAAGTCCGCCGGACCTAGTCCATCAAAAAGTCCGCCCCTGTGTACGCAGCATTTGTGGACCTGAGTGTGCATTGTCTCCATAAGGAGTCTTGCACAGGAAAAGGGGGAGGGGCAGCTGCCCTGGCCTGGGCACAATGGTTTATTGCAGAGATGGGGGGGTGCCCTGGCCCTAACCCTAAGGATGGGGGGGGGGTCGCAGTTTGGCATCTTTGCCCTGGGCAGGGGGAGGAGGCAGATAAGCAAAGCTTCCACTTTTGGATGGAGCTCCGCTTTAAAGTGGTTGTGGGCACAATGGGTGACCCTGGATATGATCGGCTCCATAAAATTCGGCACCTCGTAAACCACTTCAACCAAAAATTTGAAGCCTTGTTTATCCACGATCAAGATGTCTGCATTGATGAGTCCCTGATTAAATTTTCTGGTTTTCTAACAAGCAAGTGTGCCAGATATGGGGTCAAGATGTATAAGCTCTGTGACAGGGCAACAGGTTATACATGTAGTTTTCTGGTTTATGAAGGAAAAGATAGCAGCTTGGAGCTCCCAATTCCCCAGACTACATGCGGAGCAGCGGCGAGATTGTTTGGGACTTGGTGTCACCCTTGTTCGGAAATGGATATCATTTATACGTAGATTATTTTTTATTCAAGCGTGCCACTTTTTAGACACCTCTATCAATCAGGAATTGACGCATGTGGCAAGTGCGATCTAATCATCAGGCCTTCCCCCACTGGCTTGTAAATGCCCAACTTAGGAAAGAGTGAAGTAGATGTGGTTCGTAGAATGCTAACCTAACTGAAAATCATATTAATTGTAAGTGATTTAATTCCGGTGACTCAATTGAGTGAGATGAAAATAATAATCTCTAATAGGTGTGTTCTCATACAACTGTGATTAAATATAAACAACTAATAAGTTGATATAAATGTGAATCTTAAAATAATCCAAACAACCTTGATATATAGTCATGTGCAAGAAAATATATAACACAAGTATAAAAATGGTGGACATAAATCCCAAATGAAGATATAAGTAAAAATAAAATTAAACTTGAATAAGAACTTTAGTCCCGTTAGTTTGAATAATTGGTGTTCAATAAAGTGCTTAGTGCTGGTGAAAAAAAAAAAAAAATAAAAAAAATATATATATATATATATATATATATATATATATATATATATATATATATATAACGCTGATCTAATTTCCTCTTCGGAAGGTGATCACAGCATGCGTGACTTATCCGTGCTCCTATTGTGGCCGCACTCACCAGAATTTCTTCCCCGCCTGGGGTATGAGGCATTCAAAGTATTTGACACTGTGTAGCACCCTAAAGGCTGGCCAGTCCGAGATGTTTTGGTGGTGTTCCACTCATGTACCATGTAAAGGAGAGAAGGACCCCAATAGTGTAATACTATTAAAACTTTTTATTCCAGTAAGAAAATGTGGAAATGTACTCACACTTTAGCATAAACAATAAAGCATGTATTGCTGACACTAATGCCGGCGACCGGAAGTGATGCAAGAACATATATTGACTCCGCCCTATGCGTTTCATCACTCTGACGTCATCTGGAGCGTACGCATAGGGCGGAGTCAACATATATTCTTGCATCACTATAGGTTGTCGGTGTTAGTGTCAGCAGTACATGCTTTATTGTTTATGCCAAAGTGTGAGTACATTTGCACATTTTTTTTTACTGCAATAAAAAGTTTTAATAGTATTACACTATTGGGGTCCTTCTCTCTATTACATGGTACATGAGTGGAACACCACCAAAACATCTCAGACTGGCCAGCCTTTAGGGTGCTACACAGTGGCAAATACTGTGAATGCCTCATACCCCAGGGGGGGAAGAAAATTTTGGTGAGTGCGGCCACAATAGGAGCACGGATAAGTCACGCATGCTGTGATCACCTTCCGAAGAGGAAATTAGATCAGCGATATATATATATATATATATATATATATATATATATATATATATATATATATATATATATATATATATATATATATATATATATATATTTTTTTTTTTCACCAGCACTAAGTACCTTATTGAATACTAACTATTCAAACTAACGGGACTAAAGTTCTTATTTGATTTTATTTTTATTTTTACGTATATCTTCATTTGGGATTTATGTTCACCATTTTTATACTTTTGTGTTATATATTTTCTTGCACATGACTATATATCAAGGTTGTTTGGATTATTTTAAGATTAAATATAAACAACTTATTAGTAGTTTATATTTAATCACAGTTGTATGAGAACACACCTATTAGTGCCGGTTCACACAGGGGCGACTTGTCAGGCGACCTAGCCGCCTGACAAGTCGCCTCCTGTTCTGTACTACGAACCGTTCTAATAGGAGCGACGCAAGTCGCTCCGACTTAGAAAAAGGTCCCTGTACTACTTTGGGGGCGACTTGCATAGACTTCTATACAGAAGTCGTTTTGCAAGTTGCCGTGGAAGTCGTGTGCAAGTCGCCTCGGTGAGGCGACCTGCAAGTCTTGCCGCCCCTGTGTGAACCGGGGCTTAGAAATTATTTTCATCTCACTCAATTGAGTCATCGGAATTAAATCGCTTACATTTAATATCATTTTCAGTTAGATTAGCATTCTACGAATCACATGAACAGCGCCACATCTACTTCACTCTTTCCAAATCATTTACCCCACCCAGGTGGGAGTAATTAGTAGAGGCAGCAGTTCTCCTAATTCTCTCCTTTTTTTCTGCATTTCCATTTTCTATTATATATTTCTTTTCCTGCTGGTACTTTTTCCTTTTGCGTGGAATCACATATATTTATTTCAAATGCCCAACTTAGTCTGGGGGAGAGAGCCTGCTTGAGGTCCAATGAGTTACTTGTAATGAGATGGAAGGACAAATGGAATGTTTTCTTTCTGTCTTCCATTCAGCCAGGTACGGCAGTCCAAATTACTACAGCAACTGGTATTGAGAAGTTCCTCTGTGTCCATGACTACAACTGTAAAATGGGAGGGGTGGACTTCAACGACCAGATGATGGGGGCCGTACTTAGTCGCCTGTAAGGCCAGACACTGGTATAAAAAGAGTGTCTGTATACTTATTCCAATTGGCGCTGTGCAACGCTTATGTGCTATTCAAAGTGTCTGTACGAACTGGATCCTTCCCAAAATTCAAGGAAGAGGTCATCGCAGCACTTCTGTATCCAGCAGGTGCTGTGGCCCAAATTCACAACCCAGATGCAGAGAGCCGGCTGCATGAGAGGCATTTACAGGGTGTCTTTCCTGGTACCCCTACCCAACGAGCACCCCAAAAAAGATGCAGTGTCTGTAGCAAGCGCGGCTACAGGTGTAACACCCGCTATTTATGTCCCTCCTGTTCTGGCGAACCTGGTCTCTGCATCGGGGACTGTTTCCGTTGCTACCACACACTAGTGGAGTATTCAAATAGGGTACAGCATGGCACAGTCCTAGGGCACACTTTCACACAGGGTTTGGAAAGATGTTAGATGGCCATCGCATTTTGAGAGACTCTAAGTTGGAAAGTTCAGTTATAATTAAAGTGTAAAAAAAAAAAATACATAAAATAAAAAAGCCAAACATAGTTGTTGTTTTTTATTATTCTCTCTCTATTGTTCTGCTCTGTTTTACTGTATTTTATGCTATACTGTAATGTTTAATGCTGCTTTCACACTGGGGGGCGTTAGCGGTAAAGCGTTGCTAATTTTAGTGGCGCTTTACCGCTGTCATAGTGCCGCTTTTCACCCGCTAGCGGGGGCTCTTTTAACTCCCGCTAGTGGCCGAGGAAAGGGTTAAAAGCGCCTGAAAAGCTCCGCTTTTCAATGGCAGGGGCGGTTTAGGAGCGGTGTATTTTTTTTCCTGTCCAGCAAGTGCACCGCCCCAGGCTTTCACAGTGGAGCTGCAGAAGAGGCAGTTTTCAGGCGCTATTTTTAGCGCAAAAACATCTCAGTGTGAAAGTAGATTTATTGTTACTTTGTTTTATCGTGTTTGCTTTGCAAATATGTCATTCTACTGTTTTACTGTACTGTTACTGAGATTTATGCTATAATGTAATGTTTTTTTTTTTGTTACTGCGTTTGCTTTGCAGGTATGTCCTACTGTTATACTGTACTGTTACTGTGTTTTAGTAACCATTATTTGCTATACAGGTACGCCATTCAGCTGCAGCACAGGTTTATTTATTTTGACAGCAACGGGGTTTGCTCTTACGATACGTAAATCTGTGACTCCAGCGCTGTAGGAGGTGATTTCACCACCACAGTTAAAAAAAAGAGCATATACCGAAGTATATCCTGCTCTCAAACTTTGTGTGTCAGAAATTCCGACGAAAAAAGTCCGATGGAGCCCATACACGATCGGAATTTCCGTCAACACAATCCGATCGCACTTTTTCCATCGAAATTCCGACCGTGTGTACAGGGCATTAGTGTTGTTGAGCGCTGTGGTAGTTCATTGATTCTTCCTGTCAGTGTGGAACTGCCTGCCCGTATAATGTAAGGGCAGGCAGTTTCACACTGACAGGAAGGATCAATGAACTACCACAGCGCTCAACAACACTGTGGTAGTTCATTGAGAACTACAAGCCAACAGCCACAAAGGATGTCGGTATTTGTAGTTCATTGATTCACAGAACTCTGCTGTCACACCAGGTGCTCAGATCCCCAAGTGGCTGCAGGAGTGGGAACATGTTACATGAACATGTTCCTGAAGGTGAATTTATCCTTTAACCACTTGCTGATCACGCTATAGCCAAAAGATGGTTAAAGCACAGTCGTCTAGTTCTGGGAGGGCGTCCATAGACATCCTTCCGGGAACCTTGCTTCCTGCGGCACACATCAAGCACGCTCTGTGACCGATGTGTCCTTCGGACACAGCTGATCACAGATCTGGGTAAATCGCAATCACAGCGGCCCTTTACCATGTGATCAGCTGTGTCCTATCAAAATCACATGTAAACAGACTTGCCGGTTATTGACAGTCCTTTCCTCCCACTCTGTGTCTTTGGAAGGAAAGGAGAGCTGTTAACCGACAAGCCTGTCAGGACATTGTTTTCACTGATAATCAGGGTACTGATCATCAGTGCATTCTATCAATGCCCATCAGCGCACAGCAGCAAAGAAGAAAGGTTACTTATTTGCAAAATTTCATAATGATTTTTTAAAATTCTCTGTCTTTTTTCATTTGTTTAGCAAAAAATAAAAATAATTCAGCTATGATTAAATACCACCAAAAGAGAGCTCTACCTGTCTCAAAAAATGCAAAAAGTTTCATTTGGGTACAGTGTTGCATGACTGAGTAATTGTCATTCAAAGTGTGACAACGCTGAGAGCTGTAAATTGGCCTGGGCAGGAAGGGGGGTGAAAGTGTCCAGTATTGAAGTAGTTAATTACGGATCTGAATGCAGCTGCATTGTTTTCAGTGGAGCCATTCACACAGCCTCTGTTTGTGATCAGAAGCCATGGGATGGTCTTCTGATCATATAACCACTGTGACAGCCAATCACATGATCAGAAAATCTGCCCCACCTCCGAGAGCAACCCAGTTAAAGGGCTGCTGGAAGGGGGTTACGTTCTATTCCAGTCCTCAGATCTGTCGTCCCCTGGCATTAGTTTCTTTTTTTTTTCTACAATTGTCCTGCATTTTTCTGCACCTACCTTGTGTCAGATTCTGATTTTTTTCCAGATCCCACTGATGGAAAGTATCCTCACAACATGAAGCTACCACCATTTTGCTTCACGGTGGGGATGTTATATTCAGGTTGATGAGCAGTGCTGGCTTTCCACCACACTTGGATGTGTCTGCTATATGGTCTGGGACCCACAGTTTGACTTTATATTAGAAGGAAGCAATAACATACTTTTAAGTCTTTGGGTTTCAGTTAAGCAGATATTTGTGTTTCTCAAATGTTGGCATTCTGACAACAGTTTTAAGAATTGTATAGCACAGTTTAGCATCAGATAATAGTGTTTCTGAACCCTAAATCTGTAAAACTGTACAAACAAATAGCTACTGGAATGTTTTCAAAATGAAAAGGAAGATCAAAATATTTCCTGCAATTATACATGGCCAAAGGGTGTGTTAACTCCTCAACCATGAAATTATGACGTTTAAGAAAGGTCCCTAGAGGTGTCCCAACAGGAAACACATTCTTCCATTGATAGATCTGTGGCCTTCTCTGTAATGACACCATATAATAGTGAAAACAGAGATATCATCGCCCATTACAAGTATACCGAAAGCCAATTGAATTGAATTTTGGATAAAGTAGGGGAGGTAAGAAAGCTGCAGTTTTTATTTATTTTTTTGCCATCTATGTCTGATTAGAGTCATTTTCCTTTTCTTCCTATCCTGTAAACTGAACACGAAGGGAGAGGATATCTTTTCAGTATGAGGAGATCCCCTCTTGGGCAGCTGTCACAGAAATATTTGTCCCCATTGGAAGATTTACTCTCTGTTCCTGTTCTGGTGACAAATGAAAACTTTGAATTTACCATCACTTTTATTCCCAGTGACCATAGGCGTCGCCGGGGGGTGGCTATTGAGGCTGTAGCCCCAAATCTAGAGCCCATAGCTCTGAGTCTCTTGCCGCAGGGTCCCTACCTAACCAGCAGGTCGCGGCAGGCAGGCTGCATTAGGGGTGGAGGAGAGATGCGGGCGGGCGAGCAGAGATAACATCATCTCTCTCCGCCTGCTCCACGTCGCCACTCTTCCACCCTCACAGCCGGGCCACTTCAATATGAGAGCGATGTGCGGCGGGGAGCAGAGAGATGACATCATCTCTCAGTGTCCACCACACATCAGCGCTCTTCCGCCCTCACAGCGCAGGCCTCTTCAATGTCGGAGGTGCGGCAGAGAGATTACATCATCTCTCACTGCCCGCCCCGCATCTCCACTCTCCTGCCCTCACTAAATGGACCAGTGCTGCCAGCCAGCCACCAATGCAGCGGCAATGCACATTTGGTGGCACTGGCTGGCATGGCAACTGACAATCCACATCAGTTGGCAAGTGACAACCCACATCTAGTGGCAAGTGACAATCTGCTAATGGTGGCAAGTGACAATCCGCATCAGGTGGCAGGTGACGTGGCAAGTGACAATCTGCAAATGATGGCAGGTGACATGGCAATCTGCATCTGGTGACAGGCGACGGTGGCAAGTGACATGCTGCATCTGGTGGCAGGAGATGTGGCAAGTGACACGCCCAGGTCTCTCACTGATTCTGCATTATGGTGAGTTGAACGACTTCATTATATATTAGAATGTAATAATAGAAACAATGCGCTTCGATCACCCTGACACCATATCAACCATGGTGCCATGTTGATTGAAACGCCAACACCAGCCTTTGCCCGTGAAAAATTGCTTACCACTGGGCTTTCACACTGGAGTGGTGCGCTGGAAGGACGTCAGAAAAAGTCCTGCCTTCTTTTTGGAGCGGTGAACTCACCGCTCCTCCACCGCTGCTCCCCATTGAAATCAATGGGGCAGCGCTGCGATACTGGAGAGAATATGGAAACCATACTGAACACAGTGACACCCTCCTTTTCTTTTGGCTGGCGTCACTCAACTGGTCCAGGCTCTGGAGAGAGCCCAACTTTAATGTTGGGATCCACCCAGATACCTGATAAGCAGCTTGAGAGCTTGAGTCAGCCACTCCCACCCCCTTCACAGCTCGGTGCTCCTGTGAGTGCTTGAAGAGCTGAGAGCCAGTGACAAACACAAAATTTGGGATTGTCTTTTACTTTGACTTTCAATAATAATGGTAAACAGGACAAATAGAGGAGGAATCTCCTTAATGGAGGCACAGACAGCGATAAAAACTGACAGGTGTTCTAATCCCTCTCCAATCCAAAACAAAAAACAAGTTTTGGCCTTGGTTATACTTTTAAAGTGGTTGTAAACCCACTTTTTGGACTTCTACCTATAAGTAAGCCTAGAATAAGGTTTACCTATAGGTAGTGGAAATCTCTCCTAAACGTGCGGCATTTAGGGGATATTTCACTTGTAGTCCGCCGAAAATTCCAACGGCGCATGTGTGGGGAAGAAACAAGACTAAGTGCCGCTTCTTCCCTAGCCTGTGCTGTTAATCGCGGGTCCCATGCGCATGCGCGGGAGTGACGTCACGCGGCCCTGGCGAATCAGAGCCGGAGTCCGCGGCCTGGAAGGAAGAGGGGCCAGAAGATGGACGCTGCCTACACAGGGGACATCGCTGGATTCTTTTGCAGGTAAGTGGCACATAATGAGCTTTTATGCGATGCATCCTAGCCCATTATGCTTTTCATTTGCAGGCTTTGCAACGAGCAAAAGAGGAAGTAAAACCCATCAGTTTATTTTTTTTTTATCTTAAAGCGGAGGTTCACACAGAAATTGAACCTCCGCTTTTCGGAACCCTCCCCCCCTCCAGTGTCACATTTGACACCTTTCAGGGGGGAGGGGGGGGTGCAGATACCGGTATAATGCAGGTATTTGCACCCACTTCCGGACATAGACTCCCTAATCCAGAGGCTCATTAACCACTTGACAACTGGGCACTTAAACTCCCTTCCTAACCAGACCAATTTTCAGATTTCGGTGCTCTCACACTTTGAATGACAATTACTCAGTCATGCAACACTGTACCTATATGAAATTTTTGTCCTTTTTTTCACACAAATAGAGCTTTCTTTTGGTGGTATTTAATCACTGCTGGGTTTATTTTTTGCGCTATAAATCAAAAAAGACTGAAAATTCGATAAAAAAAAAATTCTTCGTTTCTGTTAAAATTTATTGCAGAGTATTGGCAGAGTATTGGCAGAGTATTGGCAGAGTATTGGCAGAGTATAGCACAGTGTTGCAGAGTATAGCAGTGTGTTGCAGAGTATTGCAGTATTGCAGATTATTGCCATTTTTTATATTGAGCAGCGCTGTGGGCACTAAACATCCAGCTCACAGCGCTGCCATCTCTCCCCTGCACTGTACCGATCAGTACAGAAAGGGGAGGGAAGAACCGGCGTCATGACGTGACGCCGGTTTGTTTACATGTGATCGCTCCATCATTTGACGGAACGATCACGTGGTAAACAGCCGCAATCAGCAGCTATTTACCGTGATCCATGATGTGCTGGGTCCTCCGGACCAGGCGGTCACAGATGTTCCCGAGTGCACATCCCAGGGGGCACGCGGGAGCAACATTCTGGAATGACGTCCATGGACGTCCACCCAGAACTAGCCGACCGTGCTGTTGCCGTCTTTCGGCAATGGCCCGGTCATCAAGTGGTTAAAGAGGAAGTAAACCCTGTTTAAAACAACTGAACCTTCTCAGGGCCATACACAATTTTGTTTTCTGGGGATGGTTCAGCTTTTGGCACCTAGAAGAAAATGTGGGTGTGACAAAATTGCACTGTGGGACAGTGCAATTGATTAAGAACTTGAGCCTACTTGCTCTAAATAGTAATATATGGCACCATCCGTTTACCAAAATAAATTGTTTAATTGGCCACAAGCAAGAGTTATAACAGGGGTTGGGAGTGCATAATACACAGCAGGGGTCAGGCATGCAAGATGCACAGGTCAGTAGACAGTGTACAAAAAAATAAATTACCAAAAGCCAAAGTTTCCTCAGTATAGATCCCCCCTCTGACTAGTAAAGATGAAGCCCCCCCTAGTACATATCATCTCCCTTTTTTAGTACACCTTCCATTAAAGCTTGCACTAGTACAGCTTCCCCCAGTACAAATCTCCTCCACCAGTACAACTCCTGACTAAACTATGAGCACATGTTGTTGCAGAAGGGGTCACCTCAAAGCCACCCGAAGCATCCTGACACATACAAACAGCAGCTTGTTCAAACCTATTATTTGCATATGAATAGGTTGTTTTCTCCCACCCTCACATCGCAATGCCTGGGCCTGCTGATAAGTAGCACTGCTGGACAATAAGGCACCCAAAACATTATAGCATATAATGTACATATATTTATTCATGTGTTTGATTCTGTGTGTTTCTGAAAGACCTGGTTATTATTTTAGTGCTTCTCTTACAAAGAAAGTTTGTTCTTAGCGGTAAAGTAACATGTTATAGTAATCTATATACAGTGTTTATGTAAATTTACATTCATGATCAAAAATATGGCCCATCATGGCATGCTGAAGTTCACTCTAGAATTACTCTATGAACATTAAACAACCATACTGTATAACACATGTACCTTGATAAATAGCACCACTTTGACATCTTTCCGGGTTATCTGATTGACCAGAAATCTACACTTGAAAGTGCTGGCCATTTACGAGTGACACCATGCCACCCATGCCATTTATGGTGTTGTTTGCCCCCTCCCACATGCTATCCACGTCTTTGACAGTTTTAGAGCACAGAGAAAATTTTTTCCACTCAGGCTTTGTAATTACGAGGCGTAGATAGAATTGGGGGACTAGGTGACAGCATGGGTTACAGGATGCCACTTGTAAATGCCTGCAATTTCTACTGTGCAATTTATAAATATAAGTCTAAGGTTGGTAACTAGTTGGATAAAGTTTAAAGCGATAGTTCATGCAAATGCCTGTGTAATAAAATGAATATAGATCTTCCAATATAAAAAAATTGCCTACCTTGTTTGAAGCCATCTCACTAACTGAGTGTCTGGTCTGCAAAGTCTCCAGCTGGTCCAGACACCAATCCAACTCTTCCAGAGTTTCGATGGCCAGTTTCTGAACAGCATCCTCTATGGAGGAAAGAGAAGGAGGCATTTAGACTGGATGATGGTGATACTTTGTTTCAATGCAAAACCATGTCCAGTTTTCCACGTGTCTTGTTACTGCTACCAGGGATCACAAGAGTTATGCTTTAAGTATCCTAAAAGAAACTGCAAAATTCTACAAAATGTTCATATAGCTAGTGTCCCTTTCTGTGAAAATTGCCTTGCAGTGTTGCACGTGCCAAGAGTCTTTGACATAGGATAATTTGCATTGATCAATCCACTTTCTCTTGTACTGAACAAGTACTACTAATTTAAGCATTTAATTCCTCAAGGAGTCCAAAGTTTTGAAAAGTTCATATGTGCTTCTGGCTTTTCCACCTTCAGAATATCACACTTGTCACAGTAATTATTTTGCAACAATGTACACACCAAAGAATGTCCAACAAGCAGTGAAATATGCAGAATGTCACACAGAGATTTGTAGAGCCAAGTTCTGATGCTGCCCCTAATGCAGCATTACCTCTAAGCCACAGAAATGTAGGTAAACACTTTCTTCTTGCAGTTTCAGAAATGCAGTAAAAAAGAATAGATAACTAATAAAAATACAAAATGTGATCCTTTAGCAGCAAGATCCTGAGTTTAAGCAGAGATGTAAAAATGCATTAGGTGTACATATTTGATAGATGGCAACGCCATTATAGGGTTTCCATAGCGACTAAAGTGAACCAAGGTTATCTTCAGCAGGAGGAGGACCTTTTCCTATTGCCCCTTTTATCTGTGAGAGCAGCAGTTTAAAAAAAAAAAAAAGTATAAATCTTCTGGCATAAATTGTGTGTGCTACAGCTTTATATGCTATGTATATGTATTTATACATAAAATGTGTGGAGACAATGATAAATCCTAGTTAGTAAATGGAGGCCACTACAAATTTAATGCTGGGTTACGTCTGTGCCATGCTGTGAGCTATCCGATCACGATTTTGGTGATAGCAGTCTCCCCAGGCATAGATAATGAGAGAAAGTAGGGGAGGAGGAAACAGAGGATGAAAGAAGGGATACCAGGCCCAAATCACCATGGCAACCGACCTGCAAACTAACTGCAGTCCACATTAACACTTGCACAGCCATCAAGGCCTGCAAAGCAATTTATAATTCTTCGATTACACCTTTTAATTGTTTTTAGATAATAAAAAGGATGTTTGTAACCTGGAGATTGCATTTGAATGGCTTTAAACTAAAAACTGCACAGCAGAATGTATCTGGAACCTGACAGTGTCTGATTTAGGATTCTGGGTACAGCTTGGTGCGTAACACAAAAAACTCAAGGTTACAGATGAGAATCAAATTGGCCATACATGGGACCGTTTTTTTTTTTTTTTTTTTTCAACCAGCACGTAAAAAAAAAATACCCAATTTCCCCTGTCCACATGGTCAAGGTGGATAGGAAATTCTCCTTGTTGTGTCATTGTATTCTCCCCCCACCATCAGAATACACTGATCAGCACAGCAGACTATTGCCTGCGGTGCTGATTTAAGCAAAAATATACTGACATGGCGGTTAAACAGAAGTCAGTAAGCAGAACGACTTCTGTTTAACTACAGCGGCCACGTGTGGATTGAAATTTCGATCTATGTATGGCTAGCCTAAGACTAAAGCAGCCAACAGATTATGCAATTTTCTTTCCTTCCACCATGGGTGGTAGAGAAGAAAATTGCCCGATTTTTCCATCAACACAGATCCTTCCCGCAATGCTATTGTGTTATACCAGTGGGAAGCCCTATAGCCACCAGCAGTGATTGCATTAAAAAAAATCAGACAGGTTGGTTGTACTGAAGTTGATTGATAGGTCGACTTCAGTACAACCAGCCTGCCCATGGATGGATTGAATCTCGGTCCCTGCTAAACCAGCCGAGATTTGAACCGTCAATGTCCACCTTAAAGCGGACCTTCAGTCATTTTTTTTCAGCTTCCCATCTATTAAATCCTCTGCCCTTGTTGTTTTAACTTTGACTAGTAAAACATTTTTTTTCTGCCAGTAAATACCTTATACAGCCCAATGCCTGTTTCTTGTCTGGTAATTAGCCTAGGCTTATGACATCATGCACAGCTCTTTCTCTCACTCTTGTGAGAGTTTGCCAGGAAGGGAGGGGGGATGAGTCATAAAAGGGCCAACGATAGGTGCAGAGCTGGAGGTGTCCCTCTGTGTAAATCCAGGAAGTGAACAGGCAGCAGCTTCAGCTGCCCACAGTTAAAATTGCTGCAGCCAGACGTAGTGAAGGAAGATTTCTGAAGCATATTTGGCATGCACAGAATCACAGTACAAATTATGTGAGCAGACTGCAGTTCCTCTTTAAGTTTAAATGTTTAAAAGTGTAGCACCCTCCGTTTACAGAGTAGGTAAATTTAGTTGGCTCCTCTGTAGGCAGAGGAGCTGGGGTTAATTTGTTTTGTGTTAGCTGGGCAGAGCTCCAGGGATTGAGTCTGTTACCTCCCCCTGGCGTCCAGAATGTGCTGGATAATTCTAGAAGTTAGAGGGTGGAAAAACAGAGGCTAAAGTCTAAATATTAAATCAGTCTTCACCATACCCCAGGACAAGGCCCAGAAGGTAGGGAGAAAGTCCATAAATGTTCTGGATCCTGACCATGTGGGAGTCCAGGGTCCTTAACTAAGGGACAACTTCGTGACCATTCACAACCAGGAAAGCCACCCTACACCTCTAGCTGGGGATTCAAGAGCAGCCATGTGCATTAGTATTTCTCTACAAAGTAGCACTTGTATTCAGCAGTTGAAACTTTTGCTATCTGTTTTGCTGTACCGTCAATCCTACGGGAGGACAGCTTTGTAAGGCTTATTCCTAGCAGCCAGAAAGTTAGTAAGTCCTTAAGTTTGCAGTCAAGTTCCACAGTGCTGGGCATCCCATGTTTCCACTCTTCATCCAAGTTTTATCCCCCTTAAATAAGCAAAAACAAAACAAACATCCCCTGGACTCATTCTTGAGTTTGCATGAAATGGGAAAAAATTCCTGTTGCCTGGCTGTGTGCGTAAGGGAGGACCTGAACATCCAGCGGCCCTTACAGGGGTAGCGCTACGAAAGTTCAAAGGAGTTATCAGAGAGACTGAAGTACTTTATGTGGCATATAGTGCAAACAAAATTCTAAAAACATTCACCTGCATTTTATTGGTATGTGCATGTCATAAGCTTGCAAGGTTTTGACTGAATGGGGTCCAAGGTAAGATCTTAACCCTGGTGTTATCACTTCTTTACACTTTACAGCCCAGTCTGTGGCTTATGTACATGATCACTCTTATTAATTTTGACTAGCATGCTATTTAATTTCCTGTTCTAATGTATCCTGGAGACATGAGGCATTACATACTGTGTCTAGACTTTATCAAAATAATGAATTCTGAGTTTTCCCCAATGGCGCCTGGTGCTGTATATTATTATTTTTGGAGGGTCGGTCGCTCAGTCAAACCACTCCCCCCATCGATCGCTCATCCCTCCACCAGCCCCGCACATACCCCATCTAGGTCTCAGGCAGCTTAGGCTCCTTCCTGCATCTCCTCCTCGGTGGCAGCTTCCTCCTCTGCGGCTTCACCCTGTGTCTCCGGCTTCACGGTGGCTTCCTCCTCCACGGCTTCCCTCCTCCTCCCCTAGGCAGTCAATACGATCGCTTCTCCTCTTGGCCAATCGGTTCTTAAGACCCACTTCCTGATTGGCCGGGAGGAGAATCAGGAAGACAATAGCGAATGTTAGTTCTCTATTGTCACACAACTGGGTGGGCTCAAGACACAGTGCTCTGCGCCCTGAGCCCACCCTTTTTTGAAGCCAATTAGAGCCTCAAGCTCTAATGTGCTTAAAAAAAACCCATTGAAATCCATGCATCCGGTGCCCTGCATGTAGATTAGAGGCTGGGAGCTTGGTCTAGGAGGGTGGTGCCCCTGGGCCTCTTATAGACGGGCCACCACTGGTTTTCCCTACATCTTCCCAAGCATATAGTCCCACACATCATTGATTTATTTTTCTAAACCTGGTACCCAACATTTTTAAAACTGAACATCAGTCTAAAAAATATTTATGAGGAATTAACAAAGTGGTACAACCCTAACACTCTTCTAAAGTTTAAGCGCAAAACTTTTAGTTAATTAGTAGCAATCCCTTCTCTGTCTGTTTTTGTGTCTGTCACAGACATGACATAGTACAGCTAGTTCTGCATGCTCCAGATTCCTCTGCCTATCCCCGCCCCCACCCAGCTGAGTGCAGGAGTGAGGAGGATGACTTTGCTCATATGGGTAGAGAGAGGGATGTGAGCTGTCTGCTGAGCTCGGGTAGAGTGATTAGGTGCTCTGTTTTGCCAAGGTAGAGGCTCCTGTGGAGGGGTTTTTGGGATCCTCCACTGTGGAAAAACCTTCCCTCCTGTGACATGTTTTATAAATTGGTCAGGTGCCTCCCCAAACAGATGTCTTTCTTGAAAAGTGTGAGGTGTCGTTTACAGGTGGCTTTAGCTGTCCAGGCTTTTAGCCACACCACTAAATGTAGATTAGGGCCATTCTGTAAATTTGTCTCATGACATGTTCTAGGACATCCATACAAAAAAAGCAGAAGGTAGTAGCTGCAATTACTCCTAAAGCATGATCCTGGAAGATAAGGTCATGTTGGTTGTTGCCCTAGTACAGTTGGCTGCAGTTTGGCATACTGAAATTGCAGCAAGAGCTGGTTGCAGGGCTGAAACTGCCAAAGTAAAGATAGTCTTTATAGAATGTCTCAAGCATTCTATCTGCATAATTTTTGAAAGAAGGAACATCTTCAATAGATACAATGAGATGTTTAAGACTGACACAGAAGGATCAGCTACTGGAATAGACCACTATTTAGTGATTTTTTTTTTTCACTTGATAGAATTCAGCAAAGAAAATCCTTTCTAGAGTGATCCAAACATCATAGATTACACATTCTATCTGTTCATGAACAGAGAATGTTTTTGAGGGTTTTATAGGTTTTTTTCCCCAAACGGGAATGGCAAGATGGAGGAGAATCAAGCTTCGCAATGCCAGAGCAACAGCAGTGGGCTTTTCTACATTAGCAAGCATGTTGCGTGAAGCTCCTGCTTCAATAATGCTGCAATCTGAGTAAGGAAAATCTTCCACAGTTTCTTCTAATGCTGCCTTGATGTCCTATTCAGTCCCTTCTGTGTGTCTACCTTGTCTGCAGATAGACGACAGATGTAGCACTCTGAACAGGTGAACCCCCAAATGAAGCTCATGGATAGAGTCCACAGATGGGTCCTCTGGCTCTGATGTCCTCCAGACAACAAGTGAGCAAACAAATGCAGTAAGTGAGCCGGCAACTCCAAATACGTATAGAAGATCTATTTGTTACATGAAGAGAGTATACAAAAAGCTGACATGTTTCGGTTGTGCTGTGCTGTGATCAAGGCAGTTTGCCGAAACATGTCAGCCTTTTTGTATACCCTCTTCATGTAACAAATAAATCTTCTATACGGATTTGGAGTTGCCAGCTCGCTTACTGGATTTGTCTGCCTTGTCTAAGGCAGGCATATCGGGTTCTGACTCCAGTAGAGAAGTGGGAGTAGAAGAGGCATGGTGCTTATGAGCCCTGGGCACAGAATATGGTTGTGTTTAGAGCTGTTATTTGTCTGAGCAATTGCGACTAAGGCTTGGTTCACACTAGTTAATTCATTGGAATGGGCTGCCTTGCCGCGTAAAACGCACAAGTAAGGTGCATGCACCTTTTTTTAAATGTGGCCACAGGGAAACCGCATGGTCTTTTTCCCGCTCCCATGATTGCGCTGTACACTGAGATGTGTAGGGGTGCTATTCAGAATGAATGGTAGCCACATGTGTCTTGCAAGAGCAGTGCAATTCGGGTGCGAGTGCAGGAATCAATGCTACAACATTACAGACCGTATCCACAGTATGGAGCTCAGGTATGGCTTCCAAGGTTTACAAAGGTTGCGCTGATCCAGATACACTGCTTCTTTTTTTGGCATTAGAAAGCAGTGAAGTTTATTGAATAATCCAGAGAAAATAAAAAAACTAGTTTTTTTGTTTTTGCTTTAAAATGAAAAAAAAAAGGTAAACTTACTTGCTCTGTGCAATGATACTGTACAGATCGGTCCCTTACCTCCTCTACTGGAGTCCCCCGCCAACGTTGTTCGCTTCTTCTTCCTCCAAGTGCCCCCTCAGCAAGCTATGTGCTAAAGGTGCACCCATGCAGGGGCACTCTTGACCCGGGCTGTGTACATCCATTGACACCTACAGAGTGGTTCCCTCCTCTCAAGGTTTGACTCACAGCAGCAGGAGCCTATAGCTCCTACTTCTGCCTGTGTCATCTGTGAGACCAGGAAGAGAGAGCAGCGGTGCTGCAGCTAGGACAGCACTGGTGCTTGGGAGGACTCAGGTAAGTGTTTAGGGATGGGGGGGAACAAGTAGTGGGATGTTGTTTTCAACCTTAATGCAGAGAATGCATTAAGGTGAAAAAAAATGTTTGACTTTAGAACCAGTTTAAGCTAGGAGTGATTTCTCCATGAAGAGGTCCATCTTGTTGAAACACTAGCACAAAACTGAGGATTCACTGAGTGGGGTAGGCTTATAGGGGATGCGCCCAGGTAGGAGTCAGAAGTTAGGAGGACATCAGAACACTTGTTCCAGGTCAGTGAGTCAGGCCATTGGACCAAATGACTGCTAAGCAACTAATATTTTCATAAGACAATTGCCAGCCTACATATTTTTCTGAGTGCAGGCTTCCCACAAAAAAGTGACAAAAACAATATCCCCTTAGATTCAGCTATGAAAGCACATTTTGAATATAAAGCATAGCAAAGACATGTAAGATGAATGCTTATTATTACAGACTTTTCTGCAGATTCCCAGTAATGTTAACAAAAAATTACCATACATTTCCTGTGTTTTATATACACTGTCTGCAGATTACATTCATGATATATTTGCCTTCCTAAAACATGCTTGATCTTTCAACAGTAAAAGGAAAAAAAGTATGTTACTGTAGTTAGACCAGCCTAACTATAATTGTTTTCTCGAACGTAAGTTGACAAGCGAAATACTCAAATCCCATCAGTGGTCCCTTTGGGATTTCACCCTAAATGGAGCATAATCATTAATCTTTATGAAATGGATAGGTTAAAATAAGGAACATATTTCCACTTTGGGGTTGTTTGCAGGAAGTAAAAGGCTTGGAGGCCTCTTGGGAATAGAACAATCCTCAGGATAAAACTCCTAGGGAATTTTTTTAAAGGAATGTCTGGCGTCAGTGTTGCCAGTGGGGTCATTTTTGTAATTTCAAAACAAACACAGCTGGGCCTATTTAATATGGTAGTAGAGTAGTAGTGCATTAATATGTGCAAAGTGCAGTAACCCACAGCAACCAATAACATTTCAGTTGGTTGGGATTGCATAAGAAATAACATGAAATGTACAGTTGTGCTCATAAGTTTACATACCCTGACAGAATTTATGATTTCTTGGCCATTTTTCAGAGAATATGAATGATAACCCCAAAAACATTTCTTTTACTCATGATTAGTGTGTGGCTGAAGCCATTTATTATCAATGAACTGTGTTTACTCTTTTTTTAAATCATAATGGCAACAGAAACTACCCAAATGACCTTGATCAAAAGTTTACATATGCTGGTGATTTTGGCCTGATAACATGCACACAAGTTGAAACAAATGGGTTTGAATGGCTAATAAAAGGTAACCATCCTCACCTGTGATCTGTTTACTTGTAATTAGTGTGTGTGTATAAAAGGTCAATGTGTTTCTGGACTCCTGACAGACCCTTGCATCCTTCATCCAGGGCTGCACTGACGTTTTTGGATTCTGAGTCATGGGGAAAGCAAAAGAATTGTCAAAGAATCTGCGGGAAAAGGTAGATGAACTGTATAAAACAGGAAAGCGATATAAAAAGATATCCAAGGAATTGAGAATGCCAATCAGCAGTGTTTAAACTCTAATCAATAAGGGGAAAATGAGGGGTTCTGTTGAAACCAAACCAAAAAACATGTGGTGTGGCTGTTTCAAGATGCACAATAAGGAGGCACTTGTAGAAAGATGGGCTGCATGGTCGAGTCGCCAGAAGAAAGCCATTACTACACAAATGCCACAAAGTATCCCGCTAACAATACGCCAAACAGCACAGAGACAAGCCTCAAACCTTCAGGCACAAAATAATTTGGAGTGATGAGACCAAAATTAGGCTTTTTGGCTACAACAATAAATGCTACATTTGTAGAGGAGTCAAGGAGGCCTATGATGAAAGGTACAGAGGTGGATCGCTGATGTTTTGGGGATGTGTGAGCTACAAAGGCACAGGAAATTTGGTCAAAACTGTTGGCAAGATGAATGCAGTATGTTATCAAAAAACACTGGAGGAACATTTGCATTCATCAGCCAGGAAGCTGCGCATGGGACATACTTGGACATTCCAACATGACAAAGATCTAAAACACAAGGACAAATTGACGTGTCAATGGCTACAGCAGAATAAAGTGAAGGTTCTGGAGTAGCCATCTCAGTCTCCTGACCTCAATATCACTGAGCCACTATGGGGAGATCTCAAACGTGCAGTTCATGCAAGACAGACCAAGAATTTACAGGAACTGAAGGCTTTTTGCCAAGAGGAATGGTCTTTACCATCTAAGAAGATAATGAGCCTCATCCACAAATACCACAAAATAATTCAAGCTGTCATTGATGTTAAAGGGGGCAATACACGGAATTAAGAACTGGGCTATGTAAACTTTTGATCAGGGTCATTTGGGTAGTTTCTGTTGCCATTATGATTTAAAGAGAGTAAAAATAGTTGATTGATAATAAATGGCTTCAGCTAAACACTAACCATGACTGAAAGAAAAGTTTTTTGTGTTATTTATTTCTCTGAAAAATGGCCAAAAAATCATAAATTCTGCTAGGGTATGTAAACTTATGAGCAAAACTGTAATTGGGTTATTAAAATTATTATGGACTAATTGGTCATGGATTGCATCATTTTGTACTTTGCCATTCAAATTTAAAATGTGCCTATATAAATTTATAATATGGAGAAACAGGCCAATTCTCCTCTTAATTAATGCAATGTATTAAATAAATTAAAAAAGCGTGTTGCACTAAATAAATTTGTCTTCAGTATGGCACCAGTGTGATGCCTTCACAGCAATCTTGCAAAAGCACAATGTGATGCCTTCACAGCAATCTATGTGCAAAAGTTCTTGTGTATCAACCTCAAATTAGGTTCCTCCACCACCAAAGGTTAAGATGTACTCTTACCAGAGAGTATTGACCACTTACAACCACTGGCAAAAATGATGGAATCACCAGTCCCTGAGGATGTTCCAGTTGTTTATTGTTGTAGAAAAAAAGCAGATCACAGACATGGCCAAAAACTAAAGGCATTTCAAATGGCAACTTTCTGGCTTTAAGAAACACTAAAAGAAATCAAGAAAAATAATTGTGGTGGCCAGTAACAGTTAGATTTATAGAACAAGCACAGGTAATAAATTATGGAATCACTCAATTTTGAGGAAAAAATTATGGAATCACCCTGTAAATTTTCATTACAAACACTAACACCTGCATCAGATTAAATCTGCTTGTTAGTATGTAGGTAAAAAGGAGTGATTGCACCTTGGAGAGCTGTTGTAACAAGTGGACTGACATGAAGCATGGCTCCAACACCAGAGATGTCAATTGAAAAAAGGAGAGCATTATCAAACTCCTTAAAGAGGGTAAATCATCACGCAGTGTTGCACAAGGTGTTGGTTGTTCACAGTCGGCTGTGTCTAAAACATGGACCAAATACAAACAACATGGGAAGGTGGTTAAAGGCAAGCATACTGGTAGACCAAGGAAGACATCAAAGCGTCAAGACAGAAAACTTAAAGCAATATGCCTTGAAAACAGAAATTTACAACAAAACAAATGAGGAACAAATGGGAGGAAACTGGTGTCAACATCTGTGACCGAACTGTAAGAAACCGCCTAAAGGGAATGGGATTTACATACAGAAAAGCTAAAAGAAAGCCATCTCTAACACCTTAACACAAAAAAACAAGGTTACAATGGGCTAAGGAAAGGCAATCGTGCACTGTGGATGATTGGATGAAAGTCATATTCAGTGATGAATCTCGAATCTGCATTGGGCAAGGTGGTGATGCTGGAACTTTTGTTTGGTGCCATTCGAATGAGATTTATGCAGACTGTCTGAAGAAAACATGCAAATTTCCACAGTCAATTATGATATGGGGCTGCATGTCAGGTAAAGGCACTGGGGAGATGGCTGTCATTAAATCTTCAATAAATGCACAGGTTTACATTGAAATTTTGAACACTTTTCTTATCCCATCTATTGAAAGGATGTTTGGGGATGATGAAATCATTTATCAAGATGATAATGCATCTTGCCATAGAGCAAAAACTGTGAAAAAATTCCTTGAAGAAAGACACATAAGGTCAATGTCATGGCCTGCAAACAGTCCGGATCTCAATCCAATAGAAAATCTGTGGTGGAAGTTAAAGAAAATGGTCCATGACAAGGCTCCAACCTGCAAAGATGATTTGGCAACAGCAATCAGAGAAGCCAGACTGATGAAGAGTACTGTTTATCACTCATTAAGTCAATGCCTCAGAGACTGCAAGCAGTTATAAAAGCCAGAGGTGGTGCAACAAAGTACTAGTGATGTGTTGGAGTGTTATTTTGTTTGTTTTTCATAATTTTTTCTCAGAGTTGAGTGATTCCATAATTTATTCCCTGTGCTTGTTCTTTATATCTAACTGTTACTGGCCACCACAATTATTTTTCTTGATTTCTTTTAGTGTTTCTTAAAGCCAGAATATTGCCATTTGAAATGCCTTTAGTTTTTGGCCATGTCTTTGATCTGCTTTTTTTCTACAACAATAAACAACTGAAGGGAACATCCTCAGGGACTGGTGATTCCATAATTTTTGCCAGGGGTTGTATAACGAGCGGGTCAAAAATGGCTCATATGTCTCATCTGCTCTATCTACGGTCATCTATCTATCATGTGGAGACGATATTCTTATTGCCTCTGACCATATGGCTCAGTGAAATATAGCAGCAAAAAGATAAGACGCCAAATAGTGTAAAGCCCTTTTAAGTTGGGCTTTATTGCAAGTAATGCACTTGACATGCCATTACATTTAAAACAAATGTATCTTCCTCAGCATAGACGTTTGTTAGCTCAAAACAAAAAACGATAACAGAAAATGATGCCTTAACCCGACCCATTTCGTCGCACGAGGACTTCTTCTGGGGCATAGGCATTTCCCCCTGTCATCACTATATATAGTTCCAGTGTCCATCCAAGCCTCGCTCTCACCTCCTTCACTCTGTGGTTCTTCGCTCTAATCCAAGCCTCGTTCGGATTCACCACAATACTAATGTCAGAGAGCTCACCTTGCTGGTCATGGGATTGGCCACCAGAGGGCGCGCCGGTGAGCAAGCTGGCCTATTTAAGTTTGTCAGGCACTCTGTTCAGTGCTGCCTGATCATCAGCTTCCTGTGCCATAGTTCCTGTTTCCTGTCTTGTCTTCCTGTTTACCTGATCTCCTGACGACCCGGATTGCTCTTGGATTCCCCCTTTTGCTGCCTGTACCCGACCTTGGCCTGTTTGACTCCGCTTCTGCCTGCTCCTATTGTACCTTGCTGCCAGTCTGTTGCCGAACCCAGCCTGTCTCCTGACCATCCTGCTCAGTCTCATCGCCTGTGTTCCAGCCTGCACCTGCTGTTCATAGACTGCTATTCCACCAGCATCTGGACTCTAGTTCACAGGCTCTCATACCACTCCGCACTCCTGTGCTTCCTGTTACCTTACCAGGGGCCGCGAGTCGGACGCGTAAGGGAGCCTACTCTCTGCCCAAGCGGACTCACCGGTCTGGTAAGTAGGAGTCTGATAGTATCAGGCAGCCATGACCGAGTCCGGGCAGGGGGCCTCCCCTATGGACGAACTTTGCAGACACTTGGCAGGATTAACCCAAGCAGTCAAAAGTTTACAGGATGGCTATACCCGACTAGAGGAACGTGTTCAGGCCCTGTCTGCACCTACCAATCCTCAGGGGACTTCGTCTGCAACCGGGGCACCCTCCGTAGTCATGCTCCCTCCAGAGCCCAAAGTACCTATACCGGAGAGATTTTTTGGAGACCGAAGTAAATACCGTGCATTCCGGAATGCATGTAGTCTCTATTTTGCTCTGCAGCCTCGGACCTTCTCCCTAGAAACCACCAAAGTGGGCTTTGTTATTTCCCTGTTGTCCGGTGAGCCTCAAACCTGGGCCCATCACCTTCTGGAACAAGAGTCGGATGCCCTGAAAAGTCTGGACGCCTTCTTCTTGCGATGTCTCAACTTTATGAGGATCCTCAACTAACCGCTTCTGCTGAAGCCTCTCTGCACTCCCTTCGGCAAGGCCGCAGGGCAGCGGAGGACTATGCTGTTGAATTTAGGCGCTGGAGTTCCGATACGGCATGGAATGACGCGGCTCTGCGTCATCAGTTTAGAATGGGTTTGTCCGATCCACTCAAGGACGAGTTAGCACGGGTTGGGATACCTCAGACCCTGGAAGAATTAATTAACCTCTCAATCCAAATTGACCGTCGTCTGAGAGAACGACGCACCGAAAGATCTACCAGTGCCTATCGACCCACTTGGATGCTTCCACAGGTTCCCAGTCCTCCTAGTAGGCCTTTGGCTCCTCCAACCTCTCCAGTTTTCGACACGTCAGAGCCTATGCAGCTTGGTCTGCTCCGTCCTTCCTTGACTCCTGAAGAGAAGTTACGTAGACGTAACCTTAACCTATGCCTCTACTGTGGGGAACCTGGGCACTACGCCAGCGTCTGCCCCAACAAGACGCGTAAGTGTCGTTCTTCTGCTCGTATATGTGCTACCATCATGCCAAAACCTAGTACTCACCTTACCATCTCTGTCACTTTGCAGCTTCCCGGAAAGGCTATCCAAGTTCCAGTCATCGTTGATTCCGGAGCATGCAGCTGCTTCATGGACCAGGCCTTTGCAGCTCAGCATGATATCCCACTCCGACTCAAGACCCAGAGCCTGGCTGTCCACCTTGCAGACGGTTCCGCCCTCCGTTCCGGTCCTGTCATTCAAGAGACTATCCCTATAATAGCTACTATAAACTCTGAACACCAGGAATTCCTCCGTTTAGATGTCATTTCCTCTCCCCTGTTCCCTGTCATCCTGGGCATGCCGTGGTTGCTGGGCCATAACCCCCATATCAACTGGGTTTCTGGGAAAGTGGAGTTTCTCTCTGATTATTGCCAACAACATTGCCTGCCAAGAATGGCCCATGAGATACCTCAACTCCTCGGCCTGCACTCTGAAACCAACTCACACCAAGCCATCCCAGAACCCTACCGAGATTTCTCTGATGTATTCAGCAAGAAAGGTGCTGAGACTCTACCGCCACACAGGCCCTATGATTGCCCTATAGAGCTGCTACCTGGAACCGAAGTACCCTTCGGTAGGATCTTTCCATTGACTGAGCAGGAATTGGATACACTAAAACAATACCTTGATGAGAATTTAAAGAAAAAGTTCATCCGCCCGTCCACATCTCCGGCCGGCGCAGGCATATTCTTTGTGGAAAAAAAAGATCATTCCCTTCGGCCATGTATCGACTACCGGGAATTAAATCGGATAACGATCAAGAATCGCTACCCCTTACCCCTGGTGCCTGAATTATTCCAGAGGCTAGGAACGGCAACTGTCTTCACAAAACTGGATCTTCGCGGAGCCTATAATTTAATCCGTATCCGGGAAGGGGACGAGTGGAAAACCGCTTTTCGCACTCGTTTTGGGCATTTCGAGTATTGCGTTATGCCCTTCGGTCTATGCAATGCCCCAGCCACATTCCAACATTTTGTGAACGACATCTTCCGGGAATTTTTGGATCTCTACGTCATCGTCTACCTCGATGACATTCTCATTTTCTCATCATCACTGACTGATCATCGCAGGCACGTCCGGAATGTCCTCGCCCGGCTCAGGCAACACGGGCTGTATGCTAAACTCGATAAATGTGAATTTGAACTCCAATGCATCCAATTCCTGGGGCTCATCATTTCAGTGGAAGGTATTAAAATGGACCCTCAAAAGGTGTCCGCCATCCTGGACTGGCCCGCACCTACGGACAAGAAGGGGGTCCAACGCTTCGTTGGATTTTCCAATTTCTATAGGAAATTCATCAGAGACTTTTCCAAGATCATTGCCCCCATTACTGAATTAACAAGACAGGGAACCCGATTCTGCTGGACCCCCAGGGCTCAATTGGCCTTTGAAAAATTAAAAGGATTATTCACGTCGGCCTCCATCCTCAAACACCCTAACTCTGCCTTGCCATTCGTGTTGGAGGTTGACGCCTCAGAGGTCGCAGTAGGAGCTGTACTCTCCCAACGTCAGGGCCCCAAGGCCCTTCTGTTTCCAATAGCTTTTTTTTCTCGCAAATTATCGGTGTCTGAAAGAAACTACGATGTTGGAGACCGGGAGCTTCTGGCCATCAAGACGGCTCTGGAGGAGTGGCGCTATCTTTTGGAGGGTGCTGTACATCCTATTCTAATCTACACGGACCACAAGAACTTGGAGTATTTGAGATCTGCCAAGAGACTAAAACCGCGACAAGCCAGATGGGCGCTCTTCTTCTCTCGCTTTCAATTTCATATAACCTACAGACCCGGCTCCAAAAACATCAAACCAGACGCTCTCTCACGAATGTTCCATGACTCCAAAGAAACCGTCCCTCCGGACACTATCCTGCCTGCAGGAAATTTTTTATTACTTCAGGGGGATTTAATCTCCAGAATAAGGCAAGCTTCCACAACTATACCCCAACCCACTGAGACCAGCCTAAGAGATGGTTTACTCTGGCATAAGGAGAAGATCATGGTTCCTGAGAGCCTTAGGGTACCAGTACTAGAGCTTTGCCATGACCACAAGTTGGCTGGGCACTTCGGGGCTCAGAAGACAACCGAACTGGTGCAGCGCACCTTTTGGTGGCCACAGTTGGCCGAGGACTGTAGGAATTACGTCAGTTCCTGCCACACATGTGCCCGAAGCAAGAATATTCAGACGAAGGCCTGGGGCTTACTGAAACCCTTGCCCATCCCTGACAGACCTTGGAAAATGATCGCGATGGATTTCATTGTGGAACTGCCCCCATCCGAAGGCTTCTCTACCATCTTTGTCGTAATTGATAGATTGTCAAAAATGGCTCACTTCTTGCCTATGAAAGGCACACCCTCAGCCGTGGAAACGGCGAAGATCTTCGTTAAAGAAATTGTGAGATTACATGGGGTTCCCTCTAATATCGTTTCGGACCGGGGTGTCCAATTCACCTCCAGGTTCTGGAAGGCATTGTGTGGTTCCCTCGAAATTGAGTTAGCGTTCTCTTCAGCCTATCACCCTCAGACAAACGGCCAGACGGAGAGAACCAACCAAACCTTGGAGCAATACCTCCGTTGTTTCTCGGCCTTTTCCCAGGATGACTGGGTTTCTCTGCTACCAGTTGCGGAGTTTTCATACAATAACTCCCTGCACTCAGCCATCAACCAGACGCCATTTTTTGCCAATTATGGATTTCATCCCTCCTTTCTACCCAGCTCAATACCTGAATGCTCCCTCCCTGCAGTGACCGAGACATTGGAATTCTTCTCTACCAACAACAAACTTCTGCAGGAAACAATGGCCCAATCCCAGGCTTCTTATAAAAAAACGTTCGACAAGAAGAGGCGCGGGGAGCTTATCCTGGAACCTGGCAATCAAGTATGGCTGTCCACAACTAACTTAAAAATGGCTTGCCCTTCTAGGAAACTAGGGCCTAAATTCATGGGACCCTTCTCGGTGAGAAGAAAAATAAACAACGTAGCGTACGAGCTCAGTCTGCCGGACTCCTTCAAAATACACCCGGTTTTCCATGTGTCCTTACTGAAACCGGTCGCTCCTGATCCTTTCCCCAACCGTAGTACCAGTCCTCCTGAGCCTGTTATGATCAATAACGAGGAGGAGTTTGAAATCGAGGCTATCCTGGACTGTAGGAAAAGGCGTAATCAAATACAGTATCTTATTAAATGGAAGGGGTATGGTCCGGAGGACAATTCCTGGGAACCAGAAAACAATTTACATGCCCCGGAACTTTTACAGACCTTCAGAAATGTTCATGCCTCCAAGTTGGCCCGGCTGGGCATCCGGAGGCTGCCCTTAGGGAGGGGGCACTGTCAGAGAGCTCACCTTGCTGGTCATGGGATTGGCCACCAGAGGGCGCGCCGGTGAGCAAGCTGGCCTATTTAAGTTTGTCAGGCACTCTGTTCAGTGCTGCCTGATCATCAGCTTCCTGTGCCATAGTTCCTGTTTCCTGTCTTGTCTTCCTGTTTACCTGATCTCCTGACGACCCGGATTGCTCTTGGATTCCCCCTTTTGCTGCCTGTACCCGACCTTGGCCTGTTTGACTCCGCTTCTGCCTGCTCCTATTGTACCTTGCTGCCAGTCTGTTGCCGAACCCAGCCTGTCTCCTGACCATCCTGCTCAGTCTCATCGCCTGTGTTCCAGCCTGCACCTGCTGTTCATAGACTGCTATTCCACCAGCATCTGGACTCTAGTTCACAGGCTCTCATACCACTCCGCACTCCTGTGCTTCCTGTTACCTTACCAGGGGCCGCGAGTCGGACGCGTAAGGGAGCCTACTCTCTGCCCAAGCGGACTCACCGGTCTGGTAAGTAGGAGTCTGATAACTAATGAGAACCAAGCCACTCTCCGCTTATGCGTCTCACTCCAAAAGAGCATGCTCATCGGCTGGAATCATCCCACAGCGGAGAAAAGAAGCCTGTGTCTCCTATCTCATGTATTAGCCACCTCCGGGATATTAGGAGGATATTAGGAGGC
The DNA here is from genome assembly GCA_037952925.1 of Lithobates clamitans. Classification (NCBI taxonomy): domain Eukaryota; kingdom Metazoa; phylum Chordata; class Amphibia; order Anura; family Ranidae; genus Lithobates; species Lithobates clamitans. The sequence goes on from JBBGZY010001256.1 coordinate 368,469, forward strand.
CAGAGCAGGCTTAGGCAGTGCACCTTTACATACAGTATCTCACAATTTTGAAAATAGTTTATATCTTTTCATGTGACAACACTGAAGAAATTACACTTTGCTACAATGTAAAGTAGTGATTGTACAACAGTGTAAATTTGCTGTCCCCTCAAAATAATTCAACACACAGCCATTAATGTCTAAACCGCTGGCAACAAAAGTGAGTACACCCCTAAGTGAAAATGTCCAAATTGGACCCAAAGTGTCAAAATTTTGTGTGGCCACCGTTATTTTCAAGCACTGCCTTAACCCTCTTGGGCATGGAGTTCACCAAAGCTTCACAGGCTGTCACTGGAGTCCTCTTCCACTCCTCCATGATGACATCACGGAGCTGGTGGATGTTAGAGACCTTGCGCTCCTCCACCTTTCGTTTGAGGATGCCCCACAGATGTTCAATAGGGTTTAAGTCTGGAGTCCATCAGCTTTACCCTCAGCTTCTTTAGCAAGGCAGTGGTCGTCTTGGATGAGTGTTTGGGGTCGTTATCATGTTGGAATACTGCCCTGCGGCCCAGTCTCCGAAGGGAGGGGATCATGCTCTGCTACAGTATATCACAGTACATTTTGGCATTCATGGTTCCCTCAATGAACTGTAGCTGCCCAGTGCTGGCAGCACTCATGCAGCCCCAAACCATGAAACTCCCACCACCATGCTTGACTGTAGGCAAGACACACTTGTCTTTGTACTCCTCACCTGGTTGCCGCCACACACGCTTGATACCATCTGAACCAAATAAACTTATCTTGGTCTCATCAAACCACAGGACATGGTTCTAGTATTCCATGTCCTTAGTCTGCTTGTCGTCAGCAAACTGTTTGCGGGCTTCTTGTGCATCATCTTTAGAAGAGGCTTCCTTCTGGGACAACAGCCATGCAGACCAATTTGATGCAGTGGGCGGCGTATGGTCTGAGCACTCACAGGCTGACCCTCTCCACCCCTTTAACCTCTGCAGCAATGCTGGCAGCACTCAAATGTCTATTTCCCAAAGACAACCTCTGGATATGACGCTGATCATGTGCACTCAACTTCTTTGGTCGACCATGGCGAGGCCTGTTCTGAGTGGAACATGTCCTGTTAAACCGCTGTGTGGTCTTGGTCACCATGCTGCAGCTCAGTTTCAGGGTCTTGGCAATCTTTTTATAGCCTAGGCCATCTTTTTGTAGAGCAACAATTCTTTTTTTCAGATCCTCTGAGAGTTCTTTGCCATGAGGTGCCATGTTGAACTTCCAGTGACCGGTATGAGAATGAGAGTGATAACACCAAATTTAACACACCTGCTCCCCATTCACACCTGAGACCTTGTAACACTAACGAGTCACATGACACTGGGGAAGGAAAATGGCTAACTAGGCACAATTTGGACATTTTCACTTAGGGTTGTACTCACTTTTGTTGCCAGCGGTTTAGACATTAATGGCTGTGTGTTGAGTTATTTTGAGGGGACAGCAAATTTACACTGTTATACAATCTGTACACTCACTACTTTACATTATAGCAAAGTGTAATTTCTTCGGTATCGTCACATGAAAAGATGTAATAAAATATTTACAAAAATGTGAGGGGTGTACTCACTTTTGTGAGATACTGTATATTAATATAAACAATATATATAAGACAAGTAAATGCAAAAAGGACAATAATTGACAAACCAGACATCTAAAATTAATATATTATATACATTTCTAAAGTAAAAAATCTTAAAATGTATTTAAATATTAAAGTATTAAAAATAGCAGGTTCAAGAATTGTCCAAAAAACAGTTTACATCCCAGTCCAAACTTAACCCATGTGGAACAATGATGGAACGCCTCTGAAAATAACCTTGGTTGGAAGGGGCCCCCAAGGGACAGTTCCTTTGCATGAGATGGAACTGTACTACCCTTGGGGACTTCGATAGGGAAATGGGAATATTGAAAAATAAATTTCTAGAGAAGGACTATGACCCTGTTGCATTAGAGGCCACACGTAACCAAGTTAGAACTGTAGACAGAGAATTGTTGTTGAGGGATAGGGTAAATGAAAGTCTAGAGATAACAATATTGCTAGCTTTTCCCTGATCACCTCTTTCTCTACACAGCACACAGTTGTCAAACGTATTTTGGGGAAAAACTGGCATATTTTACAAAATGACAGTGTTCTCGGGCCCATGCTCCCGCCTAAACCCCAGGTTATTTTCAGAGGCGTTCCGTCACTAAAAGCTAAAATTGTACATAATATTCTAGATCCACCTGCTTTCACAACCTGACTGGATATTATAAATGTGGATGCTGTCAGGTTTGTAATCTTAATGAATGCAAAAAGAGGAAGATATTGGATTTCTCTTCCAAAGCTACTTCAAAAACATACACTGTAAAATCTTTCATCACCCGCAGAGAATTGTCCAAAATTGAAACTAAATGGATTTATCTCCTGAAAAGCTATGTTCCACATGGGTTAAATGTGGACTGGGATGTAAACAGTATTTTGGACAATTCTTGAACCTGCTATTTTTAATACTTTAAATATTTAAACAAATTTTAAGATTTTTTTCAAAATTTTCTTTTAGTTTAGAAATGTATATATAATAATATATAGTAATATAATAATATTAATTTTAGATGTCTGGTTTGTGAATTATTGTCCTTTTTGCATTCACTTGTCTTATATATAATGTTTATATAAATAAATGTAGAGGTGCACTGCCTAAGCCTGCTCTTGCCTCCTAATATCCTGGGGGGTAGTTTAAGATTTTCTCCCTGGAAGTGGCTAATACATGAGATAGGAGACACAGGCTTCTTTTCTCCACTGTGGGATGATTCCAGCCAATGAGCGCACTCTTTTGGAGTGAGACGTATAAGCTGAGAGAGGCTTGGTTTTCATTAGTATTATGGTGAATTAGAAGGAGGCTTAGATAAGAGCGGAGAACCGCAGAATGAAGGAGGCGAGAGCGAGGCTTGGATGGACACCGGAACTATATGACAGGGGGAGATGCCTATGCCCCGGAAGAAGTCCACTTGTGATGAAACCGGTCAGGTTACGGCATCATTTCCTTTTATCAGGTTTTGTTTTTTTGGTTTGAGCTAACGATCATCTATGCTGAGGAATATATATTTGTTTTAAATGTAATGGCATGTCAAGTGCATTACTTGCAATAAAGCCAAACTTAAAAGGATTTTACAGTATTCGACATCTTATCTTTTTGCTGACATATTCCACTGAGCACTATGGTCTGAGGCAAGAGGAATATCGTCTTCAAATGATGGATGGATGATCCCGCTCGTCTACCCTACACTGAGGAGTGACCGTGGCTAGAGCAGATGAGACACATGAGCCCCTTTTGACCCCTGTAATAGGTGGTCAATACTCTCTGGTAAGAGAGTCTTAACCTTTGGTGGTGGATTATTCACAAGGTGGAGGAACGAAATTTGATGTTGATACACAAGAACTTTTGCACATATAAGATTGCTGTGAAGGCATCACGCTGGTGCCATACTGAAAACATACGGATTCATTTATTTAGCGCAACACAACTTTTTAATTTACTTGTTTATGTGATAATATCTCACGTCAGTGGTGCTACTAATTACATTATTTAGTTTGAGATTTTTTCACGAGCGCAGTTTTATTTTGTTTTCTATTTCAATGTATTAAATAAGCCAAATGTTATTTTAATTATGAATGCAATCATGATTGAAGCATCAATGTGCATGTAAGCTTTGGTGAATAATGCCTATGGCATGATACCAGCATATAGTCCGTCAATTGACAAGACTGCAAGGAACACTGCTTAATTTAAGAATGACTGCATATTGTTACATAATTCTAGGAAAAACACACCCAATATAATGTTGGATGTGAGCATTTCTAGCAGGGCAAAGGCAGCATAGCCTGTGACACAAGCCACATGAAAAAAGGACAGGTATAAAGCTGTTTTACATATTTAAAGAAAATAATGGCTTGTACTCACATGTGTTAATTGCTTTTCTTTCACCTTCCTTCCTGTACATACTGTACGTTTTCAGTGTCTCCTTGGCACTTTGTGCATATCTGACACTAATGACAATTAGTAAACAATGTACTATATATTATTGGCTAAACAATTCTACCTTTTTATAAGGCTTTCCATATAAGTAAAAGGTATTTTTATGAAAATATGGATAAATTAAGAATGCTTTTTATACATTTTAAATGCAGCATTCTGTATCATATAATATTTAAAGTCGAATTCCAGAATAAACATAACTAGTCATAAAAATGCTCCCTCTAACTAATACTAACCTGTGTGGGAAAGATGTATATACTTGCCTATTGTCAGGCTGCTTCGGTCAGGTCACATGATCTAGCTGCTCTGTATCAGCCAGCAGTGGCTGCAGGGGAAAAGAGGGACGGCCGACAATGACTGCACCATGGGAGCCTATAAGTGATGTCATCACTCTTGCCTTTCACAGCTGCTGTTGGTTGCTTTCTCCATTCTCCTGCAGCCGCCGCTGGCTAAACAGGATCATGTGACTGGAGCGGGCTGAAAACAGGTAAGTATATATATCTTCTTTATGCAGGTTAGTTGGTAGAGGTGTTAGGAGGGGGGAGGGAGCTTTTTTTAAACTAGTTAGGCTGTAGCTGTTGTTCTACTTTAAGGTTAGTATAAATATGCTTGGGGAATCATTACTATGGTGTTTTGTTTTTTTTACATACCTGATAAGTTTGTTTTACAGGCTGTGGGTGGGTTATTGATAGATGATCTCCTGCGAAAAAAAAGGAAATATATAATTGGCAGGACAGTGGCTAAGTGGTTAGCACTTCCACCTAGCAGCATTTGGGTCGTCTGTTCGAACCCCAACCACAGCACTACCTGCCTGGAGTTTGCATATTCTCTTTGTACCTGTATGGGTTTCCTCCCACACTCCAAAGACCTGCTGGTAGGATATTTGGCTCCTGTCTAAATTGTCCCAAGTGTATGAATTAGGGACCTTAAACTGTAAGCTCCTTGAGGGCAGGGACTGATGTGAATGTACAATATATATGTGTAAAGCGCTGCATAAATTGACGGGCAATATTAAGTACCTGTAATACATAAATTGATACATATTATTTATTTTCCAATTAAGCTATTTTTACTTGATTCAGACTGACTTGCTTAATTAGTAATTCATAACTAGAAACAAAACAAAAAATAAAGTTGTGTGGGACATCCCCTTCTGCTTCCCTCACTTCCTGACCCAGAGACACAAAAGAAAGAACGTGAGAGTAAATCCCTCCTACAGGGCAAAATACAGAAATAAGGCATTTACAGAGAATCTAACCCTTCCATAGAGCCTCAAAAATTGAAATGTTTTCTGGCCGTAGTTTAATTGGAAATATTCTCCTTGAATTAAATGTTCACAGACAAATGTTCTAGCAACATGTTTTTTTTTTGTTTTTGTTTTTTTAACAAGCTTTGGCATTAAGTTATAGATATTCAGCAATGTTTGCTAAATCATAACATACAGTACCTGCCTCCCACTCTAAATGCAGGTTATATAACAATGGCTGGCAGCAAAGAGAAACTATTTTGCTGATGCAAATGTACAAATAAACAATTAATTGTAGAGGAATCTAAAAATTATAATGAAGCTAAAAAATTTACTGTTTTTTTTTATAATGAAATACTTTTCTAGGTAGCTCTTATATGATACAAGCCTGCTATAAAGCATACCTAATACAATACATTGCCCATTGCATTCTAAGAATGAATGTTTGCAAAGGGGACACTGTCCATTTCTCACACATTGATAAATAACTGAATTTATACTTTTTTCTGCAATCTTATCAAGACTTCATCTTTTATTCAGCGTGCTTTAGATTAGTTTGGTTATTGTTTTTTTCACACACTTACGTGTTATTGGGGTTGTGTGTCATTTGAGCATGATTAGCACCTCTACTTGTATTTATGACTTATGGAAGGATTGTCCCTTTCCCATAAATCTTCTACGTCCTGATTCTTTACAGGCCATTTGATCCCATGCTGGTAAAACTTAGTGAGAAATTGACACCTTTGCAGAACCATTGCCAGGGGAAAGAATTTTACTATTATGAATTACAGCTTTTTTTTATACAGAATTCATGGTGATATATGCCTGCGTATGTAGTATGTGCTGCTCTTTTGTTTTATCTGAGCAATGACTGCACCCTCCTTGTTTCACATCACTCTAGATCTATATTTTACTCAACACCCTCTAATCTTTTTATTTATTCATACCAGTGATGGCGAGCCTTGGCACCCCAGCTGCTTTGGAACTAAATTTTCCATGATGCTCATGCACTCTGCAGTGTAGTTGAGCATCATGGGAAATGTAGTTCCAAAACATCTGGGGTGCCAAGGTTCGCCATCACTGATATATACCATATATATTTTTCTTCTTCCTCTTCTAGTTACCTTTTATAGACTCACTCCTCTTCTGCTTTTCTTCTGTTACTTCCTCTCCCTGTTTCTCTTTCCTTATTTCCTCTGTACCTCTCTACATTTCCCACCACTCTTGGTCTCCTCCTCTCATAGTACAGTAATGAGTTCCCCTCCACCATGCCTCTGTCAGGTCTGGGCTCAGCCCTTCCTTCTCTGAGCTGGCCGTTCAACTGTCGGCTAATTGCCAGCTTCTATCTCTCCACAGTGACTCACCTGTTGATGATATCCTGCTCGTCAATTCTGCCTACTTAAGCCGTCCAGCCCAGATGATCTCAGCCTTCACTTTGGTCAACATCACAGAGACTATCTCCTGCATTCCTGTTAAAGACTTCCTTGGCCAACATTCCTTCTGGCTCCAGATCCTGCTTGCTGTTCCACTACGCTGATCCCTGGCTCCCTGACTTTCTGGCTTGTCTGACTATTCGTTCCGGTTACCGAACTTTGGCTATGTTTTGACTACGTTTGGTTTTTTACTTTTATTATTAAACAAGCATGATTTAACTGTACTTCTGTCGTGGTCTGATTCATGGTTTCTGACAGCCTTACTGTTGCCTGCAGACACTCATTATTGTACCACTCTCCAGCCCCTCATGAACAAACTGCCTTCTGCTACAGCCAAATATTTCATATTTTGACTCATCAGTCCATAGCACCTGCTGCCATTTTTCTGCACCCCAGTTCCTAAGTTTTCATGCATAGTAAAGCTGCTTAGCCTTGTTTCCATGTTCTGCGCATGAAAACATAGGAACTGGGGTAGCAGATGCTGTGGGCTGATGAGTCAAAATTTGAAATATATGGCTGTAGCAGGAGGCAATTTGTTCACCAAAGAGCTGGTGAGCGGTACAATAATGAGTGTCTGCAGGCAACTGTGAAGCATGGTGGATGTTCCTTGCAAGTTTGGGGCTGCATTTCTGAAAATGTAGTTGGAGATTTGGTCAGGATCAATGGTGTCCTCAATGCTGAGAAAGTCAGGCAGATACTTATCCATCATGCCATACCATCAGGGAGGTGTGTGATTGGCCCCAAATTTGAGAAAATTAAGGAATTCTTGTTTTTTTTTTTTTTTGGATCATGAACCACCCTCTTTGAAATCCTTTTTACTGTCAAACCTTGCAGGATGAGAGCTAGACTAAGACATTAAGGCTGATGTTCTGACAAGAAATCCACATTAAAAAAACAGGGATTAAAAAACAAAAACTCATAATAAAAAGGAAACTGAGTGGACTTTCCAAACAACTGCAGTATATTTCAGGACACCATTACCTATTAATTGGTAAACTCTACTTGTTACTAGCAGTCAACTTTTAATCATGTCTCTCCTGAAAAAATAAAAAAAACACTCACTTGTTAGTTACTCTGTCCTGAAGATGAGTTAACATTGCAAAGTTGCTCCTCACAGTTCGTAGGCTAGCCAGAACCTATGTGTAAAGATAAAATATAAACAGAAGAAAGAGAAAGAAAAGAAGAAGGAAACTCATTCCCATATTTGTGCCATTACCCAACAGTCATTGCAAGTTGTGTTGTAGAGAGATACACTGGAATACTTTTAATTACCACCAGTAATACAAATAGGGTTGCCAAAGAAAGGCACATATCTCTATTATCGCAAATGAATTTTCTTAAATCATTATTATTGCCTTAACTAGTGTAAGACGTGTACAAGAGATTTAACAAACCACATCTATGCAACTTCTACTCTGGTGGCATTTCAGTTTACAGTGTTTCAATGTATCAAAGTACAATATACATATCAGCCAAGCAGTCCACTTTCTGCACAGCATGTCCCCATTGAACAAGTTGTTCCGGCCCTCCTCTTGTTTTGCAGCAAGAGGCAACCCAGCATACAAAATAAGCAACCATTTTTCCTATTGCAAGAAAATGTCCTCCCAGTTTTGGAAACTTTGCAAAATGCAATAGATGGTATATACTTCATTAAGAAATACTTTTCTTACCTGTGCAAATGGAGTTACTATCATGTCTTCTCCATGCCTAAAGATAAAAGGAAAAGTATTAGCATATACAAAGCTCATGTGAAATTAAACTGAATATTTTCAGTTGCACTTGATATTACCGGGTGTATTTATAAAAATTTTGTATACTGCATGTGCATGTAAATGTGTTCAGTGCAAAATGGGGCAGAATCAAATGTTCTCAATGTCTGAATGCAGAAAATACTGCATTATGGCCACTAGATGGCACTGAGGTGCACACTTCTTTGCTGTGAGAGACAACACCATATAATGGCTAAAATTGTAGTATTTCCTGTATTTACACAATTGCAGAGCATATATGCCACACATATTTGATTTTTTTTTCTGTTTTGATGGACAAACAACAATGCAAATTTTTTAGAAATACATCCTAAGTGTTAATAATTGACCCACAATGTGAAAGAATATGTAGTTGATGAGCAAGTAAGACTTCACAATCCACTTTCAGATTTATAGATTTATATAAACCAATAAACTTTTACTTCTGCTGTCTAGGTGTAAAAAATTACAAATTCTAACTGTGTTGAACAACAAGACATGTTCTGTTAGAACAGTTTACACATCAGCTCCAACAAGTCAGTCCATCTGAAACTGATATTTCCGCATTGGGGGAATGCCGTTCAGTTCAACCAGCTGTTGGCTTGTTGCGGTTCTCAGGAATTTTTTTAACATAGGTGTATTTTAAATGATAGAGACAGAATATCAACCAAAAATCCAGAAAAAACAAATGATACAAATGTTATAAATTGAGTTGCAGTTCAGTGAGTAAAATAACTATTTGATCCCCAAGCAAAACATGACTTAGTATTTGGTGGAGAAACCCTTGTTAGCAAGCACAGAGGTAAGACGTTTCTTGGAGTTGGTTACCAGGTTTACACACATCTCAGGAGGGCTTTTGGTCCACTCTTCTTTACAGATCTTCTCTAAATCCTTAAGGTTTCTTGGCTGCCGTTTGGCAACTCAACGTTTCAGCTCCCTCAATAAATTGTCTATAGGATTAAGGTCTGGAGACTTGGTAGGCCACTCCATTACCTTAATGTGCTTCTTCTTGAGCCACTCCTTTGTTGCCTTGGTGGTATGTTTTGGGTCATTGTCATGCTGAAAGACCTATCCACGACCCACCTTCAGTGTTCTGGCTGAGGGAAGAAGGTTCTCATCCAAGATTTTACAATACATGGCCCCGTTCATTGGCCCTCAATGCGGCAAAGTCAGCCTGTACCTTAATCTCTTCAGATCCGCGCTATTGCCAAATGAAGGCAATAGCGCGGATCTACATTGCCGGGACTATGTCTATTGACGCCGTCCCGTGCACGAGCGGCCTGCGCGCCCCCTGCAGGGCGCGCTCGGTGATCAGCGAGTCTATGAGATTTGCCTGATCAGAGTAAGGGGTCGGTCCCGACTACTTACCACATGATCAGCTGTCAGCCAATGACAGCTGATCATGTGATGTAAACAGAGCCGGTAATCGGCTATTTTTCCTCCTCGCACTGACAGCGTTAGGAGGAAAAAAGAAACCCTATCACCGGCGGCCGTGATCGGGACATCAGTCCCGATCACGGCGACCAACTGCCCCCTGCCAGTGACACCTACAGTAGCAATAGGCAGCAGTGCCACAGCGTCACCCATCAGTGCCCACAGTGCCATCCATCAGTGCCCACAGTGCCACGCACCAGTGCCACCCATCAGCGCCCACAGTGCCACCCATCAGCGCCCGCATCAGTGCAACAACTGTGCTGCACATCAGAGCCACCTATCAGTGCCCTTCAGTGTCACCTACCAATGCCCATAAGTGCCCATCAGTGCCGCCAATCAGTGCCACCCATCAGTGCCCCCCATCAGTGCCGCCCATCAGTGCCCCCATCAGTGGTACCTATCAGTGCCCATCAGTGCCACCCATCCGTGCCACCCATCAGTGGCCCTCAGTGCCGCCTTATCTGTCCCCATCAGTACCGCCTTATCTGTCCCCATCAGTGCTGCCTTAACTGTGCCGATCAGTGCCACCTTAACTGTGCCTATCCGTGCCCATCAGTGCAGCCTATCAGTGCCCACCAGTGGCGCCTCATCAGCGCATATCAATGAAGGAGAAAAATTACCTGTTTGCAAAATTTTATAACAAACTATGAAACATGATTTTTTTTTTTTCAAAATTTTACATCTTTTTTTGTTTGTTTAGCAAAAAATAAAAATCCCAGCTATGATTAAATACCACCAAAAGAAAGCTCTATTTGTGAGAAAAAAGTTATAAAAATTTCATTTGGGTACAGTGTTGTATGACCGCGCAATTGTCATTCAAAGTGCGACAGCGCTGAAAGCTGAAAATTGGTCTGGGCAGGAGGGGGGTTTAAGTGCCCAGTAAGCAAGTGGTTAAGCAGAGAAACAGCCCCAAAGAATAATGTTTCCACCTCTATGCTTGACTGTAGGGATGGTTTTCTTAGGGTCATAGTCAGCATTTTTCTTCCTCCAAACACGACGAGTCGAATTAATGCCAAAATAGCTCAATTTTGGTCTCATCTGACTATACCACTTTCAGACGGGCCTGTACATGTGCCTTCATGAAGAGGGGGACCTTGCGGGCGCTGCAGGATTTTAATCCATGGCGGCATATTATGTTACCAAAGATTTGTTTAGTGGCTGTGGTCCCAACTGCCTTGAGATCATTCACAAGCTCCTCCCGTGTAGTTCTGGACTGATCCCTCACTTTTCTCATGATCATCCTTAGACCTTGAGGCGAAATCTTGCATGGAGCGCCAAACAATTTGAATAATCGCTCCAACAGTTTTATCCTTCTCACCAAGCTTCTTGCTGATGGTCTTGTAGCCCATTCCAGCCTTGCGCAGGTCTACAATCTTGTCCCTCACAACCTTTGATGGTGAGGTTTGAATGGAAGAAAGAGGTTCTGTGGACAGGTGTCTCTTATGCCGCGTACACACGGTCGGACTTTTCATCTACAAAAGTCCAACGGACGCTGACGGACTAAAGCTGGCTGGTAATCCGATCGTGTGTGGGCTTCTCCGGACTTTCAACGTACTTTTTTATACTCAAATCCGACGTACTTTAGATTTGAAACATGCTTCAAATCTTTACGTCGTAACTACGACGGACCCCGAAGTCCGCTCGTCTGTATGCTAGTCCTACGGACAAAAACTCACGCTAGGGCAGCTATTGGCTACTGGCTATCAACTTCCTTATTTTAGTCCGGTGTACGTCATCACGTACGAATCCGTCGGACTTTTGTGTGGTCGTGTGTAGGCAAGTCTGTTCGTTAGAAAGTCTGCCGCAAGTCCGCCGCAAGTCCGCCGAAAGTCCGCCGAAAGTCTGTCGGACAGGCTGTCGGACTTTTGTAGATGAAAAGTCCGACCGTGTGTACGCGGCATTATACATATAACGAGTTGGCGTTAGGAGCACCATCTTAAATTGACAGGACCAATCTGTGTACCACATGAGCACATACTGTAGCCAGTCTGTGGGAGCCAGAATTATTGTTGGTTGGTAGGGGGTCAAATACTTATTTTACTCACTAAACTGCAACTCAATTTTTTAACATTTGTATCATGTGTTTTTTCTGGATTTTTGGTTGATATTCTGTCTCTATGATTTAAAATACACCTATGATATAGACCCTTCATTTCTTTGTAAATGGACAAATTTACCAAATCTGCAGGAGCTCAAATAATTATTTTCCCCACTGTATAATATCATTTTCCATACACAAATAAAAATGATTAAATAGTAGCAACATTTCCTACTTTCATACTCACAAGTCGCTAGCAATGGAGGAGTTTCTGGACATTGCCTTAGGGGAAAGGTCATAGTCGCTGTCTGATCGGTATAGGAAAGACTCTCTTCTCTGGCTGTGGGGCAAGTTACCCTGTAGAACCAAACCTGACCCTGGACTGGCTTGGGACTCCAAGGGACTTCTGCCTGATGACAAGCCATTTTCGACATCAAAACTAAAAAAGAGACAGGACACGGAATTAAGGATGACCATCACAAATTTCAAAAGTAATATAGCAATTTTTTTTTGATAAAAGCAACCAGTCAAAGTCTTAAGGGCATGTTCAGCCAAAAAAAAACATTTTTTTTATAGTGTGCAAGAAATAGGACCCTTGTAAAGTTTGTTCTGCTATCTGGGGTTCACTTTCCCTCTCATGTATGGTCATGGTGACAATAGTTTCACCATACAGGAAAATTTGCAACTGGAGCTACAGCAGTAAAATCCTGTCAAGGGTTATGATCTTTTCCTAGTCTGTAATGGCAAAATAAGTTTTGCCTGGACTTTACTAGAAACAGACCAATGAAGTATAGCTCTGTGGCTCCTAATGGATTATCCTATTTTGCACATTACTCTCTCCCACGAGCCTTTGTCACTAATGCATATAGTTCTAGGTGTTAATAAAGCAGCGCTTGGTCAACATTTATTAGCTCTTTGAGGTTATGAGAATTGATTATTTTATGTGTATGCATAGTAAAAACTGTACTTTAAGGTTTAGGCTAGAGGAGAAAATGCTATTTTATGCTGTATGTGTAATAACTTCCCTTCTCTTCCTGTCTTGGAGATGTAACAAGTAGTAAGAGGAAATCTTTCCAAAGTGACTGGAATTCAAATCTTGGTCTTATGTAACCATAAAATTCTGTAACATACCATATGCCGTTGTTCAACCATTTACAAAAAAAGGTTTAATCTTTTCATTCAGTATACTGGGATTGTCCTCAGGAATAGCTGGCTATTCCTGAGGAACTAGGCAAAACTCTCTCAGGTCCCTTTCACACGGGTTGTGTCCGATCAGGTTCGCTTTGTCAGTTTTTCAGGCGGACCTGATCGGACCCTCCAGTCTCTTCTAAGGAGTAAATATATCCACTATCCGATCTGATCCTGTCTGCCAAAAACAGACGGATGGACGGGGTTCAGCGGAGAGATCCCCCGCTGAGCAAGCGCATTCCTCCATAAAGGAGGCGCCCGTGTGAAAGGGATCTCAGTTGGTGTCCATGCTTCGTTTGAAAAGTTGGCTGTTTGATCAACTTTTGTCAAAGGAGCCTACTGAAACATGTTTGGCTGCCAATGATGCAGTCAGTGCTTGGGTTTCTTTACACCTGGCTGGGCCAGCAGTCAAAAAAACAAGATCTGCAGTGGTAGAATTGTTCATCCACATTAAAAAAAAAACAACTATTAGTGTATGACCACACATTTCTTTGCAGTGTTCTTGCCTTGCACACCTTTATCTATATGCACAGACCCTATTTTTAAACATGACATTTGTAGTTTACACACATTCTGTAAGCATTAATATGTACTTATTTTTTTGCAAGGCATGCATTTTATATTTAGCAAAACACTAGCCATAACTAACACTTTATTGACTTGGGTGTGATTAAGGTGCTCGTAAGTGACATCAAAAACAACTTTGAAATAAAGACATGGCAGGTTTCTCAAGATGTTAAGAGTACACAAGTACAAGGTCAACAAGCTATATTTATCCGGACAAGATATAAATAGACAAGATACTGTATACAGCTATTTATAGCTCATAATGACTATCCCTTCCAGGCTCATATAAAGTCAAGGTGTATTTCTTAAATAACTTTATTATCTATGAGAATATACAAACACTTCTGGAGTTTATCAGTTTTGCATCAAATGTTACATGATAAGAGAACCAACCAATAAGTAACAGTAGGCCTTATAAAGTATATTGATAGCATGGAATAGATTTTTATTTATTTTTTATTATACGCAGTGAAAGGCAACAATGGTAGTCTGAAGCAGCTCTTACAGCAGGTTTCACAGCCCTAAATCGGTTCGGGAGGAATCAGCTGACTTTCAGTCCGCATGTACAGCTCTCTGTTCAGCTTCCGCCAAAAAGGCATGCTGGAAAACTAGCATCCGACCAGAGATGGCAGTCAATTGCTGCAAGCATTGATCAGTGTGTTCTGGTGGGGTGGGGGAGGTGGTCCCCTGTTAGAACACAAAAGCACAACAGGGGAGATCACCGCACCAACATCACTTGTGTTAGTACAGCAATCTGTCTGTTCTTTTTTCATTCAGCTTGCTGGGTTGGAGGAAACAAAAAACTTATAGTGTGTACCAGGCATAACACACTAACACCAATACCATCTTTACAATTTTCCTCCATGCAACCTCCCCTCCCAACCGACTCCATTGTCACAAGTGTTGTGCCCTGCTCCAGCAGCCTCCTGGGATATCCCCATCACATAGGTTGCAGGAACAGGGAAACACAGCGGATGAAAGGAGGACTTGGTGGCGCATCATCGGGGGAACACAGCCAACTCCTGATGACATAAGGAAAGAAAGATGGTGTTATGGGACAGGACCAGTAACAGCGTATCGCAGCAGGACAGTGCTAGATTCGCTGGGAAGGTCCTTATGTTTCTGAAGAAAAACCTGCATAACAGGTAAGAGGGAATGACAAAAAAAAGGGGGGGGGGCGGGGTAGTTAGGGGTGTTGTTTAATCTTCTCTTTAAGCAGGTCATACACATTCCGATCTTAATTGTACAGTCTTTCTAAAACAATGTAGTGGGTGGACCTACCTAAATCATCTAATTAATACATATGCAATTTACACAATACACGGTAACCACTTGACCCCCCGTGACCAGGCCATTTTTTGCTATACCGCACTGCGTTACTTTAACTGACAACTGCAGGATCATGCAACGCTGTATATAAATGAAAATGATGTCATCACCTCTGGGGTTATTATTTTTCGCGCTATAAGCAAAAAAAAACAAAAAAAACTATTTTATATATTTTTTACTTTCTGCAAAAAAACATATCCAATAAAAAAAATTTAAAAAATCTAATTACTTCATGAATTTAGGCCAATACTGTATGTATTCTGCTATATATTTTTGGTAAAAAATCCCAAGCATATATTGATTGATTTGCTCAAAAGTTATACAAACTATGGTATATATACTGGAATTTTTTTATTTTTTAATAATAGTAATGGCAGCGATCAGTGACTTATAGGGGCACTGCAATCTGACACTTTGTGGAAACCGGTGACACTAATACAATGACACAGAGAAAGGGTTAAACATCCAGGGCCTAACCAGTGTATTTGTGTACAGTGTGCTGCTTTCACTAAGGGATGTGCTGGATTTTAATCCTTATTCTGCTAGCATTAGTAAATAAATAGGAAGGTATATTATATTTACTTGCTTTAAACTTTTTTTTTTTACATATTTTTAGTTGCTTACCATCGTTTTTGGCCCAGACCAAAATGATGTCATACATCCCAGTCTTCATGGACATTTTTTTTTCTTTCATCTGGAGGAGGAGGTTTTCTCAGTTAAGCATGCCTTCCTGTTTGCATGCCTGAGTTAAGGGCAGGTAAATTCCAGGAAGTAAAAGCTACATGAATCATTTGCCCTTACTCAAGATGGCTACAGCCAGAAATGCTAGAGGGTGTTTTTCAAAGTGATTTCTGTGAACTCCTCCTATGTACATGCCCCTCCTCACGCCCGCGGCCAATAATTTTCCATGAGAACTTAGCCTTTAATTTTTGCAGAATTGATTTTTGGTAGGTACATTTTTTTTTAAATGGGAAATCATGGGCGTTTTTACTTTAGAAGTGTTGCTGAGGCCCTTAATTACTACTATCAGTCTAATGTATGAGCAATACACACCAATCAGCCATTACATTATGAAACACTCTCATTACAATGGTATCCGAAAGTTGGTGGAAAATATTAGGCAACAAGGGAACATGTTGTCTCTGAAGTTGATGTGTTGAAAGCAGAAAAAAGCAGAAAGCAGAAAAAAGTGTAAGGATTTGAGCAAGTTTGACAAGGGCTAAATTGTAATGGCTAGACAACTGGGCCAGAGCATTTCCAAAACTGCAGCTCTTGTGGGATGTTTCCAGTCTGCAGTGGTCAGAACCTACCAAAAGTGGTCCTAGAAAGGACAATCGGTGACAGGTTCATGGGTGGCCAAGGCTCACTGATGCATGTGGGGAGCGTGTAGTCCGATGCAATAGAAGAGCTACTGTAGCTCGAATTGCTGAAAAAGTTAATGCTGGTTCAGACAAAAAGGTTTCAGAACACACAGTGCATCAGAATTTGTTGCATATGGGGTGCTTAGATGAAGATCGGTCAGGGTGCTCATGTTGACCCGTGTTCACAGCCAAAAGGCCTACAATGGGCAGGTGAGCATAAGAACTGGACACACAGGAACAATAGAAGAAGGTGGCCTGGTCTGATGAATTCAAAAATGAAGAACTCAACAATGAGTTTGAAGTGTGGTCTCCAAATTGTCCTGATTTCAAACCAATTGAGCATCTGTGGGATGTGCTGGAAAAACAAGTCCGATCAATGGAGGCCCCACCTCACAACTTACAGGACTTAAAGGATCTGCTACTGATAGCTTGCTGCCAGATACCACAGCATACATTCAGAGGTCTAGTGGAGTCCAAATCTTGACTGGTTATGGTTACGGCTGATCGGTGTATATATAGTGTGGAAGGTGGTAAAAAGCACTTGCACAATGTTTTTGTGTGATGCTTCAACTGCTCATGTTTGACTGAGGAACAGGGTGGGAAACTCTTATGCCCTGTACACATGGTCGGATTTTCCAACGGAAAATGTGTGATAGGACCTTGTTGTCGGAAATTCCGACCCTGTGTAGGCTCCATCACACATTTTCCATCGGAATTTCCGACACACAAAGTTTGAGAGCTTGCTATAAAATTTTCCGACAACAAAATCCGTTGTCGGAAATTCCGATCGTGTGTACACAAATCCGACGCACAAAGTGCCACGCATGCTCAGAATAAATTAAGAGAAGAAAGCTATTGTCTACTGCCCCGTTTATATTCCTGACGTATGTGTTTTACGTCACCGCGTTTAGAACGATTGGATTTTCCGACAACTTTGTGTAACCGTGTGTATGCAAGACAAGTTTGAGCCAAAATCCGTCTGAAAAAATCCTAGGATTTTGATGTCGGAATGTCCGAACAAAGTCCGACCGTGTGTACGGGGCATTAGGGGAGTGTGGGAACAGCAAGTCAGAATATAGCAGAACTCTGATGCGATACTACCAAAACTTTGTAAAAGTGCAAAAAAAAAAATCAAAACAAGGTAAAATCTTTGATTGGCATCATAATTATATCTATAAAGAAAATGAACGACAAGGTAACATATTCATTTGTAAAAAAAAAAAACAAGATCAGTCATATTGCTGCTTGCGTGCAAAATTGTTAGAGTAAGATAACAAAGTTTAGCTTTGAAATTTAAACACAATCTCTCAAAGGTAAATCAGCCCGGAAACATTTTCCATTTAACTGCCCTAAATGACACACTGTTCCTTACAATATTTAGTGCAAGTTGTCAAAACAATATCCAATCTCTTGTGGGAGTCACAGAGATCAGTAAGGGTGACATTTGGCCAGCAGAGAGCAGAATAGTACGGCAACTTCGTTGAATACAACTGCAGAACTCATAAAGTAAATGTAAGATTGCGGCATACAGAATAAAAGGTAGAACTGCACAAAACAGAGTAAAATAGCCCTCCATTCTCTGTTATAATCTGAGTAGTGTGCTGTGATAAATACATTCTAGTTTCAAATAACGTACACACCTTTTGTTGTTTTTGGAGAACAGAGAGTAAAGAAAACTACAAATAACTAGTTCAGCAGTTGTTTGAAGAGCTTGACTACAACAATCTGACGGAGCACGTATGACCACTTTTGCTTTGCTTATTTCACTAGAGCAAATTTATGTTGTACAGAGCAGTGAGAAGGCTGCTTTTAAAGGTTGTTTGTATTGTAAATTAACATAGAGAGGTGCGTACTGAAATAGTACTGTGGAATTTTAAAAAAACTATCTCACCTATGTGGTATCCCCTGTCAGCTCTAATGTCGCGTACACACGCTCGGACTTTTCAGCTACAAAAGTCTGACAGCCTGTCCGACAGACTTTCGACAGACTTTCGACTGACTTTTGGCGGACTTTCAACGGATTTTCTAACGACCGGACTTGCCTACACACGATCACACCAAAGTCCGACGGATTCGTACGTGATGACGTACACCGGACTAAAATAAGGAAGTTGATAGCCAGTAGCCAATAGCTGCCCTAGCATGGGTTTTTGTCCGTCGGACTAGCATACAGACGAGCGGATTTCTGGGTCCGGCGGAGTTACGACGTAAAGATTTGAAGCATGTTCCGAATCTAAAGTCCGTCAGATTTGGACTGGAAGCCCACACACAATCGGATTGTTCGCTGGATTTGGTCCATCGGCGTCAGACCAGTCCGGTCGAAAAGTCCGACCGTGTGTACGCGGCATTAGACTAAGAACAAATCGATCACGCTGATCACTGACTTCGTATGCCGCGTACACACGGTCGGACTTTTCGACCGCACTGGTCTGACGGACGCCGACGGACCAAATCCGGCGAACAATCCGATCGTGTGTGGGCTTCACCGGACCTTCAGTGGACTTTTCCAGTCGCAAATCTGACGGACTTTAGATTTGGAACATGCTTCAAATCTTTACGTCGTAACTCCGCCGGACCCAGAAATCCGCTTGTCTGTATGCTAGACCGACAGACAAAAACCGATGCTAGGGCAGCTATTGGCTACTGGCTATCAACTTCCTTATTTTAGTCCGGTGTACGTCATCACGTACGAATCCGTCGGACTTTGGTGTGATCGTGTATAGGCAAGTCCGGCCATTAGAAAGTCCGTTGAAAGTCCGCCAAAAGTCAGTCGAAAGTCTGTCGAAAGTCTGTCGGACAGGCTGTCGAACTTTTGTAGCTGAAAAGTCTGACCGTGTGTACGCGGCATTAGTCTTCACTGAGCAGAGAGCAGTGAATGTCACCACTCTGTGCTCTGAACCTCCAGTACTCACTGAAGCACCGAGCTATGGAGGGAGTGGAAGCGGCTGGCTCAGGCTCTCAGTGGTGGAGTTAGGCATCGGGGAGGATCCTGACATTGTCAGGATCCCTGCAGAGCCTGGACCAGCTGAGTGACGTCAGCCATCTTTAGTCTGCTGTCGGCTGAATCACAGGAGTACAGAACTAAGTGCATTTCTATGAGTACGGCCAAAAGAGCTTCAGCTATACTTCTCCTTTAAAGCAGAACTCCTGACAAGCAGCTAAAATACAAGTGTTTATTATTTTACCTGCCAAAGTCTTGTGTTTTGTTTTTTTACACATATGCCACACTACGTGGCCTGACAAGTGAAACATTTATTTCCTGGCGCAATGCACCTCTTCTTTCCGTCACTTTTCCACATCCAGTCTGCTCATTGGAATTAATCAAGGCAGAGGGGGAGAAGCAGGCAGCACAAACTTCATAGTGTAGTAAGACTACAACTTTGATGCAACTTTGGATGGGTGTGACTTGGATGTGACTTGTTGTCCCTCTGCAAAGTCGGACTCACTGTAGCATGTAAAACATTCAGGTATGACTTTCATGTAACTTTTGAGGGTTAACGTTGAAGTCCATGGCCCTCAAGTTGCATGAAACTCGAACCAAAGTAGTGCATGAACTACTTTGAAGTCGCTGTGACTTCACAC
This sequence comes from Lithobates clamitans, assembly GCA_037952925.1. Classification (NCBI taxonomy): domain Eukaryota; kingdom Metazoa; phylum Chordata; class Amphibia; order Anura; family Ranidae; genus Lithobates; species Lithobates clamitans. Next base: position 388,453 of record JBBGZY010001256.1, read on the forward strand.
ACTGTCACACATATATGAATGGTTATCATTGGAAAACATGGGTTACGACTTATCATGCAACTTTGATATCCAAAGTTGCATGACAAGTCGCACTAGTGTAAACGGGGTGTAAAGGTAAACCAAGATGAGGGAGTGCTTGTGGAGGTGATTGTCCCAACTCCATTTGCTGGAGCAGACAATCTTACACAGCCTATGAGGTATGCTAGTGGAGCTGAGTGTCGGAAGCAGTGTTCCACCACTGGGCTCCCAGACACAGCCCAGAGAATTTTGTTGAAATCCTGGGACAGTCCCACAAAATCTGGGATGGTTGAGATGTATGGCTCACCCCTGAAGTGGAAAGTGTTCACGTGTCTACAGATGCATATACCTTTTACCAGACTCTTCCCTAGCTCCTCCTACACAGTTTTAAAAAGTGGGTGAACCCCTCACTGGAGAGACAAGGGGCTGTCCCTGGGACCTGGTTTTGTGGCACAGGTCCTTCCAGAGGTAATATCAGCTTCAGAGTCTAAACAATGAAAATCAGATCACCTACATGCTGCCAGTGTGAACAACCTCAGCAATATGACCGGCATGGCAGTTCTGTTGATGGAAAAATGTCATCAACACTGTCCACCTCCATATTGGGGAGGACACAACACTAAATTAAAAATGTAAATATATATGACTACTTGGAGTAAGCTGACAATTTAAAAAAATGTTATCACATAAAAGAAATGTGTCACTACTACTACTTTACTTCAATCATGCATACATTATAAATCTTAGGAAAGAAGGCAAAGTTAGCAGCAGCTAGAAAGGACTACCCTTCCCGAATCTGTCATAAATTATTGTCAATAGGCGGTCCCAGTCAAGGACATTGTCAACTCATTAGATTGTTTGCCTTTAAAGTCATAGAAGGATGTAGAATTTGACACCAACGATTTTGAACTAGCTCACCAAGGTTTCCACTGAATTCTCCTAATTTATTCCATGTAGCCTTCCTCTTATTGCAAGTTCTTCAACTCAGTCTCCCCTCCCTAGACCTTGATTTTACTGCACCTGTTGTAAACCACAGTACTGGTGGGTCAAGACTAAAGCTGGCCATAGATGGGTGTATAACCACCAGATGTCTCGAATCAAGTGAAGTAAACCTTCTTAGCAGTTCATAAAATGTGGAGAAACAAAAGTGCTTTCTTTAACCAGCCCCTAGGCAAACATCCTACTCACTGGTCATATATGACACCCATCACAGGTAGTTGTAATAGGCATGTGTAGCAAAGATGTATCTTCCAGTGAAATGGCCTAGAACGATGTACACCTGGCGGGCAAGGGTATAGTAAATCACATATGTCATATGTCAAGGAGAAAAGAGAGAGCTCCACATCGTTCTGGGCCGTTTCACTGGAGGATACATCTTTGTTACACATGCCAATTATGACTACCTGTGATGGGTGTCATATATGTTCAGTGAGTAGGATGTTTGCCTAGGGGCTGGTGAAAGATTGCACTTTTGTTTCTCCACATTTTTTGAACTACTAAGAAGATTTACTTCACTTTCACTTGATTGGAGACATCTGGTGGTGGTGTATGGACATTTTACACACAACAATTGAATAATTGTATTTAGCACCTATTATATGTTGGTTTGCACATGTTTTGTTTATGAATAGGAGTGCGGTATGAAAATCATTATTTTCTTTTTAAACCTGACAATATCTGCACTGTGATGAATTTACAAAAATCATACAACAGGACTAATAGTCATTTCATTGTTGATAGAGGTTGTGGTACCTATGGCAAGCCATTTGGAGGTGCTAAAGATAGGTGGACAGGGACACTCCTCTCTAGTGTAACTACTAATACTTCTTGTGATGTGTGTGATTTAAGGGGCAGTTTACACCAGAACACACCGCGTTCAAAACGCACTACACTTGTGTTCTTTAGCATGTGGAACAAATGGAACAAAAAAATTACAGCGCACACATTGTTAGGTTGTGCCCCTCCAAGTATTTGAGTGTTAACTTAATGACACCCTAAATTCAGGTTGCATACGCAGTGCGTTTGCCTGCACTGGATGGCATGGTACAGTAGTACCATGCTATCTGGTTGCTCTGCAAGTTTTTTAAAGTATTGCATGCACTACTTTTGGTGCGGTCCGGCCCAGTATCAGCCCATTCAAATGTACACTCATATGCATAAAAATGCTCCCTACAGTCCTCATTTATTAGCTAGCTGTGCATCACTTACATCAATTAGTAAATATTAATGGCAAAGTCAGTAGTGAAAAAACATTATGCCAATGTTTTAGAGAGCTTGTCTACCATTTTGTCCTCACAAAACTTCTGTTTCCAGCAGCAACTCGGCCAACTGCCTCGTTTTCATCTACCATCACATATGTAGAAAAATAGGCCTACCACTCCATGTTGCATGGTAAGCAGTTTGCTCATTTTTAATCCTGAATATTTTTGGATATTGAAGAGAAGTGTCTGATACAGTAGCTGTGTGGGAGTAGCTGCAGTCATCTTTTTACAAGGGAAAATGCTAATTCTAATTCCATATGCAATTCTTGAGTTAGCCAGATGGTGATTTAGAATGAATCATAAAATAACCCTTTTTTTTAGAGCACATTCAAGCTGTTGATTTCAGCAGTGTTTCAGGGTTTAAAGATAAAAGATGTTGATGTTGATGTTGATATGTTGATAAAAGAATACGCAGGTGCTTATGAGTAATTGTAAATTGGATGAATTCTATTGCTTAAGGTGCACTTGACTTAACCTAAAAATGTAACTTTTATATAACATAATGTAGAACTGTTGATTCTACTATTGTACTATCTTTTGAATATCAAATGGGTTTTGTTCTCAGCAGTTTAACGCCTTTCTTTCAAAATATCCATTCAGAATGGTTAGAATGTTGGTTTTTTAAAAGGTTCAGCAGATATATTTATAGCTCAAGCAACTAATCCAAAGCCCATCATCGGAGAACAAGCAATAACTAGCCATAAGAAAATGCAGACAGCAATACCACAATAATTAGAAAATGCATTGCAAAGCGTATTCGGCAATAAAAAGTTGCAACAAGTGAGAGACCCTGGCCAGCAAACATTTGTAATTTTATTTTTTATCAGTGTTTCTTTATTATTGTTTAAGTTTTTTTTTTAACAATTTTCAGCATTTATTATTACTATTTACTCTTTATTTGTATAAATATAATAAAATCAATAAATCTGATCAATAAATAAAATTGACAGGCAACTGGTCTGTGATTTCTAGTGACCAAAGTTTAACTTTGGCTAAGGCAGGCCATCCATTATACAATTTTTCTTGTACAATTCTTCTTTAGATTTACCAGAACCATATAATATGAGGTCAGACCTAAACACTTTCGGTTTGTATGCAATCAGGCAGGCCATTGTACTACATAGTTGGAGGTAAATCTAAAGGAAATTGAACAAGAAAAGTATAATGTATGGCCAGCTTAACTCTGATTTCCTGACAGACTCCATGGCAGCCTATGTGTGGGTTAACCCCGCCTCCTCTCCAATGCTATAGGACCCCATTCCCATAAATTTGAGCTCACAGCCAGAGACTGCATTCCTTTTTTGTCCTCCTCCTTAGACCTACAACATATGCACTTATGTTTCCTCACATCCAAACCGGATGAAGGAGCCCCGAGCGGGCCGATGTCAGGCATACCAATGGAGCGGTGTGGAGAGCCCAGGGCCCAGCCACGGGCGGGTGAGCGGCTTCAGGCATGTATGTCCCAGTGGTGGGGGGCAGCCTGCGCATGCCCAGGAGGAGACGTTCAGCATGGCTGGCAAGGTCAGGAGTCTTCAGTATATCTCCATGGCAGTGTTTGTGTTTGCTTGTTTATGTGTCCACAACTCCCTCTTCCCCCTTTCCTTCCCTTCCCCTGGCTCTGTTCTGGCCTCTCATGGCGCCCGGATCGCTTCTGCATTCCAGAGCACCGTCTTTCCTCCAGGTCGTGGCTGCGGCAAGCTTCTGCGTATGCGCGAAGCCTCGGGTGATTCTGAGGCTTGGTTTGTGCATGCACAGATCGGTGGAAGACCCGTCGGCACGCAGGCGCCTGACGGCAAGTCACCATTTTTGCAGGCACGAGTGAGGGACACGGCGGTGACGTCACCCGCGCAGGGAATTTAAATAGCCTGTTAGCCAGTGCTTCTGTGGGATCTTACCTGTGGCCTGGGCATCCAGCAAGAGGTAAGCACTAGCTCAGGTCTGTGCTTCATGGGACAACAGCGGCTCTTAAAGAGACAGTAGCAGCCTTCTTTTGGTCCCCATTTATCTCTCTTGATCACTGCCCCAGGACTGTTTGGTGTTCCCTAGAAGCTGTAGGACATTAGTCAGGTCTTCCTCTGAGGTGCCATGGACAGGTCACCGCCCTCATGCAGCCAGCCCTCACGCTCAAGGTACGTGAGGGAGGAGGGGCCAGGATTGTTTGTGGATGGACAGGTGTCCTAACGACATGCCTCTGTTTTTCCCTAACCCCCCCTTTCTTCTGTTCAGCCCTTCTAGGTCAGATCATCAACTTGTATGGGGCGACAGAGACCTTGCCAAGCAGCAACATCAACATTCTTCTTCCAGGTCCAGATGTGACTCTCCGTCTAGGACCCATCAACAGAGGAGATGTTCCCATTCCTCCTCCAGACACCGCACCCATCACCATGACAGCCACTCTGATCGCAGAGCCTGCTGGGAATGTGGGACACAAGTCCCGGAGGGCAAGTCTTTATGCAACCCGTGCTATGCCCGGGCGGTCAGGGAGAAAGAGACTGAAAACCAAAATACGGAGTCTCTAGTTAAGCGTGTGGTGCAGCAATCCCTAAAGAAGTGGGGTATGACCCGCACGCGGAGCCAGTTCGCCACGCTGTCAGGCTCCCTGGCTGACAAGGCCCAAGAAGATCCTGGCCTATCCCAGCCTTATGACGCATCTCCAGGGTCTTCAGACAGCGAAGTAGGAGATTAATTTATTGGAGGCTTTACCCTAGTCTCACCACTGATTAAAGCGATCAAAGAGGCCCTTAAGTGGGAAGATTATTCCACTCCCCCGGCTAAGCAAAGGAAATTCTTTAAGCACCTGGGGAAGGAGCACTCCAATTTCCCGCTCCTTTCAGAATTTAAAGTTATTATTGATGAGGAGTGGAGCAGAGTAGACAAGAAGACCTCTTTGTCAAGTAAAACCTCCAGAATATACCCCTTCAAGGCAGAGGAAGTGAATCGACAATGGTTTGCTTGTAATGCTTGATGTGCTTGCTGTGAATTTTTTTTAAAGGCTTTTATGTTTCAGTTTAAAAGTGAGTGTAACCATTAAAGTGTGTTTGAAGTGATTTTAATAAATCTGTCAAAATGGTATCATGCTATGTGGAGCACTTTATTCATTTTTTCACATATGGAGCTGGCTTGATTGGATTCACGGTTCATCACATGTAACCCAGGTGTGGTTCAATTGCTGTTTTGCCGAACACGAGAGTGGGAGGCTATACAATCTGGTGAGTGCGCTCTTCAGAGGGAGTGGTGTCACTATCACGGTGGTGTGGTGGAAGAGTAGAAGATTTTTCACACAAGAAGATTGAAAAACAACTGTTGAACTTATTCATTCATTTCTTGTCATTTATTATTTATAGTGACACTTTTCACTGGGTGTTAAAGAAATTTCTTTTCATGATAAAAATAATATTTTTCATGACACTATTATTATTTTTATGTATAAGTAGAGGGTCATAGGCATTATGCTGCTCTGACCCATTATTTTACACAATTTATATTAGCGCCGCTATCTCTATCTGTACATGTGTGAGAGGTATAGTTTTGGGATTCTGATCAGAGGAAGCGAATCACCTGGAAAACGCTCCCTTGGTAGACGCAGCACTGATGCGACTGGCGAAGCATGTCACCTTTCCTCTTGAGGAGGATATAGCATACTATAGCCGGTATGGCTTGCAAACCCGCCTTGGCCCTCGCGGCCATGTCCAATGCTATGGAAGCCTGGAAAATGTGCAGAAAATGTGGATTCAGTGCTCAAGGGCGTTTCAGAAGAACTGGCAAGGGTCTCGGCCATCCAAGAACTGAAGCTGGCAGCGGCCTTCCTGGGGAAAGCTTCCATCGACTTGATCCGCCTGCTGGCCGGACTATGCTGTCCTCAGTCACAGCTAAGCGGGCCTTACGGTTACGCCCTTGGCCCGCTTATCCAGCATCTAAACAAGCCTGGTGTAAGATCCCCTTTGAAGGGACATCGTTCTTTGGCAACAGGCTGGATAGCCCTATAGCCTGGGCCACGGGCGGGAAATTGGGCTTCTTGCCCCAGGATAGGCTTCTGTTCGGCCAGAAGGGGCCTCAGCAGAGAAGACGCAGTACTGAGCATTCAAGGGAGGCACGCTAATACAGACCCGGCCGGGATTTCTGAAGGAATTGGAGCAGGGGTCAGACATCCTTCCGAAAGCCTGTTAAAAGCCAAGCGTCCAGCGGACGTGAGCCGGCTAAGTCGTTTTGAGATTGTGCCCGCCCAGGTGGGTCGGGGCACATCTGCTTCTCTTCCGGCACGTCTGGATGTCCTCAATCTCGGACTACTGGACCATAAGGATGGTCTCCATAGGCCACATATGGTCCTTCACCAGTACTCCCCCCCAGGTTTATTTCTACCCTGCTACCACGGTCAGAAGAAAAGAAGCAGATTCTACTGTCCTATGTGAATTTGCTGATGGTACAGGGAGCCGTGGTTCCTGTCCCGAAGGATGAAGAGTTCCAAGGGGTATATTATCCTCTCTTCCTAGTGCTGAAGAAAAACGTTTCATGGCGCCCAGTGATAGACCTAACCTATTTAAAAAAGTTTATAAAATACGAAAGATTCAAAATGGAGACTCTGTTCACCATTCAGCAAGCTGTGCAGCCAGGCAACTGGCTAGTCTCAATTGACCTAAAGGATGCCTATTTCCACGTGCCTGTAGCGGAAGATTTTCACAAATACCTCTGGTTCATGGTCAGGCAAAAACATCTACGGTTCACCTGCCTTCCTCTCAGGCTAACAACCAAGTTGTCATGGCCGTGGTGGCTCTCATCAGAACAAAAGGGATAAGGTTGTACAACTATCTCGACGACCTCCTGTTACTATCCCAAAACAAGGAGCAGCTGATGATCCACAGAACTCAGGTTATCACCACACTGCTCGAGTTTGGTTGGCTCCTAAACTTAGAGAACAGCAATCTGGATCCAGCACAGCGCCTGGTATACCTAGGGGCCCAATTCGACACTGTGGAAAGTACCATCTCTCTGCCAGTGGAGAAGATCCCAATCATTCGACAAAGGGTGTCACAGGCGCCAATCTCCTCACGTCTGAGGGGCCTCACAGTGCCTAAAAATTATCGACACGATGGTCTCTATGACCCTCATGGTCAAATGGTCTCTGTGGAGGCTACGTCCTTTCCAGATAGGGTTTCTCCAGCAATGGAACTCAGAAGACAGCAACTAATCCATTTACATAACAACAGTAATGAGTAACAGCCTCTTCTGATGGAACACAGGAATCTGCTCATGTGCCACTCCATTGCTCTCATCTCATTAGTCATGGTCACGACCGATGCCAATCGGTGCTGGTTGGGGAGCCCTTTGCAGGTCAGAGCTTGCACAAGGCAGGTGGGATGCTAGTCTCCACAATCCGGGCTTGAATGTCCTGGATCTGGTGGTGATAGCTCCTTACTGGCCAAACAGGCCATGGTTTTCCCTCCTGACCCAGCTCAGCTTCCGGGACCCGGTTCCTCTTCCCCTCAGGCTGGACCTTCTTTCTCAAGGGGCAGTTCTGCACCCTTGCCGGGCGCTGTTGAGACTAATGGTCTGTTTCTTGAGAGGGAGAGGCTGGAAACCATCGGATGCGCGTTAGGAGTAATTTGCACCCGCACGAGCTCAAGAAAGGCAAGCACTAATAAGGTCTACAGGAGAATATGGGCTAAGTTCATTGAATTCTCATCCTTTAAGGGAATATCGTTCAGAGATCCAGGTATCCAAGACATCCTGGAATTCCTACAATCTGGTCTAGATCTGTCTCTGTCCATCAGCTCCCTCAGGGTCTAAGTCTCAGCCCTATCGGCCTTCTCTGAAACATCATGGGTCGTTCACCCTTTAATCCGACAGTTCTTCCGAGGGGCGGCAAGACTCAGGCCCCAAAGGAGGCCAAGATTCCCCAAGTGGGATCTTGCCCTTGTTCTCAACTCACTGGCTGGACTCAGTACCACGGGAACCATTCCGGTCTCTATCAAAGACCTTTCTGCAAAAGTCGCTTTCCTCGTAGCCATCACTTCGGCTAAGAGAGTCTCTGAGATCGGGTCCTTAGGTCATAAAGAACCATTCCTGAATCTCTTTCCGGACTGGGTGGTCCTCATCCCTATGCTTGGATCAAACCCAAAAGTTATGTCAGTGTTACATGAGAACCAAGAAATTGTCCTACCTACATTCAGGGCCCCAGGGTCCATGGAGGCTCATCCACTGGATCTAGGGGAAATACTGAAGGAATACCTACAAGTTACCTTCTCCTTTAGGCGCTCAGACTACCTGTTTATCCTACACTCCGGGAATAACAAGGGGAAGCGAGCTTCGACCAGAATGATCGTGGCCTGGATCGTTCAATCCATCCAGCAGGCTTACAGGGCTTAGTTACTCCAGAGACAGTGACGGCACATTCCACCAGGGGCATGGCAGCTTCTTGGGCAGCAGCCCGACATGTGGCTCCAGATGTCATCTGTAAAGCCGCCTCGTGGGCCTCCATTAATACTTTCATGTTTCATTATTGCATAGAACTTGCTTCTTTATCATCTGTAAACTTTGGTTTAAGAATCCTGTCGGTTGATGGGTAAACTAAAAGTTTCTTTTTGAACAGCATACACACCCGTGTGGTTTGGCTAGTTATTTCCCACACGTAGGCTGCCATGGAGTCTGTCAGGAAAACTGAAAATTTCCTATCAAATACTTACCGTAATTTTCCTTTCCTGATGGACTCCATGGCAGATGGAGTTCACACCCATTGGTCAAGAGTTGGCTAGTTACGGAACGCAGTCTCTGGCTGTGAGCTCAAATTTATGGGAATGGGGTCCTATAGCATTGGAGAGGAGGTGGGGTTAACCCACACGTAGGCTGCCATGGAGTCCATCAGGAAAGGAAAATTAGGGTAAGTATTAAGTAATAAGTATTTGATAGGAAATTTTCACTTTGCTACCATTGGATACCGTCACAGGTGCAATTTGCTTGTTTGTGCTGATTACGAACCACCTACAATGGCAAAGACCTGGCTACCACCACCTAAGCCTGGATGTTACAAATGTTTAAACTGTGCCACCTGTAATCCCCTATTAACAGAATCCTTTTTTTCTACATCCGCACTCCAACAAAAAAAATTACAAATCTACCATTAGTAGTGTGGCACTAATAAATAACGGTTTGTTTTCCCCAGAGTTCTACTTTAAGGATGGCTTCACACCTATTTTTATGCCAAATAGAGGCCAACCTTAGAAGAAAACCAGTTAGCGTCTGCAAAATATTTGAGACTGGGGCGGAGGTTCACCTTCCAGCAGGACAACAGCCCTAAACATACAGGCAGAGCTACAATGGAATGGTTTAGATCAAAGCATATTCATGTGTTAGAATGGCCCAGTCAAACTCCAGACCTAAATCCGATTGAGAATATGTGGTAAGACTTGAAGAATGCTGTTTACAAATGCTCTCCATCTAATCTGACAGAACTTGAGCTATTTTGCAAAGAATGGGCAAAAATGTCGCTCTCTAGATGTGTAAAGCTGGTAGAGACATCCCCAAAAAGACTTGCAGCTGCAATTGCAGTGAAAGGTGGTTCTACAAAGTATTGACTCAGGGAAGCTGAATACAAATGCACGCTACACTTTTCACATATTTATTTGTAAAAAAAATTGAAAACCATTTATCATTTTCCTTCCACTTTACAATTATGTGCCACTTTGTGTTGGACTATTACATAAAATCCCAATAAAATACATTTACGTTTTTGGCTGTAACATGACAAAATGTGGAAAATTTCAAGGGGTATGAATACTTTTTAAAGGCACTGTATGTGCGTTTTGCCCCGTGGTGCCATTCATTCTAAAGCACATATACAGCCATGGCCAAAAGTTTTGAGAATGACACAAATATTCATTCACTAGTAGAGATCTTGCTCAGGAATGGCAGCGGGTAGGTGTGAGTGCATCTGCATGCACAGCGAGGAGAAGACTTTTGGAGGATGACCTGGTGTCAAGAAGGGCAGCAAACAAGCCACTTTTCTCCAGGAAAAACATCAGGGACAGACTAATATTCTGCAAAATGTACAGGGATTGGACTGCTGAGGACCAGGGTAAAGTCAATTTCTCTGATGAATCCACTTAAGGGACTCTTACATTTTTGCACTTGGAGAACTTTATTACTTTTTTATTGCTATAAAGCTTTACAAAGCTGACTGTTAAAATGGATAAGTGTAACACCATTGTCTTTCTTTGCAATGACAGTTGACAAAGGTAGAAATGATAACACCATCGTGTAACGCCAGCGAGAATCTATAAAAAGTCAACCGTGTCGGCAACCATACAAAATTGAAATATCGGGTTTTAGTGGAGCTTGCCTTTAAATCAACTATACCATAGGTAGTTTGAGGATGATTTATTATAGTAATCCCCAAATAATAATTTCATCACCTTCTGGAATACATTTGTCAAAAAACAAATAATCTTTTGTATTTTGGTTTCTTTCCAGTGAGATCTGTAAAGTATAACATACTGCAAATACAGTAAGTAAATGCCACATGGGATTGAATAAATAGGATGTGCATGAACATGTTTTACTAGGGGATCACACGAAGAAAAATGTTTCAAGTATGCAGGTCCTTTGATACATTAAATTCTTTGAGAATTAAAACGTACCATGTGGTCACTTGTAGAGCTGAGTAGAAACCACCCTAGCTTTCTCTGCATTTAGGAATAATGAAGTTTCTTGAACAAAAGACACAGCTATACTTCTGTGACTGCCTAACTACTATATATTACTGGACTGATTATAAGATCATATACGGCCCAGTATTTTGTTACGGCAATGTATTAAAGGGTAACTTTACTTTTGTGGGGAAAAAAATAGCAAATAATAATATTTTTTCTGTTCAATCTGCAACGCTGTAATTTTCTGTAAAATGCAATGCAATATGGCTACCTGGAGGCATTCTGTACACAGGTGGTGTACAGAACCCCCAGATATGTAATTTCCTGCTTGTGTGATTGGGTTACTGATTTTCCCAGAAGTCTGCATTAACCACTTCGCATCCAGGCCAATTCTGACACTTCGCTCCTACATGTCAAAAATCATCATTTCTTTGCTATAAAATTACATAGAACCCCCAAACATTATATATGTTTTTTTAGCAGAGACCCTAGAGAATACAATGGCGGTCATTGCAACTTTTTATCTTGCACGGTATTTGCGCAGCAATTTTTCAAACGCGTTTTTAAAAAAAAAAAAACAGTTTCATGCTTTAAAGAAAAACAAAACAGCAAAGTTAGCCAAATTTTTTTGCATTGTGTGAAAGATGAAGTTACGCTGAGTAAATAGATACCTAACATGTCACGCTTCAAAATTGCACACACTCGTGAAATGGCGCCAAACTTTGGTACTTAAAAATCCCCATAGGCGACGCTTTAAAATTTTTAACTGGTTACATGTTTTGAGTTACAGAGGAGGTCTAGGGCCAAAATTATTGCTCTCGCTCTAACGTTCGCGGCGATACCTCACATGTGTGGTTTGAACACCGTTTTCATATGTTGGCGGGACTTACGTATATAAGCTCAGTTTACTGTTAAAAATAAGTGTGAAATGCAAGACTCTGGTGGGTGTAACAAGATGTCCGCTTGCCACCTTCTCACTGTATCCTTACTGTGGACGAGTGCGGGGTGTAGCAAGATGATGGCGACGGAACGTCATTTCCGTTACAAATTCTGACGGGTCGCCTGATCTGACAAAACACAGGCATGAGACCAAGGCAATCAGCAGGTTCTGTAGGCACATAAAAGGACATCACTAATCCTAGCAAGCCTTGTGCTCTTTCTGCTGCTTTAACCTGTATGTTCACAGTTCTTTTCATTCATATTTGTGTTGCGCACTCTCGCTACTGCCATCTTTTGCACACTTCTGCATATAAGCCAGTTTGTTTTCCATATCAGCGCTACTGTTCCCAGCCAGGCTGGAAAGCCCAAACAGATGTTTAAGAAGAAAAGGATCTTCTAAGTGCTAGAAAGAAAAAAAAAAGGAATGCAGTATTAATAGTTGTCAGGAATATGACCCGGTTGGGACAGCAGGGCATAGTCTCATGTCCCAGAGGAACATCTCACAACTCTGTGCATTCGCTTGCAAGCAAAAATAAGGTGCACACACAGTTCAGATATTAAAACAGTTCTCTTATTGCAAAACACAGGCAACTGAAACACACTTATTTGTAGTAGTCGCTAAAAACAAATGCTGGGTACACATGATCCTGCTGAACCGGCTGACATTCAGACAATGTGTACAGATGCCTGTCTGACAGAAGCTGGTCCAAGGACCGGCTTTTGTCACAGGGACCTGCTGGAAAACCAGCAGCTGATCAGCACTGGCAGCCAATGGCTGTGAGTGCTTATTAGTGTGTTCTGCTAGGGGGGCAGTCCTCCTGTCAGAACACAATAACTCAGCAGGGGAGATTGTCACACTAACATCGTATAGTTAGTATGGCAACTTCTCAGGCTTTTTGTTCGTTCAGCCCGCTGGGTTGAACAAAAGAAAACTTAACGTGTGTGTTAGGCTTAAGACAAAGCTGCAAATTAGTTTTTCGAATAGCAGAATAAACAATTTATTATGCCTTAACAAAAATGATTTTAGCTTGAAGAAATGCATTCAGGTAAAAGCAAATACAAGGGTACGTTATTTATTTTTACGGGGACTAAGCACCATTCTAAAGTAAAGCTGTCATGGGAGAAATACAGTGGCTGCCATTGCTGAGCTCTTGTCATACAAATGCTAGTTAACAGTCTATCATACTTGCCCTCTTGCTTCAATTCCTTCATTCAGGGACCTAGAACAAATATGCAAATAGAAACCTTTGACTTTCTGCATATTTGCTCTTGGGTCAATGACTCAAAGTATGGAGGCCAGTGGTCAGAATAACTGCCAAGCAAAAGTAGCATTTTTGGAGCCCCCATGTTTCTCTTATAACAGGTATACTTTTAAAAGAAGTTTATAGTTCTATTCCCAAAAATGTGAACGCGTCTAGATGTGGTATGCTGAATTGGTTTCTACTTTCTGCTTCTGGTGCAGTACCTGAGAATCACTTAGCGAGTATATTAGATGATTACATGTATTTGCTGATCATATGTTGAGGCATATAGATAATTTAGGCATTTATTTTCAAAACCAGTGGCTTCAATACTTTCTAAGCCACTGACCCATAAGAAGTATGCAACAAGTTAGAACTCATGATTTGCATATTTGTTCTGGATCAGTGACTTAAATAAAATTTGAGTCCTATGCTTTGCCTTCAAAGCACTTCATCACTCATCCAAATATATTTCTGATGTAAGCAACCCTCTCAACTTTTGCAGCGACCTACTAATGCCCTACTCACTCACAGCCTTTTTCTAAGCATGGGTACAAGCTTTCTCTAGCCCCTATTCTTTGGTATTCTTTTCCATTAGTGGGAGCTCAGCAGCAGCTTTTCAACATTATAGTATTTTAGGAATGCTATACCTCATGCTTATGGACTATCCTCTGCTATTAAAATCTTTAACCCCACCTCTCCTTTAAATTGCATATCCAACATCCTCTCTAACCCATTCTTCAACATAATCAATTTAAAACAGCTGAAATCTTTGCCATAACCCTTGCCTATCATAACTAATGTTTCTCCCATATCTTAGGTTAGGTTAGCTCGGGGGGGGGGGGGGGGCAAGGTCCTAGAATCCTAGAAATATATAAGAGCGATATCAGAAAGAAACCAAGTGGCCCACTGAGTCTGCCCTATTGTGTTGAGTATAGGTCTAGGTTTGTCCCAAGTTATAATGAGCATTCATATTGCTAGTTTGGGGTCATGAACCATGTTTATCATCTTAGCTTTGCTTCATATTGAAACTATTGCCCTCCTGAACCTTATTCACCCCCTGCATCAAAAAGTTCATTCAAGTCCCACTTTCCTTTCTGTCCTCCAGACTGTACATATTAAAGCTGAACTCCATCTTTTGATATGCTTGGACCACTTTGTCTCTCACTAACATGTGAGGCCGTTGGATGTGCAGTATAAACTGTATGTAGCTGAGGCTATATACAGCATACTGCGATGTGTTCCGGGTTCAAGCCTAAACCTTCCTGTCTCAAACCCGGAACACAGAGTCTATCACAGCGGCGCTCAGCCATTCAGAGAAAGCAATGTATTCTAGAAATGAATACAAAGCATAGAAGCGGGCTGATGATGTCACAACCTCTGAATCAGCCAATCAGAGGAAACTTTGTATTCATTGGTATAATACATCTTTCTTTGACTGGCTGAGCGTCGCTGTGGTAAGACTCTATTGTGTTCTGTGTATGAGACAGGAAGTCTCGGAACACAGTGCTTTATACTGTATATAGCCTCAGCTACATACAGTTTATACCGCACATGCAGCTGCCTCACATGTTAGTGAGGGATATAGTTTGTTTGGGTCAAGCTGGCCCAAACAAACTATGTAAAGTGTATCAAAAGATGGAGTTCAGCATTAATTTCCTGCAGTCTCTCTGGATATGTTGTATTCCCCAGATCACCATTTTTTGTTGCTTGTCTATGAACTCATTCTATCTTATTAATATATTTTTGTGATGTCTTTAGAACTAGACACAGCATTCTAAATGAGGTCTAAATAAGAATCTATATAGAGGAATTAGGGCCTACCTCCTCTTGCTAATGATCCCTCTCGTAATGCACCTCAGAACTTTATTCACTTTCCCCATTGCCACACCAGACTGTTTGTCAATTATGAAATAATATAAAATAAGCACCCTGTATCTTTTTCCTCTGTAGTTCTGGCTAGCAGGGAACCCCCAATATTATAATCTATTATAAGATTATTTTTCCCTAAATGCTGTATTTTGCATTTAGAAACAATGAAGTACAGTTTCCACTGTTTTTTTTTACGACAAGTGAGTTGGACATTTTTGCTGTGTTGGGATTTGAACCAGATGAAAGGTTATTCCATTAGATGGTAACAATGCAAATATACAATAGTTCCCCCTTTAATATCTGTCTTTTGCTTGCAGTCGTGGATAGTACAGATCTTATCTGGGGCCCTGTCCTGTAATAAGTCTCTCCTCTGGACTAATCATATCCTTCCTGGCTCCTGAAGAGAATACTGTAGACGCAGGATGATTCGTTGTTTTATATACTACGCAGTTCCTTTGTCTCACTGCTGCTGTATATTCAAAGCTCTGTACAATTCAGATTGGAATTCCTTTTTCCTTAGTTACCACTTGCGAAAATACAGTTGTATAACATTTGATCTCAATGCATCTGTTTATAAGCAAACCAAAACATTATTCCCAGGTGGTCTCTCCAAGACTTAATACCATGTATCTCTGTATCTCCAAGACTTAACACCATGACATTTTGTACATGAGAATAGACCTTACACAGCTCTTAGATACAGATAGGCAGATGTATCTCCAAAAACATGGGCTGGTTTAGACATCTGTATATCCTCTCCCATAGCTTAAAAGCAGTGGGACACTTCCTCTCTGTGAATGAGCGTTCTCATCTAGCATGGAGAGGCAGCACACATGCTATGAATACTCTTCATAGAAAAGGATGCATGTTTGTATGATATCAAGTGCTACCAGTGCTCAAAAGTGACTTATGTCATCTTCTAGTAGACGCCTTCATGATGCGATTTGCCAGTCATCTTATGTAATGCTCAAAACAGTCAACCAGTCAATGTTCTTGAAACTCCCAGAATATATACAGAAATCCTTTCACAATAGAAGGTGATTGCTTTCAGAAAATGATCTTTGCACAGATTGTGCTGTCTGAGATTTGTATACAGAGCAGCTTTCTAAAGTTGGCTGTTCTTTAACCATTAAACATCATCCTGATAAATCAGAAGCCAATATAAAACTATAGAGTAGCTCTCATACAAATGGCCGACATCAAATATGCCTAGCATAATGTTCCTGGTGTTTTCCTGTGCCTGGGGAGACACATGTTGGGGAATGCAGCTGACCATAGAAAGTGAATGACTGTACTTATATGAGCAGCAACGTTTACCTGCGTAATGTACTTTCTGAACTCGGAGTACAAGGGTGTACAGCCATTCACCTCCATGGCTGGTTGTATGTCCACCTGCAGCTCTCTGGGTTTGAGAAAAGAGCAGGAATCTTACATTGGGCAAATTTTTTGTCACAAATGTTCATGTGTGTGTGGCCTTAGTGATGCACCATTAATCCTACCATGGGCTAGACTCTAACACAAACTTTTTCAACTGGGGTGCTCTAGCACCCCAAGGTGCCTACTGGATTCTTCAGGGGTGCCTTTACAAAATGCCTAAAAATTGCCCCAGATTGCCCAAAAATTGTCAACAAGCTGGCTGGTGGATCAAGCTTGCCTTTTTTGTTACACAAAGCCACAGGGTTTTTTCATGCAGACACAACCTTGGGCACTGTGAGAGCCAGCCACAGACTTACTAACAACCAATGCCATCATAGTTTGATAAGGGGACATCAGGCACCCAAAAACATCCTTGTTTGCCCTTTCTATGCCCCTCTCTCCATCAGCACTGTGGTCATGTTGACTGAATGAGAGAGAAAACTGTGGGAGAAAGAAACGCTGCAACACTGGTCAGTACCAGTTTGCAAAGGTATATTGCTTTGTAAAAATCACCTCTAATATTGGGTGTCCTACATGTGTAGAGGCCACTGCATTATGTAAAACTATTTGTTTTTTTACATTTTAAAATAGAGTGCTTCAACAGTGTGCATAATTTTAAAGGGTGCTTTGACAGAAAAAAGGTTGAGAAAGACTTTTCTAAACATCTATGACTAGCATTTTACCTAATATTACCTACACAGTGTCTAGATCAGTGTTTCTCCATTCCAGTCCTCAAGGTGCACCAAGAGGTCATGTTTTCAGGTTTGCAATTATTTTGCACAAGTGATTTGATCAGTTTCATTGCCTTAGTAATTACCACAGCCGTTTCATCTGAGGGAAATCGCGACCTGTTGGTGCGCCATGAGGACTGGAATTGAGAAACACTGGTCTAGATGCTTGTAAAAGAAGTAGAAGTCTGGAACACTTACAATATGGAACAATATCTGGTTTCCCAAATGTACAATTAGCAATAGTTTATACCATACTTATTATATATTCTACTATCGTGTGGATATTTAATTATCTTTATTACTGTCAACAAACACATATACATTTACTTTCCCTGGTTCCACCTTTCCACCCTCATCAACAATAGTAAAATTATTAAATAAAGCTGATTTTCATTATATGCCTTATTTTCCACTCAGCCACATCATCACTAGAACTTTGTGTTTTTCTTTGCAATGTAGGCAGATCATGGCTGGCAGGGTGCTTTACGCAACTTCCTGAAAACACACAGATGGTGCTGAGCATCTACAGTGCCTTGAAAAAGTATTCATATCCCTTGAAATTTTCCATATTTTGTCATGTTCACAACCAAAAAACGTTAATGTTTTTTTGGGAGGGATTTTATGTGATAGACCAACACATGGAGCCAAATACAGAGCAATCCTTATATTGACTGGACCATTCTAAAACCTGAATATGCTTTGATGTAAACCATTCCATTGTAGCTCTGGCTGTTTGTTTAGGGTTGTTGTCCTGCTGGAAGGTGAACCTCCGGCCCAGTCTCAAGTCTTTTGCAGAATCTAACAGGTTTTCTTCTAAGATTGCCCTGTATTTGGCTCCACCCATCTTCCCGTCATCTTTGACCAGCTTCCCTGTCCCTAATGAAGAAAAGCATCCAAACAACATGATGCTGCCACTACTGTGTTTCACGGTCCGAATGGTGTGTTCAGGGTGATGTGCAGTGTTAGTTTTCCACCACACATAGCTTTTAGGCCGAAAAGTTCAATTTTGGTCTCATCTGACCAAAGCACCTTCCTCCACATGTTTGCTGTCTCCCCCACATGGCTTCTTGCAAACTGCAAACGGCACTTCTTATGGCTTTCTTTCAACAATAGCTTTCTTCTTGCCACTCTTCCATAAAGGTCAGATTTGTGGAGTGCACGACTAATAGTTGTCCTGTGGACAGATTCTCCCACCTGAGCTGTGGATCTCTGCAGCTCCTCCAGAGTTACCATGGACCTCTTGGCTGCTTCTCTGATTAATGCTGTCCTTGCCCAGCCTGTCAGTTTAGGTGGACGGCCATGTCTTGGTAGGTTTGCAGTTGTGCCATACTCTTTCCATTTTCGGATGATGGATTGAACAGTGCTCCGTGAGACGTTCAAAGCTTTATAACCTAACCCTGCTTAAAACTTCTCCACAATCTTATCCCTGACCTGCCTGGTATGTTCTTTGACATTCATGATGCTGTTTGTTCACTAAGGTTCTCTAACAAACCTCTGAGGGCTTCACAGAACAGCTGTATTTATACTGAGATTAAATTACACACAGGTGGACTCTATTTACTAATTAGATGACTTCTGAAGGCAATTGGTTCCACTAGATTTTAGTTAAGGGTATCAGAGTAAAGGGGGCTGAATACGAATGCACGCCACACTTTTCAGATATTTATTTGTAAAAAAATTGAAAACCATTTATCATTTTCCTTCCACTTCACAATTATGTGCCACTTTGTGTTGGTCTATCATCTAAAATCCTAATAAAATACATTTACGTTTTTGGTTGTAACATGACAAAATGTGGAAAATTCCAAGGGGTGTGAATACATTTTCAAGGCACTGTATGATTAAAAGACCTGAAATCCAATGAATGAAACAGGTGAGCCAGCAACAATAAGACAGGGAGGAAAGGACTAGTTGGTGCAGGATGTCCTCGAGCCAGGAAATGAGGCAGGCTCTGACCTGCTGCAGTTTCTAATGCCACAGGGAGCTACAGGTGGGGTGTACAGTCGGCAATCAAAGTGAATGGCTGTACACCCCTGTACTTGTGTGAATGCAGATAATTTTCTGCATTGCCAATTACCTGCACATGTGTGTATGAGCTATTTTCCTAATATACAATTTTCATGTTCACAAAATACACCCTACGCACATGTAAACGCCTGATACACAGAAGTGTTGGTGTTTGCACAAGTACAGGGGTGTACAGCCATTCATGTATATAGCTGGCTGCATGCCCCAACTGAAGTTCCCCAGGTGTAGGAGAACGCTGGGAATTTTTTACACTAGTAAAGGCCTTGGCAATCAGAATTGTCCAGCTTCAAAAGGTATTTTTTTTTTTTTACTAAATATCTAAATATACATTATCCATATTATTGCCAAGAATAAAGATCTGTTAGCATAAGACTCTGCAGAAAACAAGACATCCAAACACATCTGGTTTACAATTGAGAGAATTAGAAAGTAAAGAAACAGGCACATGTTCCATAATTCATTTTAACACAATGCTTTCAGTAATTGGTTTCCAGGAAAACTTAATTTAGAAGGTTATTTTACCCTCCCAGAATCCACCACATTGTGCAATTTCTTGCTATTACCGATGAGGGTTTGAACAGAGACAGATACATCACTAGCCTTTAACATTTTAAAGGATCTTAGTAGCACAGGAATGTTTAAGCGGCTACTGTGTTTAGCTTTACTTTAACTTGACTAATTGGTTAATGCCTAGTACACATGATCAGAAAATCAGACGAGAAATACCGCTTTCGAATCGATTGAATGATAATCTGATCGTCAGTATACATTTTCAAGAGTCGATTACTAGAGTTCATCCAAAATGATCCATAGGGACAAACACAAGATTTTTTTCTCGTACGATACCAGAACGAACGATTTTCGTTTAACCACTTTAGGACCAGCCGCCGCAGTTGTACGTCGGCTGCTTTAAGAGCTCCTGAGAGCTCTCCGTTCTGTCAGGGGAGGAGAGACAAATCTGCTGTTCCTAGTGATTAGGAACAGCAATCTGCCTCCTCCTCCAGTCACTACACTCCCCCCACAGATTAAAAACACCTCCCTAGGGAACGCTTAACCCCTTGATCGCCCCCTAGTGTTAACCCCTTCCCTGCCAGTGACATTTATACAGTAATCAGTGGCTATTTTTAGCACTGATCGTTGTATAAATGTCACTGGTCCCATAAAAGTGTCCGATTTGTCCACCACAATGTCGCAGTTCCGCTAAAATTCGCTAATCATTGCCATTACTAGTAAAAAAAAAAAAAATTTTATTAAAAATGCCATAATTATATTCCCTATTTTGTAGATGCTATAACTTTTGCGCAAACCAATTAATATACACTTATTGTGATTTTTTTTTTAACCAAAAATATGTAGAAGAATACATATTAGCCTAAACTGATGAAGAAAGAAGTTTTTTTTTCAAAATTGTCGGTCTTTTTAGCGCAAAAAAAAAAACAAAATACGCAGAGGTGATCAAATGCCACCCAAAGAAAGCTCTATTTGTGGGGAAACAAGGACATAAATTTTGTTTGGGTACAGCGTTGCACGACTGCGCAATTGTCAGTTAAAGCGATGCAGTGCTGTATCGCAAAAAATGGGGGCAAATCCTTCCAGTCCTTAACTAGTTAATCAGTATAGGAAAAACAAATAGCTGGATAGCCGCCCTCCAAAAAATTCACCTTTATTGTATAAAAATGGATATCAAAGCATCACAAATCGCTACAGACTAACTGTACAGCCGCTAATCAGTTAATCAGTATAGTATTCGTTCGAACAAAAAATTGGAAGAGCAAGACCATGTATGTTCATAAATTAAAGAATACATTATGACACAACACATTACATCACTTCCGAAGTTGTATTCTGTCATACGAGAATTTTCTTAATTTTAGTAACCCCTTCATTTTCGATATGAAACTAACATGCAAAAAACAAAAGACAAAAACAAAAAAAACCCGAAGATCATTTGTCTGATATTCTCATCGTGTGTACGAGGCTTAAAGTGGATGTAAACCCGATTCATGAAACCTTTAGCTGTCTACTATCTTTAGTGTTTTCTTATCTCTCTCCAAAGCACTATGTCTCGTAGCTGCCTCTTGCTCCATAGCTCTGTTATCAGTCTGACAACTTCTCACACATTCTCCCATATGGGAGATAGAAGTGTGTTTCGGGGGAGGATGCTATGAATAGATTAGCAGTCAGCTTCCTGTCTAAGAGCAGAGCTCTGCACACTCCTTTCTTCCTTTGCCTATGAGGAGTGGGGATGTATGCCTTTCCTCCAATCAACTGTCTTGGCTGTATGCCAATAATCCACTCCCAGTGCTAACCAGGAAGAGAAAAACGTTAACATGAAGAGCACTTTCTAAAGGATATATAAAGCTGAAGACAGCAGGTATACATGTAAAACTTATGTAGGGAGATTTTTTTCATCTCTGTGTATCATCTGAGACTGTTCACTTCACTGGGTATATGATAGGGTTTACATCCACTTTAAGACAGTTACCTGGAAGAAGCATGTGCATATTAGAAGACCTAACATGACATGATATGATATGTACAAGCTTGCTTCAGGGCATTGATGGAAGGATAAGGGTTAAAGCCCTGGAGTATACATCTTTGAAACAGCCAGCAATAGAAGCTCTAATATTTCTACTGACAGATTCCTTTAAATTTACCCTAAATAACTATTTAGAATTTGAAACATTTCAGTTAGGCAAACAAATTAGACTGAATATCTATGTCCTTAGAGAATCCCTATACAGGCAGTCCCAAGGTTACAAACTAGATTTTTGGATGCCATAGGGAAGGGTTATCACCCTTGTAATGATAACTCTTACAATCACCCCTGTAATGATAACTCTTACAATCACCCCTGTAATGATAACTCTTACAATCACCCCTGTAACGATAACCCTGTATGATAACTCTTACAGGAGTGAATTTCCCTTCCTAGGGGTAGATCTCCTCTAACTTCCTGTTGTCGCCCTCCATTTGTAAGTATGAGTCGTATGTAAGTCGGATGTTTGTAACTTGGGGACTGCCTGTACTCCAACACTACAAGAAATTGTGCTTACACGTTTAACTGAATGTAGATCAGTAACAGGTTGTAAATCAGCTTTTACTCATAAAGTGTGATTAGTAGTAAATACAAAGGAATGCAGAAGGAAAATCCCTTTATACCTTCAAGTCACTATGACGCATTTGCTTCTACAGTTCCCAGGTGTAGATCTGGGTCTCAAGAGTACAGGGACATGGAAGGCCAGACAATGTGTGAGGTATTGCCATCCATCACTTGTATCCGGAAATTGGTCAGCACACTGGTCAGTTCTTGCTAGAACCTTGAATCTCCCCAAGTCTGACAGATGCGACCCAGAATAACATGCATACACAAATATCTGTGTTGCCACCACCCACAAATGCCAAGATAATGGGAAACCTTGCTCATGGCTCCTCTAGTCAGCATAGTCTGCTGTCCAGCAGACTGGAATACAGGCACAGACCACACACACACACACACACACACCACTCACACCATGCACCTGCATGCCTTCTACCTGATCTTATCACCATGTCTGCATTATAACTCCCTAGTCTACACACCTTCCCTCTTCCTCTTACCCCAGTGCCTGCAGGCACCCCTTACATGCACACCCTCTATCCTGCCAATCTCACTTCTGTGGCTACTTGCATCATGCGCACAACCCCCTTTGCCGCTGCTGAACCAATGCACATTAATTCACTCATTACATGCCATTACTGTGCCAACTCACATTTATTCATTTTCCACCACTGCACTAAAACACAATTATTGAATGTCTGCCAATGCACTGACAATCACTTATTCAATCACATGCTCCTCCATTACAGAGATGTGTATTTTCAAAGGCAGAGGCATTCCCTATTGGAAGATATCCCCTTTACTCTTGTTCCAGTGACAGGTGTGCAAAATTTGTATTCCCCCACAAAAAAAAAAAATCTATATACAGTATATCAAATACAGTATACAATCGTGGACAAATGTTTTGAGAATGGCACAAATGTTAATTTTCACAAAGTCTGCTGCCTCAGTTTTTATGATGGCAATTTGCATATACTCCAGAATGTTATGAAGAGTGATCAGATGAATTGCAATTAATTGCAAAGTCCCTCTTTGCCATGAAAATGAACTTCGTCCCATAAACAAACATTTCAACTGCATTTGTAAAGAAGGCTCCAGAGCGCCAAAGAAAGCCCAGTAAGCGCTAGGACCGTCTCCTACAGTTGATTCAGCTGTGGGATCGGAGCACCACCAGTGCAGAGCCTGCTTAGGAATGGGAGAAGGCAGGTGTGAATGAATCTGCATGCACAGTGAGGAGAAGACTTTTGGAGGATGGCCTGGTGTCAAGAAGGGCAGCAAAGAAGCAAATTTTCTCCAGAAATAAATATCAGGGACAGACTGATATTCTGCAAAATGTACAGGGTATTGGACTGCTGAGGACTTGGGTAAAGTCATTTTCTCTGATGAATCCTTTCCAAATGTTTGGGGCATCCGGAAAAAACCTTGTCCGGAGAAGAAAAGGTGAGCGCTACCATCAGTCCTGTGTCATGCCAACAGTTAAGCATCCTGAGACCATTCATGTGTGGGGTTGCTTCTCAGCCAAGGGAGTGGGCTTACACAATTTTGCTTAGGAACACAGCCATGAATAAATAATGGTACAAAAACATCCTCTGAGAACAACTTCTCCCAACCATCCAAGAACCGTTTGGTGAGAAACAATGCCTTTTGCAGCATGTTGGAGCACCTTGCCATAAGGCAAAAGTGATAACTAAGTGGCTTGGGGAACAAAACATCAAAATCATGGGTCCGTGGCCAGGAAACCCCCCAAACCTTAATCCCATTGAGAACTTGTGGTCAATACTCATGAGGCGGGTAGACAAAAAACCCCTCAAATTCTGACAAACTCCAAGCATTGATTATGCAAGAATGGGCTGCCATTAGTCAGGATGTGGCCTGGAAGTTGATTGACAGCATGCCAGCGCAAACTGCAGAGTTCTTGAAAAAGAAGAGTCAACACTGCAAATATTGACTCTTTGCATAAACTTAATGTAATTGTCAATAAAAGCCCACTGAAGCAGCAGACTTTGTAAAAAATTTATATTTGTGTCATTCTCAAAACTTTTGGCCACAGCTGTATATTATTCATCTCATACACAACCATTCAGTGCCCCAACGCTACTGTTAATTCAGTTTATACATAGAGCTTCAAGTACTTTGTAATACAAGATGCACTGGCTTTTTCCTAAATTTAAAGACACGTTCATGACGCTCTTATAACAGAGTCCTAAATTTAGGCTGCCCAGCTTTGAAGAAGATGCTGGAGACTACTTTACACAGTCTCTCCATACATATACTGTATGTACTGTATTTAATGCATTGAATACTTAGCTGAAGGTCAGAGTCACATGATAAGTTCTGTGACGCAGTCTGGGTGTGTGCTATCCATACACACAGTGCAGTGTTAAAATGAGCGATTCCTTGATGTCATCTTGTTTACTTTCAACAATGAACTACTTCCACAGCTTAAGTACAAGTTTCCTCCACTTGCTTTGTGGTTGGTAATACGTTCGGCACTAGACCTGAGAGATCCTAAGCAATCTAGGAAAACCCAGAAATTAAACATTTTTGCAAGTCTTATTTACAGTTCTAAATTTTTTTTACATTTAAAATGGTTTAGATACATTGAAATTGTAAGTGCCAATTTAAAAAAAAATTTGGATACATTGGAAAGGATTGAAACCTATATCGAATTTTAATGTCACCGGGACAGGAATTGTGGAGAAAACATCAGGAGCAGCCGTTGCAGTGAAAATGGTCTAAAGAGCGATTTCTACTTGCTTCAACCCTTTTGCTGCCAGAGCTGTTTTTGCATTTTTTTTTAAATGTTCAATTGCACATTTTAAGCCTGGTAGTGGCAATTTTTTATGTCAAACAATATTAGTGCAGCTGTTCAGCAAGCCCATATTTTCAAACAAGAGGTTGTGATGAGTAAATATATATCAAACACGTTAAACTTTAAAATTGTGTGTGCCCAAGAAGCGGCAACTAACTTTGGTACCCAAAATTGTCCATAGGCGACACTTTACAAGCCTTTACTGGTCATTCAGAAGTATCTATTGCTATCACTCTGGCATGCATGGCAATACCTAAAATGTGTTGTGGAATTATTGTTTTTGTACATCTGTGGACCCAACGCGTGTTTCTGTACATGCAGTATGTGCATGTACTTTGGGGCTTTAAAGTAGAACCATGAGCAAATCTTTTTTTCTATTTTGGATAGAGCAAGGGAGGGATATAACCTCTGTCAGATTTTTTTCGCCATCTGTGTCCCATTGCTGAGATTACCCTTTACTCCCTGTCCCATAGCCAAACAGGAAGTGAAAGTAAATCCCTGCAAATTAAGGGAATTCTTTGGGGACTCCCAGGTCACCAGAACTAGTGACCCCATTGGAATATTTCCCCCCTTTTACTTTTCTGTGGACAACCCAAAATTTGGGATTTTTTTTTACTTTTACGATTGATCATAACGGTAAACATGAGAAATAGAAAGGAGGAAACTCCTTAACATGGGCACAGACAGCAATAAAAAGTGACAGACATTCTAATCCCTCTCCATTCTATCCAAAACTAAAAAAAAAGTTTTGGCTTTAGTTGCACTTTAACTTCTTTTGGGCATTGGTCAGTGCATGGATTCACCCTCATATTTTCACCACTGCAGCCTGTGGTCCATAAGCTAGAACATCATAAACAAAGCAGCACCTCTCTGCTCTGCTTAATTTTTGCTGTGAAGTTTGGCCCACCCTCCTCCCCTCCGTCCTTGTGCTCTGCACTGCTGATACAGAAGACCTGTGACATGTCTAGGACCATGACATGGAGAGGGCAGAGTTTAACTGGGGCAAGGCTTGGTTCCACTACTGCCTTGAGTTACCTATTCCAGCAGGTCAAGCCTTGTCCTCTGCAGCTGCAGTAACAACAAACCACTTTGCCCAGCTGGAAGCTTTGGTGGCAGCAGCTGCCATGGCAACTAGCAATGCTACCTAGCTGGCGGCTTAGTCATCAGTGGCAGCCATGTACCCATCCACCGGGGTCAGACCAAGAGCACTTGCCTCTCTCTCCATTATTGTGGCAATCTCAAAGGACCACAAGAGCTTCTGCAACAGCCCCTGTTTCTTATTACCATTGCCACAGAGGGGCCTACTCCAGATATCCTAGGAGATGTACTTCACAACTTAGGAGGAGGGTATCTCCTGAGATCTGTCCCAGCTGAGCAGTGAGGATGTGCTTCCAGCCTCATATTTTGTCATCTGTTTCCCATCTTTAAAAAGTAGGTCATACAAATGACTTGTTTGCCAATGCACTTTCTCCTTTGTCTGATTTAGCTGCTAATGTTCATTCAGTTTGGTCTGGCTATAAGTCACATTTAGTAAATGCTCTATCTTTAATGGTGGTTATCCCCAATGATTCTGGTGTTGCTACCTTGTTTCCCTATCTGTGTCTGCTAATTTGTCCCCAGAGTTGTCAGTACAATCAGCTTTGTCTTCTTCCCAATAGATCTCCAAATATTTCCAAATAATGCCATTTGAAGGAAGCTTTCTCCCCTTGGTTTCCATTTGTCTCCTGCACCCAAGGATAGGATTTGGAAGGGAAAATTTCTGGACCTCTTTTTCCTCCCACCATCCTTTTCATATGCCTGACAAACAATCTAATGACAGATCCAGAGATGATATAAGGAGAGCAGTTCCTTGGTCCTTCCATAATTGGTTGTAGCCCTTTTATGTCTACGCCTCAATCATGGGAGACGCATTTCCACATAAATGCTCAGGCATGTTCAAACATGTCGATATTATTTTCTGAGGCTTATTGGAATTATGGTAGATTTGCATGCCCCGACTATGACAAAGCTTTTTATCAGAAGCTTTCAGTTCACCCTGCCTTGTGGTTGAGGTGTAAAGGATGTAGGACTTTGGCTGTGGTACAACTTTTAAAGGAAGCATCAAGTTAATCCAAAGCCCTCAGCATCTTGTCACTCTGTCACAAAGGAGTCTGTTTTGCTTACAATGACTCCCAATGCTGTTACCCTAATAGCTGCAAATGCATACATGAACACACTTTTTGCTGCAGTTCTCACTCAGCTTCCAGATGTTTTGAAAAATATATCTCTCTACTCACCCCTTGTTATCAAAAGATTTTTCAAAAGGCCTGGATGTATGTGAACTTGGACCCAGCATGCTTGTGGCTATGTTGCTTCTGGGGGTGATAAGAGTGGTGTCCAATCCCTGTAGGGTTTTGTAGCTACAATTATTCTGGTAGCTGGAGTTTTTTCTTAACACGGGGCTTTGACAATAAAGTCTTTAAAAATCTAAATTTCCACACATTTTTTTTGCCTTTTTCTTATCAAGGATTTTCTGTCTGTAGATGATATTGCCTTAGGCCTCTTTACAGATGTGGCATGTTCAATGAGTTTGATGCCTTTTGGGACAGCCATTGGTGTGTTGCTTAATAGCATAACTCTTGGAAATTGGAGGTTGTTTTAAAGCATATGGTTCTTTTAAAGCTTTTTCCTGGATTAGTTGCCATAGTCATTTGGGGGATCAGTTTGGAAACTGTAGAGTTCTTTTACATACGGTCAATAGGGACATTTATTTCACTCTAAAATTACTAAATTGGTTCCTCTTCTTTTGGTTATGGTTTTACCTTTGGTGTGTTCTTCTTATGAGTCCCTTTAATCTCAACAGGATTTTATTGTTTCTTCAGAGAGTTTAGGATAAACAATCTCATGTCTCATAATGAATAAGCTGTCACCCACATCAAGATCAACTTTTTTTTTTAAAGATTGGTTCTTGGGTGATTTTTAAATTCCACTCATAATTTTATTTGTCCTATTGCAACGGTTTGAACTCATTGGTCTGTTAGACCTCAGTTCCCAGATTCCATTCTGACTCGTCCCCTCTCACCGCTTTTCAGTTTCAGCGAATCTTTTCTAAGACTCTTACTGCTTTAGACCTTTCTCAGTTTTGCATTTCATCTCACTCCATTAGAATGGTTGCTATGACTGAGGCTATCATTTCTGACCTCTCATCAGAATTTATTCTAAGGGCTGCCCTTTTCTCTAATTATTTTTACTGTGTTCTCTGCTAGGTGACTCAAAAAAAATGGTTTGGATATTTGGCCATTCTTTTATCTTTTGTCCTGAAATGGAGAGCTACCATTCACAAGGGTTCGGGTAAAATCAGAACTTCAGACCTACATTCTGACAAAAAAATGATCAGCTCTACTTCAGGATTCCTTTCCCGATTGCTATGCTATGCCACACCTGGGAGCCAGAAATCTTGCTGATTGATAGGGGATCAAATACTTCTTTCACAATCAATTTATAACTTTTTTGAAATGCGTTTTTTTTCTCAGATTATCCAGAGAATTATATAGTTACCTTTGGATAATTGAGTTACCTAAATAAGGTCAGCAAATGGATACATAGGGATAGGTTCAACATTACAATACAAAAAACAGACTATACCAAAACCTGTTTATGTCTTATTTGCTGTTATGTCTGATTTTTCTAAATATTCACATTTTTAATAACTCCATTGGAAAAAGTTGTAGCACCTCTTGATAGTGATGTGGTATTGTATACTGTTCAGCATTCACAAATCTTCAAATAAAAATGACAAGAGCAAAATTACCGTATATTACTTAAAAACTGATATTGTCCTTTTGTGTGTACTGGGATCAATTCTGCCTTATAGCACTGGGACAACTGTTAAGCTACAAGTGTGTTAGGAAAACTCATGTAAACTTCTACTACAACTTAACAAGGAAGGCTCAGAGATAGGGAAGACATTTTCATAAATGTAAGTTTGAGCATTCTCATTATGTAAGTAATATTATACAACGCAAAGTTAGATTATAAATATTAGCTTAGAAACCTTTTAGTACAGATTCCAGAACAGGAGTACTCCCTCTCCCCCCGCCCCCCGATTTTTGTACATGACTTGTATTTGTAAAATTATTCTTTTCAGGATACTGTATCCTTCTAGGGAAATGACGTATACGTCCTAGGATGTTTTCTGGTTTTCCTGTGCTGGGGTTTTAGTTTAACCCTCTTTTACATCTGTGATGGCTTTCTCTCTATTTAGATATATGGAAGCTACTGTTTCTGACCTCTGCTTATAAAAATGCGAGCTCGCTGACTTTGATGCTGAAACTACAGGTTCTATAATTTCATTGACCTGGAACAAGAATGTAGATCATTTGTTCTGACATTTCTGAATGCATGCTTGGACCAAGTTAGTGATCCAAAGTAATGAAGCCAGAGACAGCATTTTCAGAAAGAGGACAGCAATATGTCTTTTAGTACAGAATTACTTTATATTGTCATCTTTAAGTATTGCTTACGTAATAGCATATTGTGCAGACAGGACAAAAGTCAGTAATAATCAGCTTACTGTAGTTAGATCAGTATAATAGGAATTCTGGTAGCTATGGGATTGTGCACATTGCAGTTTGTTCTGGTGTGCAGCACGATTGTAACTGAAGCTTGTAGGTATTTGTGCAAGAGACACGGTGCTACTTTGAACCCATGTGAACTATGTTTATGTCTCCTGCGTTCCAAGCACAGAATGCTGTAGGGACAATGTACACAAGATCTTCATATACAGGGCTTGATGAAGTAACACATACTTTGCAGATAGCTATCATGCCATTTGCTACCATTTAATAATCAAAGGAAAAGACACCAGGCATTAATACAAAAATGTTTTGTCTGCATGGTATTAAATTCCATATGGACTGGCAATACATAAATAATATAAACTTAGGGCTATAGAAAATGTATACAGAGTGCTGCATTGTTAAATACAGAGGGGGCACCTGATCCAGGTATTTAGATGAGCTGCAACAGCGATATCAGAGGCCATTTGCTTGCAAAGAAGGTGCTATTGGGTACTATTATACAACGCTTGTGTTATATAACATGTATTGGTAGAATGCCAGTACAGGTTTGCTGTAATGGCTGGTCATTTTCTCTTTATATAAACACCTAATTTAACAATTTCTTTTCCAGTTTGGAAAAGGGAAAAACTAGGTGTTAATATTTTGTCAATTTTCACCAGGTCCGTTTTGATGTTTAAATTAATATTGACCACAAAATCCTACAAAATGAATGGGCTGCCAACACACGGAAACACGTGATTACCACACATTACCACAGCGCACTAGATATAACTGGACATTTAATTTTTATTTTCTAATGAACACTCAGGCCCCTTGCACACGGGGCAGGCTACGTTGGAGTCTGTCCTCTAATCACTCCTGAGCAGGTGGATGGCTGGTCCATGTCCGATCTGCTTATGCAGAGTAGACACAGCCCGCTTTCCTCTAAGGGCAGTTAGATGTATACGGACCACCTGTCCATTTCCACCCAACTGCCATCCGTTCCGATCTGCCAGACGGATAGGGAACAGATCCCTATCCATCTGTTTTTAGCAGATAGGATCGGATTGGATGCTGGCGGGTGTCAACGGACACATGTCCATTGACACCCGCTGCTCCATCAAAGAGACTGGGGGGTCCAATTGGGTCCGCCTGAAAAATGTTTTCAGGCAGACCCAATCAGTCCGCTAGTGCACTAGTTGGTTAGTTGTTTATTTCTGCTTCTAGATCAAAAGGGATGAATACAACTGTTGGTGTTCAATTTCTCCCCAAAATATTGATTGTAAATTCAGTGTTTAAGAGTTTGTTCACACTGGCTTAAAAAAAGCTTTTCAAGTTACTGTGAACTGATGGTCTATAGAGTGGTATTAATTAATGTGCCCCTGATGTGGGTCCTGGATCTGCTGCTTCTCTGGGAAGCTGAGGACGACAGTAAATGTGTCAGGATGGATAACCGAAGCAGACCAGGAACATCCATTGCTGAACAATGAACACATAAGCGCTCAGCTCTGAGCATTTCTCATTCAGAGCTGTCCAACTCCCAGATGACAAGCGGATAAAATTATCTGTTAAACAGGATATGTCACCTGCCCATTCTATCATATTGGGGACTTCTTAACTCCCTTGTGATAGCAATAAAGTTAAATGAAATGATATTTAAAAATAAATTATAATAAAAAAAAATAAAAGAAAATGTAACAGCAACCCTGTACCCCATGCACACCCGCAAATGCAAATGTACTTCTATGCAATTGCGTCACACAAGTATTAGGCTGGCCATACATGGTGCAAATTTCTTTGGTGCAACCACGAGTTGCAGGGAATGTGAATGTGCACATCTTTAGAGCTTGACATGTTTGCTATCTATTTACGTGACACAACCCTGTCTCTTTCAGTGAGGGAAAAAAGTATTTGATTCCGTGCTGATTTTGTACGTTTGCCCGCAGACAAAGAAATGATCAGTCTATAATTTTTCACCTTAATGCATTCTATTTTTCTTACCTGAGCCCGATCATTCCAGCGACGGGGACGAGCACAGCAGCTCTAGCCGCTCTCTCAGGTACTCATTGGATAGATTGATAGCAGCAGGAGCCATTGGCTGCCGCTGCTGTCAATCAAATCCAGTGACATGGGGCCGAAACCTGCTGTCTGCATCAATGGACGCAGCAGCAGGACTCGGGAGCGCGCCGGCGCGAGTGCCCCCTTGGAATGTGGCTCTCCGAGGGGTCACTCAAGTAAGGAGAAGCCAGGAGCGCCATGGGGGGACCCCAAAAAAGGAGGATCAGGGCAACTCTGTGCGAAACCCCTGCACAGAGGAGGTAAGGATAACATTTTTGTTATTTAGAATAAAAAATAAAATAACAAAGCTTTACAATCACTTTAAGGTTCAAAGCTAACCTTTGGTAACTCGAACCTTCAGCTCCCTCTCAGCTAGGCCACTCCAGGACCTTAATGTGCTTCTTTTTGAGCCACTGCTTTGTTGCCTTGGTCGTGTCTTTTGGGTCATTGTCATGCTGGAATACCCATCCACGACCCATTTTCAATGCCCTAGCTGAGGGAAGGAGGTTCTTACCAAAGATTTGATGGTACATGGCCCTGTTCATCGTCCCTTTGATGCGGTGAAGTTGTTCTGTCCCCTTAGCAGAAAAACACCCCCAAAGCATAATGTTTCCACCTCCATGTTTGACTGTGGGGATGGTGTTCTTGGGGTCATAGGCAGCATTCCTCCTCCTTCAAACACGGCGAGTTGAGTTGATGCCAAAGAGCTGGATTTTGGTCTGATTCACTTTCACCCAGTTCTCCTCTGAATCATTCAGATGTTCATTAGCAGACTAGACTTCAGACTGGCCTGTACATGTTCTTTCTTGAGCAGGGGGACCTTGCGGGCCCTGCAGGATTTCAGTCCTTCACAGCATAGTGTGTTACCAATTGTTTTCTTGGTGACCATGGTCCCAGCTGCCTTAAAATCCTTGACAAGATTCTCCTGTGTAGTTCTGGGCTGATTCCTCACCATTCCCATGACCATTGAGATTCCATGAGGTGAGAACTTGCATGGAGCCCCAGACCTAGGGAGATTGACAGTTATTTTGTGTTTCTTCCATTTGCAGATAATCGCACCAACTGTTGTCACACTCTCACCAAGCTGCTTGGTGATGGTCTTGTAGCCTATTCCAGCCTTGTGTAGGTCTACAATCTTGTTCATGACATCCTTGGACAGCTCTTTGGTCTTGGCCATGGTGGAGAGATTGGAATCTGATTAATTGCTTCTGTAGACACGTATCTTTTATACAGGTAACAAGCTGAGATTAGGAGCACTCCCTTTAAGAGTGCTCCTAATCTCCGCTCCTTACCTGTATAGAAGACGCCTGGGAGCCAGAAATCTTGCTGATTGAGGATCAAATACTTCATTCACTCATTAAAATGCAAATCAATTTATAACTTTTTTAAATGCTTTTTTTCTGGATGTTTTTGTTGTTATTCTGTCTCTCACTGTTAAAATAAACCTACCATTAAAATCATAGACTGATCATTTCTTTGTCAGTGGGCAAACATAAAAAATCAGCAGGGGATGAAATAATTGTTTCACTCACTTGTATATGTTACCAAAAAAGGGTATTATAGTGTGTGTGCACTAAAATTCATTCTGTGGTGTTTTTTTCCTGAAAATATACATTTGATAAGGATTTGTGCAAATATCGTGCAACATAAAAAAAAAATGCAACTGCCTACAGGGCCTCTGCTTTCAGACAATATATAATTTGGAGGTTTGCGGGTTTAAATAATTCTGTAGCATAAAATGCATTTTTAAAAATGTATGTGTGAAAAATGTTAAGATTTCCCTGGATGCAAAGTGGTTAATAACCACTGGGTTGGGTGGGTCCTGGATGCTGCAGAGAGGGGCACCACTGTGCATTGCAGTATTCTCCAGGTCCAGGTTAGCTTGATAATTGGCCTCCAGGGGGGATGGGCTTCAATCCCTGGATAACAGGAATTGAGTTGCATGGCGGCCAGGTAGATACAGTATCTCACAAAAGTGAGTACACCCCTGACATTTTTGTAAATATTTTATTATATCTTTTCATGTGACAACACTGAAGAAATGACACTTTGCTACAATGTAAAGTAGTGAGTGTACAGCTTGTATAACAGTGTAAATTTGCTGTCCCCTCAAAAAACTCAACATACAGTCATTAATGTCTAAACCGCTGGCAACAAAAGTGAGTACACCCCAAAGTGAAACTGTCCAAAATTAGGCCCAATTAGCCATTTTCCCTCCCCGGTGTCATGATACTCGTTAGTATTACAAGGTCTCAGGTGTGAATGGGGAGCAGGTGTGTTGGTGTTATCGCTCTCACTCTCTTATACCGGTCACTGGAAGTTCAACATGGCACCTCATGGCAAATTGTTGCTCTACATAAAAATGGCCTAGGCTATAAGAAGATTGCCAAAACCCTGAAACTGAGTTGCAGCACGGTGGCCAAGACCATACAGCATGTGCTCAGCGTCATATCCAGAGGTTGTCTTTGGGAAATAGACGTATGATTGCTGCCAGCATTGCTGCAGAAGTTAAAGGGGTGGGGGTCAGTCTGTCAGTGCTCAGACCATACACCGCACACTGCATCAAATTGGTCTGCATGGCTGTCGTCCCAGATGGAAGCCTCTTCTAAAGATGATGCACAAGAAAGCCTGCAAACAGTTTGCTGAAGACAAGCAGACTAAGGACATGGATTACTGGAACCATGTCCTGTGATCTGATGAGAGCAAGATAAACTTATTTGGTTCAGATGGTGTCAAGCATGTGTGGGGGCAACCAGGTGAGGAGTACAAAGACAAGTGTGTCTTGCCTGCAGTCAAGCATGGTGGTGGGAGTGTCATGGTCTGGGGCTGCATGAGTGCTGCCGTCACTGGGGAGATACAGTTCATCGAGAGGACCATGAATGCCAACATGTACTGTGACATACTGAAGCAGAGCATGATCCCCTCCCTTCAGAGATTGGGCCTCAGGGCAGTATTCCAACATGATAACGACCCCAAACACACCTCCAAGACGACCACTGCCTTGCTAAAGAAG
Source organism: Lithobates clamitans (assembly GCA_037952925.1). Classification (NCBI taxonomy): domain Eukaryota; kingdom Metazoa; phylum Chordata; class Amphibia; order Anura; family Ranidae; genus Lithobates; species Lithobates clamitans. Next base: position 423,122 of record JBBGZY010001256.1, read on the forward strand.
CTGAGGGTAAAGGTGATGGACTGGCCAAGCATGTCTCCAGACCTAAACCCTATTGAGCATCTGTGGGGCATCCTCAAATGGAAGTTGGAGAAGCGCAAGGTCTCTAACATCCACCAGCTCCGTGATGTCGTCATGGAGGAGTGGAAGAGGACTCCAGTGGCAACCTGGAGGTTAAGGCAGTGCTGGAAAATAATGGTGGCCACACAAAATATTGACACTTTGGACCCAATTTGGACATTTTCACTTAGGGGTGTACTCACTTTTGTTGCCAGCGGTTTAGACATGAATGGCTGTGTGTTGAGTTATTTTGAGGGGACAGCAAATTTACACTGTTATACAAGCTGTACACTCACTACTTTACATTGTAGCAAAGCGTCATTTCTTCAGTGTTGTCACATGAAAAGATAGAATAAAATATTTACAAAAATGTGAGAGGTGTACTCACTTTTGTGAGATTCTGTAAGGGCTATTATTGAATAATGAAAATGAGACCCTAGAGAGATCCTTTTTACACACTTCCACGCTGATACGGTTATACCTGTATGCTGGATTCCAAATCCTGCAGGGGACAGCACTGGAGATAAGATAAGTATTGCAGCGATTAGCTCCTTTTTTCTCATTTAACTGGGCTGGGGTATTTATTTTTATATTTCTAATGAAGCAGGAGGTTTTAAGGAGGGAGGAGGAAGGAAGTGCAAGACCCAGCTGTGCTGTCTGGTAGACATGTCTGCATCCTGGACTAATCAGTGTTGCAAATCATTTGGCAGGTAAAGCAGGTCACATACAAATTTCATGGGTAAATATAGCTGTTTACCTGAAGCTCTTAACAGTACATGAATTTGGCACATTATAGAGCTCAAATGTATGCATTTATCACTGATGTTTAGCTTAATTAGCTTATCATGGGGGAAAAGGCATGTTATGTTTCATTACAAACAAGGCCTAAATACACAGTTAAACATAAATTACAGTTGATTTGTAATGGTTGAAGCAGCACTAAATCTCTCTACAATATGCATATAATCATCATTTCATTGTCAGTGAAGAGCAGCTGGCTAACTACTATTCGTTCTAACACAGCCAGAGGAATTTTTGCGGTAGCACTAACCTGAAATGACCCGTCGTGGTCACTGGTCCCAGCCATTAACCTATTAAACATGTAGGAATTGTATAATGGGCAGCTGACACATATTTGCATATTGTATATTTCTCCTTTATTAAGATGCAGCATACTAGCTCCTGACCAAGTACAGAATGTTCAGTGCAAGGGTTACTAGTTGAGAGGCTGAAGGGTAAATCGTAGTTGGACAAGATGTTGCTTAGGGAGCTTTCTGGAATCCATATTTTGGGACCCCTCGACTGTCCCATGTGCAGTACCTTCCCATGGGTCATGATCAATGTAAAATAACAGTAGAGTCCCTAAACTGAATTTTACAGGGACCCATCCAAATATATTTCCTGCTTTTCTGAAAGAGAGTAGCATGATCACGTACTATTAATACCCCTAGGCTAGACTGACAATTAACTTACAAACTGTATCAACTCTTATAGTGGTTGTAAAGGCTCAAGGTTGTTTACCTTAATGCTTTGTATGCATGCAGCAAACTTTATATGTTGCAATATTCCAGTCCACCAGTGGTGTCTGTATTAGTTTTCTTTTTTAGACTTTTCCCCTGTATTTTCACCTGGTGATCCAGCCGGTAAGTCATAAGCTGTCCAGCAAAAGAGGGTTGAGACAAACCATTTACTATTGACAGGGGTGCTTACAATGGTTAGCTTTTATTCATTTATGTTAACCACTTCAATACCAGGCACTTAGACACCTTCCCGCCCAGACCAATTTTCAGCTTTCAGCGCTGTCGCAATTTGAATGACAATTGCGCGGTCATGCTACACTGTACCCAAACAAATTTTTTATCATTTTGTTCCCACAAAAGCACAAGAGCTTTCTTTTAGTATTTGATCACCTTTGCGGTTTTTATTTTTTGCGCAACAAATAAAAAAAACACGTTTTTCTTTGTTTCTTTGTTTCTGTTAAAACTTTTTGTAAATAAGTACGTTTTCTTCTTCAATGACGGGCACTGATATGGCTGCACTGACGGGCACTGATACGGCGGCACTGATGGGCACCGATGAGGTGGCACCGATGAGGTGGCACTGATGAGTTGGCACTGACGGGCACTGATGATGGGCACTGATAGGCGGCACTGAAGGGCACTGATAGGTGGCACTGATGGGCACTGATAGGTGGCACTGGTATGCAGCACTGATGGGCACTCATAGGTGGCACGGATGGGCACTTATAGGCGGCACTGATGGGCACTCATAGGTGGCATTGATGGGCACTCGTAAGTGGCATTGATGGTTACTTATGGGTGGCACTGATAGTTGGCACAGATGGGCACGGATGGGCACTGATAGATGGGCACTGATGGGCACGGATGGGCACTGACAGGTGGCATGAATGGACACTGATGGGTGGCACTGATGGCATTACTTGTTTGCAGTGATGCCCCTAAGGGTGGCATTGCTGGGCATCACTGCAACATAATTGTGCCAATCAGTGCCCATTTGTGGGCACTGATTGGCACAGATTTGGCACACTGGGCACATGTGGATGGCCATGGGGTACATACCTGGCCATCCACATGTTGCCCCTTCCCTGGTGGTCCTAGTGGCGATCCCTGGTGGTCCAGTGTGGTGATCTGCAGGGGGGCTGCGCTGATAAACAATCAGCGCAGACCCCCCCTGCCAGGAGAGCCGCCGATCGGCTCTCCTCTACTTGCATCTGTCAGACGCGAGTGAGGAAGAGCCGATCAACGGCTCTTCCTATTGACAGCGTGATCAGCCGTGATTGGACATGGCTGATCACGTGGTAAAGAGCCTCCGCCGGAGGCTTTTTACCAAGATCAGTGTAGCGGTGTGTCAGACTGACACACCGCTCCACCGATCGCCGCGATGCGCGCCCCCCGGGGGCGCGCTGCGGCATGTTATCCTGCTGGACGTCATATGACGTCCAGTCAGGATAACAGAACCACTTCCCGGACGTCAATCCGCTATAGGGCGGGCGGGAAGTGGTTAAACCTTTATCCCAAACTTCCTCTAATGCTCCCCCCAGACGGTCGGATTTTCCGACGGAAAATGTGTGAAAGGACCTTGTTGTCGGAAATTCCGACCGTGTGTAGGCTCCATCACACATTTTCCATCGGATTTTCCGACACACAAAGTTTGAGAGCAGGATATAAAATTTTCCGACAACAAAATCCGTTGTCGGAATTTCCGATCGTGTGTACACAAATCCGATGCACAAAGTGCCACGCATGCTCAGAATAAATAAAGAGATGAAAGCTATTGGCCACTGCCCCGTTTATAGTCCCGCCGTACGTGTTTTACGTCACCGCGTTCAGAATGATCGGATTTTCTGACAACTTTGTGTGACCGTGTGTATGCAAGACAAGTCTGAGCCAACATCCGTCGGAAAAAATCCTAGGATTTTGTTGTCGGAATGTCCGATCAATGTCCAACCGTTTGTACGGGGCATTACAGTGGTGCTATCCAAAGGCGTCTCTGTTGCTCCTCAAGTGGAATGGAGACACCCTCAGACATAATCTTATTGCCCAGATCATCAGATGAAAATAAAGACTAATGCAGCCACCACAAAGTAAAGTTTTACTAAATCCACAACAGTAAAATCAGTTTGTATATGCAGTAAAGCATGTTTGTTATATTCACTGTGGAACTGAAGGGGTTAATCCTGCACAGTGTGTAAAAAGGCTGTTTGATCCTGTCTTCTCTGATCCTCCCCTTCTTTTACTGTCCCCAATCCATCTGCTGATAGTACAGAGTCCTAGGAGGCACATGCTCAGGTTTGTGTATATTACTAGAGAGTTTACTTTTTGGGAGGGTGCATGTGATCAGCTCAGGGCCAATCAGCACTGTCCAGACAGAGGGTCAGGGGTCCTGTAGCCTTATAGGACAGTCAGAGTAGAATGAAAACTCCTCCTACGAGCTTTAACCAGACACTTATAGAAGTTACAAGACTGCTATATACTGCTGATGAGTAAAGGTATTTAGCAGTTTATATTCACTGAAATGATTGCATTTTCATGTTCTGTATACTGTGGGAGATCAGATATAGTGAATGCAGGGCCCTAGGTTTAGTAACACTTTAAGGTTCTGTATGTTGTAATATATTATTTTTGGGGGGGGGGATTTAGGCCCTGTGAATAACACCAGAAGGTGAAATGAGACACTGGGCTCAATTTCAGCCCAAGGCAAGTATTCTTATAATCTAGCAAGCAACAGGGATTATATTTATATTTCATTTATTACATTTATATTTCGGATTTATATTTAAACGAACAATATTTATTTGAGTAAGAATTAAAAAAAAAAAAATAGTTACCGCCTCTTCCTTGTCACAATATCGATAGGTCTGTTAACTGCACACGGCGAGCCATAGACGTGTCCTTTGTAGATCTTACGTCCTGAACAGTCCGTAAGAGCCAGGAAGCCACAGTTTGAAGGCAAACTCATGTCCGCTGCTTTGTATTTCAATGACAGCCTGACCACAACTGTACCGTGAGACGCAGTACAGGGTGCTCACTGTTAACCGGGGTCCGTGCAAAACTCCCCTTAAAGCTCACTTTAAAGTACATTCCCATCATCAGATAGTGACCGCGGGAAATTTTCTTGGTTCTTCTAATAGTTCCATCTTGGCAGAAATAAAATGTGTTCGTTTTAAAAATCTTTTTCGTCTTCATCGTTCCATTTGAATGATGTGACCCCTCCAATCGTTAGCATCCGATAAGTTATACGAACCAAGCATCTGTTAGATGCCAAGAGAAAAGGCTGCAAGATTGCCTTGCTGTGCTGGTAAAATCAGTGCTGCAGTACTAGGATGTCTAATGCCCCTATTTGTCGGAAGCCTCCAGAGCTATATCTGTATCCGTTACCTTGGAGAACAGGGCAAAAAAAAGTAGCCACAAATGAGTTTCTAAAAATAGTATAATTGCAGAAGGTGTATAAAAAATGTAAAGAGCCGGATAGAGCGATAACGAGGAACTGTCAGGAAGAGTTGTAATGCAAAGCTGAGAAGTGTCCAGAGCTCAGAACGCACAAGTCTCCTGTGGTTTCTGTGCGACAGCTGGAAAATAGTGCAGCGGAGAAATGTCACCAGGGTAGGATACTCAGCTATCTCTCCTTCTTTAACAGCTGTGATGTCACTGTCACTGTACTCCGGTCTGGGGGGAGGGCCAAGCCTCACTCTTTCTATGTGCAAATATTTCTCTTTAAAGCAGCAGTTCCTCCTCCAAACAGAGAATAATATATACACCCCCTGCCTCTATCGCCTGATTTAACTCGCTACTATATGCAGGATTTCTCCCCGGCTTCACTGGAGTTATTTTTAGATGCCTTGATAAATTATCATGCAATAAAATCTAGCCGCAATTGCTTTTGGTCTGCATACACACATAGTCAATGAATGGCAGACAGCAAAGACTTGCTATCCAGCTTCTTATATGCTGTATCAGTACAAGCTAGACCACCACATTAATGTACAAGTCTGCAAATGAGGAAAAATCTACTGTCGGAATGGTGCTCAATTGTAAAGGTTCATTTTTTTTTGTTCTTAAAATAACAAACATGTCATACTTACCTGCTCTTTGCAAGGGTTTTGTACAGAGCGGCCCCGATCCTCCTTTTTTGGGGTCCCCCGCGGCGCTCCTCCTCATTGAGTGCCCCCACGGAGAGATGCTTTCCATGGGGGCACTCGCATAGATCCCAACGGTCCCTGATTTCGAGGGACTGTCCCTGATTTGGAGCAATGTCCCTTTTCCCCCCTTATTTGTCCCTCATTTTGGTCTGATCTATATAGTTGTATATAAAAAGCACTTTTTTTCATTCAGAAAGTGTTTCCCAGTGCTAAACATTCAATCCAATTTCTAAATTGCTGCATTTGTACATTTTAAAAGCCAATATAAAGGAATAGTAGTGGTAAAAAAAGGCCTTGTGGATTTAGATAACCTTTTTTTGGTTAATTCTCCTTTAAGGGGGTGTGGCAGGGGGCGTGTCCTATGCCTACATATGTTTGTTAGTAGGTGACCCTCATTCCCATTTCAAAATGTTGGGGGGTAGGCACGCTCCCGAGTCCTGCTGCTGCATCCATTGACACAGACAGTGGGACTCGGCTCCGCCCCCAGTATTACTGGACTTGATTGACTCATTGGCTCCTGCTGCTATCAATCTATCCAATGAGGACCCAAGACAGAGGCTGGAGCTGCTGGGCTCGTGCTCGTTGATGGAGCGATCAGGTCCAGGTAAGAAAAAGGGGGGCTCTGGGGGGGACGCTGCACCACAAAAGGTTTTTCACCTTAATGCATAGAATGCATTAAGGTGAAAAACCTTGAGGCTTTACAACTCCTTTAAGTTCTTGTTTAGTCTAGGGGTGCAGGGATAAGATGTAATACCTACCTCGTTCCTGGCTCCGGCAGGCTTTTTCCATCTATGCGACCAGTTCAGTGGCTTGCGCCTTTCTGAGGAGCTTTCAGACACAGTTGCATGCTAGCCTCCTCCACGCAAAATGCACTGTATGTGATGAGGCCAAAGGACCTCCCAGAGTCCTGAGCTTTAGCCAAAAGATAACAGCATCAGAGCCGAGGGAAAGGGTAAGTAGAACAACTTAAAGTGGTTCTAAAGGCTCAAGGTTTTTTACCTTAATGTATTCTATGAAGGTAAAAAATCTTCTGTGTGCAGCAGCCCCCCCTAATACAAACCATCCTCTCTGCTCCTCTCAAGACCACCTGCTCTCAAGCTCCCTTGTCTTCTCATCCCATGCTCGTCTCCATGACTTCTCCAGAGCCTCTCCCATCCTCTGGAACTCTATACCTCAATTTGTCCAGCTATCTTCTACTCTGGCTGCCTTTAGGCGATCCCTGGAAACTCATCTCTTCAGGGAAGCCTATAACGCTTCCAACGAATCTTTTATCATTTCCATCAGCTCATCCCCCACAGGTGCAACCTTTTGTACCACTTGCCCCACCCTATTGGATTGTAAGCTCTTATAAGCAGGGCCCTCTTAACCCTCTTGTATTTTACTGTATTGTAACTGTACTGTCTCCCTTTTATATTGTAAAGCACTGTGTCAACTGTTGGTGCTATATAAATCCTGTAAAATAATAATAATACTTACCTGAGCCCCATCGCAATCCAGCGATGTGCACGAGAGCCTAGGCTCTCCGGGGTCTCTTCCTCCTTTTTTGGTGGGACAGCCATCAATCAAAGCCAGTGAGCCAATGAGGAGAGAGGGGGGCAGGTCCCAGCCGTGGCTCTGTGTGTAAATGGACACGCAGAGCAGCAGCTCGGGAGTGAGCCTGCTCGAGTGCCCCCATAGTGAGCTGCTTGCTCTGGGGGCACGCAAAAGGAGGCAGGGGCCAGGAGCGCAGGTGGGGGACCCGAAAGGAGGAGGATCAGGTCTGATCTGTGCAAATCCTCTGCACAGAGCAGGTAAGTATGATAAGTTTGTTATTTAAAGCTCAGTTCACACCTAAACCGGCTGCGGATCACACAGGAATGCTGTACGTCCCTGTTCTCCATTTCAGGGACAAAACAGGGCCGAATCTTTGCCTGAATTCGGCCCTGAAACAGAGCAAAAGACACACAGCGTTTATGTGCAGTTCGCTCCGCAGCTGCCCCGTAGATATGTGAACCGGGTCACATTCTCCTGCTATGTCAATTGGATGCAGGGGGATCCAATTCACATAGGTGTGGGAACCCAGCCTTAAAAAAAAAATACAATCCGAGCCTTTAATATCATTTTAAGCTTGCCATAGATGGATCAAAATGTGGCCAAATTTCAATCGGTGTGTGGATTCTTCTGCTTGACAGATGCCAATGTACGTTATTAAAGACTTTTTTCTCGATCAGTTGCTGCAACCAACGGGCTGCAGCCGCTGATCACTGTATTCTGACAGCGGAGAATCCCTGTTGTCAAGATGCAATGGGGTTGATTTACTAAAGTCAGAGAGTGCAAAATCTGGTGCAGCTGTGCGTGGTAGCCAATCGGCTTCTAACTTCAGCTTGTTCAATTAAAGTGGAGTTCCACCCACTTTTACAACTCTTCAGCATCTCTCACTAAACTGTGCACTGTAAACAAATTGGATATTTTTAATTTTTTTTCTCAGCACCTACTTTATATATGCTGTATTCATTTTTCACTTCCTCCTCCCTAGCCGTGGCTCATCGCATTATTTCCTGTTTGCAATGCCTTCTGGGAAGGGGCGGCAACTTCCTCTGACACTGCCATTGCTATGGAAACCTGACCTGAAACCTATTACACTGCTTGTGCTGCACTGAGCATGTGCGAGATCTGCAAGGATGAGATCCAGGAAGAAATACAGTCTGGCTTCAGATGCCCACACTTAAGATGGCCACGGCCTGCTGTAAGTTTATAAAATAACAAACTACTGCTATAAACGAACAAAACAGACTTTAGTTTACAGACTAACTTTACTAGAATACATTAAGCTTGTGTATTATAGGGGTATTTTTATCTAAAAAGTATAATTTTGGCCGGAACACCACTTTAAGCTTTGACAAAAAAAAATGGAAGTTGATTGGTTTCCATGCAGAGCTGCATCAGATTTTGCACTCTCCAGTTTTAGTAAATCAACTCCAATGTCTCAACGGGGAGGTTTTCTCTCCCTCTCGATTGTGTGAATGGAGGAATCCGTTTGTTTAAAATGATCCATCTATGGGCAGGCTTCACCCTGCACCTCTAGACTAACCAGAGTTTAACCCCTGCAGTTTGGGGGGGGGGGGGGGGCGCATTGGGAGGGTAGATTTTGTCAAATTACAGGAGTTCAGGTCTAAGGACAATCATGTGTAGACATGATATTGAGCAGTCATGTGTTGTGTTTCACAGATGCCCGTGGCTGTTTACAATCATCACACGACTGTTCATTACGTTAATGGATACAATTAATCATGCCAGTCATGGGGGATTTCTGGACAATTTTTAGACATTTGACGTCAATGAAAAACAGCTGTGTAGTCTGTGAAATATAAAAATGTCAATCAAACTGCAACAGTTCCTAAAGCTGAGCTCCAGGAAACGTGAAAATTCTCCTTGCAGTTGGGCTGTACCTTCACTGCGAGTGTTGGCTGCTTATTTAGGCCTAGGTGGCATAGCAAAGTAACCTGGATTCTACAGGCTCCTCCACTGCTAGCAAGTCATTGCAGTCTCTTCTCCCCCCGTGCTCCGGCAGTCTAAGGTCCTGACATAATCACGACTGGTGCAGGAGCTATAGCCTTACATTGGAAGAGGGGACACTAGGGAGCAGTCCATTGTCAGAGCAAGGGGGAGCGGAGGATCAGGTACATGAAACTGCTTTTACCATCTACTAGACTAAATTACCAACTCCTAGAACAACTTTTGCAGTGCAAGAGAAGACCCACTGCAAGAGAGCATTTTCAGGTTTCCCGGAGTTCAGCTTTAATATACAAGCACCCTTCTACCACAGACAACACCTCTGGCCAATTCCTGTGAGTGAATGTGGTTAGGGGTGGGAGTGTGTGAGAGATGACCAACATGGTTAGACCTGTTCTTCTGAGAGCACAAGCTGCTAAGGGGCCCTAGCACAAGCACTCTTGGATGATACAAGCATGCATGTTTATGGAAATAGGTTTTATAAAACACAAGGCTGCATTTAGGATCCATTATCATGCATTAACACGCACTTCATTAATGCAGCCCATTTGGAAAGGGATGACAATGTTCCTTACGCACTTAAAAACACATGGTTTGTGCTATGTGGTGTGCTGCAGTGCAGGTGTATTGCACTCTACTGTAATAGTGCATTGGAATGCTATTCAAAATGAATGGCACTGGAACGCACATCGGTTCATGTGTTAACAGGTGTTGCAGCAACAAATGAAAAAACACGCACTATAGCTACAAATACATAAAAGCAAATATTGTCTCAGGTAAGCTGATGCTACAAAATGGCCCTGATGCAGCCCTCAGTGCAACATAGGCCTTACAGTGCCTTAAAAAAGTAATCATACCCCTTGAAATTTTCCACATTTTGTCATGTTTCAACCAAAAACGTAAATGTATTTTATTGGGAATTTATGTGATAGACCAACACAAAGCGGCACATAATTGTGAAGTGGAAAGAAAATAATAAATATTTTTCAATTTATTTTTACAAAAAAATGTGTGAAAAGTGTGGCGTGCATTTGTATTCAGACTCCGATACCCCTAACTAAAATCTAGTGCAACCAATTGCCTTCAGAAGTCACCTAATTAGTAAATAGAATCCACCTGTGTGTAATTTAATCTCAGTATAAATACAGCTGTTCTGTGAAGCCCTCAGAGGTTTGTTAGAGAACCTTAGTGAACAAACAGCATCATGAATGCCAATGAACACACCAGATAGGTCAGGGATAAAGTTGTGGAGAAGTTTAAAGCAGGGTTAGGTTATAAGTATAAATATAATATAATAATATAAATAATATCCCAAGCTTTGAACATCTCACAGAGCACTGTTCAATCCATCATCGGAAAATGTAAAGCGTATGACACAACTGTAAACCTACCAAGACATGGCCGTCCACCTAAACTGACAGGCTGGCCCAAGGACAGCATTAATCAGAGAAGCAGCCAAGAGGTCCATGGTAACTCTGGAGGAGCTGCAGAGATCCACAGCTCAGGTGGGAGAATCTGTGCACAGGACAACTGTTAGTCGTGCGCTCCACAAATCTGGCCTTTATGGAAGGGTGGCAAGAAGAAAGCCATTGTTGAAAGAAAGCCATAAGAAGTCCCATTTGCAGTTTGTACGAAGTCATATGGGGGACACAGCAAACATGTGGAAGAAGGTGCTCTGGTCAGATGAGACCAAAATTTTACTTTTTGGCCTAAAAGCAAAAGCTATGTGTGGCAGAAAACTAACACTGCACATCACCCTGAACGCATCATACCCACCGTGAAACATGGTGGTGGCAGCATCATGTTGTGGGGATATTTTTTTTCAGCAGGGACAGGAAAGCTGGTTAGAGTTAAAGGGAAGATGGATGGAGCCAAATACAGGGCAATCTTAGAAGAAAACCTGTTAGAGTCTGAAAAAAACTTGAGACTGGGCTGAGGTTCGCCTTCCAGCAAGACAACGACCCTAAACATAGAGCCAGAGCTACAATGGAATGGTTTAGATCAGGGGTCTCTAAACTATGGCCCTCCAGTTGTTTGAGAACTACAATTCCCATCATGCCTAGTAATGTCTGTGAATATCAGAGTTTTACAATGACTCGTGGGACGTGTAGTTCTGCAACAGAAGGAGGGCCGTAGTTTGTATATCCCTGGTTTAGATCAAAGCATATTCATGAGTTAGAATGACCCAAAGTCTAGACATAAATGCAATTGAGAATCTGTGGCAAGGCTTGACAATTTCTGTTCACAGATGTTCTCCATCCAATCTGACAGAGCTTGAGCTATTTTGCAAAGAAGAATGTGCAAAAATGTCACTCTCTAGAAGTGCAAAGCTGGTAGAGACATCCCCAAAAAGACTTGCAGCTGTAATTGCAGTGAAAGGTGGTTCTACAAAGTATTGACTCAGGGGGACTGAATACAAATGCATGTCACACTTTTCACATATTTATTTGTAAAAAATTTTGAAAACGATTTAAAACCATTTTTTTTTTTTTTTTAAATATATTTTATTGAATTTCATAAAGGTTACAGCAAGTGAAACAGAGGTATATGTCACAAAGTAGCCAGATTGAAAGTTAACAGTTAACTCTTAATAGACAAGGTTGCATCTTATAAAACATACTATGAAAAATACGTGTATATACTGTGTTGCCAGTTACATGAGAAAAGAGGAGAATAGTTCATAAGTTTCGAGTAAGGATTACACTGCGGATGTCGAGGCGCGTATGGACAATTCTGGTTTAAAACCATTTCTTACCACTTCACAATGATGTGCCACTTTGTGTGGGTCTATCACATAAAATACATTTACATTTTTGGTTGTAACATGACAAAATGTAAAAAATTTCAAGGGGTGTGAATACTTTTTCAAGGCACTGTAGCAACACTTTGAGACGTGCCCAGCATTGCACTATAAAATACAGCAGGGAATTACTCAGCACCAACTTTTCTGGAAGTCAAAGTTTGCAAATGTTAGATGCTCAGGATCACAGTAAATCAAGTATGATTGTTTAATGCGGAAAAAATGATAGGTTTCCCTTATTTGTAACTAGTTTAAACCAGTTAAGCCAGCTAGATATTAGTGAATGAATGCTTGGACATGCGGATGCATGTCGTCTGGGAAAGTCTCTCTCCTAAACAGGAATGGTTTCTCGGATAGTTTAGGGCAATGAAGGAGTCAGAAATTGCTGCAGCAGGCAGTCCAGGCACCAACTTGGGGATTGCTGTGCTTTAGTGTTACTAAACCCACAGCAGTAAAATCGATCTGTATATGCAGTAAAGAATGCTTGTTATACTCACCAGGAAGGGGGACGTGGAGTGGACGCACCGAGGAGCACTGCTTTGATGCAGCAATTCCTATTTGCATGAAGTGTGTGGAGCACATCCATCGGGAATTTAAACACACTGATTTTGGCACACACTAATGGACTTTTGTGTTTATGCGCTTTAATAGTGGTGATATACGACTAATTTATTATAGACGTTTTCACATTTTTTGCTGAACTTTTTTTGTTAATGCACTTAAAGTGGAGTTGCACCCACTTTTACAACTCTTCAGCATCCCTCACTAAACTGTGCACTGTAAACAAATTGGATATTTTAAAAAAAATTTTCTCAGCACCTACTGTATATCTGCTGTATTCATTTTTCACTTCCTCCTCCCTGGCCGCGGCCCATCGCATCATTTCCTGTTTGCAAAGCCTTCTGGGAAGGGGCGGCAACTTCCTCTGAAACTGCCATTGCTATGGAAACCTGACCTGAAACCTATTACACTGCTTGTGCTGCACTGAGCATGTGGGGCGGCAACTTCCTCTGAAACTGCCGTTGCTATGGAAACCTGACCTGTAAACTATTACACTGCTTGTGCTGCACTGAGCATGTGCGAGATCTGCAAGGATGAGATCCAGGAAGAAATACAGTCTGGCTTCAGATGCCCACACTTAAGATGGCCACGGCCTGCTGTAAGTTTATAAAATAACAAACTACTGCTATAAACTAACAAAACAGACCTTAGTTTACAGACTAACTTTACTAGAATACATTAAGCTTGTATATTATAGGGGTATTTTTATTTAAAAAGTATAATTTCGGCCGGAACACCACTTTAACAGTAGTGGCAACACTATAGTAATAGGTTATTTATTGAAGGTTTCACTAATACTGATTTTTATGTGGTGTTTGGAGATAATATTAACACCTAGTGCTCATCCATTTTTGTTCATTTGGTACATCTTTGTTGTGCGTTCTGCACAAGGAAGTGGGAAAAGCTGCAGGGGCGGTTTTATTACAGTTTTGAAAACTTATAGAGGAATCTGTTGCGCAGTATTTTTGTATTTACATGCTTGCTATACTCACTGTGGAACCTAAGGGGTTAATCTAATGCATTGTGCAAAAAGGCTGTTTGATGCTGTCTTCTCTGATCCTCCCTGTCTTCCACAGTCCCCAATCCACCTGCTGACAGAACAGAGCCCTAGGAGTCACTCTGCACATGCTCAGTTTTGTATGTATTGCTAGAGAGTTTTTTTTTGGGAGGGTGCATGTGATCGGCACAACGCCGCAATGTTCAGACAGAGGATCAGGGGTCCTGCAGCCTCATAGGACAGTTAGAGAAGAATGAAAACTCCTTCTACAAGCTTTAACCAGACACTGATAGATGTCACAAGACTGCTATATACTGCTGATGAAAATGGTATTTAGCAGTTTATTTTTACTAAAATAATTGAATTTCCATGTTCTGCGGGAGACCATATATAGTGAATGCAGGGTCCTTGGTTTAGTAACACTTTAAAACAATATGGCTGGCTGTCTGTTCAACAGAAGCCCATCATTAGACCAGCATCTGTTGAACAGTCCTGCTGAAAAAATAGCATTTTTAAAATAATCTTTATTTTTCCTTAATCATTATACAAAAAAAAAACCATACCAAAATACAAATCCCCTAGATCAGGGGTCTACAAAGTTTCTAAACAAAGGGCCAGTTTACTGTCCTTCAGACTTTAGGGGGGCCGGACTGTGGCCATTGGAAGTAGAAAATGTCCCAGTATCAGTGGGAGTAAACAATGCCTTATGTGTGGTGTCAGTGAGAGGAATTGTGCCCCATTGTTGTCATTTGGTGGGAAGAATCATGCCCCATTGTTGGTGTCACTGGGAGGAACTGTGCCCGATTGTTAGTGTCATTGGGAGGAACTGTGCCCCATAGTTGGTGTCTTTGGGAGGAATTGTGCCCCATAGTTGGTGTCTTTGGGAGGAATTGTGCCCCATAGTTGGTGTCTTTGGGAGGAACTGTGCCCCATAGTTGGTGTCTTTGGGAGGAATTGTGCCCCTTCAATGGTGTCAGTGGGGAGGGTCATGCCTTAATGTTGGAATCAGAAGATAAAATATAACCCCGAGGGCCGGATAAAAGTAAGCAAAGGGCCGCAATTGGCCCCTGGGCTACAGTTTAGAGACAACTTACCTAGATCATGAAACATATAACTATGAAATACACCTTAAAGGAAGGAAGAAGATAAAAGAAAACCAGCATTGAATGAGTGCATCCAGCCAAAGGGCTACAGTGCTGATCAATGTACTGTATTCTGACAATGGGTGAGTCCTGCTGTCAGAGTTTAAAAATACACAGGGGAGGATTTCCCCATCCACTATGTATGTGTGGATAGGGAAATAAAGTAGGGTCAGCTTTAGCCTTGCCAGTCTAAAAAGAAAGCATTATTGCTGGCAGAATCTCCAGGTAAGGAGATTAAAAAGAAGATCTGTTTGTTAGTTTGCTAAGAGGATACATCATTACATATATCATAAGCAACCATTTGCAGTTATGTAGCCTAACTGAGCCTTTTTCAACCAGGGTGCCTTGAGGTTTCTTCAGGGGTGCATTGGCAAAATGCCTAAAAAATGCCCAAAAATTGTATACAAGCTGGCATGTGGATGAAGCCTGCATTTTAGTTACACAAAGCAACAGGTTTTCATTATGCACCATTACAACCTTCCAGCTGCTGGCGTCCTAATGACCTTTGGCATCATCAGTTGATATGGAGGATGTCAGTCGCCTGCATGGCATGCTTGTTTGACCTTCCCCTGCTCCTCTCCATCAGCGTTAGTGTCACATTAACTGAGTGAGGGAGAAGAGAAACTCTGGAATACTAGTCAGTACCAGTTTGCTTTGGACGAATAAATCACCTCTAACATTGGGTGTCCTACTTGTGTGGATTTTGCTGCATTATGTAAAATATTAGAATCGTTTTTACTTTTTTAGAATAGGGTGCCTCAAGACTTCATAACCCACAGGGAATATGTGCAAATTTTGCAAACAGCCAATGACAGCGGGTCCTTTCCAATGGTGCACCACTTTTGCGTTACAAATCAATACAATTGGAAGCACTGTTCTATGTGAGTAGACTCCTTGGTTTTTATGTTTTTTTGTTTTTTTTTAATCTTTGTGATTTTACACAAGTTGGTATATTTTTAACTATGGTTTATAAATAAGGAAATGTGAATAAAAGATGTTGTAAAGCTGGTGTAATGTTATACGCTGTTGAATCATTCCAGCATTCACAGGTAATCATTACTTTTGGAGGATATTTAACGATCAGAGGATATGATTGGAGAGTGTATGACCCTCTTTAAACATAAAGGGCATTATTTTGTGATGAGTTCCTGTGTTCAGAGGTGGTGGAATCAATAAAGGGTGACTAATGTTTTCTTTTCTACATGATCAACATATGTATCAATGTGAGGTGTGATACCTATACTGTAGAAGGTGTCTGCAAGCTGAAAGGTGTTTGGAATATAGACAAATTATATTTATTGTTACAGAAGAAGCACTAATGTCAGTGTGAATCAGGTCACTTGCTGGGTCCTGTGTTTTGGTCTTGGTGGCTGTTGTGTGTGACTTATGTTGGAAGAATAAAATTACATTGGATCATTTTTGTTGGTGTGCAGCCTTTTCCTTCCTTTTCTATTACAGATTACAATGTTGGGACATTTTTTTGGACACATATATTTATATATGATACAATGTTTTTCAACTTATTTTATTTGGGCCCGTTCACACTGCTCCATTTTAGTGTGAGGGCTGCTGTAGTAAAGTGAAGCTCACTGATCCGTACCTCTAATGCCGCGTACACACACACTTTCCGGCAGACTAGGTCCAACGGTCTTCACGACGGACTTTCGGCGGAGTTCCGACGGACTTCTGAACGAACGGACTTGCCCACACACCAACAGGTTAAGTCAGTTCGAAAGTCCGTTAGTTTTGAACGTGATGACGTAAGACGGGACTAAAAAGGAAGTTCAATAGCCAGTAGCCAATAGCTGCCCTTGCATCGTATTTGGTCCGTCGGACCAGCATACAGACGAACGTTTTTTCCGATAGGGATTGAGTCCGTCGGACAGATTTGAAACATGTTCTCTTTCTAGGTCCGTCGGATATTTTAAATGAAAAACGATCGGATTAGCCCACACACAATCAGAATGTCCGACGGACTGATTCCGTCGGACCTAGTCTCCCGGAAAGTCGGTCGTGTGTACGCGGCATTACTGTATTGCAGTGCAAATGGGACACAGAAAACATTTCTTTTCTATGTGTCCTGGCGGTGATTGGCATTCATCCAGTGCAGAAGAAGGCCAGTCAACAAATGATATGCAAATAGGCCATTGCTGGTCTGTTTTACCATTTTAATTTCTAGAGCGTGCCGATGTATCAATTTATCTTTGTTATCTCTGAGTGTTATGTGACACGTGGTTATAACAGCACTTACTTATGTATTTAGGTGGAGGGTAGCACAAATTATAACGATATGACATTTTCTTAACTATATTTATATTTTTACATTATTGTTAGTTTTCTTGTGCACAATTGCTTTATAAACTGTGTAGATAGTGTTGCCTCCTAGAATTTACACGTTATGCAGGTTCTAGACAGAGGCTCAATTTACACCATGACGTTCCATTTTGCGGGCAGAATCGCTGTGATTTTGCCCACGATTTGGAAATGCCGCAAATTGTGGGACGCCCTTGTGATCTCCGTGACTTTAATGGAACCAAATCGCGGTGCAATTTTACTGTGATTGTAGCCAGACGAATTGCGGTAAAAATCGCACAAACAGAATCGCGAGACGCCCGAAGCGCAAAAGAAATTCTTGCACTTCTTTAGGGTGTTGGGCATCCCGCGAGTCTGTTTGTGCAATTTTACCGTGATTCGTTGGGCAACAATCATGGAAAAATCGCACAGCGATTTGGTGCCATTCAAAGTAACGGGGATCGCAAGGGCGTCCCACGTTTCAGAATCGCGGGCAGAATGGTGTTATAGGGGTCGATTCACTAATGTCGCGTACACACGATTGGGATTTTGGACGGAAAAAGATATGATGGCTTTGCCGATGGGATTCCGCTCGAGCTTGCCTTGCATACACACGGTCACACAAAAGTTCTCTGAACTTTCAACCGTCAAGAACGCGGTGACATACAACACTACGACGAGCCGAGAAAATGAAGTTCAATGCTTCTGTGCATGCGTCAAATTGTTTCCGAGCATGCGTAGAAATTTTGCGCGTCTTCACAAGGGGCGGGGTTCCCTGGGTGACATCACCAGATGGCCATGCCCCATGGCTAGATAAGAAATGTGTTACAGCGGGAGCCGACACAACGAGGGCAGCCAGCGTCGGAGGGAGACCGTGTTTTTTATGTTCAGCGGACAGTGGCGGATGAAGAAGACATCACCGGAGAGAGAAGAGGGAAAAGAAACACTGGAGAGAGAAGACAGCGGCGGGAGAAGAAACCACAGGAGAGAGAAGAGGGGGAAGGAACACCGGAGGGAGAAGAAACACTGGAGTAAGAATACACGATTTTTAATAAAAATGGAATCTGTCTCTTGTTTTTTGTAACACTATTTTTTTTTATTTTTATTGGTGAATGGGTGGGGGTACAATGTACCCCAAACTCATTTATATAGGTGGGGGACCTGGGATCTTGTTAAAGAGGGCTTCCAGATTCCGATAAGCCCCCTGCTCGCAGACCCACCTAACCACCGCCCAGGGTTATCAGGAAGAGGCCCCTTTTGAAAGATAAAAATTGCATTTTATATACAATTATAGAGATCAGACCAAAAGGAGGAACAAATGAGGAGGAAAGAGAGACAGAGGGACTTTGTTCCAAATCAGGGACAGTCCCTCGAAATCAGGGACAGTAGGGAGCTATGACTGTACATACCAATACAAGCACGAGGGCTTGCAATAAACTGAAAAAAAAACAAAATTTTTAGATATGTGCATTACTCACAGTATAGTAATGGGAATCCCCACCTCTTTTGAGTAGTAGAGTAGTAGTGGTGAACAGTGAAGTAGCAACACTGACTGCAGTTGTGGCAACTGCTACTAGGCCCTATAGAGGGATAATATTTTCTTTTGTAGCATCTAATACCACCAAAATGCAAACATTTGGAAATTTTACTACAACAGAAATACTATATATGTACATGTAAGTTCTCTTGTGACCCTTTATGTCTATAGTATTCGAAGCTTTATACATCTCGATTCCATCTTTTACCCAGCTCCCTCGGCTTCTGTTTACTATCAGAAACAGACATCTTTGGAAATTGTTAAACATCTAGACCACTTTTTTACTTTTATGTTTACGGATCTTGCATTCCTAGTCCTATAGAATCAGGCACTTTCATGCCTATGAAACAAAGTGTAATGATGTGCAGCAACACACAGCAGCCAGATTTTACCATTCACAGTGAAACACTAACTGCACTTTGTTCTCAGCTTTTTAAAATAGGCCAAAATGTCTGTATAGACTATATTAGCACATCAGATGTAGAATACAGATTCGGGTTGCACTGATACCCATACTACTACCAGTATCAGTGCCGATACTAAGCATTTGCGCGAGCATCGGTACTCGTGCAAATGCTCCGATACTAGAAACCGTTACCTTTTAGGTTTGGTCTTTTTAACTGTCAACAGGGGAATGTGGGGGAATGTAACAAAAGAATGCCAGCAATTATTGCTTGTTAAGGAGTGGGACCACCGCGTCCTTAACAACCCATGTTTCAGCTGTCCCCGCCTCCTTCTCCCCTCCCACCTGCTGTCACTTCTGCCCTTTGCCTCCTCCTTTCCCTCCCGCCAGCTTTGCCGGGTGCCTTCCCCACCTCCTCCTTTCCCTTTTACCAGCTTTGCCAGATGCCTTCCCCTCTCCTCCTTTCCCTCCCGCCAGCTTTGCCGAGTGCCTTCCCCACCTACTCCTTTCTCTTTCACCAGCTTTGCTGGGTGCTTTCCCCTCTCCTCCTTTCCCTCCCGCCAGCTTTGCCGGGTGCCTTCCCCACCTCCTCCTTTCTCTTTCACCAGCTTTGCCAGATGCCTTCCCCTCTCCTCCTTTCCCTCCCGCCAGCTTTGCCGGGTGCCTTCCCCACCTCCTCCTTTCTCTTTCACCAGCTTTGCCAGATGCCTTCCCCTCTCCTCCTTTCCCTCCCGCCAGCTTTGCCGGGTGCCTTCCCCACCTCCTCCTTTCTCTTTCACCAGCTTTGCCAGATGCCTTCCCCTCTCCTCCTTTCCCTCCCGCCAGCTTTGCCGGGTGCCTTCCCCACCTACTCCTTTCTCTTTCACCAGCTTTGCCGGGTGCTTTCCCCTCTCCTCCTTTCCCTCCCGCCAGCTTTGCCAGGTGCCTTCCCCACCTACTCCTTTCTCTTTCACCAGCTTTGCCAGATGCCTTCCCCTCTCCTCCTTTCCCTCCCGCCAGCTTTGCCAGGTGCCTTCCCCACCTCCTCCTTTCTCTTTCACCAGCTTTGCCAGATGCCTTCCCCTCTCCTCCTTTCCCTCCCGCCAGCTTTGCCGGGTGCCTTCCCCACCTCCTCCTTTCTCTTTCACCAGCTTTGCCAGATGCCTTCCCCTCTCCTCCTTTCCCTCCCACCAGCTTTGCCGGGTGCCTTCCCCACCTCCTCCTTTCTCTTTCACCAGCTTTGCCAGATGCCTTCCCCTCTCCTCCTTTCCCTCCCGCCAGCTTTGCCGGGTGCCTTCCCCACCTCCTCCTTTCTCTTTCACCAGCTTTGCCAGGTTCCTTCCCCTCTCTTCCTTTCCCTCCCGCCAGCTTTGCCAGCTTCTCCACCTCCTCCTTTTTTCGCCAGCTTTGCCAGGTGCCTTCCCCACATCCTTCTTTCTCTTTCGCTAGCTTTGCCTTTGGCATTTTTATTAATAATTTTTTTTTACTAGTAACGGATCAGCGATTTTTATCATGACTGCAACATTATGGCGGACACATCGGTGCGATTAAAAAATGCATTGATTACTGTGTAAATGTGACTGGCGGTGAAGGGGTTAACCACTAGGTGGCGCTGTAGGGGTTAAGTGTGTCCTAGGCAGTGATTCTAACTGTGGGGGGGAGGGGGTACGTGTGACACATCACAGATCACCGCTCCCGATTACAGGGAGCGGTGATCAGTGTCCTGTCACTAGGCAGAACGGGGAAATGTTTGCTTACATTAGCATTTCCCCGTTCTTCCTCTCCGTGAGACAATCGCGGGTATCCCCGCGGACATCGAGTCCGCGGGACCCGCAATCCTATTTACGGAGCTCGTAAGGTGGCGCGCACGCGATGGCACAGCGGCAAGTTCAAAGGGAAATACAGGTACGCCCATTTGCACAGCCGTGCCATTCTGTTGATGTAAATATACAGGCGGTGGTCGGCAAGCGGTTAATGGGCTTTATTTTAGCTCATTAAAAAAATAAGCTGCAGTGTACGGTGAACTACTTTTAGTGATTTTGTTTAGTTTTCTCCTTTGCCCAGTATTTCCTATGTTTCTATGATACACACAAGCTTGGCATGGTATATACTGTACAGCAGTATTTTGGGATTTTTTGCAGAGACTGTTTATTATCTCTATTCAAGATGTCTGTACTTTAAGCACTTTGCACTTCAAGGACTGGTTGCTAGATATGATTTTTGCATTTATTAATTCAATAAATAACAATCAATTTATTTATACTTTTAATTATTTTTATTTTTACGTATGTATTATTATTACCACTCCTCTAACCAGTACTCCTAGGCAATAGGTATCGGCGAGTACTTTAAAAAAAGTATCGGGACTCGTACTCAGTGTTAGAAAAATGGTATTGGTGCATCCCTAATACAGATAGTTGTAAAACCATCAGGAGCAGATTGATATTATGTACTAATATGAGCATTGTGTGTCTCTATAACGGAGAATTAAAAATCCATAGTGTACTTTCTATCTAGAGCCTGCAGAATGGGTGTATTCTTGTGCCGCGTACACACGAGCGGACTTTTCGACTGACTACGTCCGGCGGACCGGACTCCGTCGGACAATTTGACTGTGTGTGGGCTCCAGTGGACTCTTTTTTTCCCAAACGTCCGACGGTCCTAGAAATAAAACATGTTTCAAATCTTTCCGACGGAGTCAGTTCGAAAAGTCCGCTCGTCTGTATGCTAGTCTGACGGACAAAAACAGACGTTAGGGCAGCTATTGGCTGCTGGCTATGAACTTATTTTTCGTCCGGTCGTATGTCATCACGTACAAATCCGTTGGACTTGATCGTGTGTAGGCAAGTCCGTTCATTAGAAAGTCCGTCGAAAAGTCCTCCGGACCTAGTCCGTCAAAGTCCGCCTGTGTGTACGTGGCATTGGAGGCACCAGCTGCTAGCAGACTAGCTCCATCTAAGTAACTGGTATCAGTCCTGCACCTCTTCTTTGTCACCACTGGATGGAGCCAGAGAATTGTATATCAGTTGTGAAGACAACAGAATTAAGAATTATAAACAGCAATAAATAAATACAGAAATATTTACATGTAAAGCTTTGGAGCATGTACACTGCTTCATGCAGCTAGTAGTAACTGGTTCCATCTGAATGCTGCTAGAACATGAATGATTATATAAAGGTAAGTATGCCAGGTGTGTGTGCCAGATGGGTGCAGGGTCTGAAAGAAAGGCATTGTATGTAAGATGATTTTCCTGGAAGGATATGTGACTTCCAAACATTATTTTCATTGTTACAATTCATTGGGCTCACATGCCTATGATATACTCCTTGCTGTACTGCATAAAAAAATCCTGACAATGTTTTTACCCTCAGATGATCTCTTACCATAAATAAATCAATTCATCACAATATTATTCACGTACAGACCAATCAAATTATAACATTTTTTTTTTTTTTTACTTGCTGTACTAGATAATTATTAAAAGCTGATAATTTGTATGCTAATAATAAAAGCATACTCATTTTATTCCAATCCTAAAATATGAAGACAGACCTCTATGGTTGCATATGAAAGTGACAGATGTTCTATCACAATACAAACCCACTAGAAGCTATAGACAAAACAATCCCAGAACATGACATTTACACATGTATGAGTTGGCCCAAGGGCAAAAATCTGCATGGCTCTGCCCACAGGCTAAAAAATATATGACCCTTTCTATATTTTGGATCTGTAATGGAAGCAAGACATGGGACTAGCATCTGTAGTTGTAGTAAACAGTTATAGTACACACCATTAGGCTCACTGTGGTTGTTTGCTCAGCCCATTCACTCGGTCCCTGCATCTTTTCCAAAATCGGAGCCACTGGGTAATCGCATAGTGCATATCCTCTGATGCGGCTATAGACCGCACCAGGGCACATCGTTCAACATAACCAAACTTACTTAACTATACCCCAATGGGGGGAGAGGTTTAATTCTGGAAGATCCATGCTCTGCATTGAACTGACAGGATATTTGAATGAGAGATATTGGGTCAATTTGCTAACATATTATAACCATAATGTTAATTTAGGAATTGGTTACTGTATCAGTTGCCGTGGTATTATCATCTAACCAACAGGTCCATACCTTTTCAAATTTTTTTGGACAACCCGTGCCCGAGTAGGTGGCTTTATAGAGGGGCAGACTGGCATTCACTAGGCTCTTCCAAAATTTAACAGAGGGGGGAGATGACTGTTTCCAGGTCAGCCTTATGGTTATTTAATAATAAAAATACATTTTAAAAAAGGCAATATGCTACATGCAATAACCAACAGCAACTATCAGATTTCAACTTACGTTAGTAAAAAATGAAAGACGATTACTGATTGTCTATAGCTCAAACAGAACCAGTCAGAATTGCATATTGGACACCCTCCTGCGCTCCTTGAGTGCTGGTTCACATTGGTGGGATTTGTGATGCGATTGTGTCGAACAGAATCGCATGACAAGGGAAATCACATTATTTTTAGTCCTGGCCATTTTCATCAATTCGACTCACATACTAGCACATTATGTGAAACTTACGGCGCACGTTTTGGAGATATTTACAGGACTTATAGGTAAGCCTTATTATAGGCTTACTGTACCTATAGGTAAAAATCATGCATGGAAGTTTACTCCCACTTTAACTTGTAATCTTTGGTTTAGGACAGGCAGTGTTCAAAACTAGTTTACAACTGATAATGAAGAACTGCCAGCACAGTACAGACAGGGTTCACTATGTTAAACTTTACTCAACAGCACCCTCCCTAAGCATTAAAAAGCAGAAAGAGAAACTTGGCAAGTAAAAAGCAGAAATTCATGATTTAAAGAAAAATGCTGCTATGTTAATGGGAACATGTAACAAATATAAAGTAGGTCTTATCCCGAGTTGGCTGCAAAAGTAGAATTGGACTTTAAAGCAGTATTACACCCAAAAGCAAACATTGATTATATTGCAGCTTACCAATTCTTAGATGTGATGATGGCATTAGTTTTCTTTTTTTAGGCTTTCTTTCCCTTATTTTCACTTGATGATCTAATTCTAACCAGTAAAGCTGTTCTTTTTCAACAGAACATGCTGTCCTGCAGATATATCAGTTAGAGGGTTCAATGATCAGCTGTTATTTATTTATGTAAAACCTTTATCCTAAAGGGAATAAAAACGGTTGTAGTAACTGCTTAAAAAGCATTAGCTGGAGTTCAGCTTTAGTTTAGTAGTGTATCTAAATCTGCTAGTACATCTAACACTTCCCTTCCTCTTGACTGGCAATGCTGCTGTACAAAGGTGTCTCTATTGCTCCTTAAAGCAGAAGTAAACCCATCCATAAAAAAGTTTCATTTCCGGCACATGCCGGCAATGTAATACTCCCATTGGTTGTGCTCTCAACCATACTATTAAACCAACCAATGGCTGGTGTCATCACTGATCACATGTGCAGCATCCTAGCAGTTGTAGATTAAACAGAGGCAAAGATGGCAGCTTCCTTAGCTGAAACGATAGGAGGGTTTACTTACACTTTAAGCCAGCGTGGAGACACTTCTACAGAAGGTGTTACTGGCTAGATCACCAGGTGAAAACCGAGGGGAAAAGCAAAAAGAAGTAAAGCAATGCAGCCACCACATCTAATGATTGGTAAGCTGCAATAGGTTAAATGTTTGTTTTTGGGTTTATTAAGCTGAAAGTAACAGCCAGGAGGGAATATCCATCAGGAATTACCATTTTGGGTACAACACACATCTTGCAGCCTGGAACAACCGCTAATGGTCTAAACCAGGGATATGCAATTAGCGGACCTCCAGCTGTTGCAGAACTACAATTCCCATGAGGCATAGCAAGACCCTGACAGCCACAAGCATGACACCCAGAGGCACAGGCATGATGGGACTTGTAGTTTTGCAAAAGCTGAAGGTCCGCTAATTGCATATCCCTGGTTTAATGACAAAGTCTAAAGGGCAGAGAGTACAGATACTAATACAGTGTAGCAAGTTACTTTAACATAGGATTGCTAAGCTAATTAATGCTTAAGTAAAGTGGTATAAATTGCTTGTATGTGGCCCAGAGGCGTTTCCTTCATGTCCAAGGACCCTCCTGTCATGGCCAATAGAGATCATAGTATGCCCTGACACTTCCTCGCTGCACACAGTAAAAATTTGCAAAGGCTTTGTTTTATTTGCTATGTAACGCATTTCAAAAAAAGTATCCTACTAACCAAATCAAGAACCATGCCGAATCTTTAAATGAAATACATTTAGCGCCGTTTGGACTCAATGAGAAGCTAGAAATTAGCACCATCCTTCAACAATAGTCATTTATTAAACTACGACAATTATGAATAATGAAGTATATACATTGTGAGCTCTAATGAGCAGGGTCCTCTGATTCCTCCTGTATTGAATGGCATTGTAGCTGTAATGTCTGCCTTCATATTGTAAAGCGCTGTGCAAACTGTTGGCTCTATATAAATCCTGTAGAATAATAGTAATATAGGTTAAAATAAATGAGAAATGGCCTTCTTTTGCTACTGTTATGTCTCAAAGTGGGAGATACTCTTGTGATATGAATTCCTCTATAAAGAAAAAAGTGCTTGCAACAAAATATACTTTGTGTATGTATATGTATATATATATATATATATATATATATATATATATATATATATATATATATATATATATTTCTATTATTCTGCTTGCAATTTGAAAAATTATGTGAGTAAATAAATCAGGTGAGCTGCTGCCACCTATTGATCATTAACTAACATTAAATGAGTTATATTTCATTTTCATTAAAGTGTATGTAAACCAGATTTTTTTTTTTTTTATGTCATAATGTAGAGTATAAGATTTCCTATCATTTGAGCCCAGTCTTGCCACAAAGAGTTGATCCAGCTCTGAGCAATCCTCTTATTGTTCAGTGAGATAAAACTTGACAAACTAAGAAAAACTTTGTCAAATCCTCCCCCTTGCTGTGAGTGGCAGGTGATTTCTCATGCATTAGCCTAAGACATGCATTATTTTTTAATTCCCTCCCACTCCTTTCTTCAGCAGCTCTGCAAGGATTGGCTGTTCCACACCTCAGCATGATTTGGCATGCTGAAGTCATGTGGTTACTTTCCTGTCTTTTCACTGGATGTTAGAGATCATAGCAGAAGTTCAGTGTTAGAAATACACAGGAGAAAATGCATATTGACAAGGGGAGTGTAGAGGTGGGCGGGGAGTTTACTGACATCACGACTCCACCCACCGAGCTCCAGACAACAGACCCACCCACAGAATATGCAGTAGTTTAGAAAGAATGACATTGGGTTTAAATCCACTTTAAGGTGGAATTCCAGGCTCTAACTAAGCCTAAAACTGCTCCCACTCCCCTTCTTCTAACCCCTATACCAAATACCCTGTAGAAGGAAGATGCTTAAACTTACCTATTCTCAGAGTGCTCTGGTCCAGTCACGTGATTGGTCAGCTTCAGGGGAGAGGAGAAAGCACCAACAACTATGGGAATGTTTGGGTGATGACATCACCCATAAGCTTACAATGGGGCATCCATTGCTGGCTGTCCCTTCTCTCCCCAGATGCCGCTAGCCTATCATGTGACCGGACCAGAGTACCCTGAGAGTAGTAAGTAGTTAGAAAAAGAGTTAGGAGGGAGGTGGGAGCTGTTTTCAGCTTAGTTAGAGCCTGGAATTCCACTTATAAACCTTCCTACTTACACCTTGTGTTTTTCAACTGCATTAGATGTACATTGATCATGTAGTTTCATGGTGTCATTTGTTGCCCTGTACGCACAGCCTATAGTAGAGTAAATCTTCACATTCTAGGCTCAGAAATTTCTGTTTGTGTTCTAACATAAGGCATGCTTCAATGTGACAGAGCTGACCAATCAGAATCCATCTAGTCAGTCCTGGAAGTGCTGATTTCAAATCCCCAGACCGCTGGAGCAGCAGTGGGGGTGCTGACAGCTGGGCAACCCCAGAGGTAAGTACAGAGAGGACCAGGCGGTGGGGAGGGTGTCTGATGTTAGTTCACCTTTACATTTTTTCTGTACAGGTAAACTAACCCTTTAATATTTCTATTTTTATATAAAATGTATATTTCATGATTGAAATGATATACAGATTTCCAATATATGTTTCTTTAGCACATGTTGAATCCATTGTCTGTAGTATATGGATGCTCTACTTATGTGGTTTTAAGATCGAGTTGCTATTAATATACTCTATATATATATATATATATATATATATATATATATATATATATATATATATATATACATATTTACATTTTCTGACTTTATGATTATGAATACAAACCTCTTATTTGTGTAGAAGAATTACACATACTAACACCCGACCCACCAGACAGCTGAAAATAACCAAAGATCATGCTGCAGACCAGACTTGAGAAAGGGAATCTCTTGCTGAAATTCATCCCCTTGGAAAAACAGTAAAACTTTGACCTAGGAAGTTGGAGGAACTCCACCTCATCTTGGCATCTAGACCCTGCGTAGTCTGAGTGCAGGCCCTGCTGAGCATTCCAGAATTCCAGACATGTTTCAAGGGGGTCCCTGGACTTGAAGGGGAAAACACCCCAGGGCCACAGATAAGTAATTTACATAACTTATTGGGTGCATTTGCCTTGTGATTTGAGCTTAAAGTGATTGCACATTTTTTTTTAATAACAAACATCATATACACACCTGTTCTGTGCAATGAAATTGCACAGATTGGCCCTGATCCTCCTCTTCTGGGGTTCTCCACCAATACTCCTGGCTTCTCTTCTCAGTGTGCCCCCATAAGAAGCTGCTTCCTATGGTGGCACACCTACGGGCCAATCCTGAGCCGCGCTGTCTGCGTCCATAGATACAGACAGCACGGCTCGGATCTGCCCCTACTCCCTCGCCTTGATTGGTAGCAGCCTCAGCAATAAATGTGAGAGTAGGGAGAGCCGCTACAGACGGGCACAGCTCTGGATTGAGTGAGGGGGCAATACTGTTGCCTAAACATTATTATTATTATTATTATTATACAGTATTTATATAGCGCCAACAGTTTATGTAGCGCTTTACAACTTGAGGGTAGACAGTACAAATACAATACAATTTGATACAGTAGGAATCAGAGGGCCCTGCTCCTTAGAGCTTACAATCTAAGAGGGGAGGTCAAGAGATACAAGAGGTAATAACGGTGGGTGATGTGCTGATTGAGAAGATAAATGTACAGTTGTTAGGTGGGGGCCAGATAGGCTTCTCTGAAGAGATGAGTTTTCAGGGATCGTCTGAAAGTGGATAAAGTAGGAGAAAAACGGACGGATTGGGGTAGAGCATTCCAGAGGATGGGGGAGGCTCTGGAGAAGTCCTGAAGGCGAGCATGGGATGAGGTGACAAGAGAGTTTGAGAGCAGGAGGTCTTGGGAGGAGCGAAGAGAACGATTAGGTTGGTATTTTGTGACTAGGTTAGAGATGTAGCTAGGGGCCAAGTTGTGGATGGCTTTGTAAGTTATAGTTAGTATCTTGAATTTAATTCGGTGACTGAGTGGCAGCCAATGGAGGGATTGGCAGAGGGGTGTAGCAGACGCTGAGCGGTTTGTGTGGTGGATGAGCCTGGCCGCAGCGTTCATGATGGACTGAAGTGGGGATAGCCTATTTAGAGGTAAACCAATGAGGAGGGAGTTGCAGTAGTCAAGGCGGGAGATGACCAGGGAGTGGATTAGAAGCTTTTTTTTTATCTTAATGCTGGGAATGCATTAAGGTAAAAATTTAAGGTTTTAGAACAACTTTAATTACAGTAAATTTCTATACTATATTAGAGTGATCACTGCCGTTTTTATTTTTCCTTTAGACCCTTAGGTTCACCTTTTGGAGCATTTTACACATTACACTCATATTTAAGATGCAACATGTAACATGCTCCAGGTCTGCTCCACCCACGCACCCCCTGATCCCCCTCCCTGTGACAGCGGTTAGGGGTTCCTCTACCTGCACTTGCTCTTACTTTTTTAAAAATGGCGTGGCTGTACGGGAATCCACCCACACAGCCTCGTCATTCATTCACAGCGATCTATGAATGAATGAACTACAAGTCCGTCTTCCACCGTAGCAGACGGGTTGTACTTCCCAACGACCTGCTGTGGTGCTGATGAGAGCCCTCATAGTTCACCGACACTTCCTCAAGCTTTGTAACTTTCTGTCCATATAGAGGTACAGGCAGGCAATTGACATTGCACCCGCCTGTGTGGGCAGAGCCCCGTACAGCTGCTCCATTTTTGAAAAATGACAGCAGGTGTGCGGAGAGGAACCCCCACCCGCTGTCATGGAGGGGCAGAGCTGGGGCATGGTACACGTTGCACCCTAAATATGGGTGTAATGTGTAACATGCTTGAAAAGGTGAACCTGTCCTTTAAATGTATATGTAAACTTTAAAATTACATTTTCATTTGTTAAAGCACACTGTTTAATAAACTGCCTTAAAAAAAAAAAAAATATTGGAAAATGATCTAGCCATGAATAATATGGCACATCTACTGGGTCATGTGAACTATAGGTGATTGGGAGTAACTAGCTTATGTTTCAAGGCACAGCTATTAGTGAAAAGAGTCACGAGTCACATGCTCCGAATTATTGGGAGGTGCCTACAGAACAATCCAACAAACCTGTTTTCCTTCAATGTGCGGGGGGTGGTGGCAATTCATTTAATTTTCTCGAATTCCCTGGTAAACCTAAAATAGTAACAGTAACCTTTTTCTCAAAAACTTTCAATAATTTCTCACAGCAGGTTTCCTTTAAAGTATAACTAAAGGAAGGACTTTTAGAGTGGGGAGGGATCAGACCACATGTCAGGTTTTTATTGCTGTCTGTTCCCCTGTTTGGGAGCTTCCCCCTCTCTATTTGTCATGGCAATCATTGTCACCAGAACAGGAATAGAGAGAAGATCTTCCAATAGGGGCACTAGTTCTGGTGGTCCATGTGACAACCTGGGATTCCCTCACTTTAGAGGGATTGCCTCTCAATTCTGGTTTTGGCTATGGGGATAGTGAGTGAAGGGAAATCTACCCAATGGGAACAAAAATGTAAAAGAAAAAATCAACTACTGCCTGCTGTTATACCGTCTGCACACTTCTCTTACACATATTGCCCTGTATTCCATTTCTGCAAA
The DNA here is from genome assembly GCA_037952925.1 of Lithobates clamitans. Classification (NCBI taxonomy): domain Eukaryota; kingdom Metazoa; phylum Chordata; class Amphibia; order Anura; family Ranidae; genus Lithobates; species Lithobates clamitans. Next base: position 453,220 of record JBBGZY010001256.1, read on the forward strand.
TAATGCCTCCTGGCATACCCTCTGCTTTACTCTCCTACACATACTGCCCGCTGTCATGCCCTTAGCACTCCTTTCCTACACATACTGCCTGCCATCATACCCTTAACTCTCCTTTCCTACACATGCTGCCTGCCGTCATACCCTTAGCACTCCTTTCCTACACATACTGCCTGCCATCATACCCTTAGCTCTCCTTTCCTACACATGCTGCCTGCCGTCATACCCTTAGCACTCCTTTCCTACACATACTGCCTGCCGTCATACCCTTAGCACTCCTTTCGTACACATACTGCCCGCTGTCATACCCTTAGCACTCCTTTCCTACACATACTGCCCGCTGTCATACTCTTAGCACTCCTTTCCTACACATGCTGCCCGCTGTCATGCCCTTAGCACTCCTTTCGTACACATACTGTCCACTGTCATGCCCTTAGCACTCCTTTCGTACACATACTGCCCACTGTCATACCCTTAGCACTCCTTTCCTACACATACTGGCCGCTGTCATGCCCTTAGCACTCCTTTCCTACACATACTGCCCGCTGTCCTGCCCTTAGCACTCCTTTCCTACACATACTGCCCGCTGTCATACCCTTAGAACTCCTTTCCTATACATACTGGCCGCTGTCATGCCCTTAGCACTCCTTTCCTACACATACTGCCCGCTGTCATGCCCTTAGCACTCCTTTCCTACACATACTGCCCGCTGTCATGCCCTTAGCACTCCTTTTTCTACACATGCTGCTGCCGTCTTACCCTTAGCACTCCTTTCCTACACATACTGCCTGCCGTCATACCCTTAGCACTCCTTTCGTACACATACTGCCCGCTGTCATACCCTTAGCACTCCTTTCCTACACATACTGCCCGCTGTCATACCCTTAGCACTCCTTTCCTACACATACTGCCCGCTGTCATGCCCTCAGAACTCCTTTCCTACACATACTGCCCGCTGTCATGCCCTTAGCACTCCTTTCCTACACATACTGCCTGCCATTATACCCTTAGCTCTCCTTTCCTACACATGCTGCCTGCCGTCATACCCTTAGCACTCCTTTCCTACACATACTGCCTGCCGTCATACCCTTAGCACTCCTTTCGTACACATACTGCCCGCTGTCATACCCTTAGCACTCCTTTCCTACACATACTGCCCGCTGTCATGCCCTTAGCACTCCTTTCCTACACATACTGTGCGCTGTCATGCCCTTAGCACTCCTTTCGTACACATACTGTCCACTGTCATGCCCTTAGCACTCCTTTCGTACACATACTGTCCACTGTCATGCCCTTAGCACTCCTTTCGTACACATACTGCCCACTGTCATACCCTTAGCACTCCTTTCCTACACATACTGGCCGCTGTCATGCCCTTAGCACTCCTTTCCTACACATACTGCCCGCTGTCATGCCCTTAGCACTCCTTTCCTACACATACTGCCCGCTGTCATACCCTTAGCACTCCTTTCCTATACATACTGGCCGCTGTCATGCCCTTAGCACTCCTTTCCTACACATACTGCCCGCTGTCATGCCCTTAGCACTCCTTTCCTACACATACTGTCCGCTGTCATGCCCTTAGCACTCCTTTTTCTACACATGCTGCTGCCGTCTTACCCTTAGCACTCCTTTCCTACACATACTGCCTGCCGTCATACCCTTAGCACTCCTTTCGTACACATACTGCCCGCTGTCATACCCTTAGCACTCCTTTCCTACACATACTGCCCGCTGTCATACCCTTAGCACTCCTTTCCTACACATACTGCCCACTGTTATGCCCTCAGCACTCCTTTCCTACACATACTGCCCGCTGTCATGCCCTTAGCACTCCTTTCCTACACATACTGCCTGCCATCATACCCTTAGCTCTCCTTTCCTACACATGCTGCCTGCCGTCATACCCTTAGCACTCCTTTCCTACACATACTGCCTGCCGTCATACCCTTAGCACTCCTTTCGTACACATACTGCCCGCTGTCATACCCTTAGCACTCCTTTCCTACACATACTGCCCGCTGTCATGCCCTTAGCACTCCTTTCCTACACATACTGGCCGCTGTCATGCCCTTAGCACTCCTTTCCTACACATACTGCCCGCTGTCATACCCTTAGCACTCCTTTCCTACACATACTGGCCGCTGTCATGCCCTTAGCACTCCTTTCCTACACATACTGCCTGCTGTCATGCCCTTAGCACTCCTTTCCTACACATACTGTCCGCTGTCATGCCCTTAGCACTCCTTTTTCTACACATGCTGCCTGCCGTCATACTCTTAGCACTCCTTTCCTACACATACTGCCTGCCGTCATACCCTTAGCACTCCTTTCGTACACATACTGCCCGCTGTCATACCCTTAGCACTCCTTTCCTATACATACTGCCTGCTGTCATACCCTTAGCACTCCTTTCCTACACATACTGCCCGCTGTCATGCCCTTAGCACTCCTTTCCTACACATACTGCCCGCTGTCATACCCTTAGCACTCCTTTCCTACACATACTGCCCGCTGTCATGCCCTTAGCACTCCTTTCCTACACATACTGCCTGCCATCATACCCTTAGCTCTCCTTTCCTACACATGCTGCCTGCCGTCATACCCTTAGCACTCCTTTCCTACACATACTGCCTGCCGTCATACCCTTAGCACTCCTTTCGTACACATACTGCCCGCTGTCATACCCTTAGCACTCCTTTCCTACACATACTGCCCGCTGTCATGCCCTTAGCACTCCTTTCCTACACATACTGGCCGCTGTCATGCCCTTAGCACTCCTTTCCTACACATACTGCCCGCTGTCATACCCTTAGCACTCCTTTCCTACACATACTGGCCGCTGTCATGCCCTTAGCACTCCTTTCCTACACATACTGCCTGCTGTCATGCCCTTAGCACTCCTTTCCTACACATACTGTCCGCTGTCATGCCCTTAGCACTCCTTTTTCTACACATGCTGCCTGCCGTCATACTCTTAGCACTCCTTTCCTACACATACTGCCTGCCGTCATACCCTTAGCACTCCTTTCGTACACATACTGCCCGCTGTCATACCCTTAGCACTCCTTTCCTATACATACTGCCTGCTGTCATACCCTTAGCACTCCTTTCCTACACATACTGCCCGCTGTCATGCCCTTAGCACTCCTTTCCTACACATACTGCCCGCTGTCATGCCCTTAGCACTCCTTTCCTACACATACTGCCTGCCATCATACCCTTAGCTCTCCTTTCCTACACATGCTGCCTGCCGTCATACCCTTAGCACTCCTTTCCTACACATACTGCCTGCCGTCATACCCTTAGCACTCCTTTCGTACACATACTGCCCCCTGTCATAACCTTAACACTCCTTTCCTACACATACTGCCCACTGTCATGCCCTTAGCACTCCTTTCCTACACATACTGTCGACTGTCATGCCCTTAGCACTCCTTTCCTACACATACTGCCCGCTGTCATGCCCTTAGCACTCCTTTCCTACACATACTGTCTGCTGTCATGCCCTTAGCACTCCTTTCCTACACATACTGCCTGCCGTCATACCCTTAGCACTCCTTTCATACACATACTGCCCACTGTCATACCCCTAGCACTCCTTTCCTACACATACTGCCCGCCGTCATACCCTTAGCACTCCTTTCCTACACATACTGCCCGCCGTCATACCCTTAACACTCCTTTCCTACACATACTGCCCGTCGTCATACCCTTAGCACTGCTTTGCTACACATACTGGCCGCTGTCACAATCCTCTCCTGCACATAATTCCTTTTGTTGTACCCTCCATACTTCTCTCCTGCACACACTGTTTGCTGTCATACGCTTCTGCTCCTATTGCCTGATGTTGTACCCTCTGCACTCCTCCCCATACTCCCCACTGTCATACCATTTACATTATTCTGTTGCATCAATACTACAGAGTAAGACGCTTCTTTCTCGTTCTGGAACAGACACACTTTTGCTTGTCCAATTAAAAATTGGATGGAAAGCAATGCTATTTTTTTTTTCGGGCTTTTAATTGAATTAATAAAGGAGAAATATAATAATCTGCCAATATATAATAGTATTTAGATCCCTAGATGCAATATTTCTTTATACTAATTGAAAACTGCCATAATGGCATATTTGTGCTCTGCTGCACTTCATCAATAATTTTGTCATTAGGAAATGTTAAAGAGGAGCTCCAGTCGGTTTTCTGAAAAGTCAGAAGATACAAAAAATGTAGCTGCTGACTTTTAATAAACAGACACTTGCCTGTACCAGAGTCCAGTGCTGTGCTCACCCGAGGGGGCACTGGGGACTACCTTCAGTCCTTGGGGCCGGCATCCTAACTGTGGGCATCTGGCTGTGACAGTTGCAGCTTCACAGCTGGATGCCTACTACGCATGTGCGAGCTGCGTTGCGCATTGTGAATGGTCCTGCAGTCTTCTGGGATCTGTGACATGTCCCAGAGACTGTGGGGAGGGAGGGCGGGAGGGAAGGAGAACTTCTGCAGAGATCCCCTAGGCGAATGTGAAAGAGGAGCGGTGAAGGACACCTTAAAGTGGTAATAAACTCTTGAGAACAAATTTGAAATAAGTGGTACCCTGCAGGTTTAAGCCATAATGTACTTGTATGCACTGCATGCTATTACATTATGACAGACTTATCTACAAATGGTGCCCTCCAAGGAGATGCTGTCAGGGCTTTCCCCGGTGCCGGGCACTTCCATCTTCACCTTGTCCTTCTTCCAGGTTTCGTATTTTCGGGCTCTTGATTGGCTGGGCCAAGGTGACGCCACTAATGCCGCAGGAGTCCTATAGCTGTGGCACACACAGCGGGCTCAGATCACATTACCCGCTGACAGGCAGGGGAGAGATTTATGACAGAAGATACCTCTTTGGTCTCTTTTGTTATAAAAAACATGTCTGTTAGCGTTTTTTTAAAGTAATGCCTTTACTACTACTTTAAACTGGAACTTTCCTGTCTGGGTTGAATTCTGCTTTAAAGTATAACTAAAGGCAAAACTTTTTTTTTGGATAGAGTGGAGAGGGATTAGAACGCCTGTCGGTTTTAATTGCTGTCTATGCCCCCATTAGGGAGGTTCACCCTCTCTATTTGTCTTGTTTACCTGTTTACCATTATCACTGAAAGATAAATAAAAGAAATCCCCAAATTTTGAGGTTGTTCCTAGAAAAGTAATAGAGGGGAAATCTTGTAATGGGGACACTAGTTCTGGTGACGTGGGGGTCCCCAAGGAATAACATTAATTTGTAGGGATTTTCTCTCACTTCCTGTTTGGCTATGGGACAGGAAGTGAAGGTAAATCTCCCCAATGGGACACAGATGGCAAACAAAATCTTACAGGGCTTATAACCTTCCCTTACTCTATCCAAAATGAAAAAAAAAAAGTTTTGCCTATAGTTCTACTTTAAGTATTTATGATCAGTGGTATAATCAATGTGAACAAAAGGACTTGAACGTCCCTTTTAAACAGCCCCACTGAAACAAAGTTTTATCAGAATACGCCTTAAATGAGATCTATGGTCACAGCATACACTTTCATTTTAAAACATCAGCATTATAATAACAATACAAACTTTTTTTGTTTATTCAATGTAAGCTGCCTGTTTGCTGGCCATCTCTTTCCACAACCTCCTGTATTCCCTGCATGCTTTGCAACTTCTCCTCTGCTGTTTAATTTTCATTTCCAAGGACTACATATCCCATGGTACCTTGCTACCTGCAGGCAGTGATTCCTGCACTGACACTGCCTGAAACTCCCTTTATCATCACTTCTGTATTTCAGAAAGAAGGCTCTATGAAATGTGTGACACAGCAGTGCCTACCCCTAGGCCATAGGGAATATGTGTCACACAATTCAAAGAAGTAAATGTGTGGGGATCTTCACAAAGTAAGTTTGCAAACTTCAAGATCACTCAGATTACTGGGAGTAGGCTAGAAATCATTAAAATAAAATGTGGATTTGTATTTATAATCTTACATTTTGAACATAAATACACTTGATGTACATAAGACTCTCAAAGCTTATGTAGATGGCTCTATAGAAACTATGGGTACCCCTTTTCATACACTGCCGCTTAGAATGGAGGTAACGTACGTGATCATTTTTGGCTCTGACAGCACAGTGTACACCTCTTTTTTAATGAATGCTTTGGCTTTTCACATCTCTTAGTGAGCTGGTAACCTATATTTACTTTTTATTTTTTTATTATATTTTTTTTTAAGGTAAAATGCTGTCAAAATCCTTAGTGCTTGTTATTTAAGCAGCAGACATATAAGATTAATTTGGAAATTCATAGAGCATTTCTTCTCATGTTAACCCATTGCTAGAAATTCTCTTTAACATCTAAATACCATCTGTTATTCTCTTCCATATGTTCTTCCATACAAGAGGCAAAAATGCCTCCTTATGCTTAGGTCCCTCATTGTCTGTTCTGCTTGTTTTTTCGTAATGTGAAAATATAGCACTATTATTTGCACCCCTAAAGAATACTTTGATGGCATCTCAAAAAAACAGAAAGTTTCAATATATCTTTCTATTGTTTATGGCAGACTTCATCTGGAACAGGGAACTTGGGACACACAAACTGTAGATATGCCTGGAAATTTCATATAAAAAAATTCTGCACATTTCCTGCTTTTTAGATCCCACCAAAAAAAACGAAGTAAAAATAACGACTAATACAAGCAACACATTAAAGAATTACCCTTTACAGGTGTCAGAGGTACATTTTCTGCAGGTTGTAAACCTACTGGAGAGTTTAGAAATATAACATTACTGACAGAAATATGGTGATTGCCACTTGGATATAGTTCATATTTTAATCGCCTTAACAATAGTTTGTACTTTTGAGGAGTAGTACTGCCCCTAGGGAAGCCCAGCCATCATCTACCTGGCATCACTTGGTGGCACCCAAGCTCCATGGCACCCTTAGTTGGCTGCAAATACACTCAAACACTGCCAGGACAAGGGACTCTGGCACCCAAGACAGGGATGCCAAAGTGTGCCCTTTCCCTTGTTTTTTATTTGATACAACAAAAACTAAGTAACATAAAATTTGGACATTTAACTACTTGCCACCACCCGCTCACAGTAGTTATACTGCAGGCAAGCGACACAGGCAAGCCGGACAACGCACCTGTACATCGCTTCCAGGTTTGGGGCGCCCCTGCCGCCCATGTTGTGTTTGGACACAGCATGAGTTTGGCAGCTGATTTCAGCCAATGATTTTGGCTTAAGTCAGCCGATTGTTTGTGTCGAATCACACACAGAGTTCTGTGTTTACAAAAACTGGTGTTTTTTTCTCCCTAAAAGTCAGATAGTAAAGTAAAAGCAGCACACATTACACATTGTTAGGCACACAGTTAACCCCCTGATTGCTCCTAGATGTTAACCCCTTCCCAGCCAGTGTCATTAGTATAGTGTCAGTGTACAGTATTATCACTGATAACTGTATTAGTGTCACTGGTGATGTCAGTGTCAGTTAGTGACCCTCCCACATAGTGTCTGTTAGCACCAGATTACTTGCCACCCTATCACAGTCACACTATATGTCATTGATCACCACAATTACAGTATAGCGTCTATAGCTGCATAAATTCCAGTATCTCACAAAAGTGAGTACACCCCTCACATTTTTGTAAATATTTTATTATATCTTTACTTGTGGAGGAGCGCAAGGTCTCTAACATCCACCAGCTCCGTGATGTCGTCATGGAGGAGTGGAAGAAAACTCCAGTGGCAGCCTTTGAAGCTCTGGTGAACTCCATGCCCAAGAGGGTTAAGGCAGTACTGGAAAATAATGGCGGCCACACAAAATATTGATACTTTGGGCCCAATTTGGACATTTTCACTTAGGGGTGTACTCACTTTTGTTGCCAGCGGTTTAGACATCAATGGCTGTGTGTTGCGTTATTTTGAGGGGACAGCAAATTTACACTGTTATACAAGCTGTACACTCACTACTTTACATAGTAGCAAAGTGTCATTTCTTCAGTGTTGTCACATGAAAAGATATAAGAAAATATTTATAAAAATGTGAGGGGTGTAGTCACTTTTGTGAGATACTGTATATATACTATAGGTTGTAGACATTATACTTTTTGCACAAACCAATTATTTTACACTTATTGTGTTTCTTTTTCTTTCCAAAGACATGTAGCAGAATACATTTTGGCCTAAATTTTTGAAGAAATTTGATGTTTAAATTTTTTGAATATGTTTTATAAGATAAAGTAAAAAATATTGTTTTTTTTTCAAAATGTTCTGGCTTTTTTTTGTTTATATAATATAAAAAAACAGTTGTGATCAAATGCCACCAATTTATATAATTTTTTTCACACACAATGTCTCAGTACCGCACAATTGCCAGTTAAAGTAACGCAGTGCTAAATAGTAAAAAAATGCTCTGGTCATGAAGGGGGTAAAATCTTCTGGAGGTCAAGTGGTTAACATAAACATAAAATGTGGAAGGAATTGTAGGAATTTATCTGCAAATTGGGGCTAATGAAGGCACTAGAATTATGTTTTTGATACAAAGCATTTTTTCAATTTGGCAGTACAAAAATAACCAAAAGTGTTGCAAGCGAGGCCTGTATTGTGTATGTGTCTGGGATGTATTGTGAGAGGTATGCTAATCATGGAGGAATGTACTGTGAATGGGGAGTAAGGTGTCCCCCAGGCCCCAGCCTGCACAAAGTATTGAGTGTGTCACACACTCAGCCACTTATGGTTGCTATCCCTGTAATCATAGGCTTCCCTGGGCTGTCTGAGGAACATGTTGAAGGCATACAATTCAGTAAGGGACAGTCCTATGGATATACCTGCTGCTAGCAGGCTGGTGTTTGGTGCCAGAACAATCTTTGCAGTACATGGTTTGGTACAGAAGGCTGTGAGGGTGAGAGGATGTAAAGGGATACAGGGAGATAAAAGAAGGGGTGGGATGACAAGGAGGGGACCACAGAATAATTGTAGAGAGCGGTACTGTTCTAAGTGAAGGATGTGGGTGATAGGGGAAGAGGATAGGGTGTGCTTTTGGAATGGAAGGATAAGGTGAAGTGGGGGGGGGGGGCTTGCTGTTGTAAGAAAGAATGTGGGTGATGGGGGATCAGAGGTGGAGACCAATGGAAAGGAAGGATGGGGGTGCAGTATTGCCGGTGGTGGAGATGATCTTCATGAGGGGGAGGTACGGGAAAATGAGAGTGGGAGCATTGTGATAATGGCAAGGGGTGCTAGTAGAGTTTTTGGAAAACATGCTTGAGAGCATTGGATGTGAGGTGACAGGACAGATATTCTACCGGGAAATTTACCAGTAGGCTGCCTGTCCTGGGGCCGCTTTGAGCTGCGGCTGCAGCGCTCCGCTCTTTCCCTTTCTCCTCCTCCTGTGTATCACGGAGCTGGCTGGGTCTGTGTTCGGCGACCGCGTTGTAACAAGGTCCCGCCCCCCCTAGACTGGCTTGTGTAATAGTAGTTTGAATCAGTGTTCCGCCTATCACACGAGCCGGTCTAGGGGGGCGGGACCTTGTTACAGCGCGGCTGCCGAACACAGACCCAGGCAGCTCCGTGATACGCAGGAGGAGATGCCCGCTGCGTGTGTGTTACCAGGCGATGGTGAGTCTGTATTTATTGGCACAGTGATGCTGCACTCATGGGCACAGTGAGGGTGCAATTGTAGGCACAGTGAGACTGCATTCATGGGCACAGTGAGGCTGTAATGGTGGGCACAGTGAGGGTGCAATGGTGGGCACAGTGAAGCTGCAATAGTGGGCACAGTAAGGCTCTATTCACAGGCACAGTAAGGCTGCAATGGTGGACACAGTGAAGCTGCATTCATGAGCACAGTGAGGCTGCAATGGTGGGCACAGTGAGGCTGCATTCACGGGCACAGTGAGGCTGCAATGGTGGGCACAGTGAGGCTGCATTCACGGGCACAGTAAGGCTGCAATGGTGGGCACAGTGAGGCTGCATTCATGGGCATAGTGAGGCTGCAATGGTGGGTACGGTGAGGCTGTATTCACGGGCACAGTAAAGCTGCAATGGTGGGCACAATGAGGCTGCATTCAAGGACACAGTGAGGCTGCAGTTGATGGGCACAGTGAGGCTGCATTCACGGGCACAGTAAAGCATTTGATGGGCAATCGTGCGTGATTGTGTAGACAGGGCCCTAGTGCACTGTATTGCCCGGGGGCCTAAAATGCTCTTAAGATGGCACTGGCCAGAGGTTGGTGTCACTTCTGCATCTACCAGGCCTTGCACTCAAGGAAAATGAAGATTGTCCATTAGGTCATTAGCCACAATCTGAGGATTTATTAAAATTAACAGCAAATAATATGCTAGGGGACACTTATCTAGCATCAAAATACCAAAACTCACTGTAATCAAACTGTCTCGTACTTAGCAAAGTCTATGCAGTGTATTTGGGACCCCGGTGCCTGTAAACCTGGGCAGCCAACTGTGACAGAACTGTACACATTTTCAACAGATTTATCACTGTAAATGAGACAGACCTATACAGATGCGCAATTAGGACATGGTTAGGGTTGGGTTTGATTGCAATGCAGCTGAAGGAGGAATTTAATACTCAAAACGTTAAGCTTGCAGTTAAATCTGTTGCATAATCTCTATCAGTGCTCATGTTTAGCATTGAATTGCCGTGGAACAGAATTGATAAATGTCCATTGATGGATCTTAGCTAATGCCCTAAGGCCCAACTTCAGGTACAAAAAAAAATTACCCTTGCAGTGGGGCCCCTGCACAGCAAGAGTTAAACGTAAAGGAAAATACTTACTTTTATTCCGCACTCAAGCAGCATACCTCCAGTGGTGCAACCTGTCCCCCGCAGCCTCCTCTCTAAGCGATTGTACGCTTGCCCTCTCCATGTACAATGCAGAGTTCACAGCCCTGCGTTGCATGTGATAATGCTGAATGTCTGTTAACAGACTGAAGCTTCAGGAGATGAGGGCAGTGCCAAACCTGGCCAGAGAAGGGGATAGGGTAAGTAATACTGCCTGTTCCTCTATCCCCTAGACATATAACTGGCCTTGCTGTGTGTCCAGTGCGCTCATGTGCCTTTAAGGAGGGGGCTCCTTCCAGGCATACCCACCCTCAATCTATCTATTATTATATATGTGCTCCTACTATGGAGGCTCTCAAAGTTTATAGAGTTAGGCCTGCAGATAATACTGGGGCGCGTTGTCGTGGTCTCTGCAACGTACAAATGTTTTTAACGTGAACTATTAGACAGGACAATGTGGTTTGTTGCAGGCTGGCTGTGCTCCTTGCTGTTAAGGCCAGTTATAGGTTGGGGCAGTTGGCGTTTGTACCGTTGGTTATTTGGTGAGGGGGTGCTACTATTGTGCTATTTGCTGGGTGTCCAGTGCACCCCTGTGCAGCCCCTTCAGCTTACACATGTACAGTGATACCTCAGATCACAAATGCTTCTGTTTACAAACAACTCGGTTCAAGAACAGAAGAGTTCACAAAAATATGCTCAGTTCACGAACTCCGCTTCGGTTCACGAACATGAGCCAAGGCCATCTACCCTGCTCTGACACGTTCATATTGAGAAGGGCAGTGAACCAGTCCACTCAGATAGGGGTTTCTGCCCCCTGACTACCATGAGGATGGGCTCACTTGATTGGGAATCATGGAAAAACAATTCATATGAATTCTATAACTTTATCATGCCCTCAGATGATCTGGATGCACAGTGCTGTTTTCTAGCCCTTAGATTAGTCATTTAAATTGAGGATTGGGATTGTTTCAAACAAGTATTAAAGAGGAGCTATATATATTTTTTTCTTTTTAGATGTACACATGAAAGAGGTCAGCTTAACCACTTGCCGCCTGCCATATAGCAAAATGACAGCGGCAAAGCGGTTCCAATACCCTGACCGGACGTCATATGATGTTTCCGGAATATTAAGCCGCTGCGCGCCCCCGTGGGTGCGGCGATCGTTGTTGCGGTGTGTCAGTCTGACACACCGCAACACCGATCTAGGTAAAGAGTCTCTGACAGAGACTCTTTACCACATGATCAGCTGTGTCCAATCACGGCTGATCACAGTGTAAACAGGAAGAGCCATTGATCAGCTTTTCCTCACTTGCGTCTGACAGACGCGAGTAGAGGAGAGCCGATCGGCTGCTCTCCTGACGGGGGGGTCTGTGCTGATTGATTATCAGAGCAGCCCCCCAAGGATGCCCATACTGGACCACCAGGGACGCCACTAGGACCACCAGGGATGGCCACCACCAGGTATGCCACCCTAGACCACCAGGGATGCCAATCAGTGCCCACAATGGCTGCCAATCAGTGCCCACAATGGGCATCACTGATTGGCAGGCATTATTGTTTGGCACTGATTGGCATCCATCCATACCATCATTTAGTGTACATCAGTGCTACCTATAAGTGCCCATCCATGCCCATCCATGCCACCTTTCAGTACCCATCCGTGCCTCCTTTCAGTGCCCATCAGTGCCACCTATGTGTACCCATCAGTGCTGCATATCAGTGCCACCTATCAGTGCCGCGTAACAGTGCCCCATCAGTGCCGCATATTAGTGCACATCATCAGTGCTACCTCATTGGTGCCACCTCATCGGTGCCCATCAGTGCCGCGTTATCAGTGCCGTCAGTGCAGCCCCATCAGTGAAGGAGAAAACTTACTTGTTTACAAAGTTTTGTAACAGAAACAAAAAAAATTTTTTTTTTTTTAAATTTCGGTCTTTTTTTATTTGTTTAGCAGAAAATAAAAATCCCAGAGGTGATCAAATACCACCAAAAGAAAGCTCTATTTGTGGGAACAAAATGATAAAAATTTTGTTTGGGTACAGTGATGGATGACCGCGTAATTGTCTTTCAAAGTGTGACAGCGCTGAAAGCTGAAAATTGGTCTGGGCAGGAAGGTGTATAAGTGTCCTGTATTGAAGTGGTTAATGTAAAAGACCGTATGTAATACATGTTTAAAATCCATTTTTTTGTACATACATTTCATAATTTTACTGTATATATTAAAAAAAATGGAATAACCTGATTTACATTGAACCCTATGGCAAAATTTGCCATGGTTCACAACCAATTCGGTTCGCGACCAGAGTCATTTCACAAATTAAGTTTGTGAACCGAGGTATCACTGTATTTGCAAATGTGTGCAAACTAAACCCCTGTTTTTAACATAAACTGTTTGGTTTGTTGAAGGCTGACTGGTAAGTTGAGCTGATAATTTTTATTTGTTATTGTCTGAGTGTTTAACCCTTGCTTTGCAGTGGGGCCCCACTGAAATTGTGTTTTTTTTCTATTTCCTGGAGTTACTGTAGGTAAAAATTCAGCACTCAGGCGTGATTAACCATATGGCTAAATAACCTAATTTTTCTGGCCTTGCATGGCTTCTTTATCAAGGTTAAAGCGTTAACTTTATAAAGACATCATTTAAGACATTTTGCACTGCATTCTGAAGCTTGACCTCCCGTGATGCTCTCTCTATCACACACTACTATGCTGGTATCCTGTTCTGCCAGCCATGACTGCATTTCTAGTTTCTGTTGTTTTCCTGTCTGTCTTGACTTTCTGCTTCTTTTGCAACTCCTATAACTGCCTGTGTAGAGCCTGTCAACTTAAAGAAGATCTTTACCCTAGGAACAAAAATGAAATGCCGGCAGCTACAAATACTGTAGCTGCTAAATTTTAGCAAAGGGACACTTACCTGTCCAAGGATCCAATGCTGTCCTCCCCCAGCCAGTTTCTTCACCGGTCTTTGGGCCAGCTGTGACTTCTTGCGGCTTCACAGTTGGCTTCCCGCTGCTCTTTGTGAATGGTCCTGCAGCCTTCTGAGAACCTGTGATGTAGGGTATGACAAACCCCAGGCACCAGGCCACCACACCCCACACATCTGCTGGGTACAGGGGGGCGGGGGGAGGGAGAAGAGCAGTTACTCTCCTCCCCTTCTAGTTGTTGACCAGGAAGTGACATGTGACGTCACTTCTGGGTCCCCATTGACAGTTTTCCCGACCATCAAGGCTGGGAAAGAATGTAATGCAGTGCGATGTATGTTGCATTACATTCAGTGGAGCACAGGGGAGACATCCAAAAGACCCTGGATGTCTCATTAAAGAGAACCTGTCACCAAAAAAAATCATCACTTTGGAGACTTTTTGTCCCCAATGTGATTGGAAAAAAGGTAAGTAAAAAAAAAAAAAAAAAAAAAAAAATATATATATATATATATATATATATATATATATATATATATATATACATATATATATATTTTTTTAATTGTAAAAAATGTAAGTTACACCCAAACAAATAACGCCCCCCCCAAAAAACAGAGGCCCCCTCCCCCACATAAACATTAATACAAACGTAAATGCACACAGGGGCGCCTGAAAACATCAATTGCGATATACGTTACATATCGTATTATTATCATATCTTTTTCCGGCCACGCACGCTGGAATAAGCCATAATTTTAGCACCAGAACTCCTTCGTAACACTAAACTGATAAATTATAGGGGGGCTTTTAAAGCATCGCCTATGGAAAATATAGGGTTCGAACATGTTTAAGGTTTGCCATGTTGGGTATCTATTTACTTTGGCTTTTATATTTCTCCAAAAAATTGGATGTATTGTGTTTTTGTTCCCCCTAAAATGTAACTTTACTGTAATATCGTGTGACATAAAAAATTGGAACTACCACTATTTTACAAAAAATATACAATGTTTGGGGGTTTTATGTAATCTTCAGGCCTAAAATTATTTTTTAAGCGTGTGCAAAAAACACAAAGCAAATTTGTCAAGCCCTGCTGTGACGTATCCCAAGAGGCTGTGGGCTGGGGGGGAAATTCTGCTTGGATCACGTAGCCTATCAAAATTAGATACCCACTCCCCCCCCGAAAATATGTAATGTGCCAAAAGTTGTAGAGGGGGAGGAGGAGACAGAAAAGCAGAACTTCCACTTTTGGAGTGGATTTCTGCTTTACGAACAGTCACTAGTCTGGTAAACCTAACAAACATGTTTTGTTTCCCTAGCCTAAACCTGGAAGAGGTCCTAATCCTTTCCCACTTTATCCAAAACTAAAAAAAAAAAATACTTCTAGTACGCTTTAACCATCTAAAATATTATTTACAGCTTCTAGTTACAATTTCAAACAAAAATCATTTTGCAGTTACTGAGTTCACCCATAAGTTGGAGACAAATGGACTGGAAATAACATCTCTTCTATGAAGGCCTTGGCAGTGTGGACATCATGCAGAGAATGGGATAGGATTGGCTTTGGGGTGGGCTTCACACTGTGACTGAGGTCATCACTACTGTTCTGCCATTGATCTCGACCTAGTCTTGTTCAGCGGAAATCAATCCGACCTCAGAATTACCCTTGGGTAACCCCTTGTTCATGCCAACACAAACCAAAGCCAGCTGGATAACAATGAACTGTTTTGATAGTGTTCAACAGAACTTTAATAAACATGTGTGTTTAATAGGCTAGAAAGGAAGATGCACTGCGTTATATAATAATGTGATTTAGCACTGAGCTGTTGCCAACATGAAAACAATGCATAGAGGCTTGGAATAAACAACTTTTTACAATGCGGGGATAGCCGTGCGACTACTGAAAAAAGAAATGCGGTTGCTGAGAATGTTTTCTAACTGGAACATAAAGTTACTCATGCTACTAAGTGTGATAAATCAAGTCCTTTCGTCCAATCTTTAATCTGAACCAGAAAAAAAACACCATTGTGCTCCTTCCCTTCAGTTATTGTGAATCACATTAATTAGGACAGATTTTTCCTTTCTATGGGGAGGTATACACATGTAGCAAATGAACAATGCTTTTCATAAGGCATTATGAGTATGAACTGCTGTGCCTTTCTAGTCCCTGAAATCTGACTCACTCCACTTTGGATCTGAAAAATATAACTTATGGACAAACACATTCCAAAATCAGGAAAGAAAACCATAAACACATAATCTATTTCGAAAAGACAACTTCTACCTGTAGGGCTTATTCACATGTGCGCTCTGCCCCATACTATGTGAATTTACCTGTCCTAGTGCTGTGCTGCATGCAGGCAGACCACATTGATGAATGGAATGCATAGACTGTATGGGCTTACCTGCACAGGTATGCAGGGATGGATGCATAGACCCCAATGCAGAGTCTGGGCATCAACCCGTCCCTGTTTACCTATTGAACTCAGCTGTATGGGTCAGCCAGTATATTCGATGCATTCCATTTACTAATATAGGCTGCCTGTATGCAGCACAGCACTAGGACAGAAAACTAAACAAACTGCTCTTCGCACTGTATGGCCCTGGGTGCCCTTGAGGATGGGTCCTTATCACCTGCATAGACACACGGCAAACACTGTACTTTGAAAATTGTACACAGAGAACATATCTGACTTCCAGGTAGTCATTTCTCACCGGGCTACGTGAGGCCTTTGTTCTTCTGATCAGCTTTCTTGAAATGCCAGTTTTGGCCCTGAGGGAATTGCTGGATTTTTGCAGGCTCATCTGTTTTCCCCACTATTGACCTGTCCTGTAGCTGCACTCAGAAACTCACCAACCAAATATTTATCACCTTCCCCAGCCCACATCATTGGCATAAACCCCTCAGTGATTGGCAAGGGTAGAATAAATATTCTTAACCCAAAACATTTTCTTGGGGAATCATAAGTAACGTCACAGACATTCTTTAGAGTTCCTTTGGGTCTACGCACTGAAATTGAGGGTGCTGCACCAGATTCACATACCTGTCAAAAACAGGGACATGAACCTTTTGGAGACCAGAACAGGCAGGCATATGGCCAAGGAATTTTGTAGTGGCCTGGATGAAGCCTGATGGGGAATTGAACAGGTCCTGCACCTGTGGGGACTAATTCCCTATCAGGTCTGCCTCTGTAACTTGTCATTTCCAAAATATGAGCATTGCCCTATTTGGGTAATAACATCACCTGTATTTCTGACCCCTTTGTTTATACGGTATCTAACAAAAATGGGTACACCCCTCACATTTTTGTAAATATTTTATTATATTTTTTCATGTGACAACACTGAAGAAATGACACTTTGCTACAATGTAAAGTAGTGAGTGTACAGCTTGTATAACAGCGTAAATTTGCTGTCCCCTCAAAATAACTCAACACACAGCCATTAATGTCTAAACTGCTGGCAACAAAAGTGAGTACACCCCTAAGTGAAAATGTCCAAATTGGGCCCAAAGTGTCAATATTTTGTGTGGCCGCCATTATTTTCCAGCACTGCCTTAACCTTCTTGGACATGGAGTTCACCAGAGCTTCACAGGTTGCCACTGGAGTCCTCTTCCACTCCTCCATGATGAAATCACGGAGCTGGTGAATGTTAGAGACCTTGCGCTCCTCTACCTTCCGTTTGAGGATGCCCCACAGATGCTCAATAGGGTTTAGGTCTGGAGACATGTTTGGTCAGTCCATCACCTTTACCCTCAGCTTCTTTAGCAAGGCAGTGGGTCATCTTGGAGGTGTGTTTGGGGTCGTTATCATGTTGGAATACTGCCCTGCGGCCCAGTCTGCGAAGGGAGGGGATCATGTTCTGCTTCAGTATATCACAGTACATGTTGGCATTCATGGTTCCCTCAATGAACTGTAGCTCCCCAGTGTCAGCAGCAATCATGCAGCTCCAGACCATGACACTCCCACCACTGTGCTTGACTGTAGGAGACACACTTGTCTTTGTACTCCTCACCTGGTTGCCGCCACACACGCTTGACACCATCTGAACCAAATAAGTTTATCTTGGTCTCATCAGACCACAGGACATGGTTCCAGTAATCCATGTCCTTAGTCTGCTTGTTTGTGGGCTTTCTTGTGCATCATCTTTAGAAGAGGCTTCCTTCTGGGACAACAGACATGCAGACCAATTTGATGCAGTGTGCGGCGTATGGTCTGCGCACTGACAGGCTGACCCCCACCCCATTAACCTCTGCAGTAATGCTGGCAGCACTCATATGTCTTTTTCCCAAAGACAACCTCTGGATATGACGCTGAGCATGTGCACTCAACCTCTTTGGTCGAAAATGGCGAGGCCTGTTCTGAGTGAAATCTGTCCTGTTAAACCGCTGTATGGTTTTGGCCACCGTGCTGCAGCTCAGTTTCAGGGTCTTGGCGATCTTCTTATAGCCTAGGACATCTTTATGTAGAGCAACCATTCATTTTTTCAGATCCTTAAAGAGTTCTTTGCCATGAGGTACCATGTTGAACTTCCAATGACCAGTATGAGAGAGTGAGAGCAATAACACCAAATTTAACACACCTGCTCCCCATTAACACCTGAGGCCTTGTAACACTAACAAGTCACATGACACCGGGGAGGGAAAATGGCTAATTGGGCCCAATTTGGACATTTTCGCTTAGGGGTGTACTCACTTTTCTTGCCAGCGGTTTAGACATTAATGGCTGTGTGTTGAGTTATTTTGAGGGGACAGAAAATTGACACTGTTATACAAGCTGTACACTCGCTACTTTACATTGTAGCAAAGTGTCATTTCTTCTGTAATGTCATATGAAAATATATAATAAAATATTTACAAAAATGTGAGGGGTGTACTCACTTTTGTCAGATACTGTATGTAGCTTTCACAGAAAATCTCCCGGCTGACAGCTGAATGGGACTGAGGATAGACATGTCAGCATAGACATGCCCCACTCTGAGCACTGTTGTCTCTTTGTACATCAATTCAGAGCTGGTCATAATTAATGCCAGTTTCCTAATATGCAAACTAGCCGAAATTTTTTTAACCCCTTCACACCACCTCCTGGCAGCTCTTTAAGTGGGCTTTAATGCCGGGAGGCAAAGCGGCTTCAAATAGACACTGTGATGGCCGTGACCAAAAGCTGCCAGACAGCTCAGTCAGTGTTCTGGGAACTCACAGTAAGCTGGCTCTCAGGACACAATCTCAGGCCACCATAAATGCATATGTATGGTACCTAGGTGTTAGGGCCCATATTTCCTGCTGCATATTTATGTTACACAGTCTTAGAAATCTGTCACTGCCATGGGTAGGTCCCCCTTTTGCCACCAAAACAGCCCTGACCCATTGAGGCATGGATGCTACTAGACCTCTGAAGGTATGCTGTGGTATCTAGCATCAAGCCGTCAGTAGCAGATCCTTTAAGACCTGTAAGTTGTGAGGTGGAGCCTCCATGGATCAGACTTCTTTTTCTAGCACATTCCACAGATGCTTGATGGATTGCAATCTGGAGAATTTGAAGGCCAGGTCAATACCTCAGGCTCGTTGCTGTGTTCTCCAAGCCATTCTTGAACCATGTTTGCAGTGTGGCAGGGTGCAGTATCTCTGTGAAAGAGGCCACTGCCATTAGGGTATCTGTTTCTATAAAGGCGTGTACTTGGTCAGCAACAATGTTTAGATTAGCTGGTACGTGTCAAGTAACATCAATATGAAAAACAGGACCCAAAGTTTTTCAGCAGAACATTGCTCAAAGCATCACACTGCCTCCACTGGCTTGCCTTCTTCTCATACTGCATCCTGGTGCCATCTCTTCCCCAGGTAAGCGACCCAAACGCAGCCGTCCATACACATGATGTAAAAAAAAAGTGAATTATCAGAACAGGCCACCTTCTTCCATTCCTTCATGGTAGAATTGGGATACTCACATGCCCATTGTAGGCACTTTTGGCTGAGGCCACGGGTCATCATGGGTACCCTGACTGGTCTCCCGCTATGCAGACCCATACGCAACAAATTGCAATGCCCACTTTTCTGCTTTCAACACATCAAGTTCAGGGCAACCTGTTTACATGCTACCTAATATATCCCACTGACTTTCACATACCATTTTAACAAGATAATCAATGTTATTCACTTAACCTTTTATCATACCTCCCAACATTTTGAGATGGGAATGAGGGACACTTACTAGCAAACATATGTGGGCATAGGACATGCCCCCTGTCACACCTCCTTAAAGGAGAATTAACCAAAAAAAAGGTTAATTAAATCCACAAGGGCTTTCTTTCCACTACTATTCCTTTATATTGGCTCTTAAAATGTACAAATGCAGAGATTTAGAAATTGAATGAAAGGTTTAGCACTGGGAAACACTTTTTGAAAGATAACAAGTACATTTTTTATACAACTATATAGATCAGACCAAAATGAGGGACAAATGAGGGGGAAAGAGGGACAGTGCTCCAAATCAGGGACAGTCCCTCGAAATCAGGGACAGTTTGGAGCTATGTGTTATTGGTCATAAAGTTATGGCTAATCCGTGTATATATGTATTGTTATATTTTTCAATCTAATTTTGAGATCCGGAAAATGCAGGGAGCTTACAGTTTGAAACACTTTAGTCTTTATTCTGTATTCAAATATAGATAATGATAGATCAATGATAGATAGGGCCTGGCCATGTGTCATATCTGCAGTGTGAGATTATCTGGGCACTGTGCTTAGAAACTGCTATTCTCATGAGATTTTGTATTGAGATTTGGTGATGGAACTACAGACAGTTGCTCCTACTTCATCCATTCTGTGGATCCCTGCATTCTGACCCTCTCCTCCAGATTATTGATTATTACCCCATCTGTCATTAGATATGCAGTCATTAGGGGGCTGTTCTGAAATGGGGAAGCAAAAATGGATAGCGACGCAGGGGTTGATTTACTAAAGGCAAATAGACTGTGCACTTTGCAAGTACAGTTGTTCCATAGCTTAGTGAGTGAGGGTAAAGCGGCACTTTACAGAGATTACCCAATCACATGCAAAAAAGATAAAAAAAACGGCATTCTTTCTTGCACATGATTAGATGATGGAAATCAACAGAGCTTCTTCCCCTCATTTACTAAGCTCTGGCACAATTTGCACTTGCAAAGTGCACAGTTTTTTTGCCTTTAGTAAATCAATCCTATAGTGTGAAAACAGGGAAGGTTAGTAAGAACTGGTAACTATCACCTGCAGAAAATGCTGGTGAGTTGTCTTAAGATTTTTTTGCACAACTTCCTCTGGACTATTTTGCTGAATTTAGCAACACATTCTAACACTGCTGCCTTAGACTCTTTTCTACAGGTACAATAAATGCAACCTCTAGCACAGGTTTCCTTCTACTGTTCCAGCATAATTGTGCATGTGGCTGAGTAGGGATGTTACATTAGGAAAAAAATCTTCATTTCACAAATTAATATTTACTACAGGGTGCACCCATGATACTGTGTTTGCACAGAATTCTGGGCTGTCTTTTGCCTAAGTCATATGGCAGAGCTGGAAAATGTCACCAGCACACGAAGGATCTCCAGAATGAGTCCAAAGCTTTAATCAGCGATCACATCATTACAGTAGATTGCAATGTTTCGGAGCCACGCATGACCCCTTCATCAGCCATGTGACACGTGGTCCTGCGTAGCTCCGAAACGTTGCAATCTGCTGTAACAATTTGATTGCTGATTAAGCTTTGGACTTGTTCTGGAGATCCTTGGTGTGCTGGTGACATTTTCTTGCTCTGACTTGACACGCTTCCATGTGTGTATGCAATTTATACGCACGCCCGCACTTGCATATATGTGAAGGTAGCCTTATATGTTACAAAGTATGTTCTTTGGGCATGCTTCCAATTCCAAACATACTGTATAAAAATGTTTTCTTAGTGATAGCCTATAATGGTGCTCTACTTCTTGAGTACATGACTACAGGATGATGCGATACACCTGTGCTGTTTACCATGGCCTCCTTATTCAATGGTATATGTGATGTAGGTGTGTAGTGCCACATTTTACACTACCCTGTTTTGTTATTTTTTTATTTTATAGCCGTCATTTGTGTAGTTACCTGGGAGCTGCTTGTGTGGCCGATGATAGATGACTGACAGAGATAGAACACCCCATTGTCAAGCATATACACCTTGTTTCATGCTTATGTTGACACAAGATGTTTACATGTAAAGGTATACCTGCTCAGGCATCATACCACAGAAAAGACTTTGATGCCTATTGTAGGAGCAACATTCTTTGGTTCCCTTCTTGTAAATACAAACCAGCACCATGATTCAATACCTATGTAGAACTCATACAACAGGTTAATCGTACTATGCATCAGCATGGAAGTGGGTAAAAAGGATCTCTCTAGGGTCTCATTTTCATTATTCAATAATAGCCCTTACAGTATCTCACAAAAGTGAATACACACCTTACATTTTTTGTAAATTTTTTATTATATCTTTTCATGTGACAACACTGAATAAATGACACTTTGCTACAATGTAAAGTAGTGAGTGTACAGCTTGTATAACAGTGTCAATATGCTGTCCCCTCAAAATAACTTAACTCTAAACCGTTGGCAACAAAAGTGAGTACACCCCTAAGTGAAAATGTCCAAATTGGGCCCAATTAGCCATTTTCCCTCCCCGGTGCCATGTGACTCGTTAGTGTTACAAGGTCTCAGGTGTGAATGGGGAGCAGGTGTGTTAAAATTGGTGTTATCGTTCTCACTCTCTCATACTGGTCACTGGAAGTTCAACATGGTATCTCATGGCAAAGAACTCTCTGTGGATCTAAAAAAAAAATTGTTGCTCTACATAAAGATGGCCTAGGCTATAAGAAGATCGCTAAGACCCTCAAACTGATCTGCAGCACGGTGGCCAAGACCATACAGAGGTTTAACAGGACAGGTTCCTCTCAGAACAGGCCTCGCCATGATCGACCAAAGAAGTTGAATGCACGTGCTCAGCGTCATATCCAGAGGTTGTCTTTGGCAAATAGATGTATGAGTGCTGCCAGCATTGCTGCAGAGGTTGAAGGGGTCAGCCTGTCAGTGCTCAGACTATACGCCGCACACTGCATCAAAATGGTCTGCATGTCTGTCATCCCACAAGAAAGCCTCTTCTAAAGAAGATGCACAAGAAAGCCCGAAAACAGTTTGATGAAGACAAGCAGACTAAGGACATGGATTACTGGAACCATGTCCTGTGGTCTGATGAGACCAAGATAAACTTATTGGGTTCAGAAGGTTTCAAGCGTATGGGGTGGCAACTGGGTGAGGTGTACAAAGACAAGTGTGTCTCTACAGTCAAGCATGGTGGTGGGAGTGTCATAGTCTGGGGATGCATGAGTGCTGCCGACACTGAGAAGCTACAGTTCATTGGGGAACCATGAATGCCAACATGTACTGTGACATACGGAAGCAGAACATGATCCCATCTCTTCGTGGACTGGGCCGCAGAGCAGTATTCCAATACAACGACCCCAAACACACCTCCAAGACGACCACTGCCTTGCTAAGGAAGCTGAGGGTAAAGGTGATAGACTGGCCAAGCATGTCTCCAGACCTAAACCCTATTGAGTATCTGTGGTGCAAGGTCTCTAACATCCACCAGCTCCATGGAGGAGTGGAAGAGGACTCCAGTGGCAGCCTGTGAAGCTCTGGTGAACTCCATGCCCAAGAGGGTTAAGGCAGTGCTGGAAAATAATGGTGGCCACACAAAATATTGACACTTTGGGCCCAATTTGGACATTTTCACTTAGGGGTGTACTCACTTTTGTTATTTTGAGGGGACAGCAAATTGACACTGTTATACAAGATGTACGCTCACTACTTTACATTGTAGCAAAGTGTCATTTCTTCAGTGTTGTCACATGAAAAGATATAATAAAAAATTTACGAAAATGTGAGGAGTGTATGTATTTGTATCTTATAGTGTATCATAGGCAAGAGTGCCTATGTCTGTTTCTGTAATGCCTTGTACACACGACTGGACTTTTCAACAGCAAAGGTCCGACGGAACAAATCCATAGGACAATTCGATCGTGTGTGGGCTTCTTCGGACCTTTTCTGTCGAAAAATCTGACGGACTTTAGAAATAGAACATGTTTCAAATCTTTCAGACGGACTCGAGTCCTATCGAAAAATCCATTTGTCTGTATGCTAATCCGACGGACGAAAAACGAAGCAAGGGCAGCTTTTGGCTACTGGCTATGAACTTCCTTATTCTAGTCTGGTCGTACGTCATCACGTTCGAATCAGTCGGACTTTGGTGTGATCTTGTGTAGGCAAGTCCGTTTCGTCGTAACTCCGTCGAAAAGTCCTTCGGAGTTCAGTCTGTCGAAAAGTCTGGTCGTGTGTACACGGCATAAGGCTACCCGATGTCATCAATTATTTACAGAGTTTTTGTGAGTAGTCTTTGAGAGTCTGACCTCCCAAAGTACCAGACAGGCCCTTACGAGAATACTTTTTTTACATTTAGAAGATTGTGTGAATTGCTCCTTTGAACTTCAGTACTTTATAGTACATAAATGTACTACAGTCTCTTAAAGCCCCACTGCAGAATATATTTCACCTCTTGCCCCCTCTCCATATGATCACTGTATTAAAAAAAATCCCTGCCCTTTCACACTGAGGTGCTTCTAAACTGCCAGTAAAACACTGAACGCTTTTGAAGAACTTTTCAGGCGCTTTAGAAAAGCTTTCCATTAATTTAAATGGAGAGGGGCGTTTTTTTCACCGCCCTGCCAGCGCACTGCCCCAGTGTGAAAGCATTCATTGATTTTAATGGAAATAGGTTTTCGTAAGCTTTTCGAGTTTTTTTAGCTTGAAAGTTCCTGAAAAGCGCCTCAGTGTGAAAGGGGTCTAAATTCCCTTTTTTAGTTACCTTAAACCATGGTCATGTGACACCTCAGCCCAAACTTTCTCTTTTATTTACTTTCTGCTTGGGGCCTCTTTCAAGTGTACACATCAGTGCCTGTATGACGCGGTCACTGCCACGTCATGGGTCCAGGAAAGGGCAACATCATCACAGGGGGCACAGCAGGGGACCAAGGTGCAGCCACTGCCACGTCATGGGTCCAGAAAAGGACAACATCATCACAGGGAGCATAGTAGAGGACCAAGACACAGCCATTGCCATGTCATGGGTCCAGGGTCCAGAAACAGACATCATCACAGGGGGGCACAGTAGGGGACCACTGACTCAATTTGCACCACTGGACTCATGGTCCCTGTACCAAGAACTGATGGTGGCGAGGAACCTGGAGGGGGGAATTAGGTGAGTATATCTGGCTTCACAAGGTAAGGGTAAAACATTGCTTAGTAGGATCATTAGAATGAGGTGGGAAGGAGGGATGGTAAAAAATAGTTTTAGTCCGGATTGGGACTCTAAATCATGGTTTCAGGCCAGTTTGCTATTAGCATGTTCCCCACTCTTGATATTACTGGGTTGGCTTGACCAGATATACTTAATGCTGGAGGGACATACTTAGCATTCAAACAAATCCAGCAAAAAGTCCTAAGTTTGATGGTACCCAGGACTATCCAGGAAATCTGCTGTGTGCACATGTGTGACATTATGCTGCAAATGTCATCAGGCCAGAGATCAGAGTGGAATAACATCTTACAAAAAGTCGCTACCAGTGTCAGTGCAGTTGGGAAAATCCAGACTGGTCTGGCTCACTACAGATTAGCTTTTTCGGAAGTGTATTTTTTAAAATGACCTTTTCCAACAAAACAATGTTGGAAAGAATTATTTGCACTACAGTTCTGCTTTAAGAACATGGACTATATGAGTAGCACAGTAGAAACCTATAAAAGAGTTGATAACAGTTTAAATCAGTTGTACAGGAAATAGCTGTCTGCTGAACTCATAGTTTCACCGTCATTTATGTAGTTAATATGTATTGGTATGTTTCCATACACAGGCACCTGGTGCATGTTACAACTCAAAGGTGTAAATGCGAGTCACACAAAGGAAACCAATAATGCAAGCACTGACATGTCTAAGAGCTTGGGGCAACCTTTTAACAAACAATTCCAATGAATGTGACATCCATAAAAGGCTTTCTTCCAGCCTTCCTCCAACACTCTATTGTAACAGGTATCCAAACATACAATTTTTTTTTTATTTATAATAATGATGCCTTTTATGTGCACAAAAAAGTAACTAGATGTCTAAAATTAAAAATATTAATTATCTCTATTGAAAGTGTGCCCATTCATTGAACAAGATAAAATTCCACATTCCTTGGAAAATTCTTACTGGCAAAAAAAAAATCAACACAGTGTACTATGTTCAGAGGCATGGGAAATGAAATGCATAGTGTACAAACGGCACAAGTTTGGGTACATGGTGTATCGCCAAGAGTACAGACGACAATGGTCCAGAGTATGTTATATATATATATATATATATATATATATATATATATATATATATATATATATATAGCAGAGCATACAAAAAGCAGTGAGTTTTCCAGATTATGGAATGTAACAGAAAAATGTA
Source organism: Lithobates clamitans (assembly GCA_037952925.1). Lineage (NCBI taxonomy): Eukaryota > Metazoa > Chordata > Amphibia > Anura > Ranidae > Lithobates > Lithobates clamitans. Next base: position 479,489 of record JBBGZY010001256.1, read on the forward strand.
CAGAAGGTTTGCAACTACCCAAATACTTTATGGATTTTTGAAGAGTGAAGGCAAACTTGTACCAGACAGATCTATTGATGGCAAACTGCTAATCAGTCAAAAGCCACAAGTCCTGCTGTCATTCTGGAAAAACTCCTGAGAGCGAAGGTGGAGCAAACACAGGCACTCACTTGCCGGCCTTTAGTTTTAATAGATCTATATGATTTTATAGCTAGGAACTACCCACAGGACAATACAATTTGTAAAAGATAACTGAAACTAGTAGTTTAGCTTACTCCCTCCCACCAATCATAACTGATGTTTTGGGCTCTAGATGCACTGGCCTGTTAAACCTCAGAGCAACTATGCGTATAATATAAATAAATGTGCATATTTTACATTTATGTTTCGTAACATACATGAAGTTTTTTTTTTTAATTTAAGGAAAACATACCTGAGCCTGCTTCATACTGATGCGCTGTGGTTTGGCCACAGCACAGGTGTACGCGTAGGTTTCGTAATTTTACATGCGTTTTTAGCAGCGGCCCCATAGAGTTCCATTAGGTTATGTGTTTTTTGCAGTATTTTCAGAAATTGCACTAAGGGTGCAGCATGTAGGACTTTTGGTGCGCTAAAAATGGAGATGAAACGGATGAAAACCATGGAAAAGCGCACTGCTACCAAACCGCAGTGCATCAGTGTGAACCCGGCTTTAAGCATTTAAGCAATTTCAGCATATGTTGAAAAGATGATTTAAACTTAAGCCAATTAAGCTTGGCTCTGTCCCTTTAACCATCCAAGGGTGCCTAAATAATGGACCAATAGCGAAGCTCAGGAGGCAGGAATAATGCTCCGCTTATTACAGAACCAGCTGTGATTTATATATAATCTGTATTTATTACAACGGAACTTGAGTCATTTTTTCAACTTTCCATCTATTAAATCATCTGCCTTTGTTGTTTTAACTTTAGATAGTAAAACATTTTTTTTTCTGCCAATAAATACCTAATACAGCCCACTTCCTGTCTAGGCTTATGACATCATGCACAGCTCTCACTCTCGTGAGAGTTTGCCGGGAAGGGAGGGGGGAGAGTCATACGAGGGCCAATGAGAGCTGAAGAGCTGGAGGTGTGCCTCTGTGTGTGTCTGTGTAAATCCAGGAAGTGAACAGGCAGCAGCTTCAGCTGCCCACAGTTAAAATGGATGCAGCCAGACTCAGTGGAGGGGTTTTGGCAAGCACAGAATCACAGTATATATAAAATAATATGTAAAGTGGTTGGAGGGAAGCTTCAGAATGGCAAAGATGTTTTTATTACAAATTATGTGAGCAGACTGCAGTTCCTCAGTTTTTTTTTATACAGAAAGCAGTGTGGAATTAATACAATAGCAAATTCACAGAGAATAAAACTTTAAAATGATATGTTTTATCAGCTGTACATAAAGCTTGGATTGGAATCAAAGTCCCATTTACCATTTATGATGATACGACTAGTCATAAGAAAGTGGTGTTTGACAATGCTCGGGAATTTATTTTACGAGTTCAGATTTACATAAAACTTAAGCAGCGAATGCTTCTGCTGATAATTTAATCAAATATTCATTTTTAAATTGATTGTGTTTGTGATGAGCCTAATAAATATTAACCACTACCCCTTCCGCAATCATAAGAAAGTAGTGTTTGACAATGCTCGATAATAAATTTTACGAGTTAAGATTTACATAAAACTTAAGCAGCGAATGCCTCTGCTGAATCTTTAATCAACTATTAATTTTAAATTGACCATGTTTGTGATGAGCCTAATAAATATTAACCACTACCCCTTCTGCTACCCTTTTAAATTACTTTAACTGATCTAGAAGAAAGTCCAGCATCAAAAACAACCTTGCTAGTAAAATAGTAATAAAAAAGAAACAACAATTCTTTGACATACCAGATACAAGAGTGTCTTCGTATTGGGTAACGTGTGTAGGACAGCATTTTCTAGCAGCCCTCTGGTGAAACTCCGTGGGAAAGAGGGAATGATGAATACTAGAAATGTGTTATAGATAATCCATGAGGTGTCCCATGATTAGTTATCCACAATGACTAAATGTCCAAACACTTCCCTTCTTAGAGTTCTGCATTATTCGTAGTCTCTGCATAACAACTAAAGAAAAATTCTTTCCTTTAAAGTTTTCGCAGTTTGGCTATCGCTTTTGAATGAGCTAACAAAAGTGAAATATCAGTGAAGGAAAGCAGTCGTGTTTTTGGTGAGATCCTTTGGACGCCTCCTGAGAACTGGTGCTGTTAAGAAGCAGAAGGAAGTGACTTGAAGCCTGGGACCAGACCATGTGCCTTGATCTCCATCAGTTGTTCTTTAAACTGTAGCTTTGTTATGATCTACAAATCAGAGACCGGTACAATGCACTTCCTGTCTGTGTGTGTGTATATGTGTGTGCTTGGTAGCTGCTGGTTGGGGCTGTCTATATCCTTTCTACACACCCTCTGGGCTTCAGCTCATTTACACAGAATCCACAGACGTGTCCTCCCCCTTACTGCCTCTACCCCTCTCCCATTCTGTGTTCTGAAAGCTCTGTTACAACCTGACACACAAAAAAAAAGTCTTGTTCCTTTACGCTACTACTTCTACTGTTTTATCTACACAGTGTTCTTAAAGTGTATCTGCTTTCTTGCTAATCTTTTAGTCTCCCTGTTGTATCCATCCAATGGTCATACCTAGCATGGCCCACCATGTGCCTAGTTTCACTATAATGTCATAAAGCTTGCATACTCCTCTTTCACTTCCTCTGACTTTTTCCAAATCAAAAGAAGCTCAAGTCACAAAGCTAAAACACCAGGATAAAAGAAAACTTTTTTTTTTTTTTTTAATTGATAGTTCTTTTTAGTTGAACGAAATGAGATTTGCACATTTGCAATAAAATAGATACCTTGATTTTGTTTGGTCATTTTTTTAAAGGAAAAGTTCTGCTGTCACAAACAATGAGCAGGCAGGCTCTTTATTGCAGAAGAGACATGCGATATCTCTTCTGCAATAAAATACACCTACCTGCCTACTCACTGTCTTCTCCAGCATGTAAACTGTGCCGCTTACATCACAGACACAGTTCCCATGTGTCAGGATGACTGAGTCCTGGGGTGACATCATCCTACGCCGGCCAATGAAGTTGACATCCCACACCTGCCAAATGAAGATGTCGACGCTGGCGAGGAAGTTTGAAGGAAAGGTAAGTTTAGCTCGGCGTTAAGAACCTGAAAAATGTCTTGTGTATGGCCAGCATTAGGGTTATGGGGCATGGTAGTGAAATATGTGCTTAGTTTTATTTAAAGTGATTGTAAAGGCAAACTGTTTATTTTTGAAAAATAACAAATATGTTATACTTACCTGCTCTGTGCAGTGGTTTTGCACAGAGTAGCCCTGATCCTCCTCTTTTGGGGTCCCCCATGAACGTTCCTGGCTTCTCCCCTCCTCCAAGTGCCCCCACAGCAAGCCACTTGCTATAGTGGCACTTGTGTGTGCTCACTCCCAAGCCAGGCTGTGTGTCTATAAGGTGGCACTCAGGTGTCCACCTGTTCCCTCCTTACTGGCTGTATGGCTCCCACTGCTGTGTTTGAGCCAATGAGGAGAGGGAGAGCTGGGAGAGCCTTGACACTTGTGCACATTCCTGGATCGGGATCATGCTCAGGTGAGTATTTAGAGGGGCTGAGGGGAGGGGGCTGCTTGCAGAGGTTGTTTTTTTTACCTCAAAGTGGTTGTAAAGGCACAAGGATTTTTACCTTCATGCATTCTATGCATGAAGGTAAACAACCTTCTGTGTGCAGCAGCATCCCCAGCCCCCCCCCATACTTACCTGAGCCCCATCTCAATCCAGCAATGTGCACGAGAGCCTCACCCCTCCCAGATCTCTCCCTCCTCATTGGTAGCCATCGGCTCCCACTACTGTCAATCACAGCCAGTGAGCCAATGAGGAGAGAGTGGGGGAGGGGCTGAGACACTATCCATGTGACACTATCCACTCTGTATGTGAAAGGACATACAGAGTAGCAGCTCGGTAGTCCCCATAGCAAGCTGCTTGCTATGGGGGCACTAAGCAGGAGGGATGGGGCCTGGAGTGCCAGCGGGGGACCCAAGAAGAGGAGGATAGGGGCTGCTCTGTGCAATACTATCTGCTGTGAATTGCATATATTATTGGCAAGAATAGATATTGGCAAGATTGGCTGCTAGACACTATTTGCACAATGTATATAGCATCATAAATTATATGGTCCATAAGGTAGCCAGGCATATGAAAAGCATTTACTTGCCAGATTACATTGTGGATGCCATCTTGGATTGCATGCTGCTTTCATGTCATAATAATCATTCCATAAGGGACTTGGTTATCACCAAAGTCTTCTGTGTATACACAACATCACTGTTTAGTTACCTGTTGAAGTTACACTTTAAAAATCATAGTACAGTGCAGAAAGTCACGTAGACCCCTGATGAAGTCACACGGCGTCACGTAACGCGCAGGGCATGACCGGAGCAGACAGTGGACTGGAAGTGATTTGAGAGGCAGCATTGCCTGTGGTTTTATCATTCCGATGATTTTTATGTAAGCGCAAATTTTAAACACTATACACTATGGGAGGCATTATGTTTGTTTTACCGTAACCTATGGATGTATGAGACCAGCGACATCTTAGAAGGAGCTAAGACCCTCTAGCTAGGCACCTAAGAGGGAGATCAAAGAAGAAGACCCACCCATGGAAGGCTAACCAAACCATATAGCTTAGAACTAGGGTTGCACTGATACCAATACTAGTGTAGCCCCCTCTACTTTAGGTAGGTGCTAGAAGTAGGATTTTTGTAAGTGCAGGTAAATTCCTGTTTGTTTTGATCTGTGAGGGCTGGGAGTGGCTCAGAGTAGGCTGGTGACTCAGATAGCATCATCTTTCTGTTACCTCCCTCTGGCTTTTTGAGGACTCTAGAAGAGAGGAGGGAAGAGAGGTGGAGCTTTCTGAGGTGTCTCAGGGAGCCCTTACCAATCCCAACTAGGATTGGCAGGGGCCAGGCCTCCTTGATATACCCAGGGTCAGCCCAGGGGGTTGTCGGGTGGAAGAAGCTGGAGATAGAGCACTAGGTTGTCTGGGCCTTTGAGGCACTCCCCAGTCTGGGGGGGGGAGTAGTGACCTTGGGCCTATGGGGTTTGGGTGCAAATCGGAGCCGATCTGGACAGGAGGCACAGAGAGGAACCAAGAAGGACAACGAGTGCTAGTGTTGCCGGGCAAGTCTCCAGGAGGGATCCACCAGAGTGTAACCAGGAGGGCTGATGAGTGACAGACACAGTTGGGAAAGCTAGGGAAGCATGCCAGAGCAGACTGGGAGTGTCTGAGATGGATGTAGAGCCAGCAGGAGAGACTGTGATGTCATGGACAATGGAGTCAGGAAGCTGCAGTCAGGAGGGCTGGCAGGGTCTGAAGAGGACTGACTTTTCTTTTACTATTTGTTGCTACACTAAAGGGGCTCGTGATCCCTGCCTTGCAAATGGCAGTTGCTAAGGCCTGACAGAGTCAGAGTTGGGCCTACCATGTGCTAGCTGTGCCTGGAACCAAGTATTGTACAGGAGAGAGACAAACAGTGTACAAATCAGTGTTGTGCTAGAGGAGGCTGGAGCACTAGAAGAGTAAATAGAGGTTCCAACTGAACATGCAATTGATTCTACCATTGATTCTGGGCATCCCATAATTTCCCTTACCCTATCCAAGTTCAAAATCCCTCATTAAAATACAAAACAAACATATGGACTGTTCATTGTCTCTGATGTAAATGGGAAGTGAATGTCGGGCTGGACCACAATATCCAGCAGCCCCTACGTGGGGTACCACTACACTAGTATCTGTATCGGTGCTGATATCAAACATTTGCATGAGTATCAGTACTCGTGCAAATGCTCCGATGCCTGATCCAATACCTGTTGTATCGTCCAGGCGTCCTCAAGCTCAGCAGGAGGATCGGGCAGCCTCACAGGTGACTGGAGGAGGACACAGGGGGACAGTCAGGGTAATCGATGCAGCAGTGCGGGCAGTTACAAGCACCGATCTCCCTGAATAGCTTTTCTGACAGCCACTTCTCCTCCTCTCCCTCCCACGGCAGTCAGGCGCTTTATCGAAAGCTATACAGGGAGATTGGTGCATTTAACTGCCCCCACTGCTGCATCGATTACCCTGACTGTCCCCCTGTGTCCTCCTCCAGTGTCGTCCCCCCCCTCGGTGTCATTCTCCCTCTCTCTGGGTCCCGACTCCCCGTGTCCCAGACCTGTCAGGATGGAGAGTAGAGGAAGGAGTCGGTAAATCTGTCATTTACCGGCTCCTTCCTTTTCTGAATGCACAGAGTCCGTGATCACTGACTCTGTCCATTCATACCTGAAACATTGTAACCTGTGTTTACGATGCTTCAGTTTATGAATGGAGAGGAGCCTCTGTCTCCTGTCCATTTATTTTCAGTGCAGCTGAGGCTGCAGAGAAAAGGACTGGGGTATCTGTGTCCCTTTCCATGTCTAAAAGGGGAGATGTCAGGGGTCTGTTTAGACCCCCAAAATCTTACCAAAGCCCCCCCAACAGGGTTGATGAAATAAAAAATAAAAAAGAATTCTAATAAAGAAATAATTAAAGGTTAAATTGTTAAAATAATAAAAAATAAAATAATAAAACACTGACACTGTCCACTCCCACTCCCCCCAAAAAAAGAAAGCATTGTAAAAAAATAAATAACAAAAAAATATATAAATTGTAAAAAAAAAATTAAAAAATGTAATTGTAAAGAAAAAATAAAATAAAGATAAAAAAACTATTGACACAGTCCACGCCTCATCAGTGCCCATCGGTGCCACCTATCAGTGCCCATCAGTGCTGTATGTTAGTGTCACTGTCACACAACATTAAAAAAAGTATCGGTAATCGGTATCGGCGAGTACTTGAAAAAAAGTACTCGGTCTTACAAAAGTGGTATCGGTGCAGCCCTACTTAAAACCATACTCCATAGGAGAGAGAGGAGGGACTGTGGACAGTAAGGTAAGAATTCTGTGAGCACTGAGGTGACTGGTCGAAGCACACTGTCTACTACCATGCCCCCCCCCCACACACACACACACACACACACATTTAAAGGAGAGCAAATCACACAAGTGGATTTTCTTTTTTTTATTGCACTGAGACATTGTTTCTTGGTTACTACTAGCACTTGTTTATATTGGTACACTTGAGATTTATGCTATATGGATTTATTTTATATTTGATGTGTATATCGAATTATCGTTTTCTAGTGTACTTGTCAAATTTACTCACATATGGACTGTGCAGCACCATCTACATTCGAGCCATTGATTTAGTGTGTATGTGTGAACACAATAGGTGTTGCAGCAATCCTTTGGTTTGGAATGTTGTTTTGTGTATCACTTCTTTGTATCATTCATTTGACCTTTTCAACAACCTTTTAGAATCTTATTATCACAAACACTATCAGGTAGCGTAGGGGATAACACTTTACAGTGCACATATCACATATCACTGTTCATACCTTCACCTGTCATCTGAATACAAAGTGTTTGCAATGTTGGATATTTTGGGGCAAATATACTACCAGTTGGGGACACATAGTTACTACATCAAGATTTAGCTAATGAGAATAGCAACAGTGGATTTTTTCCATCTACCAAAATATTCATATATCATACAATTTCCTTGCTTATACAGCATAAATTATTATAAATTAATACTGCTCAGTACATGGACAGACGGCATGGTAATGCTAATAAAATAAAGAGTCCCCCTACATTATATATATACACAGTATATACACATAAATATGACAGGAGGACATGGTTACTGTCTTGGGGGGTCTGATCGAGGTAAAAGTTAATAATTTTCCTCCTTCCTCCTCAGTTCCCCCCAGATTTTCTCTTCACTCTCCGATTCTCCACCTCTGAGCTGGTGAATCGGGGAGTGTGAATTCTGACACAAATCGCCAGTGAAGCGCTGAGGTCGCAGCTTCATAAACTGTCCGTTTCTGTGTCAGCCAATGAGGATTCTCAGTGTGCGGAGATCATCGGTGTAGAACATGTTCTCTATCTGTTTCATAAACCGTTTATAGACTCTGATCAGTGGCGATCCTTGGGATCACCGCTGTTCACAGTTTCATAAACGTACACCTTAACCACTTGAGCTCCGGAAGATTTTACCCCCTTCATGACCAGGCCATATCTTGCTATTCGGCACTGTGCTACTTTAACTGCCAATTGCGCGGTCATGCAATGATGTACCCAAGCAAAAATTTATATAATTTTTTTTTTTCACACAAATAGAGCTTTCTTTTGGTGGTATTTGATCACCACTGCATTTTTTTAAATTATATAAATGAAAAAAAAATACATTTAAAAAAACAAAAAACAATAATTTTTACTTACTGCTATAAAACATATCCAATACAAAAATAATAAAAAAAGAAATTTATCCATAAATTTTGGTCAAAATGTATTCTGCTACATGTCTTTGACAAAAAAAATCCCAATAAGTGTATATTGATTGGTTTGCGTGAAAGTTATAGCATCTACAAAATATGGTATATATACTAGAATATATATATATATATATATATATATATATATATATATATATATATATATATATATATATATATATATATATATATATATAATTTTATACTAGTAATGGTGATGATCTGTGATTTATAGTGGAACTGGGATAGTGTGGTGGCCAATTTGACACTAACTGACACTTTGTGGGAACTGGCTAACAGTGACATCTCCAGTGACACTAATACAGTGATCAGTGCTAAAAATATACAGTGTCACTGTATTAATGACCCTAGCTGGGAAAGGGTTAACATCTATGGGCAATCAAAGGGTTAACTGTGTGCCTAAAAAGTGTTAATGTGTGTACTGTGTGCTGCTTTTTACTAAACATCGATTTGTTTCTTTTCCCTGCAAAGCAAGGAAAAGAAACAAGGCAATAGTTCCCTCTGTATAGAGCCCTGTGTTGTTTATCAACATAGGGCTCTAGGTTGTGATTGGACAAAGCCAATCAGCAGGTCCTGGCCATGAATCATTGACCAGGATCAGTTGACAAACTCCTGCTGTGTCAAATCACAGGCGAGTAGGCGGGTGGGGGTTTCTATTTCTATTTTGAATAATTTGTTTATTGGTATGTTAGTGTGTTATGGATCAATAACGTGATAAATTATGAATTTTTGGTGCAACGTCAAATTTTGGACAGATGCCCTTAAAGTCTCATCATGCGCACTTGGTACAATGCAGAACTCATAGTTGACTTGATGACTGCAAGCTGCACAGGCCTTTATGCAGCTATGCAACCTGCCAAGTCATTGTATAGTTTATCATATGACTAGTAAAAACTCTCAAGGGGCCTTCGGGTAGGAATTGACACACGCTGATCTTAGGAGCTCTGCTACCAACCAACACACAATCCTGGCAATAATCCTCCATATCTTGGCATCTGTATACTTCAGCTGAACCCTCTCCTTACCCACCAACACTCCTGGACCTACCAGAGATGGCAAAGGTTATCTGGAGTCACATAGCAGCAGTCTCAGGACTTTCAGAGGTCTACATTTAATCTAATGGGAAGCTTGTTGAAATTAATTGTCTGGTGACAAATCTCTTTAAAAGCAGCAGCAATCGTCTGATTCCTCTTTGGTAAATGGGAGCTATACGCTCCATTTTCTACGCTGTGTCTGTGCCAGACACGGCATAGAAAGCAGGAGTGCTGAAGCTGCTTGTTCTGGTCCCCTCGGCCTGCCCTTGCCCCCCTACTAAGCTGAGAGTGACAGAGAGCAAGACTCTTAACCCTGCATTTGCTGGGGTTAACAGCCAGGTATATAGGCAGGGAAAGGAGCCTTCCTTGCCCACTTGTAGGCTCTACCTGTTTACCGTGTTTGGTGCACAGGTAGAAGGACATGTGAGCTGTCTGCCAGGTTACAGACAGACTAAACAAAATTACAGTTTTTTGGTAAAGCCCATCATTCTGTTTTTAAGAAAAAGAAATGAGGCCTTTAAAGAAAAGAATACAGTCCCTACAGTCAAACATGGTGGCAGGTCTCTGATGTTTTGGGCTTGATTTGCTGCTTCAGGATTTGGATGTCTTGACTGTGTGCATGGCATTGTGAAATATGAAGACTACCAAAGAATTCTGGGGTGCAATGTAGGGCCCAGTGTCAGAAACTTGGGTCTCCATCGGAGGTCATGGGTCCTACAGCAAGACAATGACCCAAAGCACATGTTAAAAAGCACCCAGAAATGGTTTAAGACAAAGGGCCGGAGAGTGCTGAACTGGCCAACAATGAGTCCAGATCTAAATTGCATAGAGCACCTGTGGAGAGATCTCAAAACAGCAGTTGGGAAAATGAACCCTTCCAATCTGAGGTACCTGGAGCAGTTGGCGAAATAGTGGTCCAAAATTCCAGTAGAGAGGTGTAACAAACTCATTGATGGTTACAGGAAGATATTGATTTCAGTTATTTTTTCCAAGGGGTGTGCTACCAAATATTAAATTGAGGGTGCCAATAATTTTGTCTAGTCTATTTTTGGAGTCTTATGTGTAATGTATCCAATATGGCTTTTTGTTTCTCCACTTTTTTGTGTCATACCAATACAAACAAAAGAAATAAACACGAGAATGTCTAAATATTTGTAATTGCAACATTTTTCTGTCCGAAGTGGTGCATTATCTGACAGTAATGCAGGGGTGCTAATATTTTTGGCCATGCCTGTGCTTGCAAATGTGTGCAAACAAAACCCTCTGCTTTAACGTGACTTGCTAGACGGGATCAATTTGGTTGTTTTGCAGGCTGGCTGGTAAGTGTGCTGGGAAATCTTTTGTTTGTTTGTGACATGCATTGCCCATCCATGTACACTTTACTGCAAAGGCTAGTTATAGGTTGGGGCGGTTGACACTTTTTTGTAAACTGCAAAATAACTATTTTTTCATAATGCAGCTGTAAGTCAGCTGCTGCTCAGGAGTGGGAGACTTTACTGGCGCTGGCCATTAATATTTGGTAGCTTGGCTGGATGTCAAACTTTAAAACGCAGCTTGCATGATTGATAAAGCCTTATCATTCCATGAAATCAGACGGGCTGACATCAGGCATGGTATTTTGGAACAATGCACAAAGCACGTTACAGATTCCTAAGTATGTCATTACTGAGTCAGAACAGGGGATGATGTTCTGTAAAAGGTCAATTAATGGTGTGCATAATGTGGAATGTGTGTGGTGTTTTCTGACCCTGCAAAAGCCAACAACAATTTGTAAAACAAAAAATTACCAAATTTGAATTGGCCAAAAAGTTAATTACAATTATAAATGCCTGAAATTGCATAGAAATATATTCATTCAGGAACAAAAGGAAGTTCAAGTTTAGTTCGTTAAAAAAATAATAAATTAGTAAAAAAATTAGAATTTTGACTTGAAAACAAATTTTAGCCAGCATGAAAAGAAAGTAAAACACCTTATATGTTGTATGTCTCTCCTGTTATAATACTAGTATTATTGTACTATAAGAGGAGAGACATACAACATATAAGGTGTTTTACTTTCTTTTCATCTGGCTAAAATTTGTTTTCAAGTCAAAATTCTGATGTTTTTTTTTTTTTTTTAACTAACTAAACTTTAACTTCCTTTTGTTCCCGAATTAATATATTTTATGCAATTTTCAAGCATTTATAATTGTAATTAACTTTTTCTCCAATTAAAATGTATAATTGGTCATTTTTGTATCTTAACAGACCAACCTTTCTCTGTGCCTTAATGAATGAAAAGTCATAATCCCCCCCCATCTGTGGACCATAAGATCAAAATACCATTACAATGCTGATAGTTAGTGGTTCATAAAGAAATTTTGTACTATTTAAAATAGGTTACACATGGGGTATGGTGTGCATCTTAGCCACTTCAGCCCCGGAAGATTTTACCCCCTTCCTGACCAGAGCACTTTTTACAATTTGGCACTGCGTCGCTTTAACTGACAGTTGTGCGGTCATTCGGCGCTGTACCCAAACTAAATTTGCGTCCTTTTTTCCCCACAAATAGAGCTGTCTTTTGGTGGTATTTGATCACCTCTGCGGTTTTTATTTTTTGCGCTATAAACAAAAAAAGAGCAACAATTTTGAAAAAAACAAACAATATTTTTTACTTTTTGCTATAATAAATATCCCCCACATTAAAAAAAAAAAAAAACGAATTTCTTCATCAGTTTAGGCTAATATATATTCTTCTACATATTTTTGGTTAAAAAATTTTTTTTTTTAGTAATGGCGGTGATTTGCGATTTTTAGCAGCACTGCGATTTTTAGTGGTATTGCAACATTGCGACGGACAGATTGGAGACTTTTGACACTTTTTTGGGACCATTGGCATTTAAACAGCAATCAGTGCTAAAAAAATGCAGGAACAAACGATATGGCTCCTCTTCCCTGACAGCACAGGGATTTGAGTGTTTACACACACAAATCCCCGTGCTGGCGCTCATGCACGCGATCGTGGGTGGCCAGTGGTGATCGTGTCGGCCGACCGGCCATGTGCATCGGGTCCACAGAGATGCTAGGGGTTGTTTTTCAGGGTCCATGCACACTGGACTTAAAAAACGTTGCTTCTACAGGAGTTTTGCATACCTCCCAACCATCCCGGATTGCCCGTGAAAGTCCTGCCTTGGGATGTCTGTCCTGCGTCCCGGGCACCTTCATTCTGGGACAATACAATGTCCCGGGATTGCCCTTTGAAACGATCTGATGCCCCCTAAAAATGCCGCCGCTGTCCTTCACTACCTGGTGTACTGCTGGTGGAGACCTGCTTTATTATTAACCCCCAGGCGCTACCTGGCTCACTACCCAAACAACTGGTTGCTAGACGCAGCCCGCCTGGCGTCTAACAACTAGAGATGTCATGACAAGGAGGAGAGCGGGGCCCAAGCATTCAGAGCGAGGCAGAGGAGGATTTAACTTCTTCCTCCTCCACGCCTAAGCTCCAGTCATCCATACCTAGGACCGCCGGCTCCGCCCCAACTCCGGGTCTCGCCTGAAGCAGGCTGTTTGTTCTGCCGCTGGAAGAGAGGTAGGAGAAATGCTCCCTGCCCCGAGGACGTTTATGGTCACTCTGCTCCTTCCCATACACTGTCCACCTCCAGTCATGCTGTACAGTCCCCCCATACTGCCCCCCACTATCCCCCTCCCATCATACTGCCCTACACTACCCCCCCATCATACTGCCACCCCTCCCATCATACTGCCCTCTACTACCCCCCTCCCATCATACTGCCTTCCACTACCCCCCTCCCATGATACTCCCCTCCACTATCCCCCCTCCCATCATACTGCCCTCCACTACCCCCCTCCAATCATACTGCCTCCCACTGCCACCCCTCCCATTATACTGCCCTCCACTGCCACCCCTCCCATCACACTGCCCCCTACCCCATCATACTGCCCCCCTTCCCATCATCCTGCCCTCCACTGCCACCCCTCCCATCATACTGTCGTCCACTGCCACCCCTCCCATCATACTGCCCTCTGCTAGCACCCTTCCCATCATACTGCCCTCCACCACCACCCCTCCCATCATACTGCCTTCCACTATCCCCCCTCCCATCATACTGCCCTCCACTGCCCCCCCTCCCATCACACTGCCCTCCACTGTCCCCCTCCCATCATACTGCTCTCCACTACCACCCCTCCCATCATACTGCCCTCCACTACCACTCCTCCCATCATACTGCCCTCCACAACCACCCCCATCATACTGCACTCTACCAAATCCACCCCTCCCATCATACAGCCCTCCACTACCCCCCCATCATACTTCCCTCCACTACCCCCCTCCCATCATACTGCCCTTCACTACCACCCCTCCCAACATACTGCCCTCCACTACCACCCCTCCCATCATACTGCCCTTCACTACCCCCCTCCTATCATACTCCCCTCCACTACCACCCATCCCATCATACTGCCCTCCACTACCACCCCTCTCATCATGCTGCCCTCCACTACCCCCCTGCCATTATACTGCCCTCCACTACCCCCCCTCCCATCATACTGCCCTCACTGCCTCCCCTTCCATTATACTGCCCTCCACCCCATCATACTGCCCATTGCAACCCCTTCCATCATACTGCCCTCCACTGCCACCCCCTCCCATCATACTTCCCCCCACCCCATCATACTGCCCTTCACTGCCACCCCTCCCATCATACTGCCCTCCACTGCCACCCCCTCCCATCAAACATTTAAAAAAAAAAAACTATAAAAAATAAATCTGTAAAATAAAATATAATGGTAAAAAATAATAGAAAATAAAATAACAAAAATTAAAAACGACTGATCCCGTCCACTGCCCTACTGATTATGTCCACTGCCCTACTGACCATGTCCACTGGTCTACTGACCATGTCCACTGCTCTACTGACCATGTCCACTGCCCTACTGACCATGTCCACTGGTCTACTGACCACGTCCACTGCCCTACTGACCACGTCCACTGGTATACTGACCATGTCCACTGGTATACTGACCATGTCCACTGGTATACTGACCATGTCCACTGCCCTACTGACCATGTCCACTGGTCTACTGACCACGTCCACTGCCCTACTGACCACGTTCACTGCTCTACTGACCATGTCCAATTCCATACTGACCATGTCCACTGCCCTACTGACCATGTCCACTGCTCTACTTACGATGTCCACTGCCCTACTGATCGTGTCCACTGACTTACTGACTATGTCCACTGCCCTACTGACCATGTCCACTGCTGTACTGACTGACACCATTCACAGTCCACACTGACACCACTGGTGGAACTACCAGGAAACTGCACTTGTGACTGGGCCCTGGCCTTCTGCCACCATGGTGGGGCCAAAACTGCAGAACTGCACAACATGTGAAAGGGATCCGCTGTGGGACCATGCGCGCTATGCAAGTTTCCTTCCTTCCTCAAGTGTCCCTCATTCTGAAGTTCAAAAGTTGTGATTTGTGGTTTTTGTGTTTAGTCTGTAGAAGCAGCTCAAGGTTATCCTATGTGTCCATGCACATTGGGACATTTAGAAGCATATTTTAGGCGTAGTGTTTTGAGAGGAGTTTTCTGGCAGAAATAAAAAAACGCTAAGCGCTCCTAAATGCCTGTACAAAAATGCTCTATAGGAGAGGTTTTTTTCAACTAAGGGAACAGGAGTTTTTTAAACTCAGTGTACAGTGATTTCTCAGCAAAATAAAGCATGGAGACATGGATGGGTGAGTTTGCTTTGAATAATAAAAATGAATCAAATAGCGTTTTTTGTTTGTGGTGTTCAGAAGAGTGTCGCTCAGCTTTTAATTACTTTCAATGTTCTTATATAGCTACATGGCAGTCACTACTTTCATAGCAGTCACAAGCTGCTTTCTATGGGGGCACTCATGCAGGCTTGCTCCCGCGCCTCTCTGCTTCTATAGACACAGCTCCACCCCCCGCTCCCTCGTCACTGGTTTTGATTGACAGCAGCGGGAACCAATTACTCCTGCTGCCTCAGCAAAGCCTGAGAGACCAGGAGTTTTGGGCAGAGAAGAGCTGCAGACGGGCACAGCACTGGATCGAATGAGGCTCAGGTAAGTAAAAAGGAGGGGGGGGGGGTGATAATGATGCCTAAACATTTTTATCTTAATGCAAAGAATGCATTAAATGAGAAGTATGGGATTTTTTTCCCCCTGGTTCAATAGGTTTTTATTGCAGAAATAGTGTTAAACATACAACCATGTCAAAGGCACATAGACTGCCCACGCAGAGGCTAGAACTGGCGCATAAGAGACAAAAAAAAAAAAAAATACAACATAAACAGAGGCAGCCTCCTATTTAAACGGTCACAAAAATCCTGAGTGCAACATACGTAATTTGGGGTAACCCCCATAATAACCAGGACAAAAATGCATTAACTCTGCATTAAGATCGTCTTGGGCATCTGTTAGCAATCGAAAAGGGCTATGAGCCCTGGTAAGAGAAGGAAAACCGAGAGAGAAATAAGAAAGAGAGGGGGAGAATAACGAAAACTGGGGTAGGGGGAAGAGAGAGAAGGAGAAGGGGACCCGGGATCACCCAGGAAACCAGTCAGAGCCAATCCATACTAGCCAGAGGGAGCTCAGGGAAGGCATATGCCAGCCATGGTTCCCAAACTTTAAGGAACTTGGCATGCGTGTCTTTGAGTATACTAGACATTTGTTCATTGACCATCATTGACGTCAAGCGGTTTTTCACTTCCTGAAAGGGGACTGTGTTTTTTTTCCATGCTTGAGCGATCGTCCTTTTGGCCACTATAAACAGATAGGTTGCCAATTTCTGTTGACGAATAAACAAACCCGGGATAGTGCAAAATTGGCCTCTAGAAACCCACTAGTCGTGGGCAGGCCCACCAGGTGTGAATTACATCCCCACGATGGCCACATCCCCGTAAACTTTTTTAAAAATAATACTTACCTAGGTCCTTGGTCCGATGCTGCATCTGTCCCCCGCAGCTCTAACACTAAGAACCAAGTGATAAAACACTAACGATCGCTCGGTTCTCACAGCTCCATGAGCAGAGAGCTGGTGACTGTCAGTCGCCGACTCCCTGCTCTGCTCCCCTCCACGCTCACTGGAGTGCTGGGCTGCGAAGGGGGAGGGAGTGGCCAGCTCAGGCTTTCAGCATCTTGCTGAGAGGCTGAGCTGAGTGCCAGTGCAAACATGTGGGCGGATTCTGACCATATGGTCCTTTCTCAAGCCTGGACTGGCACAGGAGTGCAAAACGAACTGCACTCCTGTGATCCACAGGAGAAGTGCAGCTGAACAAGCTTTGGCTGTACTTCTCCTTTAAAAATGTTTAGGCTTTAGCATCCAAATCATCTGCTTTCTTACCCAATGTGAGCTAAAACGTGGAGTAAAAACTGAGAATCCGAAGTTTATGAAGTGCAAAACAGTTATAACGCTATCGAACACAATGCTCCCATAAAGAAAATTTTCACCATCTATATTATTTTTCTATTATTAGTAGTAGTCATTTATTTTCACAAATATTACCGAAAACAATATTGACATATAGAAGGATGGGTGTTAAAAAAACTATCTTCCTCGGTTGCCAAATTACGCTAGGTATGCCACTTATCGCAGATAACCATGCTCAGCTCAAAATATAGTTGTTGCGCTGAAAGTAGACTGCTATAAACTCAGTCGTTTCTGACTCGGAAACTGGAGGGCCTTTGGACTCTTTCTCACCGATCTCATACTTGAATCTTCCAGTACACGTAGTAGTAGTAGTATACTGTGTAGTGGCAGATACTGTGGCATCTTTTTTTCCCTCAAAAATAGGACAGTATTGTTACTTCTGGAGTATGACCATGTACTTCTGCCGTCTGCTGTTAATTCTTTGAATAAATTCTCCTGCACAGGAAATAAAGGATTGTAAATTTTGTCTTAGCTTTCCATGCAGCTGCAACAATGTTTTGTGAGTCATGTCAGGTACTGAAGAAAGTTTGGACGTACTCTGCAGTTTTCAGCCATTGTTCGATGTTCCTGGACACCCTGGGACAGCACATTTGCATTCTTACCCCTACATTGCAGTGCCTGATAAATTGTATAAAGCTTCTAAGGATGTCCAGTCTGCAGTCCCTGGCATTACAGTTTTGTCCCCATGAGTAAATAATGGGAGTTAAAATTTGTATGCAGTTCAATTAAAGGAGAAGTCCAGCCTGAGCTCCTTTGGCTGGACTTTTCCTAAGGAGCACAGGAGTTCAATCAGTTTTGCACTCCTGAGACCCATTTACAGCAGAGAGTGGACTGAAGTCTGCTCTCTTCTGATGTCACAAAAATCAGTCCAGGCATGTCATCCCGACAATGGAAATCTGGATCCTGACACATCTCAGCGAGCAGCTGAGAGCCTGAGACGGCCGCTCCCTGCCCCTCCACAGCACTCCAGTGAGCACAGGGTGGGGGGGGGAGAGCTGCCAATTGACAGGCCATCGGAGATGTTCGATTGCTCGTTTCTCAGTGCAGAGGCGCCGGGAGACAGATGCAGCATCCACCTACGTAAGTATGATGGAGGAAAAACCCCCAAACCCATACTTCTCTTTTAACTTTGATCAAGACTCTAAAGCTGGCCATTGTATACCAGTTTTGCTTCGTGGGGTCCCTGTCAACCCCCTCCTGCATGTCATCCTTTGATTTAAAAAATTGAAGGATTCAGGCAGAAAACTGTCGACCCGAACAGTGCCTGCATCCAAACCAACAATTGGGTATTCTGACAGCTGATGATGGTGCGGATTGAAGAATCTGTTAGATCAATGTATGACTATCCTTACCAGATTAGGTACTAAACCACTGTTAATGTGAAACCATTTTATCTACAGGAAATGGCAGGTTGGCTTTGTTCTTTATAGAACTAATAAAATAAACCTGCAGGAGACCTGTTGATAACACATCATCTAGCTTTAATTGTTGACTGGAGATTGATGGGAACAAAATGAAAATGTGAATAATATTTCCAGTGAAATCATTTTTTTAAATTTTACATAAAGTAGGGAATGGTTAAAACTCCAGCCAGATATTTTTTGCTGTCTGTGGCCCTACTTTGGAGATTTTTTCCCTCACCTCCTGTCCCAGTGACAACATTACCTGCAAAATCCCTCTAAGGCTGCATTCACACCTGAGCAGATTGATTTTCTTGTGTGACAATTTAATTCCGGGAATAGACTGAAAAAAATAAATAAAATGTTTAATTACCTATACACTAGCAGCTGTTGTCACCTTGAAAGTAGTCCCATTGTGAAGCAACACACCTTTCTAGAAGAATGTGCCTCTGCAAGAAACATTCCTGGAATTTGTTTTCCGGTACGCTGTGCAATATCTTTGTCACGGCGTGCTGGATGTCCGGAATGTCATCAAATCTGTGTCCTTTAAGGCATTTTAAATTTTGGAAACGGTCAAAAGTTGCAGGGTGTGAAGTCAGGGAAATAAGGAGGTTGGTCAAGTTTCGGAATAGATTTTTGGGCCAGGAACTCATGAACACTCAACGCGTCATGTGCAGGAACCTCGTCACGGTGGAGAATCCACTTGTCAGGCTAGAGTTCTGGTCTTTTCTTCTAAACAGATCTTCTGTCAAGATTAGAGGCAACATCTTTGTGGAACTCTATTTCATTCCCAAATTCTTAGCTAGAATCTGCCACACTGTTTCCCTGTTCATGTTCAATTATTCTGCCATCATTCACACACTCAATCTTCGTTCTGAGCGCATGAGGGTTCGCACTCTGTCCACATTTGCATCAGTCCTTCGCTTTATTGGCTGCCCACTTCTTGCGTCATCGTGGACATCTTTCTGCCCCTTAAATGTTCACCATAAGCCTGTTGTAACAGAGCTGAAGTTTCACTTACACGTTTGACAATTTTCACGCAACATTTGATGTTAATCAGCGGCTCCAGATTCTGCTCACTCATTTTCCGCCAACAGCGCAACGCACACATGTATTGTTTCTTCTACTACTCTGTAAAGACTGAGTCAACTGGTCTGCGATCCGGGCACATGCAAGTTAGAATATGTCAGAACACGCTCACGACCACAGTGCTACGCCACGGAATTTATGGGAATTACATTGTCACTCCAAAGTATTTCCCCCCCCTATTATTTTTTGGAAAAAGCTGGTTAATTCTACTTTGCCAGTCTATCAGGATACTTATCATAACATAACAGAGGGTGTCCTAATAAATTTAAAAAAGGTCTGGTCATGCTGGGTGGATAGCCCTTCTATGGCTACCTCTATGGACAACTAGATGACTGATTGTGATTTTCAGGTTCCATAAGCTCCCACTTGGATCTAGATATTGCTTCCATCTCATGTCGTTGCGAAAAACATGCACCATACTACATACTATGTTGCTGTTTAGGCTGTGACTGTTTGTAATTTCCTATTTTTGTACTGAGGTATTGGCCCCTGCGAGGACAAGTTTTGCCTCTTTTTAGGTTTTGTTTTGTATTTCTATGCAAAATCAGTAAAACAGATTTTCACAAAAAAATATTGTCACACCTCATATGCGTATTTTAGAAATGTATTTCAAGCATTTTACATGTGTATTCATGCCTCAGGGTTTTTGTTTTAGCCAATGGAAAACACTAGGAGGAGGAGCTCAATTCTTACAGGCTAAAAACAAGCTGAAAAATGTACGAAAACACTTGAATCCCACATTTTCAGGCTTTCCCATTGAGGTCTATGGGGCCAAATACACCCAATTCTGCCTCAAAAGTAGCTCATATCGCTTCTGAAGCATCAGGCATCAAGCTACAGGTGCCGAATTGTCCATATGTGAACAGCTGCCACTGAAATACATGCGATTTTGAGTGTTTTGGAGCTTCTAGCTACAAATTGCTCAGGAGTGTATGGGGCTTAACTGATGCAATGGCAGTAAAAACACTCTACTGGATCTGGGTTCTTGAAAAAAAAGAAAAAGAAAAGGTGATTTTTCTTCTTTTATTCCGTATGTGTAATTGCAATACATTTTCCTTTTTTCTTGTACTGGAGTGAACTGTCCTATTACTGAAGTCATTATTTTGGATTTGTGTGCACCAATTTTTTTTACTTTCTGTGAGACCTGTGAGACCTGTGAGATCCTGTGTGGTTCGTTGTTCCCTTTTTTCAGTTTTTGTTATGTTATGTGCTGTTATTGTGAAAAAAATAGTTTAAAATGATGGAGGAGGGGTAAGATGGCGCTGCCAAGTGTATAAAAATAAATATGTGTATATATTGCCTTACAACATAACATCCTCCAAAGGCTCAGTGTAAGCTAAGATCCATAAAAACTAATGAACATCATCTATTTCAAATATAGTGGTATAATATATATTGAGTGCAAAGTGCTTATAGTGCAAAAAGTGACCATCAAATTATTTCAGTTCATAAAATTGGAGTGAACTCCTTGGAGAAACCAAAAAAATAAATAAAAAATTTCACTCCAATTTGATGATCTGAAATAATTTGATGGTCACTCTTTGCCTCCTTGCACTATAAGCACTTTATATATAGTATACCACTATATATGCCATAGGCGATGTTTTTTCCTTTTTATGGATCTTCACTTACACTGAGCACATAGAGGATGTTATGAAGTAAGGCAGTGGTCTCCAAACTGTGGCCCGGGGGACGGATGTGGCCCTTTGTTAGCCTTTTTCCGGTCCTTGGGGCACTATCTCATCCACTGGCACCAACAATTGGGCATAGGGCATAATTCCTTGCACTGACACCAAAGAAAGGGCTCAATTCCTCCCACTGACCCCAAGGATGGGACATAATTCCTTCCACTGATACACACGGACACAAATGAAAGGGCACAATTACTCCTAGAGACACCAATGATTGGGCACTATTCCTTTCATTGGCACCAACGATGGGGCACTAGTCTACCCATTGACACCAAGGATGGAGCACAATTCCTCTCACTGACGTCAACGATGGGGCACAATTCCTTTTATTGACACCAACGATGGGGCACTAATCCTCCCACTGACACCAAATATAGAGCATTGTTTACTCCAGCTGGACATCAGGACATTTTCTACTCCCACTGGCCCTACTCCGGCCCTCCTAAAGTCTGAAGGACAGTAAACCAGCCCTTTGTTTAGAAAGTTTAGAGACCCCTCATGTAAGGCATTATATACACATATTTATTTTTATACACTTGGCAGTGCCATCTTACCCCTCCACCATCATTTTATACTATTTCAACAACTCCGCCTAGTGGAGTTTTAGGGTATGCAGCAGCCACATCTATTTCTATATATACCAACCTTAGCATGGAATTAACAATTTACATTGTGAGAAAAAACCTCAATAAATATATCTTTAAAAAAAAAGAAAAACTCTACTATCAGAAACAAAAATTGTTTTTTCCTAGACATAAATTTTAGCAACAGCCTGAAAAGCTTGCAGGTTGATACTCAGTCTCCTCACTTAGGGCACCACAAAGCAGGATCACAGGACACCAAAGGTGCATTACATTTACTATTATAGTCTGTCCAGCTTTTCACAACGGTGTGTTGCATTAGAGAGCAGTATCTTGTGTCTTTTAAAAATCCTGCATGCTGTGCATTTTGGTAAAAATGCATGCTACATCACAGTCAATGGCAACACATGGGAAATACACTAAAATCACAATATGTGTTTTAACGAGGGCATTTTTTTAAAATCACATGTCCATATTTCCCACGTGCCTGCAGGAAGAAAACTGATGTAAAATGCATAAAAAAGTATCTGGAATTGCACTACTTTTTAATACATTTAAAAAACAATAATAACACATTATGTACTTTGAGGAAAACACATATGAATTTTTAAATGCAATGGTGTAAGCTGTATCTTAAAGCAAAGTCTGTATATAAGCTCAGATAATTACAGACTTCACCTTAACAACAAAAAGATTCCTTAAGAGTCACAATTAGCTGCAGGCTGATTTCCAGAATTTCTCTCCAACTTCCCAAAAAGGTCTTCTGACCCTTGAAGTGATCAAACGTTTTTTTTGTGCAATTCACAGGGTGCATCTCTTCTACGCAGCAAGCAAACTTATGTCAGTGACGAATACTGAATCATCCTTTCATCAAGATATAAAAGACAACAAACAATTAGAACAACACCAACATTGTCTTAATACTTGTCTGGACTATTCATTTATCAAAAGAGTCTTCATAGTGGAAAAGCTGTAAGGTTTCTGCAACTGACGTCTGTTCACATCTATGCTGTTCACATTATTATTATTATTATTATACAGGATTTATATAGCGCCAACATTTTGCGCAGCTCTTTACAACATGAGTGCAGACAGTACAATTACAATACAAATCAATACAGGAGGAATCAGAGGGCCCTGCTCGTTAGAGCTTACAATCTAGAAACTTACAATCACATCTATTTTGGTTCTGAAACCCAAATTGAAAATGCAGCAAGCACTTTGCCGAAAACCGAAACCGAAAATGACCGTTCTTAACAAAGGTGGTGCAAACCTTTTTCTAAGCAATTTCCACATCAATAGCTCTCTCAGGTTTGTCTTCCTGAGTAGCGCGTGTGTTTGGATCGAGCCCGCCAGGAAGCCGGAACTGCACACCGCCAATTATAGGCAGTGTGTGTATGTGCAGCTGCTGGTTGGGAAATGCCTCACTGCCTATGATTGGCGGTGTGCAGTGACAGCGTCCTGGAGGGCTCGATCCGAGCCCATCGCTATTCCCGAGTCCAACCTCTTGCTCCAGTCCTTCTTTATTCATACCACCTGCTGCTGGTCACAGGTGGAAAGAAAAACCCGGTTCGGAACCCACACTGCCAAGGTAGCCTGGAAAACCTGGACCAGATTCTGCCTTAATTTCCCACGAATGATAGAATGCAAGGTGATACAAAGCGTCCCTTAATAACCTTGCCTTTCATAATGTCAATATATATATATATATATATATGTATATATATATATATATATATATATATATATATATATATATATATATATATATATATATATATATATATATATATATATATTTATGTATATATATATATATATATATATATATATATATATATATTTATAATGTCAATCTATATAGATAGATAGATAGATAGATAGATAGATAGATAGATAGATAGATAGATAGATAGATAGATAGATAGATAGATAGATAGATAGATATAGATATATAGATATATCTATCTATATATATATATATATATATATATATATATTTTAACAATCATTATGCAGCAAAGTATAGTCTTCATGAACTCATTGTAAAGGATCACCTTGTAAAACAACCCATTTAGTTTAAAATGGAAATGAAAGGTAAAACATTTGTGTATTGATGTAAATAAAATTTACAGAAATACCTTTTTTTCCCTTTTCTATAAGGATCAAATTTCCTTTGTTCTCCGCTGCATAAGAGCTGGGGGAGAATAAGCAACAGTACACTGAGCTTCCCAGTGAAAGGCTGTTCGAGGCGTGTTTCAGGGCAAGTCTGATCATTGGAAGAGATTAACACAGCTAGAGAACTGACCATGGTGTGCTCTCTTGATTAGTGTGGTCAGTTTTTAAAAGGAAAGCAGAGGGACTGGCATGACCAACAGGGATTTCACACAAAGTATGTAATACAAAGAGAACAGAAAAGGAGGAGACTTTAGTCACGCCGCTGTGTGATCCCGGGTTGACAGCAGCTTCGTATGTAAGGATTTCATGTAACCTGTTTATTTGTTTTTATCTGCACATGCACTTTCATTAAAGATACTAGACTATGAGGATTACTTATGGCTCCTGGTGAGCTCTATTTACCACAGACATTCCCTGATGAGAAGCGTTGCTGGACGGACTTATCGTGTTCTTTCTAGCTGAATGACAGACACACACTTAAAGCGTGTTTGCTGCTGTAATGGCAGCCATCATTTCTGGTAAATGTCCACTGGGGTCTGGGGGAAGACCTCAGAACACGCTGAGGGACTATTTAGCGTCACTATAAGTGGTGCGAATGATGGTCCGCCAGTTTTGCTGTACTGGACTATGTCAAAGTTTTTTGTTTTTTTTTTCTCCTTTAACTGGAATTTTCAACACAAGTTTCTATTTGTGGCATGAAGGATTGTTTTGCAGTAACTGTGGACTGTTTTTCATTACATTGTTTGTTTTGTTTAAATTGATTGTAAACACACATAAAAAAAAAAAGACCTGCAAGACAAAGGCATAATGAGCTAGTATGCATAGCATACTAGCTCATTATGTAATAGTCACCTGAGGTAAAAAGGGGCAGCTGCGGTGCCCGTGCACAGCATCGGCCGGCGACATTTCTCCCTGGAGTTCCTTCCGGGTATCGCGGCTCTGGCGCTGTGATTGGTCGGAGCCGCCATGACATCACTCCCACGTATGCGCGTGGGAGCCGCCGGTAACTGCATACTCACTGAAGCAAATGGCATGTACGTGCCGTTTGCTTCAGTGCGCATGAGCCGATGACGTCGGCACATGCAGATACAGGGGATATCTCCTAAACCGTTCAGGTTTAGGAGATATCCGGGGTAGCTACAGGGGTAGCTACAGGTAAGCCTTAATATAGGCTTACCTGTAGCAAAAAGTGGATTGTGAGGGTTTACAACCACTTTAAACCTTTTTGGTGCTACACATTTATTTTTTATTGGTCTTATAAGCTGGGTATACTGCTTGTTTGTGTCAGCTGCCATTCTACCATTTCTGTAAACAAAGGCAAACAAAAGGGTTGCTTTAGGATTAGTTTTGGAGTTTAGAGACTGGTGTTGCAATGGTCCTGTCAAAAGTGATGGAATGATACTTGGAGGGCAGTTCGGTGTTTAATAAGCTGTTGAAACATGTTCCGGTATGAGTGAGCTGTAGGACAAGATGACTTAAGCACCATTGTTGGACACATCTTTACCAAACTAATGTATTGCAAAAAAGGTTCGACGGTTGAAGAAAATGAAACTATTTTCATTACTAAACACTAGGGGTGCACCGAATGGAAATTTTGGTGCCGAAATCCAAACCGAAAATGCAGGATGCACTTTGCCGAAAACCGAAACCGAAAATGACAATTTAAATAAAATATATTTATATTGTTATATATAATTGTATTATTATATTTGACTTATTAATTAATATCATCAGTTTAAATTAATATAAATTTATTGTTGGCCATTGCTGGCACCTTTAGTGCAAGAAAAGCTCAAGAAAAGCTCAAGAAAAATGCAGTCTGCACATCTTTTGTATCATGTCCTCAGTCTCTAATCATCTCTTGTATCATGTCCTCAGTCTCTAACCATCTCTTGTATCATGTCCTCAGTCTTTAACCATCGCTTGTATCATGTCCTCAGTCTCTAACCATCTCTTGTATCATGTCCTCAGTCTCTAACCATCTCTTGTATCATGTCCTCAGTCTTTAACCATCTCTTGTATCATATCCTCAGTCTCTAACCATCTTTTGTATCATGTCCTCAGTCTCTAATCATCTCTTGTATCATGGCCTCAGTCTCTAACCATCTATTGTACCATGTCCTCAGTCTCTAACCATCTATTGTATCATGTCCTCAGTCTCTAACCATCTTTTGTATCATGTCCTCAGTCTCTAAATATCTCTTGTATCATGTCCTCAGTCTCTAACCATCTTTTGTATCATGTCCTCAGTCTCTAACCATCTCTTGTATCATGTCCTCAGTCTCTAACCATCTCTTGTATCATGTCCTCAGTCTCTAAATATCTCTTGTATCATGTCCTCAGTCTCTAACCATCTCTTGTATCATGTCCTCAGTCTTTAACCATCTCTTGTATCATGTCCTCAGTCTCTAACCATCTTTTGTATCATGTCCTTAGTCTCTAACCATCTCTTTTATCATGGCCTCAGTCTCTAACCATCTATTGTATCAGGTCCTCAGTCTCTAACCATCTATTGTATCATGTCCTCAGTCTCTAACCATCTCTTGTATCATGTCCTCAGTCTCTAACCATCTCTTGTATCATGTCCTCAGTCTCTAAATATCTCTTGTATCATGTCCTCAGTCTCTAACCATCTCTTGCATCATGTCCTCAGTCTCTAACCATCTCTTGTATCATGTCCTCAGTCTCTAACCATCTCTTGTATCATATCCTCAGTCTCTAACCATCTTTTGTATCATGTCCTCAGTCTCTAATCATCTCTTGTATCATGTCCTCAGTCTCTAACCATCTATTGTATCATGTCCTCAGTCTCTAACCATCTATTGTATCATATCTGCAATCTTACTTTAACTTAAACACACTGCTAATAGTATTACCAAAATTTCCATTCGGTGCACCTCTAGCAGACATGATACAGGAGATGGTCAGAGACTGCAGACATGATACAAGAGATCAATGCAGCCTCACCAATGCCTGTCAGATGCAGCCTCACCAGTGCATGTCAGATGCAGCCTCACCAGTGCTCGTCAGATGCAGCCTCACCAGTGCCTGTCAGATGCAGCCTCACCAGTCTTCGTCAGATGCAGCCTCACCAGTGCATGTCAGATTCATCCTCACCAGTGCCTGTCAGATGCAGCCTCACCAGTGCATGTCAGATGCAGCCTCACCAGTGCCTGTCAGATGCAGCCTCACCAGTGCCTGTCAGATGCAGCCTCACCATTGCCTTTTAGATGCAGCCTCACCAGTGCTCGTCAGATGCAGCCTCACCAGTGCATGTCAGATGCAGACTCACCAGTGCATATCAGATGCAGCCACACCAGTCCATGTCAGATGCAGCCTCACCAGTGCCTGTCAGATGCAGCCTCACCAGTGCATGTCAGATACAGCCTCACCAGTGCATGTCAGATACAGCCTCACCAGTGCCTGTCAGATGCAGCCTCACCAGTGCCTGTCAGATGCAGCCTCACCAGTGCCTGTCAGATGCAGCCTCACCAGTGCCTGTCAGATGCAGCCTTACCAGTGCATGTCAGATACAGCCTCACCAGTGCCTGTCAGATGCAGCCTGCCTGTGCCCAGATCAGAGCAGCAATCTCCCGCTGTGTCACAGAGCTGGATTTGAATTTCCTGGCCACAGTAACAATGTCCCGCCTTCTGTGATCACGTCACACTGATCAATGTGCCGTCCATCACACAGTGTAACTGCTGCCGCGCGGACAATTCAGCTTCGTGACACACGGAGATTGTGGCTCTGCGAGGAGAGGAGGAGGGAGGGGAGGAGGAGGAAGGGGAGGATGGATGACACCCCCGCAACAGGCGACACCCGAGGGGGACCCCGCCCCTTTTTCGGTGCTCCATTATCTGCATTTTTCTTCTTTGGCAGCATGCCAAAAACACAGTTTTTTGCCGATAATTTTCAGCCGCTGAAATTTCAGTGCACCACTACTAAATACTGCAGCTGCTGTTATGTGCTATAATATATTGTAGTAGAATTAGCTACATACAGTAAAGGGCACAGTGTTCCATCAGCACCATGGGCAACTTCCCATCTGTTGACTGCATTAAAGAGAGTTGGCCTGAGTGCTTCTCCACCATTCAGGAGAAGCCTTGTATTTTTATCAAATAATACATGGCTTCCTCTGATTGGCCAAGGTGGAAATTGTGAATTTACCTGTCCGCCTTTTTATTGTACAGTAAGTATAAATATATCTGATATTGACATACTTCAAAATAAGCACAAAGGATATAAATCCACTTTGTGTGCACCAAATGCCTTTGGAATTTCAGATATTACCTTGTCAATATAGCCGTGACATCATCGCTTTGGGGTGAATAGTCTGTAGACTAGAGCTGCTTGCAGAAACTTCAGAAGGGGCGGAGATAAGACCAGTCACCCTACACATAGAGAGAGAGCAGCAGTGGCCAGATTTTTTTACAGGAAGCTCTTACACAGAGGAAAAGTTCCCCAATGGACTACTGCACCCCAAGATCCAGGTAACGATACACATACACATACCTTTTCTATTTAGACAATGTTTGCTTATCCTGGAGTTTGACTTTAAATGAAATACAGATTTATGAGAAAGTCAGACCTCAGGGCATTCAATTTGCACTCTGATAAATTCCCTGAATGGTGGCGGTGCTGAACAAATGACCTCCTGTGATCAGTGTGCAGAGGGGAAGCCACTTGCACAGGACCCAAAAGAGCATCGTGCAAGTGGCTTCCCCTCATATACATACTTACATTAACCCTGGCAGGTTGGCTCGGCTGTGCTAATCGCCGTAGGTTCATGTTGGTTCGTGCATGAGGTTCTGTGGGCGCGTGCCGATTGGCCAGCAGGGGAGCCAATCAGCGAGTCCGGCGGTCACTTCAGTCTGCTCACACAATTTGTAATAAAAACATCTTTGCCATTCTGAAGCTTCCCTCCAACCACTTTGGATATTATTTTATATATACTGTGATTCTGTACCTGAAAAACATGCTGCAGAAATTTCTCTCCACTGAGTCTGGCTGCAATCATTTTAACTGTGGGCAGCTGAAGCTGCTGCTGCTGCCTGTTCACTTCTTGGATTTACACAGACACACACCTCCAGCTCTGCAGCTCTCATTGGCCCTCTTATGACTCATCACCCCCTTCCTTCCTGGTAAACTCTCACGAGAGTGAGAGAGAGAGCTGTGCATGATGTCATAAGCCTAGTCTAATGACCAGACAAGAAACAGGAAGTGGGCTGTATAAGGTATTTACTGGCAGAAAAAAAATATTAAAAATAAATCAAATAAATAATAAAATAAAAATTTAAAATAACAAAGCCAGAAGATTTATTAGCTGGAAAGATGAAAAATGACTGAACTTCCGCTTTAATAGGAGCTCTGGGCTGGCATACAGAGGTACACAAGTACTCAGAACAGGCTCTGCCTGTGCTGGGATCCTGCCATATATGTGGAGTTTCCCATACAAAGCTGTAACCCCAGCTCTGTTTAGCTGTAGGTCTGGAGATTCCCCAGCTGAGAGCTAAATGTAAATGGGGA
Source organism: Lithobates clamitans (assembly GCA_037952925.1). NCBI lineage: Eukaryota > Metazoa > Chordata > Amphibia > Anura > Ranidae > Lithobates > Lithobates clamitans. The sequence continues at coordinate 508,952 of JBBGZY010001256.1, forward strand.
TACAGGTGATGTCATTACCCAAATATAGCAATACCCAAATTTGGGAAATGACTTATCACTGGGTGGGCAGAGACTGATGGGGAACTGAGAGACTAGTTCTCCATCAGGTCCCCTTTACTTTCGATTGACAGTGCACAACAGTGGGCGGATTTTAAAGTTGCTACTGCACTGAATGGCGGCTATGGATCCGCCCACTGTTGTGTGCTGTCAATCAAAAGTAAAGTAGACAGTGACCTGATGAGGAGCTAGTTCGGAGAGGAAGGGAACGCAGTGAGGAAGGAACTACCGGTTTTACACTCCTTCCTTAGTGCAGATATGAACTGAATTATGTACCTGTTTCTGACAGGCACATACATTGGGAACAAGCACCAACACTTAGCACTGAGTGCTGCACCCTGATGGAATTCTAATGCCGCGTACACACGACCGGACATTCCGTCAGAATAGACTCCGACGGTCTTTCCGACAGAGTTCCGACGGAGTTCCGCTGAAATAGACCTGCCTACACACGATCACACCAAAGTCCGATCGTTTAGAACGCGATGACGTATGACGGGACTAGAGAAAGGAAGTTCAATAGCCAGTAGCTAATAGCTGCCCTTGCGTCGTTTTTGCTCCGTCGGAACAGCATACAGACGAGCGGTTTTCCCAATAGGAACTGATTCCGTCGGAAAGGTTTGAAACATGTTCTATTTCTAGGTCCGTCAGAATTTTAGAAAGAAAAAGTCCGATGAAGCCCACACATGATCGGTATGTCCGGTCGTGTGTACGCGGCATAAAGTGTGTCTTTATGAATTCCCCCTACAGAGTTTAGTTTATGTTGTTTGTTTCATCTCTAAATAACTGCATGCTTTGTTATGCCATTTTTGTGGGGTTTTTCTGTTTTTTTTAAACTCCGTTTTAACTGATAACTTTAATGATTTGCAAATCTTTTACCAGACATAAAGCTAAATTTTAAGCTTGGTGTCACAAGAATGAACAAGCAAGCCCTACTACACTTGTATTTTTAAAATATAATTTTCAATTTACACTTGAAATAACAAAATGCAGAGGAAAAAAAATAGATAGAAAGAAACACTACATATGATTAATAAAGAAAAAAAAAATGTTTAGTATGTTTACCCCTTGTATTCTATTTTGAGATTTATTAGTCACAATCTTTGAGCAAACTCAGTGGCTGTATACTACTTAAGTAATCACTAGAGAGCAGCATAGCTCCAAAAATGGACAGAAACCTGGAAAACAGGACCACGTTCACTAAAAATAGCAGTTAGCTATATATACTGGACTAGTGCATTGTATGCGCCTTATCGAAAAAAAAATGTTAAAGTAGAAAACCTGGAATATGCAACATTTTCAAAAAACAGAACCCTCGTGTAACTAAGATGCCACTCCAATGGCGCAAACACACGATCGGATTTTCCGTCAACAAATGTTCGATGGGAGCCTGTTGTTGGAAATTCCAACCGTGTGTAGGCTCCATCGGAAATTTTTTTGTCGGAACTTACGACAACAAAAATTTGAGAGCTGGTTCTCAGAGTCTCCGACAACAAAATCCGTTGTCGGAAATTCCGATTGTGTGTACACAATTCGGACGCACAAAATTCCACGCATGCTCGGAATCAAGCAGAAGAGCCACACTGGGTACTGAACTTCATTTTTCTCGGCTCGTCGTACGTGTTGTACGTCACCTTGACGTTCAGAATCTCAGACATTTGTGTGACCGTGTGTATGCAAGACAAGTTTGAGCCAACATCCGTCGGAAATAAATGCCAGGATTTTGTTGTTGGAATGTCCGGTCGTGTGTATGCGGCATAAGTGTCTATTATATTATAAGTGTCGAAAAAACTGGTAAAAGAAAGATCTGCCTATAGTTTGAATAAGGTCACACTAAGGGAGGGATCAGAAATGTGTCACATATGCCTGAAATAATCTTCAGCTTTGATTGACAAATATAGCGAGGATGTAGGCAGAAAGCTAGCTATTTGTCTGCCTGGCTTTCCAGGGCACAATCATTGTTGGGAGTGCAGATCCCACAAATTAAAGCCATTTATGGGGTCTGTACATCCTCTATTTAAGGGTCAGGTGTAAAAGGAAGGAACTTCAGTCCCTTGCCATTTTTGTGGGGTGTCCCTTAGCCAGTAAAAGTTCCTTCATTATTATGAAATGATAGGACTGAGGTGTAATCTTCTAAACTAGAGTTTCAAATAAAAACTGCACTAAAACCCACCCATCACATCATAAAATTGACCCATAGTGTGGTACCTAAGCCCTTGTCACTTTGGGACGTGTTTTCAACCTGAGGGGAGCCAGGCACTTCTTCTGCAGTGCACAGATGTGATGCTGACCTCACAAAGATTACCAGAAGATCTGTCTTCCTGCCTGAGGTACCAAAAGCCTGGTATCCTTGCAGCCAGAGCATCCCAGGAATATGCCCCCCCCTCCCCCTCCCTGCATATTAATACTAGCCCATTTGTCCTTTAATGCTAGCAGGGTGTTTCAAGAGTGAACTCACCTTCTGTCACCAGCCAGTTGCTAATCAGCCAAAATATAGTGCAAGAGCTTTAGGCCTCATTCACACTGGGCGTTTAGCCCCGATGCACGAGACTAGGGCATGTAGGTGCAGGCAGAAGACACAGACACAGCATCCAGCCCCGCTGCCAGCAGCCAGTAAACGTCTATGAGAGGCTGACAGCTGCCACTAGAGTCCCTTGTATACTGGTAAAAGTGTGCATTCATTTATTAATTTTAAATAAAGAACCCCCCCCCCTTTTTTCTCTCTAATATTAAAGAAATTATTAAAATAGTTCAAGGTTAATTTTTTTGTGCCATGGCCTCTCCTTTATTAAATAGTCCCATCTAGGGATACGTTTGATAATGCAAAGCACCCCCAGTTTTCACTGTAAAGCTTCCAAGCTCAGAACAAGTCAGTCTTTTGGTTGTTCATGAAAGTAACTGATTTAGGCCTTTATTACATGGACGCTGAGGCCTGTATACTGTAAATTGACCTTTTGTTTATTGAGCTGGAACCACCAGACGCTGCATGCAGGCATGTAGGTGAGGGGGGAGTAGGTGGGTGATGGCGGACCTTCCTCCAGGTTCCCCATTGATTCTTTGGGAGTAAAGTTCTGGGTCACATGAGAGGACTACCCCCCGGGGGGTTCTTCTGGGTTACGCTAGGCATCTATATCAGAGTCAAACATGAACAAACTCTAGTAGAATAAGGAAGGAGGGGGAGGGAATGGATGGACGTAGACCTAGCTGACGCTGTACCACGGAACAGGGTCTGGAAAAGAAGTACTGAGTCACCCAATCTTGGGTGGAGTTCATCAATAGGACCTGGGCATCACTGATAAAAGAGGGGGGTTAGGGACAAGGATAGTCCCAAAAGAGGTTCGTACCTCAAAAGAGGAGTGGGAACTGTCAGCAGTATACTCAAAAATACTTTATTCAAAAATTACAAAATTTGACAGAGAACAATTACAATAGGCAACTGCAAAGGGTTAAAAGACAACGTTGTCTGTAAAAATGCACATCTCTGGGATCCCAAACACGCCAAACCATTCAAAGCAACTGCATAGACTGTCACACTTATAGTAGGATACGAATGGGGTCACTGGGGGTCCTAGGAGACCGCACTATGCACTAGCCAATGAGATGCTGCGTGCCTTAGTAGCAGACATCTAAGCCCACATAGGACAGATACATAAAAGTCATTAAACCAGTCAGGCGATTCAGTAATTAAATGCAGAATGCAATGGAGTCTCCACAGGACCAAGGATACTAACAGAAAATCGGAATAATACAGGTAATTACAATCAATGTCCAAACTGTATATGGATATGTGTATCATCCAGATGACCGGCACTCCAAACAGAATGTGAATGATAAGTGTGAGTCAATCATAACGTGGCTTTAAATTCAAACAATTCCATTAATACATAATGGTAATAACAATGTTTTCTCGTGTGTAGCCTGTCCTTAGTGTCCCCACCTGCTGGCAGTGTAACGTGGCACTATTCACTAGACCCCATATCAGGTCTAGCCAAGATTCAGGGCTACGGCAAGATGAAAAGAGGATTTACTGTTTGTTGGTAAACACAGAGCTACAGGGATGAGGAGCCATGTGGCGGACCATGCGTCTGCACATAGGCCAGACGTTTGCATTCACTCATGCTGGAACTCCTCTTCATACAGTAAACTCCCCTGATGTATTAGGTATCACCACTACCACAGCTCCCAACCTTCCCTGATTTGCTGGGATTGTCCCGGAAATTATTGTAAATCCCGGCGAATTAAAGCTATGTCCCGGAGAGGAGCCCAGTGCCAGAACAAGTAACGGTACTTGGCTCAATTGTCTTTCCTAGCAAGGGCACTCTGGCATGGGCCCCAGCAAAGTTTTTTTCAGGCGGAAAGTTCTGCCCCCTCCGGCACTGCTTACTTTTCCCTGCTTAACTGACAGCGCTATGGCCACACAGAACCCCTCCATCTAGGAGAGCAGAGAAGGGGGGGCAGATCAGAGCAGAGGAGGGAGGAGAGTGGATAAGAACAGAGGAGGGAGGGGGCAGATTAAAGCATAGGAGGGAGGGGGGTGGGGCTGCTCTTAGCCACACCACAAAAGCTCCTCTAGTCCCAACCACTTCCTGCAATCCTCCAGATAAGTTATAGCTGCTCTTTTGCAGCAGTCCCACTATGCACTCTGTACACAGCATACTCCCCAGTACAAAGCGTGCCGGACAACCCTGCACCCAGTACATAGCGCACCCAACCAGGGGCGACCCGTCCATTAAGGGCGCACGGGTGCCGCCCCCTCTATGACTAATGGATAGATTCATGTATAGCATGAATCTATCCATGGCCGGCGCTGCCACCCCCTATTCAGGTGTCCGGCCCCTTATCAGACGCTGGGCACCTGAATTCCAGCGGCGGGGGTGTTTTTTGGAAGCACCTGATTAGAGCCATAGGCTCTAATAGGCTTCAAAAAAGGTGGACTTGGAGCGCAGAGAATTGCACTCACAGTCCACCCAGATGTGTTAGAAAAGCAAATTAATATTTTCTTTTCTAACACTGAACCACCTCTACACCAATCAGGTAGCACGCGTCTAATATCCGTCACCTGATTGGCTGAAGGCACAGGCGCTCCAATTGGATGCCTAGCAGACCGAAGAAGAGAGGGGAAAGCATGGAGGACACAGGAGCCATCACCCGCTTCCTGACCCACCACTAAGATGGTGTAAGTGCCGGTCAGACAGCGGGCGGGGGGTCACAGTGGCAACATTGGATGGGCACAAATGGTGGCATTTGATGGGCACAAGTGGCTGCATATGATGGGCAAAAGTGGCAGAATTTGATGGGCACGAGTGGCTGCATTTGATGGGGCACAAGTGGCTGCATATGATGGGAACAAGTGGCTGCATTTGATGGGCACAAGTGGCTGCATATGATGGGCACAAGTGGCTGCATATGATAGGCATAAATGGTTGCATTTGATGGGCACAAGTGGCTGCATACAATGGACACAATGGCTGCATATGATGGGCACAGTGGCTGCATATGATGGGCACAGTGGCTGAATTTGATGGGGCACAAGTGGCTGCATATGATGGGTAAAAGTGGCTTCATATGATGGGCACAATGGCTGCATATGATGGGCACAGTGGCTGCATATGATGGGCGCAGTGGCTGCATTTGAGGGGCACAATGGCTGCAGTTGATGGCATAGTGGCTGCATTTGATGGGCACAATGGCTGCATTTGATGGGCACAGTGGGGCTGAAATTGATGTTTGTTTGCGCCCCCCAAAAATTTTGAGCACCAGCCGCCACTGCACCCAACAACCCTGCACTCAGTACAAAGCGCACCCAACAACCCTGGGTATAGGGTTGTTGGGTGCGCTTTGTACTGAGTGCAGGGTTGTTGGGTGCAGATGGCTGGTGCTCAAAATTACATGGTGCACCTCTCAACCCTGCACTCAGTACATAGCGCACCCAACAACCTTGCACTCAGTACATAACGGACCCAACAACCTTGCACTCAGTACATAGAGCACCATACAACCCTGCACTCAATATATAACGCACCCCTCAACCCTGCACTCAGTACATAGCGCACTCAACAACCCTACACTCAGTACACAGCACACCCAACAACCCTGCACTCAGTACATAGCGCACCCAATAACCCTGCACTCAGTACACAGTGCACCCCTCAACCCTACTCTCAGTACATATCGCCTTCCACGCTACACTCAGTACATAGTGGACTCCTCAACCCTGCACTCTGTACGTAGCACAACCCCCAATTCTCCATTCTGTAGCGCACTCCTCAACCCTGCTCTCTGTATGTAGCGCACACCTCAACCTTCCATTCTGTAGAGCACTCCTCAAGCCTGTACTCTGTATGTAGCACACACATCTCAATCCTCCACTCTGTACACAGCGTGCACCGTAACCCTGCACTCTGCATGTAGCATGATCCTCAACCCTGCACTTTGTATGTAGTACACTCCTCAACCTTGTACGCTGTTCGTATCATCCGCTTCAACTTGGCACTCTGTATGTAGCGTACTCCTGAACTCTACACTCTGTATGCAGCATACTCTTCCATCCTGCACTCTGTATGTAGCACACCCTTCCACTCTGTACTCTGTATATAGTGTACTCTTGAACCCTGCACGCTGCATATTTTATAGATACACGGAATCTTTGTTTTGTTTAACCACACCCCTTAAGCCCCCCATGGTAAGACTTTGGCCACACCCACATTTTGCAGGTTAGCTCCTGCCTTAAGTGTCCCTCATTCTGAACTTCAAAAGTTGGAAGGTATGCCACAACCACTTGCACTTTTACTCTGTGCCATTTCCATTAATTCCTTGGGACAAGGCTGAGGCCACAGTGTCGGAATACTCCATTTTAAGGCGGGCCTCCACTCTCAGAGATGGACGCACACCATGTGCACAACAGCTGTCCTCTAGTTAACTCCCGAGTCCCCTGTCAATGTACGCCACTCACTGTAGCTTGCATTTAGAAGGGACACATCCACCTGTCCAGCATTTGCCACTACCTCTCCCTGTAGCAGAATGGGCCCTACGCGCACCTAGCGCAGGCACTTGACTTAACTCTGGAACGCCTGTATCTGTGTACAGGATGGGGACCTCAGCAGTGCCAAAACGCTCTTGTTGCTATGGGAGACAGACCGCTAATGAAGAAGTACCAACAAAATCTCCCTCTCTGCAAGAGGCCGTCCTACTTGTAACAGGTACACGCTACTCACTGACTGTAAACTTCTTTTGCCCATGCCAACCATATGTAGTACTGCAATAGAATGCCTCTTTAAGTGCCATCTTCATACCCCAATGTGCCTAGTGACCCAAAGCTGGAGTCTATGTGTGCCAGTTACTTGTATTACACTCCTTTAATAACTTCAGACCAGGCAAAAGGCAAAGTTTGAAAACTTTTCTTACAAAAAGGTGAAAACATAGCAAAGTCCACATGCATGAGAAACAGTTCTTTTCCCACTATCCCAAATCCCCAAATCATGCTTATGTTCTTCCTCCGGCATGCCTGCAAAAGTAGAGTCCATGCTGGTGTCTTTGGGAGGACTCCAAGTCCCAGCAACTCCATTACATGTGGAAGGCCCCAGGACACAGGATTGTAGCAACTTTGCTAGAATCAGGACAGAGGCATTCTCCCACTCCTTGCTGGCTGTCTGCATCCTTTCCATGCAGCAGGCTGTGTGGGCTACAGGACTTAGCAGCCCCAGGTATGTTGGCAGGCTCCTCTCTGCAGGCGATCTTCAGAGATGACAGAAGAAGAAGTTGGGTGAAGGCAGAGGGACAGAGCCCTTGGGTGGTTGCTGGAGGATGGAGTTACATAGCAGCTGGCAGCCTGATTTCTCCCATATGACTGGACTCACCTGGGCAAAAGCTCCTAACTAATTTATATGTACAGGAAGGGGCAGAGCCCAGCAGAAGTGCACCAAGTAAAAGACCTGGGAAAGTGAGTTAAGCCTTTCCCTCCCTGCCGGGCAGCAGCTAACTAGCGCTTTCCAACCTGCTTACGCCTTTCCCTCCCTGCCGGGCAACAGCTAACTAGCGCTTTCCAACCTGCTTACTAGTAGGCCATGTAAGTCTATAGGGACAAAGCCACTAATTTGACAAGCATGTGGGTTAGTAGCTCGAAAGTAGACGGTGTGTATTTGAGGCCGCTCATCCGTGTGCCTGTCAAATAAGAGTCCGTTCACACTGATATATGAGTATTTTCTGCACAAAATATGGGTTTAGAACTAGCAGAAGAGCCTATAAAAAAATATGCACCTAAAACAACCTATATACATTTAATTTGGTTTAGATGCGTACAGTTCTTCTAATGACTTTAACCCCTTTGGGCCGGCACCTTCCAGCCCTTTAAGGGGTTTAGGAAGCCGGAAGACGGGGGTAAGGTTTATGATCATGTGACCGCCACGATTGGCAGTCACATGATCGGAAATCTAGCAATCACAAGCAGTGATTGTGAGCTTTACGTTAGCCACCGCAGGGAGCGCACTCTCATGACAGCTGTATACCACAAATTCCCGCAAATATGCGGCCGCTTGGCACCAAGGCCCATCTGCCGAGAGGCCACATATTTGCGTGTGGCCGGTGCCAACGGGTTAAGCTTGTATGAATATACATGTATATTTTGTCCACATTCACATGGGCGTTTGTTCATGAGGCTGGAGCCACTAGGTGCTGTGTGCAGGCAGCCCATGTAAGTCTAGGACAATATAGCAGCTGTATGGACACAGAAGCTTATCCTAATTTGACAGGCATGTGGGTGCCTAGCCTCGAACGCACAACTTCTGCGCACATTATATGCATACACACTTAAAACCTGCAAATATGTATAGCCCTGGATGCAGTTGTCCCCCCACTTTTTCCCAATGATTCCTAAAGTGCTGCATTTAGATGTGTACAAATATTTTTAAAGCATCCAAAATTCAGTATAATATAAGAGATACTAGTGAATTGGTAAACTACTAGTGTAATGCCACAATTGTGATTTCATACAAGCTAACAAATAGGATCACATTCATCATATGGAAAAAGGAGACTCTGTGCCATTACATTGTGCAAAAAACAAAAACAGATGCAGAAAATTACACCCTGTATACAGAACAAAGGAAGAATACTGTGCAGTTACTATATATATATACATATTTAGGGCTAACGCTGATCATTTATCCAAGTATACTTTACGTTGAATTATATAGATGATCTTACAGCTGGTGAGAAGAAGTACAAGTCAGTCTAACTGTTCTGTGACAGGTTGACTGGCTATTCTAGAATTTTTGGTACCAGTAGAAAATTCTACAAAACGGTGTCCCAACTCCACACCCCCCCACAAAAAACCCTGCAAGCTAGTGTAGCACCCTCCACTTAGGTAGGTGCTAGAGGTAGATTTTTGATGAGTGCAGGTAAATTTAGGCAGGCCTAGCTGAAAGCTAGACCTGTTTGTTTTGATCTGTGTGGGCTGGGAGTGGCTGAGTGTAGGCTGGTGACTCACAGATAGCATCACTTCTTGGTTACCTCCCTCTGGCTTCTAGAGGATTCTAGAAGAGAGGAGGGGAAGAGAGGTGGAGCTGTCTGAGGTGTCTCAGGGAGCCCTGACCAATCGCTAGCATGAAGGATCTGGACAGGAGGCACAGAGAGGAGTCAAGAAGGACAGCGGGAGCTAGTACTGCCGGGCAAGTCTTCAGGAGGGAACTACTGGTGTTTGCGAGGCCTGGAGGGCCGGTGAGTGACCGGCACAGTCAGGAGAACTGGCAAGGCACGCCTGAGAGGACTGGGAGTGTGCAGTCTGGGATGGGTGCAGAGCCAGCAGTGAGGGCTGTGATGTCACGGGCAGTGAAGTCGGGTAGCTGCAGCCAGTAGGGCTGGCAGGGCCTGAAGAGGGATTACTGGGAGCAGTAGTCCACCATAGGACAGCTAGCACCAAGGACTTCCTACTTCTATTTTTGCTACACTAGACCGGCCTGCAGTCCCTGCCTACAAAGGGCAATTCCTAGGGCCTGACTGAGTCAGAGTTGGGCCTAACCATGTGCTAGCTGTGCCTGAAGTCAAGTGTTGTGCAGGAGAAAGAGAGAGTGCCCCGTCCCTATCCAAGTTCAAAATAAAAACAACAAAAACAAGCATTAAGACTGTTCATTGTCTCTAAGGTAATTGAGAAGTGAATGCCAGGCTGGACAGGGTGACAGGTGGACCACAACTTTCAACAGCCCCTACGGGGATACCGCTACACTAGTAAAATTGTTTACCCTAAATTCTCTAAATTTCCAATAAAAGATGAGTATAATTACCGTCTAAAATAACAGCAAAACAGGGTTGCAGAGTATAAACTACAAAAAAAAAATAAAAAGGAACAAGCAATGGTTTGGCATAGATAAATACTTTATTTACATATCTTTGACCACTGAATGCAGCTGTGTACCCATAATAATAGCCTGACATCCACAAAAATGCTATTTTAAACATTATAAACACTACCAAAACAATGCACCGCAGGAAATGAAATTGAAATAAAAAAGCAAGCTGAATAAAGTACGATATGAAGAAATATGTTCAGCAACATCCCTTGGATGTGACTAACAAAACTTCCCAAATTTCCCCAGGTGTGTCATTTGGACCCCATTCAAACTGAGGCCGTTTTCAGTTGTTTTAGTGCTAGAAATAAAGCGCCTGAAAACTGAGTTAATTCATTGCAATGGGTGCTTCCACACGTGGGCGGTGCGCTTGTGGGACGTTAGAAAAAGTCCTGCAAGCAGCATCTTTGGGGTGGTTTGGGAGCGCTGCATACAGCACTCCCAAACCGCCCCTGCCCATTGCAATGAATGGGCAGGCGCCTGAAAAGCGCTTTGGAAGTGCTGCAACACGAGAGTATTAAACTCCTTTTTTGGGGTTAAAAGCGCGCTGCTAGCGGCTGAAAAGCGCCGCAGAGGCACCGCTTAAACAGCGGTAAAGCGCCGCTAAAATGAGCAGCACTTTACTGCGAACGCACAGGTGGCCCCAGTGTGAAAGGGCTCTTACTGTAGTGAATGTCAAAGGCAAAATTAAAAAAAACAATTCAGTACATCGCAGTACATCTCTTAAATACATTCACATTCTCCAATGTTTTATTGCTTTAAAAATCCTGCAAATAAAGACCCCTTTCACTCGGACGTTCCGATCGAGTCCACCTGTCTGTTTTTCAGCCACACCCGATCAGAACCTCCATTCTTTTCTATGGAGAGGCAGGTTAAAAGAACACATGTCCTTTTACACCTTTCAACATCCAATCTGATCTGCCAAAAGGGGACGGATGGGGATCCATTCCCCTTCCATCGAGCAGATCGGATGGCAGTCAAGTGTAAACGGACAGGTGGTCCTTTTACAGTCGACCACCCATAGAGGAGAGTGGGCTGGGTCCATGTTAGCTCTGCATAAGCTGAGTGGACACGGACCTGTCATCCACCTGCTCAGCAGGGATCAGCGGGCAGATCAGTTCAACTGTGTGAAAGGGGCCAAGGAAAAATACCTTTTGATATGCCAGAAAGCCACTGAGCTTCTTCCTATTGTGGGCTGACTGGTATCAGCCTTGCACAACTTTTTAAATATTCCCACTCTCAGATCTCCACAACATAAAGGCTTAAATATTTTGCAGTCCAATATAAGAACTAGGAGGGTTGTTTGAGATCACACTGGAAGTGTCTGGAGGACACAGGACAACTCTGAATGTCAGACATTATCATCAGATTTTTATTTGCCAAACAGATTTAACTAAATGTTTTAATACATTAAACAGCCCAAGAGGGAACACATAGGGAAAGTTCATTGTTAAAGTTTACATACATTTTAAAGCTTGTGTTGTAATGTTGGTCTGTTCCGCAGGTCTCAGCAGTGAGGTTTTCTTTATGCCGCGTACACACGGTCGGACTTTTCGTCTACAAAAGTCCAACGGACGCAGACGGACCAAAGCCGGCTGACAATCCGATCGTGTGTGGGCTTCCCCAGACTTTCAGCGGACTTTTCCAGCTGCAAATCTGACGGACTTTAGATTTGAAACATGCTTCAAATCTTTACGTCGTAACTACGCCGGACCCAGAAATCCGCTCGTCTGTATGCTAGTCCGACGGACAAAAACCCACGCTAGGGCAGCTACTGGCTACTGGCTATCAACTTCCTTATTTTAGTCCGGTGTACGTCATCACGTACGAATCCGTCTGACTTTTGTGTGATGGTATGTAGGCAAGTCCGTTCGTTAGAAAGTCTGCCACAAGTCCGCCAAAAGTCTGTCGAAAGTCTGTCGGACGGGCTGTCGGACTTTTGTAGCCAAAAAGTCCGACCGTGTACGCGGCGTTGGAGTTTTCCTGTCCTGTTCTGTCAAGAAATGGCTCGGCACAAAGTATGCTTCCTGGCACCCATAGACTCCCATGCCAGTCTACCCTTCAAACATTTTTTGTTCTGTATCTGCCAAATGCTGGTGGTATCTACACATTTATCTACCCACAGATACACATATGCCCTACCAATCCTCATTGAAGATATCTTTTGGCCTGAGCCTACTGACCCCAGGGTCTTAAAGCACAACCTGATAGCGAGTATTAAGAAATGCATCTATAATGTTTGTGTATTTAAAAATGTAGTATATTTTAAAGTTTCAGATATGCAAAATGTAATTTTTAATATAGGCTGTAAAGAAAATTATGAGGGTCTTCATGCGCTTATGGGGTTGCGCCATTGTAAGCCTGAAAGAATGTTCTCACTGTGCCAGGACTGAGGAAGGGAAGGTATGCCGCTATACATGTATTCATGGTTATATGTTTTCTGTGTGGCGAAGCTATTATTTTTATTTTCTTATTGCAGCCCTGGCATTTTTTCTGTAACATTTCACAGACATCTAGAAGAAGTTTACAGTCTATGAGCCCTATCATAGTCGTACCCATATGCACACAAACCTTTGTGTCTGTTTAGATGGAAACAAGTATGTTTTTTTGGGATTTTATGAGGACAGTAATTGGAGCATCTGGAGGAAATCCCCTGAAAAACAAACAAAACGCTCCACGCAGAACACGTCCTTTTTAGGGATTAAATCCAGTACATAGTTTTGCAAGATAAGAGGACAAGCAATGGAACCACCAAACAAATGATAAGAAAGATACTTCTATAATATAGGATGTAACATTAAATGAAACCAGTAGTGAAGATGTATTAAAGCTGTCATCGCTAACCTCTGCTTCTGAAAATAATAGTTCCCTGGCTACGTCAGGTTGAAAACAGACACTAGTCCATCTAGTTCAGCCAATAGAAAAAATAAATAAATAGAATACTGTACATAAATAGAAAACCTTCTTATACAGAATCCTATACCAGGATAATAATCCTATAATCCAGAGAAAGGCAAAAAACCCTTTTAATTTAATTTGGTCCAGTAGGAGACTAAAACATTTCATCCTGATCCCTGAAGGGTATGCTAATATCCAGTTATATTTTGTGCATTTAAGAATGCATCTGCTGGCCAGAACTAGCCCTTGAGGGAGCCTATTTCACAGCTCTTACTGTGAAGAAGCCTTTTTATATGTGGAAGTTAAAACTCCTTTCCTCCCTATTGTCCTTTTTAATGGCCTTAAAGTGAATAACTCTACCTCAAGTTCACTATATGGAGCACATACAGTGCCTTGAAAAAGTATTCACACCCCTTGAAATGTTCCATATTTTGTCATGTTACAAGGAAAAACGTAAATATATTTTATTGGGATTTTATGTGATAGAGCAACACAAAGTGGCACATAATTGTGAAGTGGAAGGAAAATGATAAATGGTTTTCAATGTTTTTTACAAATAAATATCTGAAAAGTGTGGCGTGCATTTGTATTTAGCCCCCTTTACTCTGATACCCCTAACTAAAATCTAATGGAAGCAATTGCCTTCAGAAGTCACCTAATTAGTAAATAGAGTCCACCTGTGTGTAATTTAATCTTAGTATAAATACAGCTGATCTGTTATTCAAAGTCCAGACCAAAATCCAATTGAGAATCTGTGGCAAGACTTGGAAATTGCTGTTTATGGATGCTCTCCATCCAATCTAACAGAGCTTGAGCTATTTTGCAAAGAAGAATGGGAAAAAAATGTCACTCTCTAGAAGTGCAAAGCTGGTAGAGACATCCCCAAAAAGACTTGCAGCTGCAATTGCAGTGAAAGGTGGTTCTACAAAGTATTGACTCAGAAGGGCTGAATACAAATGCACACCACACTTTTCACATATTTACTTGTAAAAAAAATGTTGAAAACCATTTATCATTTTCCTTCCGCTTCACAATTATGTGCCACTTTGTGTTGGTCTATCACATAAAATCCCAAGAAAATACATTCACGTTTTTGGTTGTAACATGACAAAATGTGGAAAATTGCAGAGGGTGTGAATACTTTTTCAAGGCATTGTCTTTATACAGGGTAATCACATCCCCCTTATTGGCTCTTCAAAAAAGACAATAAATTCAGTTCAGCTAATCATTCCTTGTAGATAAGCTCCTCCATGCCTCTTATGAGTTTGGTTGCCATTCTTTGGACCTTCTCCAGCTCTCTAGACCTGAAGGTGTTGGCTGTCATTGTGATATACTGTAATGGGTTTAGTACTTTCTAGGCTCAGAAATGAAACTAATATTTAGATTAGGAGTTTTTAATTTTTTTCTCTGACTTTCCTAATCTGTATGTTTATGGGTCTTTATCAAGCAAATTAGTGACACAATAATCTGCAAACCAGGCTGTGTCTTCTTTTGCAAAGTCTCTGCGACAGGTTCATAGACCTTTGGGTATGTATTCCTGGGCAGCCAAGTGTAACAGTTTGCAAAGTTCCAAAACATATTTATCACTGAACATAAAATGGATTTCCAATATAAACAGGCACATAATTAGGAAGTGGTCAGGGTTAGTTTTCATTCAGCCACATGTGCAGATTTGTGAAGGGAAGCAAAAGGAGTTGATGACTGTAACCTTCTAATAAATCAAGTCTCACAATAAGTCTCACTGCTCCTGTTTAGCATTGTTTTTCCTCGCAACATGATTGATAAATGGTCTCTTAGTGTATTGTAGCGAGACAAGTGTCATCTTTAGAGGTGGAGGTCAGCAATGGCAACTTCCAATTTTGGAGCAAACTGGATCATGTTTCATAGGGTTTTGTATCCATCCTCAGAATCAACTGTGGGTATAGGACTGTGTATATGGAGACTTTCTACTTCCTTATTTTACTATTGGATAAACTAGATGGACTTGTGCCTTTTTTTTCAACCTATGTACAGTACAAGTGTATCTAAACCCTAATATGAAGCCCATTGACAATGCACTATTTTGGAAGTAGCCCTGAGCTACCCTCTGTTCAAAAACCAGTACTATAGCATATTTATCATACACTAAAGGCAGGATCAAGCAAGAGGTGAAATTACTATTTACATCCATTCTCTATTTATTCTGATGGAATCCTTTAAAGCACATGTGTCAAACATAAGGCCCGTGGGCCGAATCCGTCCCTCCGGAACATTTCATGTGGCCCTCACACCCAGGGCTTTTTTTTTAGCTATTCCGCCACCTCTGGCTCTTGCCCTCCACTCCCTGCTCACTACTGTCACTTGTAAACACAGAGGTATTCTGTGTATACATGGACAGCTTTCCTCTTGGTGGCTCTCAAAGATCCCTGCCTGCCTTGCCCGGGTGCACAGATGCCAACCAACGATTTCCCTGCAAGGGAGAGAGGCGGAGTGACCTACTCTGCCGGAAGGTACAGTATAGGTGAGCTGTGAGGAAGCTTTGGGGGGATGGGGGGGATATGCAGGCTGTACAGGGAGATGTGTGCAGAGGTGGGGGATGGGAAAGAGTGTTGCAGAGGTCAGAGCCGAGGAGGGGTGGAAGTGAGATGTGGACAACCTGTGAAAGAAAGCCTAAAGATAGAGAGCCTAAAACCTGAACTCTGTACGTGGCGCACCCCTAAACCCTGCACTCTGTACATAATGCACCCCTAAACTTTGCACTATGTACATAGCACACTCCTGACCTCTGCATTCGTGCACATGCTGCACAAATATCAAGACAATGCTTCCTGTACATCTAAGTTGAGAAAAAAAATTCTCTATTTTTCAGACATATCTGCTCCAGTAGTTGTCGTTTTTCTATTTATCACAGACCAAAATGTCTTCACCAAAAAACAGGTATCACTCGACAGCGAATAACCCAGCTAGATCACTGACATCAGTGCTCTCATCAAGATGCAAGGCTAAATAAGAAGAGAATTTCAGTGTACAAATGAGCTGATTCAAAATGTCAGTTACACAATGTAAAATTCAATTTATTCCCTCATTAAAAAGTGTCAGTTCTTTCATTTTTGTGGCTTCCTTGGACCCAAATAACATAGATCAACAACAGGATGTTTTACATTTTTACCAGTTGAGTCACTCTCTCCTTCGCTGTCAATCCTTCGATGTCAACCAAGGACTTGTTCCGGTCTCTCAAAAGAGATCTGCGGTGGATTGAGAGAGGTACAGGAGGGTCTGACAGGCGCTGCCTACTCCTGAAAGCCTTTTTTTTTTGCCAAACTGTATTTTTTAACAGGAATAGATACCATAAATATGAACCTAGCATTTCACTTAAATGGGTTGCGTTCGGTAGCAGCATTTCCTGCCGAATGCAACTGAGTATTCCTTTTGCATGTGTGGAAAAACCCTGTCCAGCTGCCTTTACAGCGTAAAGGGGGTTTGGTCAGGGGACATTAAAAACGCAGCTCAACTATCTTTTTTTTTTACCATTCCCTCACAGCAAGTGTAAACTATCCCTTAAAAAGATGTAATTGCTCTGGTCTTTTTATATGATGCTTATTCATCCTTTCTAAAAAAAAGAAAGGGGTTTATCTAGAAAAGTGACTGCAGAAAAAAGACCGAGTAGTCCATCGAGTCTGCCCGTTTTTTTGTTTTATTTTTTATTTACCTTTTTTTTCTGAGTATAGATCTATGTTTGTCTCAATAATGTTTGAAGTCATTTACTGTTGACTGTCTCACTACCTCTGCTGGAAGTTAATTCCAAGCATCAATTACCCTTTCAGTAAAGTAATACTTTCTAATATTAGTTTTAAACTTTCCTCCAGTTAGTTTGAGGTCATGTCCCTGTGTTCTTGATTTTGGTTTCATATTGAAAAAACTGCCCTCCTGAACCTTATTCACCCCCTTGATCTATCATCCCTGCATGTTTTTTTTTTTTTCAAAATGTATTTTAAAGACATTTCACATCATAATTAGGAATTTGGTTTGTGATCTCATCAAAAAAGCAGAAACCATATTTCAAATATTCTTGTTGGCAATATTTTATTGCATGTGTCTCAAAATAGGAATGTGTACTAGTTGTTCTCTGTGTTTATCCTTACTGCTCTCCAGTTAAAAAAAAAGGTGTACTATAGCTTCCAGTAATGAAAAGTGATCTATGAAAGGAGGAGGGGGCCAGAAAGGGCTGGCATAGCCAGCTCTCTTGACGCTCAGGCCCCTTAGCTCGTATTAATACCTGCAGCCTCAGAAAATTATCACTAAGGGGGTGATCAGAGGCCTGAAGACCTCAACATAGGCTGGCCATATGTGATACAATTTTATTGTACAGTTTACTCTTAGATTTACCAAAACCAAGTAATATGAGGGCAAACCTAAACACTTTCAATTTGTATGCAATCAGATAGGCCCTTGCACTGCATAGTTGAAGGCAAATCTAAAGAAAATTGAACAGCGGTGCAGGGGCGCCGTCACCCCATCCATATGTACGGCCCTCTAATCTAGATTCGGGGTGCTGGACGCATGGATTTTAATGGGTTTTTTTTTAAGCACATGATTAGAGCCAGAGGCTGGCCGAGCAGGGGAGTGGTTGTTTGCTGCCCCCCCCCCCCCCCCCGAAAAAGAAAAAAGAAAACAACAGCCACCTCTGAAATTGAATAAGAAAATTGGATAATGCAGCCCTCAAAATTCCCACTCACCTGCTTGCATTTGGAGAGTGGCAATAAGCATTTGGCGAGTGGAAATAAGCTAAAGGCGAGTGTGAAGCAATGCGGCCTTTTTTAAAGGGCATCAGAGTGGTCCGGGGGACAATTGTCTCCCTGCCCCCCCCTGGCCTGCTCTGATGCCCTGTAAAAAAAGGCTGCAATGCTTCAATGCAATGCCGGGAAATTGAATCAGTGTGCTGTCTATCATAGGAGCCAGTCCAGAAGGTGGGACTTTGTTTGACAGTGGCCGGCGTTTCAAATCCAAGCAGTGTCACAGCGGGAGTTCCTCTCTCTGTGTCATCCGGCCAGCTCTCCTTTCAGATTTCTCCCTGTGATAGGCTGCATTGACGGTCACTGATGACGCTGTACTGATGGGCACTGATAGGCTGCATTGGTGGGCACTGATGGGCAGTGATAAGGCTGCGGTGATGGGCACTGATAGGCTGCACTGATGGGCGCTGGTAAGGCTGCATTGATGGGCACTGATAAGGCTGCACTGATGGGCTCTGATAAGGCTGCACTGATGGGCATTGATAAGGCTGCACTTATGGGCACTGATAGGCTGCACTGATGGGTACTAATATGCGTTACTTTAATATTGTTAAAGTTGTTGTTGTTAATATTTATTTTTGTAACTTAATTCTGCATAAAACATTTAACAGTGTAAATTTATGAGATAATTTACAAGAGTGTATTTTGGGGCGGAATTAGGGCCGGGGCAGGGTAGGAATTGGGTGGGGCAACTGGTGGCGAGTAACTCTTAAGGCCTGGCTAGTAGCTCAAGACTTGAAATTTTGAGCCCTGGTATATTGTATGGCCAACTTACATCTGCAGCCAGCCAGCAGCACAATGGACACTTCACATTGATTGTAAGTACTGTCCCTTTCACTGAGTAAAAAAAAAAAAACCTAAAAACTAAACTAAACTAAAATTATATATCACGGACAACAATGTCTAACAATCACATTGTGACCCATGCACAATTCGCTGTTGTTGCAACCAGGGAAACAAGTTGATAACCCCCTTTATTGAAATTAGCCCTCGAGCCACTCTCTTTCAAAATACTTGTCCATCCAGTTTAAGGTACGTAAATGCCTGGTTAACTAGTCCTGACGTAATGGGTCAAAGCTGTTTTATTATTTCTTTGGCAGCTAAAACCAGCAATTACCCACTATAAAAAAGATAATCTACTTTTGTCAATGAGTAATACAGTGTAACCATGTAGCAATGTAATAATGGCCACTCACAACCCACAGTTTACTACCCTGTTCATTTTTTTTTTCATCAACAGTCTTTGTATTGCATTAGATTCAGTAATGGTTTAAAACATTTGGGATGCGTGCCATTAGTGGAACATTGGGAACACACACTGAATATACTTTAGGATCAGCTACAGGAGCCAGATACTACAGGAAAGCTTGTAAAATATTAACAGCAGATGACTTTAGTTGGCAGGATTCACATTGGATAATGGCAGTGAAGTTAGTGGGACATGTCATTTCTAATAGTACAGTTGGTACTCGCTGACACTGCAAAGTTGGTAAAGCTGCTACAAAACTGAGTTTGGAAACACTGGTCTAAAAATGATCTGAGACTGAAGTCCAAATGAGTAGATCATTGCATGGCTGTTCTCAATAAATATTAGCAGTTCCTCAAAGTTTGATAATACATTTTGATATTACAATTTGATAAAGTTTGATAATACATAATAACTAGCATGGTAATGCCTTCACAAAGAGCAGTTGCATATATGTGGCCCCATAGAGGGGACTGCATGGAATCTTGTGGGGCTGCATATATGCGTACCTGTGTCAGCAAGAGTCCTGGGCCTCATACTAATGATCAGGATTCAGGAGGCCCAGTTTCTGATCACTTGATCGCTGTTTGGCTATCACAGTGATTAGTGACTGTGCAGGACACCTCTGTGTGTATTTTATTACAGCAGTGGGGTGTTTTTGAAGCACCTGATTAAAGCCATAGGCTCTAATAGGTTTCAAAAAAGGTGCACTGCGAGCGCAAACCATTGCGCTTGCAGTACACCCAGGTGTGTTAGCATAGCAAATTAATATTTGCTTTGCTAACACAGAACCGCCTCTCAGCCAATCAGGAGGCCCGGATGTAATACTGGGCACCTGATTGGCCAAAGGCAGAGGCGGTCCCATTGGGGCCAAGGAATACAGGAAGAAGACATGCACTGAGGAGTCGGAGGACACAGCGTCCATCACCGTGCTACTGTCCTACAGATTGCCGCCTGACCAGCTGCCTGACACAACACCACGATGGGGTAAGTGCCAGGCAGATGGCAGGCGGGGAGGCACAGTGGCTGCATATTGTGGGCACAGAGTCTGCATATGATGGACACAGTGGCTGCATATAATGGGGCACAGTTGGCTGCATATGATGGGGCACAGTTGGCTGCATATGATGGGGCACAGAGCCTGCATATTATGGGCACAGTTCTCTGCATATGATGGACACCGTGTCTGTATATGATGGGCACAGTTCGCTGCATATTATGGGCACAGGTGGCTGCATATGATGGGCACAATTGGCTGCATATCATATGATGGGCACAAAGTCTGCATATGATGGGCACAATTGGCTGCATATTATGGGCACAGATGGCTGCATATGATGGGCACAGTTGGCTGCATATGATGGGCACAGTTGGCTGCATATGATGGGCACAAGTGGGTGCATATTATGGACACAGTTGGCTGCATATTATGGGCACAGGTGGCTGCATATGATGGACACAGTTGGCTGCATATTATGGGTACAGGTCGCTGCATATGATGGGCACAGATGGCTGCATATTATGGGCACAGTTGGCTGCATATGATGGGCACAGTGGCTGCATATGATGGGCACAGTGTCTGCAATTGATGGTACAGTGAGGCTGCAATTGATGTTTTTGTTTCAGTATTTTTCTGAATTTTTCAGTTTGTTTGTACCCCCCCCCCAAAAAAAAAATTTGAGCACCAGCCACCACTGCCTTTCTATATATGCCATTCTTATCTATGCAAATACTTAATTGCTAATCTCAAAAAACCTTCTAGCAGAGAGAGAGCAATAAATGCCTGTTTCTAAATGCCATGGAATCCAAGACAACCCTGGTGGCTAAAATTAGCTTGCTCTATTAAAATATGGCCTATGTCATTTCATTTGGGTTGTTCCTTACTACACAGTGCACAACAAACAAGTCAAATTGAGCCATTTTATCATACATTAAATCCCCCTTATATTCGATAATCAAGTTAAACTGCAAGGACTAAATAATCTAATTTCAAGAACCAGCAGCCTATCCTATATGTATAAATATGAATTGATGGTAACCCCTCTTTATCCTACTTTATGTAACATTAACAAGAAGAAATCCATGTAAGGAAAAGAAGAGTAAATTTGCAGACTGTGAGACTCCAATATAATAAACATTTAAATTATATAGTCTATGTTTTTGCTCCGTCTACAGAGCATCTTAGTGGACATGTACTACTGTAACTATTATGTATTAAAGAGTAACTAAGAATCACAATACCTGTTTTAGCCTTTCTCCATTCATAACAGTTACTTTTTAAGCCACGTCCAGACAAAACGTTATTTTGTTCAAATTGGTTATTACTGAAATACAAACATCTATTTAGGGAATAAATGAAAAGGTAGCACCCAGAATCTGGTGCATGGTAGCCAATCAGCTTGTTCAATTAAGCTTTGACAATAAAACCTGGAAGCTGTTTCAATGCAGAGCTGCACCAGATTTTGCACGCTCGAGTTTAAAGTGGCGTTCCACCCAAAAAAAAAAAAAAAACTACATTAAAAATCCTTAAAAAAAATACAAAAAAACCTGTGGATATATATATATTTTTTTACTTACCTCTAAATGCCTGTTGCTAGGGGGTCCCTCGTAGTCTGCCTCTTCCATTGCCTGGGCTGGTAACATCACTTCCCCCTTGGCACAGGAAGGGCTCAGCTCTGCTCCCTCCCTTCTGTCAATCACCTGGGACCCATTACAGGTCCCAGGTGACTCAGCAGCCAATCACGGCGCATGGCGCTGCTCGCGCATGCGCAGTGGGTGCCAGGCTGTGAAGCCACAGCCCGGCGCCCACAGTTGCAATGCCGGCACCGCTGAACGGAGGGGGAGAGAAACGGGGCTTCGATCCCCCGCATCGCTGGACCCTGGGACAGGTAAGTGTCCAATTAAAAGTCAGCAGCTGCAGTATTTGTAGCTGCTGACTTTTATTTATTTATTTTTTTTTTTGACTGGACCTCCTCTTTAAGTAAATCCCCCTCAGTGTATAGGGAGTATATCCCAAGCATGAAACAAATCATAGTGCATTATGAACATGTCATAGTGGAGCTTAATCTGTGCTTTGAAATCAATAATAATAAAAAAAGGTCATGAGTATTACTGGTGGGATATTGGCTTGTATATAGTATATTATTAGATGATGAGATGTGGATGGAGATGTTCTCTGTGTGGAGATGGGGGGGGGGGCTAAAAAAAGAGAGCAGTGGAAAAAGCTGGGTTGAAGAGAGAAAAATAAATAAAAAGAAGGAAGGAAGAGAAAAAAAAAAGGAGGGTAGAAGAAGAGAGGGGTGAATTTTAGGAGAAAGGGGTAGTGGTCTCTGCCCGCCACTGGTTGCCAGCACATCCTCTGTGGAAGAAACATTTTATAACTTGTCAATAAGTCAGAAGGCGTTTGGGAAAAAGGAATCTGGGAGCGTCCAATGTTTATGTTTGTGTTACAAAGCCAATCAATGATTCTCATGAATTGAGTTGCTTTTTAGTAAAACATCGTATTTAGTTCTGGATAGTCAGAAAAAGTAAATATTTTTATTCCTGTCCATTGGGGAGCTTACTCATATCCTGTCCCTCTGACCTGCCTGTGGCAGCAGGACAAATTAAAAAGAAGGGAGTAGTCATCACGGTGACAGATAGTAGAAAAAACCTGGTGAAGGTTCAAACATTTCCCCAGTTTACAGAAATAGCTTTTTGCCACTTTTTATTGCCACAGAAGAGATTTCTCCCACAGTTTGATGTATGTGAAATTGAGGAGAGAAAATTAAGGATGTTGTTGTTTTTTTTTTTTTTTTATCAAGTTTTGTTTATTAATTTTAAGGTATAAAAGGTATAGCACAGTACAGAACAAAAAACAACTGAATTGCATGGTGCTAAAGCGCTGCATTTTCCGTTACGCAGGGGTGCCATTATGAATTAAAGGCACCCCTGTGCATCTGCTAAAGAGTAGCACATTTTGTCACCTGGGTTGGGAACCTGGAGCGATTTGAACATGGGTTCCTGACCCACATACACTATATTACCAAACGTATTGGGACGCCTGCCTTTACGCACACAGGAATTTTAATGGCGTCCCAGTCTTAGCCCGTAAGGTTCAATATTGATTTGGACCACCCTTTGCAGCTGAAACAGCTTCAACTCTTCTGGGAAGGCTGTCCACAAGGTTTAGTAATGTGTCTAAGGGAATGTTTGACCATCCTTCCAGGAGCGCATCTGTGAGGTCAGGAACTGATGTGGAAGAGAAGGCCTGGATTGCATGCTCTGCTCTAATTCATCCCAAAGGTGTTCTATCTGTTTGGGGTCAGAACTGCAGGCCAGTCATGTTCCTCCACCCCAAACTCGCTCATCCATGTCTTTAAGGACCCTGTTTGTACACTGGTGCTCAGTCATGTTGGAATAGGAATGGGCCATCTCCAATTGGATGAGCGAGTTTGGGGTGGAGGAACTTGACTGGCCTTCACAGAGTCCGGACCTCAACCCGATAGAACATCTTTGGTATGAATTAGAGTGGAGACTGCGAGCCAGGCCTTCTCTTCCACATCAGTGCCTGACCTCACAAATGCGCTTCTGGAAGAATGGTCAAACATTCAAATAGACACATTCCTAAACTTGTGGACAGCCTTCCCAGAAGAGATGAAGCTGTTATAGCTCCAAAGGGTGGGCCAACTCAATATTGAACCCTACGGACTAAGACTTGAATGCCATTAAAATTCACGTGCGTGTAAAGGCAGGCGTCCCAATACTTTTGGTAATATAGTGTATGTGTGAACCAAGAGTAAGTGGGAACCATATGACCGTCCCTGCCTAGAAATCTTTATTCCCCCCTTCCATCACTCTCTCTGTTTAGCCATCTACTTGGCGATCCTAAAACCATTCTTGGAAACATTTTCAAATGTGATGGCTTAGAAGAAATAATGCTATTAAAATGACTTTATTTTCTTTTTTTTTGTTTACAAACTTTTATTAAGTATATCCATATAGTACTACCAACACCTAGATCCCCACATATTCTTGAAGCCCAACTCTGAGCAAAAACCTTTTTATTCCAGAGTTGGACTTCAAACCTCTCTGGTGAAATATTCTGAAATAATCCGGAATGACACAAAATCTAGAGATTCTACAACAGTCTTTTTCCAAACCTAAAACAAAGGAGGAATATGATTGCCAGCTCCATCTAGTGGGTATAATGCGCTTTTTCCCCCTTGATTGAGGTATCTCAGTTAAAATACCGCATTATGACCACTAGACAATCATAGAAAATCATTGTATTAAAAAAAAAAATTATAATAATAATTCAGAATTTGTCAAGAATGGGCAAATGCTTGTCACAATCGTCCAGTGAATGTTTTATAAACTGATTCCATAGTACCCTATTTTATACAGCTTCATCCTAAATAATGTTGCCATGATAGAAGTATGTTTCACTTTTTATATTGTTTGATATACAGTAAATTTTGGGCCAAATATGTCTCTATACTTTTTACAATACAAAACATGGCACCATGTCAATTTAAACAAAATAGAACAATACACAGAGTAGAGGGAGGGAGGGGGAAGAAGCACTGGATACAGTTGTTAAATCCATACACCAGGTCATGCTTTCTTGCTATAAGATGCCACTTGTCTTGCTATACCATGCAACTTGTCCCCAGGGGAGACGGTACAGAAACTAGGTGGGGTGAGAAGACAAATGGAAGATATGTAACAAATGTTGTAAGGCCCCAAGCACTGGTTCTTACATTTCATTCGTAGAAGATGTAGTACCACTTTTACTTTCACTACCATAGTAAGGGTCCTTTCACACAGGCGGTCCCCTGGCGGACTCCGCTTTGCTCAGCGGGGGATCAATCCGCTGATCCCCGCTGAGCAGGCGTATGACAGATCCGTCTCCGCTCACTGTGCTGAGACGGACCTTTTAGAGCCCCCGCTCTTCTCTATGGGGAGATCGGATGGAAACGGACCTCCTGTCCATTTTTATCTGATCCCATCCGATCTGCCAGACGGAAGGAAAATAGGGTCTCCATCCATCTGGATTTCACAGACAGGACCGGATAGCAGTGGGTTTCAGCGGACATGTCACCGCTGACATCCGCTGCCCCACAGGAGTTAATGGAGGCTCCGATCAGGTCAGCCTGAAAAACTGACAGGCGGACCTGATCAGGATGCCCATGTGAAAGGGAATTAACACTGTACTACTCTGGGGGGTTGATCGGGGATATTTTTTTTTTTTTACACTTTGCTGGGTTACATTTATTATAGCTGTGATAACTAGTAATCTGTGATTGGCTACAGCTAATAACATGGTACAGGTTGATGTGATTGGCCCAGGTACCATGTGATAGTTGTGGGTCAATCACACAATTGCAGCATAGGAAACACAGCTGTTATGAATGCTTTGTTGAAATTGTGATCATGTGATCATGTAGACACAGTGCACAGTGGACACAGTGGTTGCGGGAGCGGTACGCTGTCCACACCAAGGGGCAGACAAGTGTGCATGTGGCAAGTGATGTATGAGTGAGTTGATTGGTCATGGGCTTCAGCTGTAAAGTTGAGTACCCTATATGTGTTGTCTCTAACCTCTTGTGATTGAATGAAGCCCACCTGGTTTCAAATAATCAATAGGGTAACATAGCATTGAAGGTAGAGGGCAATCATCTTAGCAAAACTGTTGCCATTGATGGTAATAAGAAATATTGGCCTGTAGCTACCACAGTTGGTCAGGTCCTTCCCCAGGGTTGGGTATAAGAGTGATTTGGGCAACAGGCATTTGAGGTGGGATGAGGCTATCCAAAGAGACTAAGTTAAAGTGCCTTAAGATTGCAGTAAGGGATTTCCTCAATATTTTAAATACTCTAGCTGTGAAGTTGTCCGGGCCTGGCCATCTGTTCAGAGGTTGACTAGCAAAGATGCAGAAGATTTCCTCAGATGCAAATGGGAAATCCAGATGAGAGCAAACTGCTGGAAGCAGCGTAGGAAGAGCATTTACTTGTTTTTAAAGTGCAATTTTTTGTTTAAGCAGATCTAGGGAAAGGTGAGAACATTTGTTTTAAATGTTGTAGAGGTTAGAGTAGAATGAGTGGAAGGCTTGCCAAATCTTGATCTGTTTGAATACGTATATTAGAAAAGTATGAGGGATGAATGTGAGGCAATTATGACACTACAAAGGTACCATCCCATATCATTTACCGAATAAGAACAAAATAGGGTGGGACTTTACATACCTTGCAGAGTCTAGTAAATATGCATACAAAAAGGTTTAAAAAATAAACAAATCTTTAATTTCCATATACAAATGGTTAGCTTTAAAAAAGTTGAATACAACTGATTAAAACCATAGTTACTGTAAATCTGTCCAGGATGCTCTGGTCCTGGCTGAAGAATCGAGAAAATTGGCCAAGAATCGAGAAAATTAGCCTACGTGTTTCGCTGAGAGTCCCGCTTCATCAGGGCCTTAGATTGGAGGACAAATTTGTACATATACTGTATATGTGTCAGCTGATCCGGTGGAGGAAAAGCCTGGCGAGCCTGTGGGGATTCGTTCCGTGCCCCCCCCCCCCCCCCAAAAGAGGGAACAGTTCCCTTAAACAATCAAAAGGAGCCAAAACTAGGTCAAAAGAGTATCCCAAGTTACAGGAGGCAAACTTGAAGAGTGAACCAAGCCACACCTATGCTTTTGCTTATCTTTGCAGCATAGATGGAACCGTGAAAAATCTATATTAACGGCTTACTGGGTGTGCATGCTTCATCCGTCTGTGTCTTCAAATGAATGACCAGCCACCGTAAAGTCCCACCCTATTTTGCTCTTATTTGATAACTGTTTGAATACGTAGCGTTGGGCTGTTTAATATATATTGTGTTCCACTTTTTACAAAAGAGGCATTGGAAAAGCTAAATGGGCCGGAATCAGCCATTCAATTACTTGGAATCTCTATGGGAATCTTGATGTTTCCACAGACTGACATTGTTTGATGTGGTTGTATGTTTGTCCAGACAGTAAAAATAGCACAACTGCATTAACTCTGTTACTGCTGAAGGTGGCTAGAATACACAGAGGAAAATTACACGGTTCCCTAGAGCTTTCCTGAAGCGTCTCAACATGAGGTCAGTTGAGGGGATTGTATTACTTCCTCATAGAAAATGCACTTGAAGTTAAACGAAAGATAAAGCTTTTTTTTTTTTTGAGAGGGATTACAACACCTGTCAGGCTTTTACTTCTGTCCATGTCCCCGTTTCTGCCTCTCTTCCTTTTGCATTCAGTTCGACTTTAAAGAGATAATATAAATAACTTATTTTTTACAAATATGTGATCCAATAAAATCAGGCACTGGATCCTAAAAATATTTCCAGGATGCTAAGAGAATGGCAGATCTCTCATGGAGAGAAACTGGCAAAGAGAGGTCTGCCAGCCCCCTTCTAGATCATTAAGTTTTGGGGAATAAGCAAACCATACAGTCATGTGACTAAATAACCTGACATCAGCTATAAATCCCACCCTCCACCGATTCCCCCCCCCACCAAAAAAAAACAATTAAATTGTGCATTGCAATAGCAATAGCATTGAGGTTGGCTTGTGTGTTAAGTTGGCCATACATTATACAATTTTCTTGTAAAATGTTCCTTTAGATCTACCAAAACCATATAATATGAGGCCAAACCTAAACACATTCAATTTGTATGCAATCAGACAGGCCCTTTCAGGAAATTGAACAAGAAAATTGTATAATTTATGGACAGCTTTAGAGACATCATGTAAGGATGTTATTACACTACATAGCTTGTAATCTGCAAACAGTGAAATAGTGCTTTTAGGCTGGGTTCCCACTATTGCGATACAATTCTTGCACCAATTTCACAGTTCGCACTGTGATCTGCAAACCGATCTGGGGGTATCATTAACTTTGTATTCACATCTGCAGCGTTTCGCCTAGACAGTGTGGACATGCGATACGGGAACCCGCACAGGAATCGCGCTGGTTCCCGCATCGCCTATGTCTATATCATTTAGAAATATATTAAAAAGTAAGGGTCCCAAAACTGAACCTTGAGTACACCACTAATAACCTTAAACCATTCAGAATGCGAATCATTAATCAATGCTCCTTTAATATGGTCTGAATGTTCTAAGCCTGTAAGCCGGTAGACTTTAACTTACACATTAGCCGTATGTGGGGAACTGTGTCAAATGCATTTGCAAAATCCAAGTATACTATATCTACAATAGTTTTTGCTTACTTCTTCATAAAAAAAATCTGATTTGTTTGACAAATTTTACATCATACGGCCCCAGATGCCCCTGTGCATAAGGATTAGAGCACTAAAATTGCAGCTAGACATAGGCGTCTAGACATAGGCGCAGCTTTATGCATTAGGGTGCGCACCCCAAAGCTCAAACACACATGCGTGTATATATATTTACACTATATTACTAAAAGTATTGGGACGCCTGCCTTTACAGCACATGAACTTTAATGGTAGCCTGTCAGGGATACACCGACAGTGTACATGAGACCTGCATGGCATCAGTGTTCTGCTGATCGCTGGTGCAATGCTTTCCAGGCTTCTGCAACAAAAAATAATAAATGCACATTTTTTTAAATTGATAGGCATACTGGCAGAAATTGATGGGCACAGTCTCAGCAATTGATGGGCACACTGGCAGCAATTGATGGGCACAGTACCGGCAATTGATGGGCACACTGGCAGCAATTGATGGGCACAGTGGCGACAATTGATGGGCACAGTGGCAGCAATTGATGGGTACAATGGCTGCGTTTGATGGGCACAGTGGCTGCAATTGATGTTTTTTTTTCAGTTTGTTTGCGCCCCCCCAAACATTTAGAGCACCGGCCGCCACTGCTCCAATGTGGGCTGACGTACAGGTACGTTAACTCACATTTGCCACTGCTTCTCATCCGCCATATATTGGGGCTGTGGGCATATGGGAAGTGGTTAATATACACTTGGGACTTATTTATATATAGTGACAAGCCAGGGTAAGATTCATATGGATTGGTTGGCTTTTTTTTTTTGTGTATCATTTGCCCATTGCCTGCCTAGGTGCCCTGCTCAGTGCTGTTTCACTCACCTCGATCTAGCAGGCTGCAGCCACTCGTCTGCCACTCTCCAGGCTCCGCTAGTCCGCTGCTTCTAAGGGAGAGAGAGGCCGGAGGGGGGGCGGAGTGCAGATGTGGATCACTCCGCCGGTGCCTGCGGGACCTGCAGCTGGAACTATAGAAGCTGCATTGGCAAATGCGGCTGGGTTACTCTGTGGCTGTGGTCCTAGTTCCCTGCTCAATCACCTCCCACTCACAGCACAGCTATTTTTGCCGGCCGGTGGTGGTGACTGAGTTACACAGGGAGAGGACAGACATTTTGCAGGCAGTCAGCACTAACAAAGGTGTGAAACACCGACAGAGCACAGGGATGATTAGGATGTGCCTGGGCACACCCGGCACACACCCGTGGGCATGCCTATGCATCTAGATATTACAGCTGTTTGTAAAGAACAGAAGTAAATTCAGAGCACTTGGGGTCCAACATTGCACTGACTTCAGTATCAAAGGACAAAGGGGTGACCTTGAAAGTGGCTGTGGGAATCAAGAAAGCTTTGTTCACCAAAACAGGTTTATGCCTGGAAAGGGCACTGACATCAATGTCTTTTTATAAACATCTCAGTGGGGAGTGGAGGGGTGATGACGTCTCTTGACGCTAAAAAAGCCTTTGACTCTGTCCAATGGGTCTACCTGTAAAAAATATTGTATCGATTCATCTTCAGCTCCCAATTTATAGCTTTTATACTGACGCTATATGCCAACCCCACTGCGAGGGTCTGCATCAACGAGACTACATCCCCAAGATTTCCACTTACTAAAGGCATGAGACAGGGGTGCCCACTTTCCCCCGGGCTCTTCGTTTTGGCTATGGAACCCCTAGCCGTCCTAATCAGAGACCTTTCAATAATTAAGTTGCACTAGACTCCTGAATCATTAACAGATAAATAATAAAAAATTTTAAAATAAATATCACAAATAAAGTCCATCAGATGAAAGATGAAAAATTGTTGTGAAGCTGACAAACGATGCACTCAATGTGATAGGAGAGAGATAACTTCCACCACTACTTACACTGCCGCTTAGCGACTTCCAATGTTCTCCTATCACGGGAGATCACAAGCGCTTTCAGCTAAATACCCAGCCCGTGCCTATGGCAAACACGGCAATGGTCTCAGCGTCTTCCTGGGTGACACCACTCAAAGGTACATATTGCCATACAATCCCCATAAAGAAATAAAGGCTTCCATAGTGTGAAATCTTTGTAAAAATATAATAGGTAAAAAAGTATTTCACTTACAGTTATGTAGAATACATAAAGCATAAAAAACAAGCCGGCCAGCTCTCCAATGCAGCCCGTCACTCTGGGACCTGTGTGAACACAGTGACGCCAGCACGTCGCTTCACCCTACGCGTTTCATCAGAACTGACATCATCCAGGGGCATGGGCAGCGCGCTGACTCACAGCCTTATATTCATCTCAATAATAAGGAAACCACACCCCGCTTTGAGTGTCAGCTTCACTAACTCCTCCATTTTGGGAAAGGGCAAATGCCCTCACTCATGGGGAATGGAGAGCTCACAGCCAATTGATAGTCAGAGCGATCCTTCTCATCTGAAACTCCAAAAGGAATATCTAAATATCCTGACTATATTAGATTAAACACTAACGTGTACTATTTAAAATGCCAGTGAGATAAGTTCACCACTCACTGTGCAACCCTCAGTGAGACCTCATAGAATCACTTTATACTCCTACCACACCGATTTGAATCGGGACTAGGTCTGTCCACTGATTGAAGGCACGATTACCTATCATGTGACTCTTCCACAAGCATACCAGCTTTGAGCATTTCAAAAGAAAAAAAAAAGGAAAAGAGAAAAAGGAAAAAAGTTTTCTCCAACTGTTCAACTGACCGGAAGAAAGTCTGGTCTTGGAAAAGGAGAGTAGAAACACCTTCATGGGGACACCCAACCTGAAGGGTCTAGGGACCTCTGGTGGTAGTTTATGCAATCGAGAGTTGTAATAACCGCCTATATCTAGAGGTCAAGTGGCCTCTAGTGGTGGTTACCCAAAGGGGAAAATATATCTCCAGAGCCCTAAGTTGTAAACTTTCATTGACAGCAGAAAAAATATGGAATAATCCAAAAACTAAAATTGATAGTTTATTAAAGGCCGAACCAACCAAAAAGAAAAAAAAAGATCCAGTATGGAGGACTGTTGGCCTTAAATAAAAAAGTGATTTTAAAATTATTGAAAAAAATTGTGAAAACTGATTATAAGACAAAACCCCAATCATTAGGATTTTTTCTAATTCCTTATCCGAAAAACTAACACTATACGGGCATTAAAAATTAACAATTAACAATATGTGGACCTTCAGAATGGACATGAAGGTTACTCTCCCCCCATACCAAAAAAATTACTTTTATTACTTTAACTGGTACTGCCATCCCAACACTCAAATCGGGTTTACAGTGTTAGGTGCTTTCAATAATCAGGATTTATCTATGAACGCGTTAACATCCACATCTGCGTTGAAACCAAAAGGGGTATAGCAATGTACCCTATGTATCTACGACATTTCTA
This sequence comes from Lithobates clamitans, assembly GCA_037952925.1. NCBI lineage: Eukaryota > Metazoa > Chordata > Amphibia > Anura > Ranidae > Lithobates > Lithobates clamitans. The sequence continues at coordinate 540,910 of JBBGZY010001256.1, forward strand.
GTCTCGACAGCTCTCTTACCAAGGAGCTGCCCCTCCAATGGGCATTGAATCTATCTATGCCATAAAAGAGGGTATTAGCCGGATTCCTATTCTGATGTATGGCACAGTGTTTGGAAACTGAATGATATCTAAAGCCACTTTTTTTGTTAGTAATATGTTCGCCAAGACGTACCTGCAAGGCACGCTTGGTCCTGCCCACATACTGCAACCCGCATGGGCATTGCAGCAAGTAGACTACATCCGTCATGGAACAGGTAATAAATGGTTCAATCCGATGCTTGATGAAACAAAAACATCTGTCCTTCTGTTCCTACATTTATTTAAAGAACAGACTTGACACCTGTGACATTGGTGATAACCAGTTACATTTTGAAAGAAGCCAAGTTTTTTAGTCGGGGGGTCAAAAACATTAGGGGCAATTTTATCTCTGAGTGAAGGGACACCTCTAAAGATCACCTGTAGGTTTGCTGGCAAAAAGGTCTTTATAACCCGATCATTGCCCAGCAAATGCCATTGTTTTTTATCTGATGGTGTTGAGTAGAAAAAGTGGTAATAAATGGCACCGAAGGGCCCACCTACATCCTTATTTCGTACTTTCTCCATTAGCAAGCTTGATCTATCTATCTATTATGCCAACCTGTTCCATGGTATTTTGTAAAGATTCTGGATTATAACCTTTCTCTACAAGTCTACTCATGAGGACACCAGCCTGGGTTCTATAATCCCCTACCTCTGTGCAGTTGCACCTTATTCTCAAAAATTGTCTCCTGGGTACTGATTTGAGCCAAGAGTCATGGTGGCAACTGCCCAGAGGTATAAAGGAGTTTCTATCTGTCATCTTGAAGTGGGTGATAGTATTAAAACCATCTCCCCTCTTTGAAATAGTCAGGTCCAAAAACGTGACCTCTTTCTGAATGGCCTCATGAACAAACCTGATCCCCCTATCGTTATTATTAATGGAGGCAAAGAATTCATCCAGTTGCGGGTCAGTGCCATCCCATAGGAGGACGTCTATATACTTGGCCCAAAAAATCAAATGGGGGCTCCGCTCAGAATAGATGATGTCCTCCTCCCACTTGGCCATAAAAAGGTTGGCCAGACTAGGGGCATATTTAGCCCCCATAGCAACTCCTCATTGTTGGCGGCAGAATTGATTGTTAAACCAAAAGTAATTGTGGTTAGCTGCAAATTCTAACAATTCCAAAATGAAACCCTGTTGATTGAGTGGCACGTCAGATAAAGTTTACAAATAGTATCTCACAGCTGCTATGCCCAAATTGTGAGGTATGATAGTATATAAGGATGTGACATCTGCTGTCACCAACCACATATCCTCTTTGGGACTAAAATGTGAAAGCAGGTTAATAACGTGCCGTGTATCCTTAAGATATGATGGCATCTGTTGGACAAGGGGCTGTAAAAAGAAATCAATATACTTGCCCACCTGGGACATAATCGAGTCAATACCACTGACAATGGGACGACCCAGGGGGCAAGTAAGACTCTTCTGAATTTTGGGCAAATAGTACAAAATTGGTACACGTGGAGCTCTAGGTACCAGGAATGCTTTCTCTTTCTTCTTAAGGATACTGGAGTCAAAGCCTTTCGGTACCAGCGCCTTCAGTGTTTTCTTATATTTAATGATCAGATTACCATTCAAAAGAATATAGGTTTCACGGTCATGAACTATTCTATGCATTTCTTTAAGGTAGTCACATCTATCTAATATGACTATCCCCCCACCCTTATCCTAATCAGAGACTCTGCTCTAGCCACTAGACATCAGCGCTATGGCCGAATGACGGCCACAGCGCGGACCTGCATTCCCGGGAGGCCGTCATATGACGGCCTCCCCTGTGCACGCTCCCTGCGCGCGGCCTGCAGGGCGCGCGGCCTGCAGGGCGCGCGCCGGGCGCGCTGTGATCACCGAGTCACTGAGACTTGGCTGATCACCGATCTGAGTTAGGGGTCGGTCCCGGCCCTTTACCATGTGATCAGCTGTCAGCCAATGACAGCTGATCACATGATGTAAACAGGAAGATCGGTAATCGTTTTTTTTTTTACTCGCGCTGACAGCGCGAGTAGAGAAAAAAGCCGATCACCGCTCAGATGTCAGGGACATCGGTCCCGAAGTGGAAGCACAACATATTCCTCATCAGTGCCACCCAAAAGTGCCACCTAACAGTGCCCACAGTGCCACCTAACAGTGCCCACAGTGCCACCTATCAATGCCAACAAGTGCCACCTATCAATGCCCACAAGTGCCACCTACCAATGCCCACCTGTAGTGCCAATCAGTCCCACCTGCCAGTGCTGCCCATCACTGCCACCCATCAGTGCCCATCACTGCCACCCATCAGTGCCCATCACTGCCACCTATCAGTGCCCATCACTGCTGCCTCATCAACGTACATCAATGAAGGAGAAAAATTACCCGTTAAAAAATTTTTATAACAAAATATAAAAAAAAAAGTTTAAAAAAAAAAAAAAATTCAGGTTTTTACATTTTTTTAACAAAAAGTAAAAACCGCAGAGGTGATCAAATACCACCAAAAGAAAGCTCTATTTGTGGGAAAAAAATGATAAAAATTTCATTTGGGTACAGCGTTGTATGACCGCGCAATTGTCATTCAAAATGCGTTAGCGCTGAGAGCTAAAAATTGGTCTGGATAGGAGGGGGGTTTAAGTGCCCTGTAAGCAAGTGGTTAATCAGGGGCCTGTTGGTGGGTCAGTGGAAGGAAAGAATCTCACTCTATATGGACAATGTTCTGCTTTACCTGGGAGACGCCACAACCTCGCTGTTGTCGGCTTTGGAAATTGCCAACACTGTTGGCTCTTTCTCAGGTATCAAGTTCAACTGGGACAAATCCCTCCTGTTCCCACTGGATCCATCAGCACTGCTAAATGTGGCATCCACTCCTCTACGGCAGGTCACCAGATTTAAATACTTAGTGGTAGCGGTTCAATCCAATGTTCTCTGGCTATGTAGCTGATAATCTGCAGTCTATCTTGGACTGATTTATAAATCAATGCTCTAGCTGGTTTTCCTAAAAGTCCGGTAGGTATGGTCAATCTGATTAAAATGATCTACTTATATAGAAAAAAGTGCGCATTCAATAGTGAGCAATTATATAAAAAATATATTAATATTTATAATGAATAAATTATGGCCCTAAGGGCAAAAAAGTGAGTGTGAATGATCACACAAGGAATGTGCAAAACAAATCAATTAATCAAAAAGTGATGAACAAAAATATAAAAAATAAAATTGAAAATAGCAATTCATGTAATTGTAGGAAACAAAGTCCATTAACATTCCAAATGTAACAAATTGAAACAAAGTATTCGTCTGATGCTCCTGTGTTAGAAAGGTGATATATCAGCGCCGCTTACCAGATTCTGTGGATCTCAGATAATAGAGACCAAACACGCTGAAGCATAAGCCTGCTGGCAAGCATAGGATCCTCCACGGATTTCTCTCAGGGGAAAAGACCTTTTCTGGTGCGGCGGGATATAATTAGATTGCAAACTCAGAGAAATAAATGATCCTTCCCCAGGTAATCTTATTAGCAAAGGATGAAAGAGAGGGACTTCATGGTGTAGTATTTCCAGTTAATTCATTAAAAAAATACATCAACACTTACATCTTAGAAAACGGTAGCAAGTAAGATGGTAGCAAGTAAAACTTGTAGAGGAGCCACGGCTCTGACCAGCTGGCTGCTACGTGGTGACTTCAAGGATAGGTGCTCCACCCGATGCGTTTCCCCCATACAAGGCATCGAGTGGGAAGGAGGCTCCTCTACAAGTCTTACTTGTTACCGTCTTACTTGCTACTGTTTTCTAAGATGTAAGTGTTGATGTATTTTTTTAATAAATTAACTGGAAATACTACACCATGAAGTCCCACTCTTTCATCCTCTGCTAACGAGATTACATAGGAGTACCTGGGAAAGGATGATTTATCTCTCTGAGTTTGCAATCTAATCGGATATCCTGCTGCACCAGAAAAGGTCTTTTCCCCTGAGAGGAATCTGAGGAGGATCTTATCCCTGCCGGTAGGCTTATGCACCAGCGTGTTTGATTTCTATAACATGAGATCCACAGAATCTGGTAAGTGGCGCTGATTTATAACCTTTCTAACACAGGAGCATCAGACGAATACTTTGTTTCAATTTGTTACGTTTGGAATGTTTATGGACTTTGTTTCCTAGACTTACATGTATTGCTATTTTCAATTTTATTTTTTATGTTTATGTTCATCAATTTTTGATTAATTAATTTGTTTTGCACATTCCTTGTGTGATCATTCACACGCACTTTTTGCCCTTAGGCCATAATTTATTCATTATTTGTATATTTTTTATATAATTGCTCACTATTGGACGCGTGCTTCTTTCTATATATATACTTGTGTAGCTCAGTGTTCAGGCTATTGAAGCAGCAGCACCTTTTCTATCACATTTTTTTGGTGTTAGCGCAGATATTTTTTTTATACCCAAAATTATCTACTTGCCAAACTTTTTGTATTTTTTACAGCAAACACCAGTTATAATCTCTCAATCCTTTTTTCGGAAAACCGATAGCACAGTTACCTCATTTATTTGGGCTAGAAGGACACACAGACTGGCCAGGACAGCTCTGCAACATCTTCTTATGCTCGGCAAGCCTTGCTCTCCCCAACTTTGTATAATATTTTGGGCAGCTGTTTCAGTGACAGTATATTGGTAGTTTAAAAGGCCACAGGGCAACACAGGGGTACAACTGGAGGCTGGTCTGCTGGGCTCAAACATGGAGCTGAGCAACCTTTCTTTTTGGAGCGCCCGATCAAACGCAGTTGTCATGATTCCTATGTACACTACCTTGAGGGTCTGGATGCAAGCCTCTGAGATAACTTGAATGAGGAGCACACTCTCCCTGTACCCTGTTATGGGGGAATCCCAACATACCACACTTATGCATGTTACCCAACCCTCAGTTGTGGGCTAGGTATGGCATTATCCTCCTACGGCACATCGTAGGATTCTAGCTTTGAATCTCTAAAGATTGCCTTTCGTCTACCCAATCATATACTATTCCGTTACTGCCAGCTCAGACATGCAGTTAATACACAATTCCGCCATGGGGTTTCCCTGTCCTCTCACACACTAGAGAAACTCCTGACAACAGGATCTAGATAAGCCACTTTCTTCTTTTTGCTCAAGGCTGAATACCGCTAAAGGCCTGTATTCTTTCTTAAATGCACAAAATATAAATTGATACAAATTTTTTTTAGGTAAAATTGATCCAGTGAATATCCGATAACCTCTTGGGGGATCAAGGAAGGAACCCCCCCCCCCCCCGGAATGAATTGGATCATGCATTATGTTTTTTTTTTTTCTCTGTTGGTTGAACTGGATGGACTTGAGTATTTTTTCAACCAGATTAACTATGAATGCTTGGATAATTTTTTGATGGATATGATATCAGCAAGAGATTTATTCAGCTCAAGGTATTACACAAAGTTTACTACACCCCACAGAGTTTATCTCGCATATATCCCATCACCTCAAGCACCTGTCAATGATGTACTATGGAAGAGGGTACTCTTATACATATGTTGTGGACTTGTCCTTGCATACAGGCCTTCTGGAATGAAATAGTATCTACCATCAACTCTCTAGGTGGTTTTTCGATTGCCCAAGGCCCCCTTATTTTTCTGCTGGGTATGACAGACAATATTACACTGGAATGGTATGCATGTAATATTTTGGAAAATGTGGACCAAAGCTTGTGAATTTACTTCTTTGTATACCCTGACTGTTACTACCACAGTGCCTTTTCATGTCTATCGTGTTTATTCCTTTAACATGATGTGTAAAAATTCAATAAATATCTCTTCAGGCAAAAGAAACTTTGTTCATTGATCAATTTTCCAAACTTCCATATTCATCTGTTCATACCAAAATGGTATCATGGTCAGGAAAACCATTTTGCTAGATTGATGTCTTGCTAGTGTGTGAGGTGCCTTGGGTTTCATCTGTTTATCCTCTCCTCAGTTTCTAAAATGCTCTCACAGCCTTTGAAACTTGTTAATAGGTGGGAATGCCAAGCATCAAACCCTGCCAAACCTTCTCCTCTACTTGCACAATGAAACAATAGTTGTAAAACTTGATGGGTGGTGCACTCTACTGGCTTATGATTTGCTGCTATTAATTGAAGGACAAAAGTCAGGAAGCCCTGTGCATGAGGCCTTATGAAGAGTGTAAGCAATAGCAAACTAGGCTGTAAATTACAAAGGTTCAATGTCACAAAGCCGGGTTTTTTTGGAACTTTATGAATTGGTTCCTCAACTTATTAGCAACAATGACAAAGCCTTAAAAAAGCAACCAAGACAAGTAAAGTAAATAAGACAGTTAAACCTTATATCTTAATTCAGTTTATTAGAATTTAATTCCATTTATATAAAATAGCTAGTGCTTTTCAAAACATTTGGACAGATTTACTTCTAATGCACATGCCGCTCACTGCCAAAATATCATTTAATGACAAAGTAATGAGCATCCTGGAACCTACAAATGCTTAGTGCTTACAATAAGGCAGACATTCCCACATAATGCCTGAACCATCACGTTTCTGTAATGACTGTTTTGATATGTGACATGTTTATTAATCTTTTTTTTTCAAGTATTTAGCATTCATCTACTCAAAGTAGAACTAAAGGCAGAACTTTTTTGTCATCTTGGATAATTAAGGGAGGCTTAGTTTTTTTTAAATTTTTTGCAATCTGTATCGCACAAGGGAGATTTACCTTTACTTCGTGTCTCATAGGCAAAACAGGAAGTTAGAGGAAATTCCTTTAAAGTGAGGAAATCCCTGGTTGTCACCAGGGTCAACAGAACTAGTGTCCCCATTGGAAGATTGCCTGTCCATTCCTGTTCTGGTGACAAACTGATATTTTGCAATGTTCTCTTGAACTAAGGCAACTCTGTTTTATATTTTAGAGGGTATTTTAACCACTTCTAGACCGCCGCACGCCAATATAAGTCCTAATTTTGACGGGGGATATCATTGTTATGGCAGCGGCTAGCTGCCATAACCCTGGTATCCTCGTATTTGGCCAGCGGTCCGGTTTTAGATAAAAGTGGTCTCTGCGGGGGATTCAGCGTGAGATCACTTTTATCGGTGGCAGGAGAGGGGCCCCCCCCTCCCCCATGCTCCAGTGCCCTCCGCTGCTTATGGGATCCATCGGGCAGCGGTGGAGGCAATCGGATCTTCACCCTGGCTGGGCACAGAGACAAGTGAGGGGAAGATGGTTCCCACCCGTCTCCATAACAATGCAGGGCGGAAGTGACGTCAAAACGTCACTTCCACCCACAGTTTTTAAAGGGCCATTTTTTGAATTATTTTTTAAATGACAATTTAAAAAAAAAATGTTGACATCCCTTGTAATAGGAATAAAAGTGACACCATTTTTTTTTTTTAAAAAAACAGTGTAAAAATAAAAGATAAAATGAATAAGAAGAAAAAAAAATATATTTTTTTTAAATGCGCCCCATCCCGCCGAGCTTGCATGCAGAAGCGGCAGCATATGAAAACGATGTTCAAACCTCACATGTGAGGTATCACCTCAAGCAATAATTCTAGCCCTAGACCTCCTCTGTAACTTAAAACATGCAACCTGTAGAATTTTTTAAATGGAGATTTTTAAGGGTAAAAGTTTGTCGGCAATCCACGAGCGGGCGCAATTCTGAAGCGTGACATGTTGGGTATCAATTTACTTGGCGTAACATTATCTTTCACAATATAAAAAAAATTGGGCTAACTTTACTGTTGTCTTATTTTTTAATTAAAAAAAGTGTATTTTTTTTTTAAAAAAAGTGTGCTTGTAAGACTGCTGCGCAAATACGGTGTGACAGAAAGTATTTCAATGACCGCCATTTTATTCTCTAGGGTGTTAGAAAAAATGTATAATGTTTGGGGGTTCTAAGCAATTTTCTAGCAAAAAAAATGTTTTTAACTTGTAAACACCAAATCTCATATAGAGGCTCGGTGGTTAAACTGTTACTCTAACCCTTAGATGAAGTAGGATTGCTCTGAGAAATGTATGAGGACTTACAACATTCTTTTGTTCTGACTAAAATGTGACTATTCTTGACTCTCCTGAATGGAATGTTTTCTATAAGAATGTAATTTCTTGACTTGAAGCCATTTCTATGTATTCAGAAACTATATATATATATATAGCTGAGGGAGTTTGGGTCACATTACTACTTTTTGGCTATACAAATGAATCACAAGGGCAGTATGTTGCTTAGCAGGCTCACCTACTAAGCAAAACTAGAGGGTTTAAAGCATGGGTGCTCAACCTGTGGTCCTCCAGCTGTTGTGGAACTACAAGTCCCATGAGGCATTGCAAAGCTGATTGTTACAAGCATGACTCCCAAAGGTAGAGGCATGATGGGAATTGTAGTTTGGCCACAGCTGGGAAACCACAGGTTGAGCACCCATGGTTTAAAGCAGTGTTTCTCAACTCCAGTCCTCAAGGCGCCCCAACAGGTCATGTTTTCAGGATTTCCCTCAGATGAAATGGCTGTGGTAATTACTAAGGCAGTGAAACTGATCAAATCACCTGTGTAAAATAATGGAGAGCCTGAAAACATGACCTGTTGGGGCGCCTTGAGGACTGGAGTTGAGAAACACTGGTTTAAAGCATAATTGTATTGCTAAAGATGCCTTCATAACAGATTTGTTTTTTAGTGATTTCTTATTAAAAGAGGGATTTATTTATATATACATACAGTATATTTACATGCTACATAGTGCATAAACGTGGCCGGCTCATGTTCTCTCTGTGACGTGTCACTGAACTTTCCAGTCTTTACAGGTATAAGTTAACAGTGTACAGTGCAGTCTGTGAGCTTCGAGAAGGGAGGAGCAGGGGCATGCCTTGCAATCTAAGACTACCGCGCTGTGTGTTTCCATTGATGCACACAGTGTAAGGATACCACTCTAGTCCCTGCTTGTAAAGGTGGCTCCATAGGACATTGCAAGAGAAAGAAGCCACCCCAAAACAGGAGACTTGGGCCAGCAGTTATGGCACAAGCTTAAACAGGAACATAGGCAAGAATCAAAGGATAAGGAATATGCATGCAGGGCTAGCATTTTCCAAATAATGTAGCTGTGGGAAGACTGCAACCTTCAACGCCCAGACCTCATGTTTCCTTTTTGCTTCTTCCCACCTTTACACTTGCATCGCTCTGGTGTGTCTGAAAGGCATACAGGAGGTGATACTGTGGCCTGGTGAATGCCTGTTTTTTTTAACTAGCTGTTTGAATGAGTAAACTGTGCCGCAACCACGAGCCATGGCGGTACTGCCTGCAGAGTGTGACCGGGGTATAATGTTTGCAAAACATAATATCTTGAGCCCTTGACATGTGTACTCCCCTGTCTGACTGTCTCTGCAGCTCAACTGCCTATTTTTACTGCCCCCCCCCCCAACTACATAGGTAAACTAAGTCTTACTTTTCACCTTCTTTTTTATCTTGATCCCTTCCCTCTTCCTCTAGTAGTTACTACAGTTTCCATTTCAGATATAAAACACAAAGTCTATGTGCTCACTGTCAGATGTGCTTCTGTCATGCTCACATGACAGGCAAAACTTCTAGCTGTATAACCCCAGTTCCCAAAAAGTTAGGATGCCATGTAAAATCTACATAAAAGCAGAATGCGATGATTTACAAATCTCATAGACCCATATTTTATTCACAAAAGAAAACTTATCAAATGCATAAACTGAGAAAATGTACCATCTTAAGAAAAAAATAAGGTAATTTTGAAATTATTAGGTTTTTAAGATTAGCAATTGATTGCTTTCTGTTTTAATGTAGATTTTACACAGAGCCCCAACCTTTTTGGAATTGGGGTTGTATTTATTAGGTTTATGATAAAGCTGTCCCAGGTTTGAGATGTGATGAATACGATCCAGGATGTAAGTACACCTTATTGTAATTGTGCATTGAAATTTTTTTTGGCACATACAGTACAGTGAGGGAAAAAAGTATTTGATCCCCTGCTGATTTTGTACATTTGCTCAATGACAAAGAAATGATCAGTCTATAATTTTAATGGTAGGTTTATTTTAACAGTGAGAGACAGAATAACAACAAAAATATACAGAAAAACCCATTTTAAAAAAGTTATACATTTATTTTCATTTTAATGAGTGAAATAAGTATTTGACCCCTTCGCAAAACATGACTTAGTACTTGGTGGCAAAACCCTTGTTGGCAATCGCAGAGGTCAGACGTTTCTTGTAGTTGGCCACCAAGTTTCCACACATCTCAGGAGGGATTTTGTCCCACTCCTCTTTGCAGATCCTCTCCATGTCATTAAGGTTTTCGAGGCTGACGTTTGGTAACTCGAACCTTCAGCTCCCTCCACATATTTGCTATGGGATTAAGGTCTGGAGACTGGCTAGGCCACTCCAGGACCTTAATGTGCCTCTTCTTGAGCCACTCTTTTGCTGCCTTGGCCATGTGTTTTGGGTCATTGTCATGCTGGAATACTCATCCAGGACTCATTGTCAATGCCCTGGCTGAGGGAAGGAGGTTCTCACCCAAGATTTGATGGTACATGGCCCAGTCCATTATACCTTTGATGTGGTGAAGTTGTCCTGTCCCCTTCGCAGAAAAACACCCCAAAGCATAATGTTTCCACCTCCATGTTTGATGGTGGGGATGGTGTTCTTGGGGTCATAGGCAGCATTCCTCTTCCTCCAAACACGGTGAGTTGATGCCAAAGAGCTACCATATATTTTGGTCTCATCTGACCACTACACTTTCACCCAGTTCTCCTCTGAATCATTCAGATGTTCATTAGCAAGCATCAGAAATTCAGGCCTGTACATGTATTTTCTTGAGCAGGGGGACCTTGCTGGCGCTGCAGGATATCAGTCCTTCACGGCATAGTGTGTTACAAATTGTTTTCTTGGTGACTATGGTCCCAGCTGCCTTGAGATCATGGACAAAATTCTCACGTGTAGTTCTGGGCTGATTCCTCCCCATTCTCATGATCATTGAAACTCCATGAGGTGAGATCTTGCATGGAGCCCCAGACCAAGGGAGATCGACAGTTATTTTGTGTTTCTTCTATTTGCGAATAATCGCACCAACAGTTGTCACTCTCTCACCAAGCTGCTCGGCGATGGTCTTGTAGCCCATTCCAGCCTTGTGTAGGTCTACAATTATGTCCCTGACTTCCTTGTGTTTGGGGTCGTTATCATGTTGCAATACTGCCCTGCGGCCCAATCTCCGAAGGGAGGGGATATTGCTCTGCTTCAGTGTTTCACAGTCCATGTTGGCATTCATGGTTCCCTCAATGAACCGTAGCTCCCCAGTGCCGGCAGCACTCATGCAGCCCCAGACCGTGACACTCCCACCACCATGCTTGACTGTAGGCAAGACACACTTGTCTTTGTACTCCTCACCTGGTTGCTGGTTGTACTCCTCACACACGCTTGACACCATCTGAACCAAATAAGTTTATATTGGTCTTATCAGACCACAGGACATGGTTCCAGTAATCCATGTCCTTAGTAGGCTTGTCTTCAGCAAACTGTTTGCAGGCTTTCTTTAGAAGAGGCTTCCTTCTGGGACGACGACAGCCATGCAGACCAATTTGATGCAGTGCGGGCCGTATGGTCTGAGCACTGACAGGCTGGCCCCTCACCCCTTAAACCTCTGCAGCAATGCTGGCAGCACTCAAACCTCTATGTCCCAAAGACAACCTCTGGATATGACACTGAGCACGTGCACTCAACTTCTTTGGTTGACCATGGCAAGGCCTGTTCTGAGTGGAACCTGTCCTGTTAAACTGCTGTATGGTCTTGGCCCCCATGCTGCAGCTCAGTTTCAGGGTCTTGGCAATCTTCCTATAGCCTAGGCCATCTTCATGTAGAGCAACTATTCTATTTTTCAGATCCTCAGAGAGTTCTTTGGCATGAGGTGCCATGTTGAACTTCCAGTAACCAGTATTAGAGATTGAGAGCGATAACACCAAATTTAACACACCTGCTCCCCATTCAAACCTGTGACCTTGTAACACTAATGAGTCACATGACACCGGGGAGGGAAAATGGCTAATTGGGCCCAATTTGGACATTTTCACTGAGGGGTGTACTCACTTTTGTTGCCAGCGGTTTAGACATTAATGGCTGTGTGTTGAGTTATTTTGAGGGAACAGCAAATTGATAATGTTATACAAGCTGTACACTCACTACTTTATATTGTAGCAAAGTGTCATTTCTTCAGTGTTGTCACATGAAAAGATAGAATAAGATATTTTACAAAAATGTGAGGGGTGTACTCACTTTTGTGAGATACTGTATAGATTAGGAAAAAGGTACTTAGATGTTTTTTTTAATTTAATTAAAATAATTACAGCACCATCATCCTCATACAGAAATAGAAGTGACAATGTAAATTAAACAGTGTGTGTTTAGTATCACTTTAGTAAGTCAAAGCAACAGAAAACAGGAACCTCTTTTACCGTAAGATGAACAAATCCAAAGCAGATTTCCCTGCTTGTAGCATATAAATATATGTAAATACTGTTTGGTAAGTCAGTAACTACATTCTTTTCTGTTACATATGAGCCCTCTATATTACAGCAAAGCTGTTTATACAGGCTGTCATAGGTGGGATTACATCAGTCAAATAGCTCAGCAATTCTCCCTAACAAAAGTGCCCAGCTATACAAACTTTGCTGCCTCGCTTTCAACATAGTCTCTAGGTGATTGCTTCTGCCACCCCATACAAAGCCATGTTATTAAACTGGCATGAACTAAAGCCCACCTCTTTATTCCTTTACGTCACATTCAAGAATCCAGAGCCCATTTAAAGGGTTGCAGTGTGATGAGCTGAAGATTGCAGCTGGCAAACAAACCGATACGGACAGGTGCCATCTATAAATATAATCTGTAGTGTTTGTTTATAGCAAAGAGTTAAAACCGCATAAACATATGAGCAAGGCAAGATAAATGCAAATAGTATAAACAGTGGAGTGATGTAAAAAGAATATGCAGTACAGAAGCATTCTGTGATTTTATTTTTTAAAGCTAAAATAAAACTAACGGTAAAGCTTTTTTTTTTTTTTAGTTTTGGAGAGAGTGGAGAGGGATTATTTAGAACACTTGTCAGTTTTTATTGCTGTCTGTGCCCCCATTAAAGTGGGGTTCCACCCAAAAAACAAAAATACCTGTAAAAATTCTATTAAAAAAAACAAAAAAACATTTGGATATTTTTTTTTTTTCACTTACCTCTAAATGCCTGTTGCTAGGTGGTCCCTCGTAGTCTGCCTGTTCCTTTGCCTGGGCTGGTGACATCACTTCCCCCCAGGCACAGGAAGGGCTCCGCTCTGCTCCCTCCCTCCTGTCAATCATCTGGGACCCATTACAGGTCCCAGGTGATTGAGCGGCCAATCATGGCGCGCGGCGCCGCTCACGCATGCGCAGTGGGTGCCAGGCTGTGAAGCCACAGCCCGGTGCCCACAGTTGAAATGCCGGCACCGACGAGCGGAGGGGGGGGGACGAGCAGGGCTTCGATCCCCCGCATCGCTGGACCCAGGGACAGGTGAGTGTCCAATTAAAAGTCAGCAGCTGCAGTATTTGTAGCTGCTGACTTTTAATTTTTTTTTTTTGACCGCCCCCCTGGGTGGAACTCCTCTTTAAGGAGATTCACCCTCTGAACTTGTCCTGTTTACCATTAGCATTGAAAGTGAAATTAAACGAAAATCCAAAATTTTGGGTTGTCCCCAGAAATGGAATAGAGGGGAAGTCTTCCAATGGGGACATTAGTTCTGGTGACCTGGGGGTCCTCAAGGAATTTCCTTCAATTTGCAAGGATTTCCTCTCACTTCCTGTTTTGCTATGGGACAGGAAGTGAAGAAAAATCTCTGCAAAGGGACACAGTTGGAGAAAAAAAACTCACTTGCTCTATCCAAAATGAAAAAAAAAAAGTTTTGCCTATAGTTCTACGCTAACAAAATTGTACTTCAAGGCGCTTGCTGCTTCTTTTTAGAAATCCCTTGTGTAACTGTTAGAAATGGAGTTACGGTGCCGATGCGATACTGATATTTCGGCCAACTCTCAGGCCGATAGCCGATATTGTGTGCCGATATTCTGTACTTTTAAAAACATTTTTTTAAACTTTTTTTTTATGACTGTTATTGCTGTCACAAGGAATGTAAACATCCCTTGTGAAAGTAATAGGCAGCGACAGGTACTTTTTATGGAGGGATCGGGGGTCTTCTATAAAACCCCAAACCCCTCTTTTAGACTTGAAAGTTTTCAAAACGTCAAGATCTGCGTTTTTGAATACTTTCTATTTTTTAAAACTGGCGCCTTTAAGATGCCAGTAATTCGGGAAGTGATGTCATGACATCGCTTCCGGGTTACTAAATCCATGACCTGAACGAAGCATTGGCTTTGTTCGGGTCATCGGACGTGCCGGTTGGCTGCTCGGGCCTCCCGGTGGGACTGCTTGTAATAACAGCCGAGCGGCTGCTGAGCCGCATCAATTGTTATTACAGTGAAGCCAACCCTCTGCTCTAAAGAACGGTACTAGGATGAAGCCTGCGGCTGCATGCATCAGCCCGGTAAAACCCCTTGATGCAATATCGATAATATTATGTACGTTTGTGCCCGATACTTCAAAAAAAGTGAATATTGGCCACCGATAATTGGCCTCACTGATAATCAGTCGATCCCTAGTTTAAACCCTGCTACTGGGCATGACTATGATGTATGCTTGTCTTGGAAAAGAAGAATTTTGCAAATATGTAGTATGCAAAACTGTTGCAGACCACTTTCTAAACCTCCTGATCACATGATGTCTTGAGCTTCAAAGACAAATTTTTGAAGTCCATTCATGAATAAATTGCAGCTTCATCTCTACTGTATAGCCTAGCGAATAAGCCAAGGTTCATGGTCAGGGAAGACTCATGCATGTGCGCAGGCGCAAGGTTCCCATAAGCACTGTTCGTGGCCTTTTAGCGGGTGCGAGTTTTGCTGTATTGCTCACCCGTTGCTGACCCGATCAGCTCCAGACTTTGCCTGAACTCTGCCTACAATGGCCCCTGGACTACACTTCTGCCTTATCTTTCTGCACATCTGCCTCATTGTTACCGATCCTGGCCTGACTTCTGACTACTCTTCTGCCTAATGCCTGTATCTGATCTATCTGATCAGTTTTGCTGGGATTTGCCACGATTTCTGGCCAGCGGTCAAAGCGTTTCTATCATGAACATGATTCTTCTGCATTCAGGAGAGGGAGGTTGAGGGAGGTTGGACCTCCCCTAAGCACAGCAGCTTCTAAACTCTTGTAAAAGCTTATGTGTGCATGGACACATAGGCTTTTATGTAGTTGAGTTTAGGAGCTTTGGCAAAAAAACGCTAAAAGCTCCTAAACTCAAATTTAGAAGCTGTAGTGTACATGAGCCCTAAGAGAGGCCTTCCTCTACACCTCGGGAAAATTGGTTCCCCGAAGGTTGAGCTAACCCCAACGGTATTCTGGTAAGGACTTATAGTAGAGTTCCTTCTACCAAGGTAAAAGTACCCTGTCTTCGAAGCCTGGGGACAGACAGTGTGTAATCCACGGTCTCCATAAATTGTCAAATACGTTAAGGTTTTCCTTATTCAGAGCTTCCATCTTAGTGTGTAACAGAATGCTGTTCATTCTGTGCTTAGTCTCTGCAATATTCAATGTAGGTGATTTCTATGCTTTAGCTATAGTCTGCTTTGCGGCCGTTATGAGCTGAATAAGTAGTTTAAATCGTTTACTTGTTAATGATTCTGGTCTCAGGTTTAAGAGGACCATTGCTGGGTCTGGTGTGAGAGAGTGTTCAAATATCTCTGAGGCAAGCATGAAAACCGCTCTCCAAAATTATTTCGCCACTGGGCAACTCCACCAGATGTGTAAGTGTGTACCCAGCTCAGAACAACCTCGAAAACAGAGAGCCGAGTGATCGGGTGCAAATTTGGCAATTCTGGCAAGTACCAGCGTGTTAACACCTTGTATGTAGTTTCAACTGCAATGATGTTTGGCAAGGAAGACTTTGTTACAGACCATATTTCAGACTATTCTGCTGCTTCAGAAGTGCAACCTATGTCATTTTCCCATTTGGCAACATATGAGGGTGGACCTGCATTCGGTTTGGTGAGCAACTGGGAATAAAGTTTTGAAATCAGCCCTCTAATGTGTGGGTCTTTTATACAAATCTGTTCTGGGAAAGTTGGTTTAGGGTAGCATTTGTATGTATGGGGTAAAAAAATTCTTTATTCGTAAATAGTGGAATATTTCAGATTGTGGAGCCCAAAGGAATCGCATAGATCTGGAAAGGGTAGAAGCGATGTTGCCGAGACCATGTTGTGTAGGCGGATAAGGTTGGCTGTGGACCAGCCCCAGAAAGCCAGAGGAGATTCCCAGGCTGGATAGAAGGCGGGATTCCTGAGGAATGAAAGTAGTGGGTTATGTGTGGACTGTAGTTCGTAGGTAGTTTTATGCCTGTCCCAAATTGATAGAGAATGTTTTGTGATTGGGTTGGTTAAGGTCGCACGAGCCGCTGGGCGTAGCCATAAAAGATTGGATATTGAGAAGGGGTCACAGTCAACCGCTTCTATTGCAATCCATAGAGGGATTTCATTGGTAGCATGATATTCAGACAAATGTGCTAACTGAGCAGCTTTGTAGTATGTCGCAAAATTAGGAAAACCCAAGCCTCCACGTAATTTGGGGCGATATAAGGTGTATTTAGGTGATCTTGGTTTAATTTTTCCCCAAGTAAACTGTGTTGTTCTCTGTTATACTATTCATAAAAAAATAAGCAGGTACAGATATTGGAAGGACTCTGAACAGGTATAAAAATGTAGGAAGTATAGCCATTTCAATTGCATTTATTTTCCCGAACCAGGAAAGTGGGGGGGGGGTTGACCATTTCAGCAACATGTCCGTCATTTGTTTCAACATGTCTGGATAATTTGCTGTAAATAGATCAGAAATATTAGCAGTGAGCTGGATTTCTAAGTAAGGAAGGCAATGCTGAGCCCATGTAAAAGGTAAAGCCACTTGTGCCATGCATAACTCCCCTTCGTTTAGAGAAATATTCAGTGCTGTAGATTTCTGGATATTAACATGTAAACCCGAGGAAAACTTATTAAGGACGATCATAAGATTAGGGGCAGAGACCTGTGTGGATGAAAGGAATAGAAGGATATCATCTGCAAATAAGCACAGTTTGTGATGATATCTACCTAGTTCTATGCCAGTGATAGCGTATTCAGTTCTGAATTCTGATACGTTGTGCTAGGGGTTCAATAAGCAGGGCAAACAGAAGGGGGGAGAGTGGGCATCTCGGACATGTGCCTCTCTATATTGAACGTATCTGATTTGTAACTCGCATATTCTATGTATGCCCTAGGCTTATAGTATAGTGCAGAAATCCATTGTAGGAAGTGAGGACCGAATCCCCATTTCAAGGTTGAAGTGCATATAGGACCAGAATATGGCGTCAAAAGCTTTTTTAATGTCTAGTGAATGAAAGCAGGAGGGAATGCGGCGTGTTTTGGCAGCATGGGATAAGAGGACCGCTCGACGAATATTGTCATTAGCTTGACGAACAGGGATGAATCCCATTTGGTCACGGTGGATAAGGTTTCCAATGAAGTTATTTAACCTGGAGGCAAGAATTTTAGCTAGAAGCTTGATGTCCAAATTCAAAAGGGAAATCGGACGATAGCTCATACAGATTGTATCATCTGCATGGGGTTTGGGGAGCATGCATATGATGAAGATGAAGGCATTGGCTAAAATAGGGGATAAGGGTTCCGAGAAGGTTCGAAAAAAGAGAGCAGAGAATCCATCAGGGCCGAATATCTTATTCAGTTTCAATATTTTGATAGCGTTGGATCACCTCGTCTGCTAAGATAGGCCCTCCAGCTTTTCCAGCTGTGCTTGAGATAGACATGGGAGAGAAATGTGAGAGAAGAAGTCATCATACACAAAGGTATTTAATTCACTTTTAGGTGAATATAGAGCAGCTAAATGTCACCTAAACGTCTGAAGTATCCTAAATGGGTTGCTGGAATATGTGTCTCTAGATACCTTAAGGCGTATAGTTTTAGAGAGTTTGTGTAGTGACTTAAGTGTACGAGCTAATAGAGTGTTTGGTTTATTGGATTTAATGTAGTAATTGTAACGGGATCGCTGTATAGTTTTATCTGCTGACTCTGTGGGGAATAGATTCAATTTCAGTCTAGCTTTGCCACTCTGCACCTTTCTGCGCCCAACCACTTTCTTTCTCTCATCCATCACTGCATATCATGCACACCCATGGCTAGCCCCTGCTGAGTTTCAACTGTATTACACCACAGTGATACTCATCATTTTGTACATTCTACACTCATTTCTACTAATGAACTATTTTATTCATCAATTTATTCATTAATCAACTAATCAATTATTGTTTATTCACTTGTACAAGTGAGGAGTGTAGGAGGGAGGACTTTCCAGAGGGGGAGGAGCCCTATGTGCCCTCCCCTATCCATTGACTGTGCCTTTTGGCATTCACTATATATACAGGGCCCACTGAAGGAGGGTTCACTGCTGAGCTCTGATGAAGAAGGGACGAGCCCTTCGAAACGCGTTAGCGGGCAGTGCTATGTGTTCCTCTAAAGACCTTTGGAAGGCTTCGCTCATCATTTTAACCACTTGCTGTTAGTTGATGCTCAAGATTTACAGCACCTGATTTTACTACTGCTTGTGAGTAATTTCCTTTATCATTTTATTCAATAAATGTTTTACAAAAGATAATGCACATGGCTGGTGCGCCCTTCTCTCTTTTTATTTCTCAGTCTAGCTTTGTCCAGTTTAAGTTTCAGAGTCGGGGAAGGGTCATTTTGAAAAGCTGCAAAACATTTGTTAAATTTAGTTTCTAGCTTACTGCAAAGGGCTTTGCAATGTGGGATTGTGGGCTTTAGGAATAGTAGTGCTTATTGCGCTGTGGTCAGACCAAGTGACGGGTATGAGCATGCATGCCAAGATCTCAGGTACCATACCAATGGTTAAGAACAACATGGTCAATTCGTGAAAACGAATCATGGGGGTGTGAGTAGTGCATGTAGCATCATTTGGTCGGATTAATTTCCCGCCAAGAGTCCACTAAGTTTTAATTTGCAATAAGTTGTGAGAAAGAAAGCTTATTGGGGCTACTCAATGGGAATACTGGGGTTTTGTCTAGGAAGGGAAAGAGGACCCGATTCGAATCGCCACAGATCATTACCGTGCCTACATTGTAGCTTGTCCCGCCGAGCTCGCGTGCAGAAGTGAACGCATATGTGAGTAGCGCCCGCATATGAAAATGGTGTTCAAACCACACATGCGAGGTATCACCGCGATCGGTAGAGCAAGAGCAATAATTCTAGCCCTAGACCTCCTCTGTAACTCAAAACATACAACCTGTAGAATTTTTTAAACGTCACTTATGGAGATTTTTAAGGGGAAAAGTTTGTTGTCATTCCACAAGCGGGCACAATTTTGAAGCGCGACATGTTGGGTATCAATTTACTTGGTGTAACATTATCTTTCACGATATTAAAAAAAAATTGGGCTAACTTTACTGTTGTCTTATTTTTTAATTAAAAAAACTGTATTGTTTTCCAAAAAAAGTGCGCTTGTAAGAACGCTGCACAAATATGGTGTGACAGAAAGTATTGCAATGACTGCCATTTTTTAGAAAAAAAATGTATAATGTTTGGGGGTTCTAAGTAATTTTCTAGCAAAAAAAAAATTTTTTAACTTGTAAACAACAAATCTCAAAAAGAGGCTTGGTCATTAAGTGGTTAACTGGAGCACGGACCAGTGCATCGTGGATGGACTTTGGCCTCTTTCTCGGCCCGAGGACCGTTAAGCACCATGCCGCCGCGACCGGGGTATAGGTGGGCTCAGGTAGGGGCTGTGTGAGTGCGGGTTTCACTCAGGCTGGCGCTCTTTATTCAGTTTCACCGCCCTCTGGGAGCAGAGCTTTAGGCAGACATGTCTGCTCTGCTCATGCATGCACCCCCCCCCACACCTGTACCTTTTCATAAATTACACCACACCCTGTTAATTTGATGTGAATGGGCACCATAGAGAATAATGTGATTTCCAATGTTATGAACTGCAGTGCAACAGCAGATGCAGGAGAAACTGCAAGTGTGAATGAGTCCCACAGGATGCATACAATTTTATACATACAGTATTTAACTAGGAACTACTAGGCCTTTAGAAGTTTGTTTTTTTTAAATCTGAATTTCAAATTCACAAGAAGTGCAGGTCAAGTGAAACCAAGTTAATAGTTATGAACCATACAAACTGGGAACACATATAGTCAGGGCCGTCTTTAAGGCAGGGCAAAAGGGGCAGCTGCCCTGGGCCCTGTCATTGTTGTGGGGCCCAAAGCAGGTGCCTCATACTTGCCAACTATCCTGGTTTAAATTCCCTTGTTTTAGTCCTGTGCTGTGTCCCAATATCTCAGTGTCAAGTGCTACTAATGCTGCCCAGCTCTGCCCTATTGTTGTGTACGGATGACTCACCTGCAGACCCTGTGTTTACATGTAAATAACCGGCTTTCATATGTAAATAGTGGCAACATTCATATGTAAATTGTGACAGCCGACGGCATTCATATGTAAATAAAGGCGGCATTCATATGTATATCCATACCTCCCAACTTTTTGAGATGGGAACTAGGGACAACTATTAGCAAAAGTATGTAGGCATTGGACACACCCCCTGTCACACCCCTTTAAACAAGAATTATACATAAAAAAAAGATTAGTTAAACTCACAAATGCTTTTTTTTTACCACTACTATTCCTTTATACTGGAATTTGAGATTTCCAAATGCAGCAATTTAGAAATTTGAAAGGTTTAGCACTGGGAAACACTTTTTCATAGATAAGTAGTGCATTTATTCACACTCGTGGTTACTGTGAATGCTTTTATTACATTGGTGGTCAGTGTAAACCCTATTACATTGGTGGCCAGTGTTGAAACTCCTCTTTATATTGGTAGTCAGTAAAACAATCAGCATTGCCAATGATCACACCCTCCCCTCCCCCCCAGCACTGCCACTGATCCCAGGAGTTCTAGGATCCCTAGGAGTTTTCTGTCTATTGATAGGTCCCGCTCACTTCCCCAGTCTATGGTGTGCAGGCAGTGAGGAGATAATGTGCTGTAACCTCTAGCTACCAATCAGTGAGCAGTATTACTGTACAGTAATCTCTAGCAACCAATCAACAAGCAGAAATCATGTGCCATAACCTCTAGCAACTAATCAGTGAGCCGTAATGTGTGCTGTAACCTCTAGCAACCAGTCAGTATGCGCTAATGATATGCTGTAACCTCTGGCAACCAATAGCAATCGCTGCCTGATCTGATACAGTAAAAACTGATTTTGAGTCTAGCTGCTATTTATTGTATGTCTCAGAGCAGGTGGAGAGTGAAATTGCATGTGAGGGGCAAGAAATTTTTTGCCCAGGGTCCAATCAATATTAAAGACGGCCCTGCATATAGTAATGGATAAATTGGGAGCAAGCTTATAGAGACCAACTAATAAAACTGAAGGTAAAAGCACACAAAAAAAAGGCATTCTAAATTCTTACTCGCAGTGTTTTCCTTTCCTTAACCACTTCAGCCGCGGAAGGTTTTACCCCCTTAAAGACCAGGCCATTTTTTGCGATACGGCACTGCGTCATTTTGACTGACAATTGTGCGGGCGGGCAACGCTGTACCCAAACAAAATTGATGTCCTTTTTTTCCCCACAAATAGAGCTTTCGTTTGGTGGTATTTGATCACCTCTGCGGTTTATATTTTTTGCGCTCTAAACAAAAAAAGTCGACTATTTTGAAAAAAAACCCCAATATTTTTGACTTCCTGCTATAATACATACCCCCCCCCAAAAAAAAAATATAAAAAAATTGTATTCATTAGTTTAGGCCAATATGTGTTCTGCTACATATTTTTGGTAAAAAAAAAAAATCACAATAAGCGTATAATGATCGGCTTGCGCAAAAGTTAAAGCGTCTACAAAATAGGGGATAGATTTATGGACTTTTTAAAAAAATGTTTTTATTGGTAATGACGGCGATCTGCAATTTTTAGTGGGACTGTAACATTGCGGCGGACAAATCTGACCCCAAGTGGCACTTTCTGGGGACCAGTGACATTATTACATTGATGAGTGCTATAAAAATGCACTGATCTATCTATAAATGTTCCCTGGGTGTGTTCTGTGTGGGGGCTGGGCTGATTGGGAAAATAAAGAGATTGCTGTTCCTGATCACTAGGAACAGCAGATCTCAGAGTTGTCTCCTGACAGAACGGGGATCCGCCTCTCCTCACTGGGATTGCGGGTGGCCAGTGGACATCGAGTCCGCGGGACCCACGGGCGTGCCCTCAGTTTAACATGCATGGACCGACGTACGGGTACGTCGGTTTGGCCAGGAGAGCCGATCTACCATCGTATATATACAGTGGATGGTTGGCAAGTGGTTAAAGTAGTTTTATTCACTTGCCACTTCATGTGCCTGCAAACTTGCTAGAGAACTTGACTACTCTTTGAGAGTCATAACCCTCTCCCTCCTTGTATGTCATAGCCCATTCACATTTTTCCTGCCTTAACCATTAAAGGCAGCCAGATAGCTGCATACACATGGTGTGGCTGTGATGCTTTGCTTCACAACCGTGACAGGAAGTAAACCTCCTGTCATATTGGGCAGGAACAGCTGCCCGTCAAGCATGACCCATTCATTTCAACATCCCAAAATGCAAAGATGAGATGGATACTTCAAAATGGAAAAGTGAGATAAAAGGTAATACACAATTATCCCTTTGCTAATTGATCCCATGCTCACTTTAAATTCACTGACAGTAAAAAAGACAAATATTGGTGAGTAAAGTTTCTTAATCCGTATAAGTCAAAGCAGACAGTGTGACATTTAATACCCTTTTGAATCTTGATTTAAAAATCTTCATATTAAAAAAAAAAAAATGACATTTTCTCTTGTAAAGGATAATATAGTCTGCCTAGACTCTTCTCAGATGTTCCCTTATAGTTTATCTCTTGCAGAAGGGAAGCCGCCGCCTATTTCCTCTAGTATCTACTGTATATTCAGATATTACTCTTGAGCTTTTTGGCCTTTTTTCTGTAAGACAATTAGGATTTTTTATTGCACATTTTTTAAAGCTTGTTATTCATTTTAAAACGTAACAGTATTAAAACATTCATGCTTTTTGCAGGTTATTTTATTTGTGTTTGGTACATTAAACTGTGCATCATTTCTTATGTAATAATAATAATAATAATAATAATAATAATAATAATAAAATTAAGCAGAACTCTGCAGCACTGAACAAAGGGTCGAATTTAAAAAGGAAAAAAAATAAGCAGAGCGGAAAGGACCACTATTTTGCTGAAACCGGTCAAGAGGAGGAACGTTTTAAGGCACCAAAAGACTGAGAGGTGGAATGAAAGTATGTATTTAGGGAATTTTGCTGAAAATAGGTATGGGGGGTTCAGAGAGGAATGTGGGAGAACTGGCTAGTCAGGAGGGGGTCTAGAGATGTTCTTCAACCACTCCATCTCTCACACCTCTTCACCCTTATGGACCAGAACATTTTTAACATTTCTTCTATGGACTTGTTTATTTGGTGATAACTTTGTCATTACTTAAGATAACAAGGTAATACATATATTGGACAAAGGACAAACAAGGCTTTCTTTTCATGATATTGTCTTGCAACAATTAATTTTTTTTCTCAATCCTTAGACAATTACACATAACAAAACTAAACAAAACACACTTTTTTCTTTTTTGGACCAGTTGTCTGTGGGCTGGGTAAGAGGGAGATTACAGACATCACAGACCTGTTTTATCAGTTCAGCATTGACTGTGCTACAGCTGCATGGAGTAGACAGGGTCAGGTTCTTCATATCAGAATATTTATTTATTACAGTGCTTTACACCAGGGTTTCTCAACCCATGGTATGCGTACCCCTGGGGGTACGTGCACCAAGGGCAGGGGGTATGTTGCTCAGAGCCGGCACCACCATTAACAGGGCTCAAGTCCTGCAGGAATGCTGTTCCTGGATCTGATCCTAGGGGCGCTGTGCAGTCCTCCCCTCTCTCCTCTCCTTGTGTGTGACACAGCGGCAATCTCCTGCTGTGTCATGGAGCTCTGGTCTGAATTGTTTGGCGCTGTAAGTCCCACCTCCTAGACAGGTGCCCCTGTGATAGACAGAACACTGATCCGAATGAATCAGTGTGACGTGTATCGTAGGAGGCGGGGCTTTGTTACAGCGGCCAATTTCAAATACAAGCTCCGTAACACAGCGGGAGATCATGATCCAAGCACTGGTAGGCTGCATTTGGTGGGCACTGCACTAGTAGGCTGCTTTTGGTGGGCACTGGTAGGCTGCATTTAATAGGCACTGGTAGGCTACATTTGATGGGCACTGGTGGGCTGCATTTGGTGGGCACTGGTGGGCTGCATTTGGTGGGCACTGCACTGGTAGGCTGAATTTGGTGGGCACTGGTAGGCTGCATTGGTGGGCATTGATAAACTGCATTTGGTGGGCACTTCACTGGTATGCCGCATTTGTTAGGCACTGGTAGGGCTGCATTTGGTGGGCACTGATAAGCTGCATTTGGTGGGCACTGATAAACTGCATTTGGTGTGCACTGCACCAGTAGACTGCATTTGGTGGACACTGCACTGGTAGGCTGCCTTTGATGGGCACTGGTAAGCTGCATTTGGTGGGCACTGATAAACTGCATTTGGTGGCCACTGCACTGGTAGGATGCATTTGATGGGCACTGCACTGGTAGGCTGCATTTGGTGGGCTCTGCACTGGTAGGCTGCATTTGGTGGGCACTGGTGCTCAGTATCATATCCAGAGGTTGTCTTGGGGAAATACATGTAAGCGTGCTGTCAGCATTGCTGTAGAGGTTGAAGGGGTGGGGGGTCAGCCTGTCAGTGCTCAAGCCATACGCCGAACACTGTATAAAATTGGTCTGCATGGCTGTCATCCCAGAAGGAAGCCTCTTCTAAAGATGATGCACAAGAAAGCCCACAAACAGTTTGCTGAAGACAAGCTGACTAAGGACATGGATTACTGGAACCATGTCCTGTGGTCTGATGAGACCAAGATAAACTTATTTGGTTCAGATGGTGTCAAGTATCTGTGGCTGCAACCAGATGAGGAGTACAAAGACAAGTTTGTCTTACCTACAGTCTAGCATGGCGGTGGGAGTGTCATGGTCTGGGGCTGCATAAGTGCTGCCGGCACTGGGGAGCTACAGTTCATTGAGGGAACCATGAATGCCAACATGTACTATGAAAGAAAAAAAAGCCCTAAGGCTAACGCTGCACTAGATGATAATTAGTAGCTAAAGTGAATATATGAAAACAAAAAATAAAGCAGCCAGCACCTAAAGTTTAATACAAAAAACTTAAATTAAATAAATAGCAGAGTGAGTGCAGCGCTAGATATGGTGTGAAATTGTTATATCAGTACGCGATAAAGAATTTAATGATCAATATATTAATAAACAATAAATTCATTGAAAAAAATATTATGTAAAAAACAAAAAAAAACATTTTCCAAAAAAAAAAAATTTAAAAAAGAAAAGAGAAAACTAAAGCAAGGTCCTATTCAAATACTGATCACCGAGTCCGTGCAAAGTTAACCTCCAAAGGGTAAAAAAAGAATTGCAGGAAAAAAAAAGTTGTGACACCAATCTTCCCATAAATCAAACGTGTATTCAGGTCAACACCCAAGTGTAAGGTAGCCTGCTTACCAAAAAGCCGTGACTGCTGATAACAGTCTCAACCAGCACAGGGAATTACCGGTCTCCCCAAAACCAATATGGCATCCGGAACAGCCGTTGATGTTCTATTGTTGCTCAAAGATAGAAAACAAAAACTCCCATAGTGCAGTATATCAATTCAAATAATTTAATAAAAGGAAGAGTTTGCACTTACAGGAACGAAGTATGGTAACAAGCGGTTGTGTCATATGAGAGCCGCAGCGTCTCTATTAGCTTCTCCCTATTTCCTATGTTGTTCGTCTCACCACTGTTACGGAAGGATAGTATGTATAGAAATGTATATTCAGCCACATGTCTTCTTGATGTCAGGTGGCCATTGTACCTTAGACAAACTGAATGTGATTTGATGTTTGGGAAGATTGGTGTCACAACTTTTTTTTTTTTTTCTGCAATTCATCTTTTCCCCTCTGGGGGTTAACTTTGCATGGACTTTTTCACTGATCATTATTTGAATGGAACGTTGCTTTAGCTTTCTCTTTTCTTTTTTAAATATTTTTTATTTTGTGTGGAAATTTTTAGTTTTTTTTTACATAATATTTTTTAAAATAAATGTATTGTTTATTAATATATTGATCATTCAATTCCTAATCACGTATTGATATAACAATATGTACTATTACATACTGAAACCGAGCATGATCCCCTCCCTCCAGAGACTGGGCCGCAGGGCAGTATTACAACATGACAACGACCCCAAACACACCTCCAAGACGACCACTGCCTTACTAAAGATGCTGAGGGTAAAGGACTGGCCAAGCATGTTCCCAGAATTAAACCCCATTGAGCATCTGTGGTGCATTCGCAAATAGAAGGTGGAGGAGCACAAGGTCTCTAACATCCACCAGTTCCGTAATGTCGTCATGGAGGAGTGGAAGAAGACTCCAGTGGCAACCTGTGAAGCTCTGGTGAACTCCATGTCCAAGAGGGTTAGGGCAGTGCTGGAAAATAAAGGTGGCCACACAAAATATTGACACTTTGGGCCCAATTTGGACATTTTCACTTAGGGGTGCACTCACTTTTGTTGCCAGTGGTTTAGACATTATTGGCTGTGTGTTGAGTTATTTTGAGGGGACAGCAAATTTACACTGTTATACAAGCTGTACACTACTTTACATTGTAGCAAAGTGTCATTTCTTCAGTGTTGTCACATGAAAAGATGAAATAAAAATATTTACAAAACTGAGGGGTGTACTCACTTTTGTGAGATACTGTATATTGTACATTCACATCAGTCTGTCCATCTTTTATATTTTACCAAATGTGGGTATTATATTGTTTGCATTAAAATGAGTACTATTTATTTAAGGTACTTATATAGCGCCATCAATTTACGCGGTGCTTTACTTTACTAATCTATTATACATTCACATCAGTCCCTGCCCTCAAGGCAATCTAAGGTCCCTAACTCACATTCATACATACACATACTAGGGCCAATGTGGACAGGAGCAAATTCACCTATCAGCATGTCTTTGGAGTGTGGGAAGAAACCCACGCAGGCCCAGGGAGAACATGCAAACTCCAGGCAGGTAGTTCCGTGGTTGGGATTCGAACCAACAACCCCAGTGCTGCTAGGTGGAAGTGCCACTGTGCTGGCCATGTATAGTAAAGATTCTGTTTTTACAAATTTCAATTATTTTACAAAGCTAAGTTGACAATGTACTGTAGATTGTACTGTTAGGATGCATTCTTTCTTTTTTAGCCTTCTTTCAAGGCTACTTGCTTGCATACAAAGACGTTTCAGAGCTTATTATAATTAAGGATATCAGACAAAGTGGTCTGGAACTGAAAATGCTGATAGCTGTCTCATATAAGCCTCCACTGGCCCAAATGAAAAATTGCCACAGCAGGTAGCAATGTTTTCATACTAATCAGTTTGATATGCCCTTCTAAAAATGAGAAATTTAAACAGTAGCAATTTACATAGACATAAACCTGTAGAAAACTACCCCTTGTCTCATAAACAAACAGGGCTGAATGTTACATCCAAGTGCTATACAATCAGTTCTATACTAGCACTGGTTGGTCTTCTATTCGGATCATTATTGAGCAACATAATATTTCACCCCAATAATAGTGCCCTAAATGCACACCTGTTCTGTACAGTGATCTCTATTCACAATAAAACAATTACTATTTGGATTCAGTTAAAAACCAGCCATCTTTTTTTGACATTTAATACAATAGTTATGTTTCATTATATGTACCGTATATTTACCGAGTTATCAGTGATGCCTGACCAGTAATACAAAAGCAAACACTGAAGTAAGCCATGCATCTTAGCCGTCGGGTCTCTCCTTAAGTCTACCTTTTCTCTATGAACTGTCATTTGTAGAGTGCAGCAGAAACCATTGAGAACTAACCAGTCACTGGCTTACAACTTGCCAAGAGTTGTGAAAACATTCTGCACAAGACAAGAGCAAACTAGACTGATTTGGTATTGAGTACAATAACCTACAGTTATAGGATGTGTTTATATTAAAGTACTGTAAAATATAGTGATAAAATGGCTAAAATGTACATTTTATAAAGGGACCTGGGCAATAATTAGGAGTTCTGTTGTATTCTTGGTAACGGTTTAAGATGTTGTTTTAAGTTATAGCTGTTAAAATGGGTAAAATCACCAAATATTTTCCTTTTAAATTATATAGCACCCTAGCAGCTCTTAAGTACCTAAAAAAAACGAATAACAATAGTGGGACTGCTGAAGCATTCCCACTAAATATATTTGCAATCTGTGAGTCCATAACCACCTGATTGACAGCACAACTCATACAGGTACAGAGAAGGTAAACAGTCCATTTGTAAGCTTTTTCCCCGATTTTAGAATTACTCATCTATGAAATTATACACAGGAAGTAATGCTCTGAAGGTAAATGCTGCAAGCAAAACATATAGATTTTTTTTTCAAATAAAAGCTTTGGTTTTTCTATAATTAGAATGGAATCATGGTACATGGAGCACGTAATAGTGGTTAGTACAATTCTTTGAATCAAACTGCTCCTGCAGCACAAAACTCCACATGTCCACTAAACAGGTTTATTAAGTCACGTAATGGGATAAAACCAGACCTTTTTGTACCAGTACCTTCCAAAACTGGTCCTTCTGTAGGAGTTACTAAACATCCTATTGGTCACTTAGCAACACCGGCACGCAGCTGGATTTGCAGAGGCAGCCATTGGTTCAGACATCTGATCCTCATGCTGCTGGGGCAGAGGAACAAGCATAATCCCCAACTACAGTAAAACCTTGGTTTGAGAGTAACTTGGTTTGAGAGCGTTTGGCAAGACTAGCTACATTTTTTAATAAATTTTGACTTGATATACAAGCGATGTCTTGATATACAAGTAGCGTCATGTCACAGCTGAGTATAAAAGAGAAGAAAGACGCCTCTAAGTTTAGAAATATGGTTACATTTAATGAAGGTACAGCATTTAGCAACATGTTGCTACACTTATGCCCAGTACACACGGTTGACTTTGTTCGGACATTCCGACAACAAAATTCTAGGATTTTTTCCGACGGATGTTGGCTCAAACTTGTCTTGCATACACACGGTCACACAAAGTTGTCGGAAAAACCGATCATTCTGAACGCGGTGACGTAAAACACGTACGTCGGGACTATAAACGGGGCAGTGGCCAATAGCTTTCATCTCTTTATTTATTCTGAGCATGCGTGGCACTTTGTCCGTCAGATTTGTGTACACACGATCGGAATTTCCGACAACGGATTTTGTTGTCGGAAAATTTTATATCCTGCTCTCAAACTTTGTGTGTCGGAAAATCCGATGGAAAATGTGTGATGGAGCCCACACACGGTCGGAATTTCCGACAACAAGGTCCTATCACACATTTTCCACCGGAAAATCCGACCGTGTGTACGGGGCATTAGAGGCGCCTCTCTTCTCTTTTATACTATGTAGCTCCTGCTGGATTTTGCTTCTAATCTCCTTGTGGAGGCTTCTATTTGTGGATGGACATTTTATGGTCACTCAACCTGGTCACATTGCTATAATCTATTTATATTGACTATGATTGAATGGTTGTGGAACAAATCATTTGAGTTTCCATTATTTCTTATGGGGAAATTTGCTTTGATATACAAGTGCTTTGGATTACAAGCATGTTTCTGGAATGAATTATGCTCGAAATCCAAGGTTTTACTGTATTGTGAATCCCGCACATCTGTCTCAGGATTTTACCAAAGTCGCAATACCCCGCAGGTCCAGGACATGTCCCTCTGCTGGGAGCTGGAAGGCAGCAGATCTATGATGGCAGAGCGCGACATAAAGTGCTCAAGTCTCAGAGCCAACTTTTTACATTTAGTATGTAATTTAAAGAGGAACTGCAGTCTGCTCACATAATTTGTAATAAAAACATCTTTGCCATTCTGAAGCTTCCCTCCAACCACTTTGCATATTATTTTATATATACTGTCATTCTGTACTTGCCAAATATGCTGCAGAAATCTCCCTCCATTGAGTCTGGCTGCAACCATTTTAACTGTGGGCAGCTGAAGCTGCTGCCTGTTCACTTCCTGGATTTACACAGACACACACCTCCAGCTCTGCAGCTCTCATTGGCCCTCTTATGACTCACCCCCTTCCTTCCTGGCAAACTCTCACGAGAGTAAGAGAGAGAGCTGTGCATGATGTCATAAGCCTAGTCTAATGACCAGACAAGAAACAGGAAGTGGGCTGTATAAGGTATTTACTGGCAGAAAAAAAATGTTTTACTATCCAAAGTTTAAAACAACAAGGCCAGAAGATTTAATAGATGGAAAGTTGAAAAAATGACTGAAGTTCTGCTTTAAGGTTCTCACATGTGGGGGAGGTTTACCACTTAGCAATCTAAACATGCATTGTGTAAATAAGGGTTTTCCACTCTGTAGTTGTAGTCCTTCTTGACTTCTACTTACCCTTTCTGGTAAAATGTGTCATTGAGAAAAACAGCTTGGAAGGAAAGATGAGAGGTTTGTATAGTACTCCATAGTATATTATAGTATCAGATTTCCAGTCTTTTGGGAATGTAAAAAAGAACAAAAGTAAGCCTACAGAATAGAGGAATTAATGGGTTTTATCACAATGGTTGCTAGTCAGCACAACAGCATGTTAAAATCAACAAACAAGGTGAAGTGTATACTGTACATACAGAAATATTCCTGTAGAACTGTAAAGATATAGTTTAGTAATACATCCCACGTGAACTGTGTAATACTTTTTCATAAAGGTGCAGCCACTGGTTTCTCTCACATTATCGGGGTTTATGAGCGCACAACCCACCGATTAGAAAATGAGAAAGACAAAACTAGCAGAGACTCAGGCTTCTACTGACTCTTTGGCCTTAAAAAAAGAGAAGCAACTCTAAGAAGGTCTCCTTCATACTGTGTCAATGGCATCAGAGCTTCCCAAAACAGAGACCAAATGTTTCATTGTTTGTTCAGAATCCCTTTTACACTGTTCAATAGTACTCCCAAGAAGACCAAACTACTATGTTCCTCAAGCAACATGCTTTTTAGGATAAGCAACTGCTAGCAATAAGTATATGGTTTTGCACAGGGATTTTTTTTTCTCAGAATAGGTGCTCCCCACTTCCAAGTCACCCTTTGTCTCTATCTCCTTATAACCTCCAAGCACCACACCTCCAAAATTTTGAACTTTGGAATGAGGGACACTTGAGCGAGGAAGTAATTTGCTCTGCGGCAAAATGTGGTTGTGGCCCCACTCTTAACAGTGGGAGGGGTTTAAGGAGTGTGGTGGGGAAGAAAGGTCTGCAGGGCAGTTTAAGGGGGTCAACAGGGCAGAGAAGAGGCATCAGCAGGACAGTTTAAAGGAGTCAGCAGGATGGAAGACAGGGGGTGTGTAGGGTAGGGTACAGGGGACAGCAGGATGGAAGACAAGGAGTCAGTAGGGCAGGGTACAGGGGTCAGCAGGACGGAAGACAGGGGGTCAGTAGAGCAGTTTAAAGGTGTCAGCAGGATGGAAGACAGGGGGTCTGTAGGGTAGGGTACAGCAGGATGGAAGACAAGGAGTCAGTAGGGCAGGGTACAGGGGTCAGCAGGACGGAAGACAGGGGGTCAGTAGAGCAGTATAAAGGGGTCAGCAGGACGAAAGACAGAGAGTCAGTAGGGCGGAAGACAGGTTGGAATCAGTAGGGCAAGGTACAAGGGTCAGCAGGACAGAAGACAGGGGTCGGTAGAGCAGGGTACAGGGGTCAACAGCATGGAAGACAAGGGGTCAGTAGGGTAGCGTACAGGGGTCAGCAGGACAGAAGACAGGGGGTCAGTAGGGCAGAGTACAGGGGTCAGCTGGACGAAGGAAAGGGTGGTCAGTAGGGCATGGTGTAGAGGTCAGCAAGGCAGAGGAAAGGGGGGTCAGTAGGGCAGGGTAAAGGGGTCAGCAGGATAGAAGACAGAGAGTCAGTATGGTGAAAGACAGGGATCAGTAGGGCAGGATACAGGGGTCAGCAGGACAAAAGACAGGGGGTCAGTAGAGCAGGGCACAGGGTCAGCAGGACGGAAGACAGGGGGTCAGTAGAGTAGCGTACAGGGGTCAGCAGGACAGAACACAGGGGGTCAGTAGGGCAGGGTACAGGGATCAGCAGGACAGAAGACAGGGGTCAGCAGGACAGAACACAGGGGGTCAGTAGGGCAGGGTACAGGGATCAGCAGAACAGAAGACAGGGGTCAGCAGGACGGAGGACCGGGGATCAATAGAGCAGGGTACAGGGATGAACAGCACAGAGGAAAGGGGGTCAGTAGGGAAAGGTACAGGGGTCAGCAGGACAGAGGATCAGAGTTTAGCAGGGCAGGGTACAGGGGTCAGCAGGACGGAGTACCGGGGGTCAGTAGAGCAGGGTATAGGGGGTCAAATCCCCCCATTCCTCCTCTTAACCCAAGTCTCCCCCAGTCTATCCCCTTTTACTCTTACACCCCCAATCTTTCCCCCCTTTACTTTTTACACTCTCCAATGACTGCCCCCCTCCCCCCGGTCACATGAGACCCCCAACGAAGTACCATCAGGCTGACTCTCCTCTTGAGTCTAGCGATCAGTGGGCGGAGCTTTCTGTCATGGACAAATGGACAAGGAGGCCCCTCCTCTACAAACATCTCGCTGTAAGCATGCCCCCCTCCTCTGCAAATGTTACTTACACAGATCTCAGATCGCCATTCTGGCAGAGTGGAGTGCATGCTCCCTGCCTCTTCCTCTGTACAGGAAAATAAAACATCACAGTTGGAGGAGGAGGGGGCGGGTTCAGTGCGCTCCACTCTGCACTGTGCGTGTGTGTCAGAGGCAGCCGGACTGGCCGGGAGATATGCCGGCTGGCAGCTGCCATACACAGTGTTGCTCGCGGTGTGCAGCAACCAAGACACCCCGCACATGCTGCGAGCAATCTGGGACTCAGCCCTGATTTGCCGGGACAGGGACCAATTTCTGGGACGGTCCCGGCGAATCAGGGACGGTTGGGAGGTATGCCCTATCCACCTTCCAGTACCACCCCTTTTGGAGAATACAGAACCAAGTGGTGTTAAGTAATTTGTATAGAATTTGTTAAAGTATAACTAAAGGCAAAAAATTAGAACACCTCTCAGATTTTATTGCTGTGTGTGCCCCAATTAGGAAGATTCACACCATCCTATTTGTTCTGTTTACCATTATCATTAAAAATGAAAGTATAAGAAAATCCAAAATTTTGGGTTGTCCCCAGAAAAGTAATAGAGGGGAAATCTTCCAATGGGGAAACTAGTTCTGCTGACCTAGGGGCCCCCAAAAGAATTCCCTTTATTTGAAGGGATTTCCTCACACTTCCTGGACAGGAAGTGAAGGGAAATCTCTGCAATGGGACGCAGATGGGGAATAAAAATCTGACAGGGATTATAACCCTCCCTTACTCTAGCCAAAAAAAATAAAATAAAAGTTTTGCCTATAGTTCTATTTTAATAATAATAAGAAAAGCAGTGACATAGATCCCCTACAGCCAACACTTGATCCACCCAGCAACAATTACTGCCCAACAACAATATAACTCCCACAACAACCCCTCAGCAACAATAGATCCACTTCAACAACAACAGACCACCCAACAGCCAGCATCAATAAACCCTGCATCAGCCAGCAACAATAGACCTCTCCCTCAACAGTAGATCCCTCCCAGCAAGAATAGATCCCCCAGCAGCCAGCAACAATAGACCCTGCTGGAGGTGCCGGAAATTTATTGCCCCATGTTCCCGCTGAAAAAAACTCTGGTTTTGCATACTGTTAAACTATATGGGTACAAATGCTTAACAGGTCATACAATTTTTACAAGCTGAATATTACTCATCAAGAGTTTATGGCTATAAAATTGGTACTCTGACCTCCCTTAAAAAAAAACTGGCACAAAAAAAAGGGTGTCTGACGTCGCGTGTAGGCGCCATGCTTCTCCTGATTTTATCTATTGTCCCAAGGAGTTCTCCTCTATTCCCAATTCTGGGTAACCCCTTCTTTACTCTGGGTTTCACGGATAGCCCCTTTCGGGCTCTCCTTCAATCAGGTCCTTTTAAAGCCTCTCACTTCAAGTAGGCCGGTTCTTGGCCTTCACTACAGACCCTCATTTATCCAAAAGACCCCTACAAGTTGGACTTTTGGAGAGCTCTACAAATCCATAATTTTCTTCAATCTCTGCTCCCTCCAACTAGCTTCCATCGCAGACTGACCACACTAGAAGACTACTGTTCGGACAGCGGTATTCTTCCTCATGCTTTATCTAAGCTGTACTAGCTTTTGGTTCTCCCTTCAGAGGACTTCACACTGCCCTATTTTGAGAAATAGGTTCTGATTTTTGGAGTCCCAAAAAACTGCCATGGCTCGTTTTGCATTGAAATCTTCTCTTTGCACAAAAATCGAGGAGAATAATTTCAAGATTTTTACACAATGGTATATTTCTTTCCGGGTACTTCAAATAGGTGCTGGCGTTGCCAGGAGGAGCAGGGGACACTCCTGCATGGCTTTTGGTCCTGCTCTAAGCTCAACCACTACTGGAAGGAGGTACGCCAAATTCTTTTAAAATTTATGGATTACCCTGTCCTGGATGATCCGGCATTTTTTCTTCTTCATGTTACTAATATACCTCCCAAAATCTACAAAAGGTCAATTCTGCACCATCTTCTGATTGCTGCCAAATCATGTATCTCCCTTTGGTGGAGAGATCTGCAACTCCTGGAGGAGTTGAATTCTCATACTGATGAACCAACACAAACATGAGGTGGATACTAAGATGTGGACTCTATGGAACATGTTTATAAAATCTCTTCTAACTGTGAGTCCCGCTGGCTTTTAGACACCTGTTCCTTCTCACGTTGGAGGCAAAAGCAATCATGCAATCTAAACATTTTATTTCCTTTTTTTTTGGTGGTTTATTACTTTTCATTGTAATCTGGGTAGACTGTTATACTGTCTCTGTTTTACTGCAATGTTTGACGTGGTTGAAAACTGCTGTCTTATAAATAAAAAATTTGAAAAAAAAGGGGTGTCACTATGTAATATCTTCTTCCATGAACACATGAACCTAGGGCTCGTGAACATGGGCACATGGGTTCAGACAAACCAGAAACACACATTACACAATTTCACTGTACAACATGCTGCTTGTAAGATAGAGATCCACATTAAGGTGTATACAGAAGTTTAAATTTTCCATTTCAGTGTTGGACAGAGTAGGTAAGGGTTATGCCGTGTACACACTTGTCCGCCAGAACGAATCTGTCGGACACTCCGACCGTGTGTGGGCTTCATCAGACTTCCGACGGACCTTTTCGGTCGAAAATCAGACGGACTTTAGATTTGAAACATGTTTCAAATCTTTCCGACGGATTTGAGTCCGGTCGAAAAATCCGTTCGTCTGTATGCTAGTCCAACAAACGAAAACCGTCGCTAGGGCAGCTATTGGCTACTGGCTATCAACTTTCTTATTTTAGTCCAGTCATACGTCATCATGTACGAATCCGTCGGACTTTGGTGTAATCGTGTGTAGCCAAGTCTGTTCGTTCGAAAGTCAGTCAAAAGTCCATCGAAAGTCCGTCGGAAAGACCGTCGGACCTTTGATGCTGAAAAGTCCGCCTGTGTGTACACGGCATTAGAATCATTGTAAAGTTTTTTGTTGTTTGTGTTGCAGATGGCAACATCTATCCCTCTAATAATCCAGGCTATCTTTGTCATTGGGAATAAAAGTGATAGAAAATTCAAAACGTTATGCCTATTACCGCAACAAAAGGCAGTGGGAAATTCTGTCTAGGTGCAGAGCTGTGCGGTGGGCAGTGAGCACACAAAGTCCAAGTTTGGCAATAGCAATATATTGTACAAAAGTTCAGCAAGTACAACCAGGCCTGGTGGGGAGGCACAACCATCTGGAGCCACTTACACTGTAACAGCAGTGGAATAGCGATCTGAGGACTTAAAGATGGAGCGGAATGAAGCCTGGCTGATCCACACCCAATGTAGAGGCTCCCTAGAAGAGGTTGACATAGTCCCTGCACTGTCTCTACTCCTCTGGAACCTTTCTCTATCTCTAAGCACAGTCCCTGACAGACGGGGATCCTGTCCCTATGCTAGCCACTCGCAAAATTACCACCAAACCCGGGAGCCAGAATCTTAAATAAACTCTATCTGACCCAATATGGCTGCCAGCATCCAATCGATTAACTGCCTTGAAATCAAAGAAATCATAGAGACCCCAAGTTCCTCTCAACTTCCTCCCAATCTGCATTGCTGCTACAGTCGAACGTCACCTACGATGGAGAACATAGACCACAACTACCTACCTACAAGATATTTCCTTCCACTTTCTGTTGCTTCTTAGCATAAATAAAAATAAATCCAACCAGTGGGACAAACTCACAGGCAATTTAACTATTCCATACTCTAAAGGAAAATAAAAAAACATTTAGAATATACAGTATCTCACAAAATTGAGTACAACCCTCACATTTTTGACAGACGGGGATCCTGTCCCTATGCTAGTGTTGTCACATGAAAAGATATAATAAAATATTTACAAAAATGTGAGGGGTGTACTCACTTTTCTGAGATACTGTAGATACACTTTAAATATGCTTGGGCCGTCACATTTTAGCAACCCTAGTTATTAAAGGAGAAGTCCAGCCTGAGCTTCTTTCTTCTAAGGGTCACAGGAGTGCACTCCGTTTGCAGCAGAGAGCGGTCTGAAGTCCGCTGACGTCACTAAAATCAGTCGAGGCAGCGTGTCATCCGACTTCAGAAGCTGCCTTGACTGATGGCGGTCTCAGCCTCTCAGGGAGCCGCTGAGACGGCTGCCCCCCACCCCTCCACAGCTCGGCGCTCCAATGAGCGTGGAGGAGCAGAGAGGAGAGCTGCTAACTGACAGTTAGCAGCTCTCCTCTCGGGAAGGAGTGAGAACCGAGCCATCAGTGGTGTTCGTGGCTCGGTTTTCAGTGCAGAGATGCCGGGGGACAACGTGTGCAGGTCTATTGCACACAGCTGCAGTGCATTTAAAATCTTGTCACTATTACATGGAACACAAGTTTGCAAGGTACTATTTTTGTAGTGAGATTGTTATCAGAAGAAGGCTCCATTTTTGTAAATGAATATATGAGATGGGAGAAAATATCTCAGTGTACCAACATCTTGATTCATACCTATACAAGGCTAAATAGGACTTTTCAGGTACCACAGCAACTCTAATACATTCTAAAAATATTTAATCATCTCATTAAATCACATTTTTACATCATAAAAATGTATATCTTGCTGATAATTCCATTCACATGAATCACTGTTCAGATCATCCACAGACTATTCCTAAAAAGTTTTAACTTTACATCATCCTTATTATACATATTATTGTTCTGGATGTTTCCTTTTGTTTGACATGTTTAATGAACAATTTTCACTTCATCAGGAGAAGATTCATATTGGATTGGTTCATCAATTCAGCAATTATAAAAGCAATGTTACATTATTGTGTAGGCGTCTGACCAGTCACACGGGGTAGGGAGGCAATAAGAGGGATATTCAAAGAATCCACAGAGGACATCTTGTAAAGGGGAGTGACTTAGGCCCCTTTCACACTGGGGCGGTTTGCAGGCATTATTGCGCTAAAAATACCGCCTGCAAACCGCCCCTAAACAGCCTCCGCTGTTTGTTCAGTGTGAAAGCCCGAGGGCTTTCACACTGAAGCGGTGCGCTGGCAGGACGGTAAAAAAAGTCCTGCGAGCCGCATCTTTGGAGCGGTGAAGGAGCGGTGTGTTCACCGCTCCTGCCCATTGAAATCAATGGGACAGCGCGGCTATAACTCGGTAATACCGCGGCTATAGCCGCGCTGTACGAGAGGGTTTAATCCTTTTTCGGCCGCCAGCGGGGGTTAAAACCGCACCGCTAGCGGCTGAATACAGCCGCAAAAAACGACGGTGAAACAGCGCTAAAAATAGCGCTATTTTACCGCCGACGCCCCCACCGCCCCAGTGTGAAAGGGGCCTTATCCTCATTACTACAATGCTTATTATTCATAATAATGAGGCAGAAGGGGCCCAGATGTTACTCTAGTCTTATAATGTTCTCATGGAGGCACCTTAAGTGTAGGTAGCCTTAAGTCCCATCCTAAAATCAGGCATGTTGTCTACACATAGGAAAACCACCTCCTGATGAAGTGAACGTTTTTCATGAAACTCATCAAGCAAAAGGTGTTTGCTTTTGGAAACATCTAATGCAATAATATGTATATAAGGATAATGTAAAGTTATAAATGTTTTAAGTGGTTGTATACCCTTTTACCTGTAGGTAAAATAAATATCCCCTGAACCTTTACGGTTTAGGGGATATTTACTTTGCATACAGCCACTGACGTCATGCTCTGTAAATGCCCAACTGAAGGTCCGGTAGACGCTGCCGGACCTTGCCGGGAAGAAGACTCCCGCGCACATGCGGTGCATACTAGCTCATTATGCCTTTGCCTTTACAGGGTTTTTTTTTTTTTTTTTGACATGTGAGGGTATACAACCACTTTAAAGTAGTAGTAAACACCGCTTGGTCACTTATACCTACAGGTAATTTTATATTAAAGCTTACCTGTAGATACAATGAATATCTCCTAAACCTTCACCGTTTAGGAGATGACCACAATTCCTGCAGCCAGTGATGTCATTGGCACATGAGCAAAGTCCTCTGAATTGAGGGTACACCCAATGTGTTGTCAATGTAGAGTGCTGTGATCGTGACTCCCGTGCGCATGTGCAAGAGTGACCTGATCGCTGCTCAACCATTAAAACGGCCTGAGCTTGCGCACCTGGAAGGAAGACCGGGTGAAGATGGAAGCCCTGGAGGGATCCCTTTTACATGTAAGTCTGTCATAATGTGCTAGTATGCAATGCATACTAGCACAGTATGCCATTAACTTGCAGTGAGACTTTTGTTTTTTAACACTTCACGACTGCTTTAAGAATATTCCTGTGAGCGATCTGATCATTTACTCATGTTAATCAAATTATCAACAAGAAACATGTTCTTATGATGTAAAAGTGTGGTTTTAAGGGATAATGATTTGA
Source organism: Lithobates clamitans (assembly GCA_037952925.1). NCBI lineage: Eukaryota > Metazoa > Chordata > Amphibia > Anura > Ranidae > Lithobates > Lithobates clamitans. The sequence goes on from JBBGZY010001256.1 coordinate 580,368, forward strand.
AGTGTTTGAATGTTATGTTTTTGATTGTCCTATTTAGCCTTGTGTTTGTATGGCCCCATCCTTGTATTTTGACTGGTGCACCATCATGTCTAAGCTCAGCAAGTCTGAGTTTAGACATGAAAACTATATAAGTTTAGACACTGAAACCATTTGATCAAAGCTATAATAAAAGCCATAAGCTGTACATGTTTGCTTAACCACCAATTAGGCTGTGTAGTATGCACTCTAACGCCCCGTACACACGGTCGGTTCGATGGGAGCCTGTTGTCGGAAATTCTGACTGTGTGTGGGCTCCATTGGATATTTTCCATCAGAATTTCCGTCACACAAAATTTGAGATCTGGATCTCAAATTTTCCAACAACAAAATCCGTTCAGATCGTGTGTACACAATTCCGACGCACAAAGTTCCACGCATGCTCTGAATCAAGCAGAAGAGCTGCACTGGCTATTGAACTTAATTTTTTTGGCTCGTCGTATGTGTTGTACGTCACCGCATTTTTGACGTTCGGAATTTCCGACAAGACTTGTGTGACCGTGTGTATGCAAGACAAGTTTGAGCCAACATCCATTGGAAAAAATCCATGGATTTTGTTGTCGGAATGTCCGATCAATGTCCGATCGTGTGTACGGGGCATAAGGTACTATTCTCCCCGTCTCCTGATCCACAGCAAGAGTAAAAAATACATGTGATATGTGACACTGCAGCCTACCACCTATAATTTAGTGCTTGTTGCCTAAGGGATCCATAGCCAGGCTTAAAAATTCTCACAAGGGAGGTAAGAGTTCAACCGTTTAACCCTGTGGAAGTTTCGACCTTCAGAAAGCTGAAACTTTCAGGGTGCTATAGCAGCAGATTTTGAAGAAAGTCACTGACAAATTTAGTGGAGGCAGCTGAGAGTGCTGGATACAAAGGCTAAAAACTAGTTATGTAAACTTGTACTAAGTACAGATTTCCTTGAAGGAAATGTGATTGCAGATCAAAACACCGTAACATATATCAGTGGTTTGCTTTCGAAAAAAAAATATTCTCTCGCTGGTTGAACAAGTTTTAAGCATATTTACCAGGGTGCGTGTGCAACTGTGAATCGTCTCTGCATACGATTATTCCGGCTCATGAGAAGTTTCCGAAGAAGGAGAGGTGAGTTACGAGGGGAGCTGATAGGTGAACTCCGGGGAGAACTTTTGGGGGACCCCAGAGGCGAGATGCGGATAGGATTCCATCGTGGCGGAGAGCCACTCTGTGCTGGAACCTGCATTTTCCAAAGGTACAATGTAAATAGCAGAGATATAAATTCTTCTAATCTTCTACAAGAAGTGTAGGGTATTGTGTGTAATGAAAGTCAACAAGCTGTCAGTATTCAGGTTCCAGAGCTGATAGGATTAGTATATTTCTTGTTCCCTGGGGTTGTTCATGCACAAATAGTTGAGTATTCCTTCCTAAAACAATTTACGTTTAATGAAGTTCAAATTATTACTTGCTAAAATTAGAAATCGTGCACCTTTCCCACGAGCTGGGCGGATTTCTAGTCCAGAAAGTCCATGTAGATCCTCACTGGAAGCAGCAGTCCATCTTGATTAAAGTGCAATCTCATTCAGGTCTTTAAAAGCAGGCTGCATGTACTACGTGCAAGAAACATGATTCTTATCATACATGCCAGGGCAAACGTCACTCTGCCATGAAGAAAAAAAAAAAATGTTTTTAGAAAAAAACAAGTCGATAGACTTGGTTCCCAGAAAATGCATCAACTCAGTAGCGAAGTCCGAATATGTGAGGTTCAGCCTGCATGAACTCTTCCTCTCCTAGACCCATACAGCTGAAAGTAAGGAAAGCAGATCCTGTTGCAGTTTGTTTATCCACACTGTCTCCAGCAGTCTCAGCCAATCCTATATCAGTCACCAGTTCTCTTCCCCTCTCATGAAACACAGCACAGGCTGGCAGGACTTTGGGAAGCTCACAGACTGAGGTCAGCAGGAAATTATATTTATATGATAAACTAAAAATCACTTAGGGATCTATAAAACAACTGTCACATACAAGCATTTGGCTGCTGAGAAAACCTGTCGGTGCACGTTCTACATACCGAAACAACTACATATTTTATGCACCCATTCTATTATACGCAGACGTCTTTGTTACATTTTATAATATACACAAGATTTTTTTTTTTTTTTGTACACATTATTGGAATGTTCAATAAAAAGTACAGTATGCAGCAGGTAAAATAAGTATTGAACATGTCACCATTTTTCGAAGTAAATATATTTCTGAAGGTGCTGACATGAAATTTTCACCGCATGTTGGTAACAACCCATGCAATCCATACAAAGAAATCTAAATAAATACGTTCAGAAATTAAGTTAGGTATAATAAAATGGAATGACACAAAAAAAAAAGTATTGAACACATGAAGAAAGGGAGGTACAAAAAGGCATGGAAAGCCAAGACACCAGCTGAAATCTATCAGCAATCCTGCCCCTTGTCAGTGCAAATCAATGTCAGCTGGTTCAGTGTCAACTGATGGCCTATAAAAAGGTGTGTCGTTACCAAGGTGTCACACAAGAAACATCTCATGATGGGTAAAAATCAAAGCACTCTCTCACAACCTTATTGTTGCAAAACATACTGATGGTATTGGTTACAGAAGGATTTCTTAAATTCTGAATGTTCCAGTGAGCACTGTTGGGGCCATATTCCGAAAGTGGAAAGAAAATAATTTCACCACAAACCGGCAATGACTAGGTGCTCCTCACAAGGTTTCTGACAGAGAAGTGAAAAGAATTATCAGAAGAGTTGTCCAAGAGCCAAGAACCACTTGTGGAGAGCTTCAGAAAGACCCGGAATTAACAGGCACAAGTAATGCACTCAAACGCCATGGCCTGTGTGCACACTCCATACGCAAGACTAAATTGCTGAAAAAAAGCATGTTGAAGCTTGTTTAAAGTTTTTTGCAGAACATTTAGACAAGCCTGTGAAATACTGGGAGAATATAGTCTGGTCAGATGAGACCAAAATTGAACGCTTTGGATGCCATAATACACATCATGTTTGGAGGTCAAATGGCACTGCACATCACCCCAAAAATACTACAATAAAGTTTGGAGGTGGGAAGATCATGGTGTGGGGCTGTTTTTCAGCATACGGTACTGGGAAACTTAATTTCATTGAAGGAAGGATGAATGGAAAAATGTACCAAGACATTCTTGATAAAAAATCTGCTGCCATCTACCAGGATGATGAAGATGAATCGAGAGTGGACATTTCAGCAAGACAATGATCCCAGACACAAAGCCAAGGAAACTCTCAATTGGTTTCAAAGAAAAAATGGTGAATGGCCCAGCCAATCACCTGATTTGAATCTAATTGAAACTCTCTGGAAAGAACTAAAGATCAGAGTTCATAGAAGATGCCCACAGAACCTTCAAGATTTGAAGACTGTGTGGAAGAATGGTCCAAAATCACACCTGAGCAATGCATGCAACTAGTTTCTCAATACAAGATGTGTTTTGAAGCTGTCATTACCAACAAAGGACTTTGTACAAAGTATTAAATACATTTCAGTTAGCGTGATCAATACTTTTACCCTGTATCATTCCATTTTATTACACACTTAATTTCTGAACTTATTTGTTTTGGTTTCTTTGTATGTATGGATTGCATGGGTTGTTACCGAAATCTTCATGTCGATAGCAACTTTAGAAATATATTTACCTATAAAAAAGGTGATGTGTTGAATATATATTTTACCCACTGTATGCTTACTATAGAGCAATAAGTTAATACAGAAGGATGTGTAAAGCTATATGTGAATAGTTCGATGATCTTTCCCAGTGAAACTCTCCAATGGATAACAACGTTGTAAGGTTTAATTGTGGGGATCATATGTGTATGAATTAGGTATTCAAAATGGGCTTCCAATGATATCTATCATAGAATATAGCAACGAGACTGAGTATTTCATATATGAGCTGAAGACTAGTGTAGCATGTAGGCAAGTGTAACAAATGGCTAACTACAAACTATGTCAAATAATCACAGGCAAAGGGGCAAAGTAATAGAAGGTCAGGGCAGACACAGGAAATTCACGTCAGACAGGAACACTATCACAGGCACAATCCTGAAGCATGTGCTGTTTCCAAAGATGGGGCTAAATAGCTTCCCAACAGCCATCATCAGCTGCTGATTAATTGAAGAGTTCTGCTGGCTTCCGGTAGGCACCTGCTGGTGGACACTAGAATTACACCAATCTATCCCAAGGACCACAGTGCCACTAGCAGGTGTTCTGGCTGTTCTTGCAAGCTCCTGGCAAGTGGTTTTATAGATAACATTATATTGGGAAAAGGGGGCAGTCCTGTCTGGTGTCTGTATTCAGGGTGATATTAAACCCTTTAGATTTTAAGCAACTTCAGCAGAGTATACAGCTTTACCTTTTAATCCATGCCTATGCTCCTGTTTAGGCTTCTGTCATCACCGTTGCCCTAAGTTTCTGGTTTGTGTGGCTCATTTCTATTGCAGTATGCTACGCAGTGTTAAGTTCTTCAACTAAAATATTTTTGTCGATTAAAATATGACTTAAACTAAAACAATTCAGATGACTAGAATACGACTAAAATTAAAATGCAATAAGTAGGGGGCATCTATCCAGCTGGGATGAAGGGAAAAAACATGTGCATACCAGGTTTTATTCACCAGCGACACTCATGCCACTAACGCTGGTGCCGACATTTTCTTCCATGATAAAACAGTCAGTTTTCTAGCACAAAGCAGTAACAGATTTACGTATAGCATTCGTGGGAGCTGGAGATATGGGGATAGTAGTAATAGAGGTGATACCAATCAAAACCTCCTTCCAGTATTGTTGGATTTAGTGTCACTTTAAGGCTCATTTATAGTTTCCTCCAAAACAGCAACAGGTAGAACTAGAATCAGTAATGTGCCTAAAGCTAAACGTCAGGAGGATTAAAAACCTACCCTGCAACAAATAGTCTATAGAGTGCTTAATAAATCAGATCATTGTGATATACAAATTACCAGGGTCCATAACACATTTGTTCAAAAAATCCCTCAAACCTAGAAATATCATCTGTAAAGTACACGGTTACTCTCAAGCAAAAAAATTATGGCTAACCAAACCAGCAAAAAAGCAGGTAACTCTCATAGGACAGTAATAATTAGCCTTGGGGTACAACTATGCTGACATATGTAGCAACTTTACTCTTCTTCATATCTACAGAACAATTGTTTTTTTTTCCATTTTGGATAAAGTAGGGAAGAGTTAAAAGCCCTGGTAGATTACATTTATTCTGTTTGCGTACCATTAGGGAAATCTCTTAACCACTTGCCCACCGCAAGATTTACCCCCCTTCATGACTATTTCATTTTTTGCTATATGGCACTGCTTTACTTTAACTAACAATTGAGTGGTCATGTAACGCTGTACATAAATGATATTTATATAATTTTTTCCCACAAATAGGGCTTTTCTTTTGGTGGTATTTGATCACCTCCTTTTTTTTGTGCTAAAAACAAAAAAAGACCGAACATAAAAAACAAATAAAAAAAAACAATATTTTTTACTTTCTGCTATAAAACATGTAAAAAATGTAGAAATGTTTTGGTAAAAAAAATCAGAATAAGCGTATACTGATTGGTTTGCGCAAAAGTTATAGCATCTTCAAAATATGGTGTATATATATATATATATATATATATATATATATATACTGGAATTTTTTATTTTTTATTTTTTTATATTAGTAATGGCGGCGATCAGCGACTTATAGCAGGACTGTGATATTGCGGCAGGAAATCTGACACTTATTGACACTTTGTGGGAACCAGTGACACTAACACAGTGATCAGTGCTAAAATATGCACTCACTGTACTAATGACACTGGCTGGGAAGGGATTAAAAATTTAGGGCGATCAAGGGGTTAAATGTGTGCTTAAGTGTTTTTATGTGTACTGGATTTTATTCCCTGACATAACAAAATCCAGCACATCCCCACTGACAGAACAGCAGTTTGCTTACATAGGTAGAGCTCCGTCCAGTCTGCCTCCTCTTCGATCAGCGGGTGCCAGCGGTCATGCAGCAGGAGAGTTCTCACCGCACCAGTATAAATCCACAGCAGTTGTAAAATGAAGAGTTGTCTCCGAGAGTAAAGAGCCCCAGGTGCTGGCTAATGCTGAGTCATGTTGAAGGTAGATAAGAAAATCTGGACAGCCGCACTCCAGGAAGATATTGTTCAAAAACTGAGCTGAGTAAGCACTTAGCATAAGTGCGAAACGCGTTAGCTGATTGCCTGTACTTTTTTGCCACGGTGTCCTGTATTCCATATTCTCCTGAGTTTACAATAAACGTTTTTAAAAAATATCTTCCTGGAGTGCGGCTGTCTGGATTTTCTTATCTACCTTCAACATGCCAGCGGTCATGCATTGGCCTGGCACCCGCTGATCGGCTCCTGCTGTGACTAATCACCGCAGAAGCGGTGCCACCAACCTGAAAGAGCAGAATCCCATATATTTATATATGATTCTGTGCAGAACAGCCGCCCTGTAGCATTAGAGCTACTATGGGGCGGTCGCTAAGTGGCTAAAGTAAGGTGAATTCTACTTTTACACACTTGGTTATCACCATTAGAAAATTTCTGCTTACCTCTTGTTCTGTGAACAATTTTAAAATGTTGGTTTTCTTATAACTTTCTCAGGGACAAGTAACCGGTAAAAATAGAAAGGGTGAATCTCACCAGTGGGGTCACTGACAGCATTAAAAACTTGACAGGGGGTTTAACCCATCCCCAGATCTTTACACTTTAAGTTGCAATATTCTTTACATGACACTAACCTAACAATGATAGTTGCACATCTCTACATGGAAGTATTTTTGGGGCTTGTAAACTATATGTTCATTTCTCCACAAGAGGGCATCAAAGCCCCCTTTAACAGAAAAGCTCAAATATCACATATCAAAAACAACAGGAGTTACATTAAATGGTTTATTCACACAGGCATATCGATCTGTATACCTGTGCGAAGGAGCTGTCTTGGCCCACGCGGGATGCACAAGGTATTCCATGCAGATCACTGCAGGCAGCCTGTTGAAATCAATGTCAACTGCATGGGTCTCTAGGCATAATTCGGTGGGTCTACATCCATGCAGGCCCAATGCATGGATCAGAAGGCAGAAATTCTACTTCGATTCCATTAAATGTATTAGGCACAGATTTTTCTATTTTGAGTGTGCAGATTTGAACTGAGCCCAAGAGTACTGATTATTACACACTGTGTGTAGACACTCTGCCCATAGTAACTATTGAACTGCATTTAGATCCATAAAATACAAAAAAAGTAGTACAGATGCTGTTTTCTTATTTTTCTGGCTGTATGCAAGACCCCCTTTGCATATCTAACCCCAAAACAATAATGTAGTATATTGCAGCTTACCAGTGCTTATAGGTGCTGGTTGCGTTTGTTTTAAATTTTTCATGCTTTTTCTCCCTCTTTATTTTCACCTGGTGATTCTGCCAGTAACACACCTCCAGCCTCCAGCCCTAGGATGACTTCAATCAATCATCATATGGCATTAGGACAACAGAAACAGGACATAACTGCAGGGAACTATCCTCTTGTACATATTCATAACATAAATAGGCGAGGTCAATTAGTCCTCAGAACAATGATTGATAACAGTGCAGCACAGGATGGTATCAGCTGACAAGTTTTCCAACAAGATCAAGGGATATTTTTTGCACTTATTGAACAGATATATCAAAATTTTTATAATGGTATATTTAACAGACAAAAAGAGAGCAAATAACGTCATTGTTAAGGATTACTGTCACTTTATTGTCTTCAACTAAAAAGCTTAAAGTGGAAGTCCATGCAAAAACTAAAATCTCTGCATCTATAGCCACCAACATTCTGACACTGACCTATCTAGCCCTGAAAAGAAAAAAAAACAGTATACATACCTTTTCTACAGACGATCCGACCCGATTTTCCAGCGGCGGAAGCTCTGATCCCATGCTGAGTTGTCAGCTGCGGCTTCGCTGTGGAGGTGGGTGCTGAGGACTTGTCCATGAACGGAAGCCCCATAGTAAGTCTATGGATGACGTCACTTCCCATTCATTTCACAGCCGTTGTCGGACGTGTACTCAGCAGAGCTTCCGCCGCTGGAGATCAGGTCAGTTCGCCTGTAGAAAAGGTATGTATACTGATTTTTTCTTTACAGGGCTAGAGAGGTTAATGTTATGCCCCGTACCTACGGAAAATGTTCGATGGGAGCTTGTTGTTGGAAATTCCGACCATGTAGTCGGCTCCATCTGACATTTTCCATTGGAATTTCCATCACACAAAATTTGAGATCTGCATCTCAAATTTTTCGACAAAATCCGTTGTCGTAAATTCCGATCGTGTGTACACAATTCCGACGCAGAAAGTTCCACGCATGCTCAGAATCAAGCAGAAGAGCCGCACTGGCTATTGAACTTCATTTTTCTCGGCTCGTCGTACGTGTTGTACGTCACCTCGTTCTTGACGTTCGGAATTTCCGACAACATTTGTGTGACCGTGTGTATGCAAGACACGTTTGAGCCAACATCCGTCGGAAAAAATCCATGGATTTTGTTGTCGGAATGTCCGATCGTGTGTACGCGGCAATAGAATGTTGCTGGCTATAGATGCAGGGATTTTAGTTTTTGCATGGACTTCCACTTTAAATATCACAGTACAGCATGAACAGGAGAAGCTTCATGCTCAGATTCTTATGTTTCTTGTCTGAATTCAAAATTTCATGCACCACTACAGATTTATAGTAACTTATTGACAGCTATCTTTTTTTTTTTTTCATTTTTAACAGGTCTGAGCATTAAGAGATAACTTTTACATTTGTAAAGGTATCCTTTAAATGACTGCTCCACACCCCACCAAGGTCTCATGCTGTGGATCCTATGAGGTCCACACTGTATGGCATACAGGAAACCACAGAGCCATTGCTGAAAATCAGTGACGGCTGGTGCTAAATATTTGGGGTTGTCGGAGGCAAACTAACGCCACCCCCCCCCCCCCCACGGGAGAGACGGAGGGGAAGGCGGCGAGCGCTGCAAGCACAGCGGGAGATGGACAGCAGATGGGAAAGTGGCGATCGTTGCAAAGAGAAGAGAAGGTGGTGGTGATCCACCGACAACCCCCCATGGGGAACGGACCTTACCTTAGGGGGAAGGAAGAGCCGGGGCCGTTGCTTCTCCTCCGGGCTGAACAGGAAGTGTGTCCTGAGACCCTAAGACTCAATGGCCAATCGGGTCTCAGGACCTGCTTCCTGATTGGCCGGGAGGAGAATCAGGAAGATAATAGCAAATATTAATTTGCTATTGTCACACAACTGGGTGGGCTTAGGGCACTTGATGATTCCATGAGCGTCATCTGACACTTTTCGTCCTATTGGACATCCTCTGGGGTGTCCAAAAGCATGAAACGTGTCGGGTGATGCTTGTGGAATTATTGTAAATTACCTATACTACTTTAAGATACAAGCCTGTTTTTATCTGAATTTTTGTAAGTGTAAACCCTCCTCTTTTACTTATTAAACATACCATACAGAGTCACACTACGTGCGGTCATTTGGTTTTGTATGCATGCCACCATGAATTACTGTGATATCTGATGTGGTCCATCGCACACTCTGAAGTCTGTGTCTTGATGCTGGAATCTCTTATTCTATATCGGATGGGGCCCATTCTCTAAAGATTGATCTCCTTGTGGCAGATCCCATTTGAGGTATATCCTCACGAATGCCTGTTTGACCCACGTGCCACATAGTACGTGTGTCCACCGTTTCTGGTAAGCGTGCCAACCTTATCACTTGTTGATTGCACCTTCAAAGATAAAGTTTTTATTGCCTTGAACAGGCACTAGAGACTTTTTTTGCACATGTGTATTTTTCAAGATGGACTGTTTTCATAGTGTTCATATATGTATTTGAGCAATTTTGAATGTTTTTTTTTCACCTATTTAGCACGTTATCTATTATTGGTTGTTCACTCACCATATATTCATATTTGAACATCCAGGTTCAATCCTCTGTACGATTTATTTGTTCACAATTGAGCGCCACATTATTGTTTTACTTACACTATGCAATCTGATTGTACAATCTCTGTGCAATCTCCTTTAGATTTACAAAAACTATATAATAGGAGGACATACCTACCTATCCAATCACTTTGTATCAAATCAGGCAGGCCCTTACACTGCATAATTGATGGAAGATCTAAAGGAGATTGTACAAGCATATTGTATAGTGTAAGGTGAGCTTTACAGACTTCTGGGGACACACTTCTCCTGTTTTCACATAGGCTGTTTTGTGATCGCTCAGCTCCTGCACACTCTGCTGAATGGACAATCTATGCAAGATGAAGGTACAAAACAATCAATGGCTGCGTATTTAGTGAGAGCGGTGCTTACCGACATTGCCTGCATTGGAAAAGCATGAAACTACAGAGGTGGGTGGGATAAATCTCCTGGAAGGGAGGGACAGGTGCAGGGTGTGTGTTAATGAGGTCTGCTCCTGAACTATTTCCTTTGTTCACTAACAGATTTCCTGTCCCAAATACTAGGACAAAGAAAATAATGGAGGAGTTTTATATAGGAGACACTCGAGGCTGAGGTTACGCCTGTCCTAGAATATAAAGAAAGCTTTTACTTTTCTACATTAATGGTATATTGGTAAATAGGGAAGCTGGAAAAAAAAGGTGAACTTAGCCTTTATCTTAGCTGCACGTGGACTTCAGAAGACCACATAATTATTCTAAATAATTGCTATAGTACCGTAGATACATGCAGATTGACTGTTATATATCATGGGGACATTCTTGCACAAAAAAAAGACCCATTGTAAAAGAGCTGTAAAATGCCAGTGTATAATTTTACCCAGATGCAACAGAAGATAACTTGGTGTCATTTGTCCATCATCCTTGAAACAAAAAAAACTCTATCACACTTAGGCGAATGAAATTGCAGTTAAATGATCTATAAAAGCCAGGGACCATTTCAATCATAATACTACAAAATGTGGTGGAGTTGACAGTGCAATAATAAAAAAAAAAATGGAAACAGTGAAATTGTCCTTGCAATTACTTTACTATTCTAGACAATTACACCACAGAACCAGAAAACTAAAAAAAGCAAGCTTGCTGATGAATGTTTTCAAAGACGCAGCATTTACTAAAGATATGTAGTACATGAATATTATGGAAAAGGACACTACTTACATAGAGATTCCAAAAGTGACACTTAGGGTTTGATTATGATTCATTTATGTATTTATAATTTACGACTGATTTTTTTTATATTTGATTGCTCGGAGAAAGTGCATTTACATGTGCAAATGGGCCAAAAAGTGATGAATGTGACCACTAGATGGAGCTAAGAATCCTAGCAATTTCCTACATGATTAGCTCAATCAAATGGTCCAATGTTGTATCTTCTGTTTAAAATCAATGAATTAATCTACATTTGAACAGCTCAGGATATAGCCTATTTACATTCGTCGTTTGCCCCATTCAAACAGAACAAATGTACAAGTATTTTCACGGGGGGGGGATGGCTATGTACATTTTTTATAAATCGGTCCCCATAGTGTTGCATTACAAAAGCGGAGGATAAGTTGACAATAACCCAATTTTGGTATCTATTATAATCTATTATACAGTCATTTTTCAATCTTCCCTGTTTGTTGTGACTTTTTATGAGTAATTGACTGCCTAGCTGTACATAGAAGATAGTCAAGCCAAAAAATAAATAGAAATAAAGACATGTCTTTTTAGAGAATAGTTTGCCCTATCACTGCCACAATCATATTTTGTTATGTGGGAAGAAGCCAGAAACTTTTTAGGCACAGGGTGAGCGAGATCCTGGAAATCAAATGAAATCTTTTCAATTCTGCTCAAGCAGCTTGAATCAGCTCTGCAGTATGGCAGTGACTTCAACAGCGGTTGCATCATGTCCAGGTAACTTTAGTGGGGATTTACTAAGTACACATTTTTAGGAAACCAACATGACAGAGTTATAAACAGAACCATAAGCGGATCCAAAACAAAAATGGAGACTAACATCCTTCCTTCTCTGATGTCTGTTTCTTGTCATACTAAGTGCATTTCAACGTCTTATCCTTTAGTATATCATAAACTATGACAAAGAAGCATGCAGTGGTCTAAGGTACAGGAAAAGGAAGCTGCTGAAATCTCTCCAGTGATAGTTCACAGATGAGCTGTATCCCTTACAGCATGGGTGCTCAACCTGTCACCCTACAGCTGTTGCAGAACTACAAGTCCCATGAAGCAATGTAAGGCTGACAGTTACAGGCAGGACTTCCCAAGGCAGAGGCATGATGGGAGTTGTAGTTCCTCATAGCTGGAGGGCCACGAGTTGAGCACCCATGCCTTACAGTGTTCCACCAGGATATGAATTGGGTGACTGTAATGAATGCAACGGATTTTGCTGCACAGAATGAAGATGAGGAAGCAAGAAGTCACCAGTACTCTAGCAATTTAAAGGGATACTAAAGCTAAAAACATTTTTAACCTTAACGCATTCCTTGCATTAAGGTAAAAACATTTTCTATTCCTCCGTCCTTCCCCTTTCCTGTGTGAGGGGAAAACAGATCCAGCGCTGTGCACAGCTGCATCTCTTCTCCCCTCTCTTCCTCTTCACACAGCACTCGAGCAGCAGCAAGAGCCATTGGCTCCTGCAGCTGTCAATCAAATGCAGTGAGGAGGAAGTGGGGGCAGAACTAAGTCCTGCTATGCAAGTCTATGAAGCATGGCTCCATAAACACACAGCTCGGGAGCCCGCAGAGACCGTGTGCCTCCATAGCAAGAGGCTTGCTATGGGGATACATGAAAAAGAGGAGGAGCCAGAATTGCCGCTGGAGGACCCAAGAAGAGGAGGATAGCGGCTGCTCTGTGCAATGCCACTGCACAGCACAGGTGAGTATAACAGGTTTGTTAATTTAAAAAAATGTAAGACTTTAATTTTCAAGGTATTAGGAGGGGTATAATAAACAAGACAGTAATGTTAAGCACATTGTACTGGATGTACCTTGGCTATGAGAAAGCCGTGTTCAAAAAAGACTAGAAAAACTTAATGTGAATAAATCACCAGGACCAGATGACTTACACCTGAGAGTTCTCAAAGAACTTATCCATGTTATAGCCAGTCCATTATTCCTAACTTTTGAGGACAGATTGTGGACTGAAATGGTACCAGCTAATTGGTGAAAAGCAAATGTAAAAATATTCAAAACAGGGTTGAGATATATATTAAGATATTACAGACCAGTTAGTCTAACATACTGTAGTATCTAAACAAGTGTTTCTCAACCGGGGTTCCGCGGAGAGGTCCCCAGGGGTTCCGCCATGATCTGCCGTTCATCACAAGCAGATGAACGGTGGATCGCATCCCCGCATAGCTGACAGGCTGCAGTGCACAGACCACTGACATCACTGTCCCACCCTAAATCACAGGTGCCCCTCGCCGCCATCCCAGGTGCCTGTATGTGAATGTGACATCACTCTGGAGGGACGAGAGAGGAGAGTGGGAGGGAATTGGGCATTCCAGCAGCATTCCGAGCATTCCAGCAGCTTCCCTGAGCTACTCTGCATGAGAAAAAGTACTGATGATACCAGTTTTGTGCCCACTAGTTTCCTCCTGGCCCCCCTATACTGTTTCCTCCTGGCCCCCCTTACACTTTTCCCTCCTGGCCCCCCTATACTGTTTCCTCCTGGCCCCCTTACACTTTTCCCTCCTGGCCCCCCTATACTGTTTCCTCCTGGCCCCCTTACACTTTTCCCTCCTGGCCCCCCTATACTGTTTCTTCCTGGCCCCCTTACACTTTTCCCTCCTGGCCCCCCTATACTGTTTCTTTCTGGCCCCTCTACACTGTTCCCTCCTGGCCAGGGGTGTAAAACCGCCCTGCTAGCGGCCGAATAGCGCCTCTAAAACGACGGTAAATCGCCACTAAAAATAGCGGCGTTTTACCGCCGACGCCCCCACCACCCCAGTGTGAAAGGGGCCTAACCGCTACATCAGGACAACTTGTTCTTTTAAAAAAAATAAAAACTTACTGACCATATCAGCAGGTAAAAATAAAAGAAAGAAAGCCTAAAAAATAAAACAAATGCAGCCATTGCATCTAAGAATTGATAAGCTGTAATATAATAATGGTTTAGTCTTGTGTTTAATACTGCTTTAAAAGAATTATGTAGCATGCACATATCATCCTAATAATTCTAAAGAATTTGCTTCACTTGCAGTGTTATTCATAGTTACCTTACAAACCCAACCCCCCTATTCACAGTTACCCTGGGATCATGTAATGTCTCAAATCATGGAATTAAACTTAACATTGAAATGATACATACATTTATAGTCTCTCATTTTTTCTACACTATAGAGATATTCACCATTATATTGTGTGACAGGTATGTTATATAGCTGATGAGGGTCTACTTGTCTATAAGTACAATTTGTGTTCTACCCTCTCCAATCATTTTTTCTGTGCTATGACTGCACTGTTTAGAAAGGTCATCAGCTTTTCAATATCTCATCCCTAGTCCTTACATTCAGATCCTGCGATGGCTCATATTAAGCCCATAAAAAGAGACGAGGGACTCCGATGTTGGCTTGTTAGTAAGGAAAACAAAAGAAACTGGTTAAAATTATGTTTCTGGGCTAATGACTTCTCACCATTCCCATCCCAGACAAGCCTCAGCCAGCATCATTCACTTGTTTCCATAGATGACATCAGATCACGTATGGGCAGTATTCTAGTGGATTAATTACATACCTCCCAACTTTCTGAGATGGGAACGAGGGACACCTATTAGCGACAGTATGTAGGCATAGGACACACCCCCTGTCACGCCCCCTTAAAGAAAAATTATATTAAAACAAAAATGATTAGTTAAACCCAGTAGTGCTTTTTTTCCACCCCTATTCCTTTATACTCGCATTTTAGAAATTGGATGAAAGGTTTAGCACTGGGAAACACTTTTTTATAGATTAAAGAGGAAGTAAATCCTGGTGGGTTTTTCTTCTTTTCTTCGCCCCTGCAAAGTAAAAGCATAATGTGCTAGTATGCATCGCATACTAGCACATTATGTGACACTTACCTGCAAACGAAGCCTGTGTCATCCACGCTGCAGGCCTCATCTATCTTGGCCCGTCTTCCTTCCGGGCTGTGGACTCCGGCTGTGTGACTGGTCAGAGCCGCGTGACATCACTCCCCCGCATGCGCGCTGGAGCCGCCGGTCACGGCACACTCGCCTGAAGAAGCAGCACAGTGGCCGTTCCTTCAGAGCACATACGCCAATGACATCATCGGCGCAGTAACACAGTACATATCTCCTAAATAGTGCACGTTTAGGAGATGTTTACAGTACCTATAGGTAAGCCTTATTCTAGGCTTCTCTATAGGTACAACTTCCCCATGGAGGTTTACAACCTCTTTAATAGTGTATTTTATATACAACTATATAGATCAGACCAAAATTAGGGACAAATGAGGATCATAGAGGGACAGAGGGACCTTGTTCCAAATCAGGGACAGTTGGAAGTTGTGTAATTACCTCCAACTAAAAAGATGGGGGGGGGGGGGGGGTGATATGAACGTTGCCACATATTCTGTATGATGCAAAAAATTCTGTTGGTACATGTTAATCAATTAATCAATCCTTACATTTGCTCTTCATAGCTTTCTGATCAGTGGGAACAATTACATGAAAGCTTTATACTTATGTGTACGTGACTTTAAATGATCACAAATTCTATCACAGCCTTCTCTGTTCTCTGCCGGGAGAACACAGGGGTTCATTCACTAAAACTGGCGAGTGCAAGTGCGAGTAGCCAATCAGCTTCTAACTGCAGCTAGTTCAATTAAGTTTTGTCAAAAAAAACTTGAAGCTGATTGGTTTTTTATGCAGAGGTGCATCCAATTTTGCACTCTTCAGTTATAGTAAATTCCCCCCCCCCCCACCAGTGATTATAGCTAACAGCTATAGCCATTGGAAATAATCGAATGAAAAAAATCAGGCATGCTGATTGTACCCAAGTTGATTGATGGATCTCCTTGGGTACATTCAGCCTGCCCATAGATGGTTTGAATCGTTGCTGGTACCTGCTGAACCGGCCGAGATTTGAACCATCTATATCCAGCTTTAGGCCTATTAGGGATTCCAGAATAACAGATAAGCAACAGCAGTGGTTGGAGATTAGAGATCACTGCCAACCCCATTACAGATCAGTGTTTCCAGATATGTGCTTCTTACAGCCCTATAAACGGTAACCCCACTCTGAAAAAATATAGCAAAAAATGTATAGTATACACAACTGCTACACAAACAATTGTAATTTAATATTGATGAAAAAAAAAAACTTTTCTTTCTCACTCTCCAGCCACTGTGATTTTCTGTAAAACTCAATGTAATATGGCAACCTGGATGAAGGTCATTTCCTGCTTATGTGATTGGCTCACTAATTTTCCCAGAATAATAAAAGGAAAGTCCGGATGGCTGCACACCAAACTGAGATCCAAATGCCTTTATTCGCATAAGACCATGAAGAACATGAGGAGCACTACATGTGCAAGCAAGGGAGGAACGGCTTACACGTTTCGCACACAAATTGTGCTTTCTCAAAGCCCATTTGTTTTATCTATGAACTGGTCATTTATACCTAGCCAGAACCTCCCCCATGGGGGTGTCAGCAGGTTAATTGACCAATTCAACACCATGTTCTTATCACTCAAAAACTTGTGTTACAAAAAACAAATAATGAAGTGTAAAAGTAATAATGCAAAAATACATATCCAAAATATGCAAGATAAAAACATATGAAGTAGTACAGCCAGACCAAAATGACGATATAATCTATTACATATTCATACTTTATCCATCAATATGGATTTAAGGTATGGTTGCCACCTTTAAACCCCAACATACATTAATTACACAGGTTCTGTGGCTGATTAAGGTGGTAATTGAACTCACTTGGTGCCTTATCTGCATTTAATTAGCCTCAGAACCTGTGTAATTCAAAGGTGTTTGGGTTTAAAGGGATGAGGTGGCAACTCTAATTTAAGGAATATTCAAAAACTAGACTACTAAAGATGTAAACAGCTCAGGTAACAACATAGAAGAGCCACTAATGAAAAGGGGGGGGAGCATTTTCTCCCTTGCTTGTACATGTAGTGCTCCTCGTGTTCTTCATGGTCTTATGTGAATAAAGGCATTTGGATCTCAGTTTGATGTGCAGCCATCCGGACTTCTCTTTCATTATTGCTTCAGCTGCGACTGGGTGAGCACCCTGCAGTGAGGAGATCATGTCATTGGAGCCGGCTCACCTGTGAGCAGCGTGGACTTTTTGTTTGTTGTACCGGAATTTTCCCAGAAGTCTATATCAGTGTTTCTCAAACTTTTTCCAGTCAAGGCACCCTTTAAAAATGATGGACAGTCTTGAGGCACCCCATTCTAAAATCTAAAAACTATTCTAATTTACATAAATGCAGCAACATCCACACATGTTGGGCACCCAACATTGGAGGTGATTTACTCTTTCAAATCAAATTAGCTTTTTCAAACTGCTACTGACTAGTATTCCAAAGTTTCTCCCAGGGCTGAAAAGACTAATCGATTATGAAAATAGTTGTCAAGGACTTTTTTTTTCAACGCAAAACGGTGCTTTTTTTTGTTCGGTAGACTTCAACGGAGAAGCTGCAGAAACGCATGTAGTGTGTTTTTGCAGCAATTTGCATTTTTTAATCTGCTCATCAACAAATTGGCCAAAAAAACCAAGAAATGCAAAATGAAAATTGCAGCAAAATCACGCGTGCAAAAACGCACAGCAGAAACGGATCAAAAGCAAACTGCAGCCTTATGCTGGCCATACAGGTATCATTTTTCGGACGAGAATATTCATACGAAAAATCTTTGTACATTCGCTGAATGAAAGAATGTCTGAAAATTTTTTTTGCTTTTAGCATTCAGCTTTAAAATGAATGTAATTCCTGAACGAAAACCACATACACTGTTTGAAAATTCCTTTCACCAAGAAGTCTTCTATTCTGCTCCTTCGAATTTTCCCATCACTGTGGTCGAAAACGAACGTCGATTTGACCCCAGAAAGAAACAAACGTTCTTAAAATGACATTTTCTTTTTGAAGGAAGACATTGTTTTTGTATGGCCAGCATAAGTGAGAGCAGACGCAGGCAGCTTTTATCAAGCCACCTGCCTATGACAAGAGTATCTGTCATACATAATATATTACAGTTCTGTCTGAAAATCGACAAAACAGTTTATGAAAATAATCGTTAGTTGCAGCCCTAGTTTCTCTTCTCCCTCGGTTTTTCTCCATCACTCATCTAATGTGACCCCAACACTGATGGAGATGGGCAGGATACGATTAAGCAAGGATGCTATGCAGGCGATTTACATTCTCCTTATCAACTGATTATGCCAATGATTTTTAGGATGCCGGCAGCTAGAAGGTCATGATGGTGCATAATAAAAACCTGTGGCTTTGTGTCACTTCAAGGTAGGCTTCATCCACACGCTGGTTTGTATACAATTTTTGGGCAATTTTTAGGCATCTTGCCAAGGCACCCCTGAAGAAACCTCAAGGCACCCCAGGGTGAATGGGCACTGTGGTTGAAAAAGGCTTCTCTATACTAACATAACAGTTACAATTTTAGTATCCACTGCAATCTAAATTTTTTGATGAGATACTCTACAAGGGTTAAATACTTCTAAGGGATGCAGACCCTGCAGCATCAAAACATTTGGAGGTCCGTTTCTAAAACATCTGTTGCACAAACGTCAGAAACATTTGTGCAAGTTGAACCAAATGTCTCAAAAATAATACCTGTACCGTCACCTCCATCTAGTGGTCAAAATGCAGTATAGTGTTCTCACTGAAGTATGTTTGGAACATTATTCCACATTTTTTCCTTTTATTTTCACCTAGTGATCCAGCCAATAACACACTTCCTATCTTAGGGTGTCACCACTCTGGAAGGAAGGAAGCAACTAGGACATCTTTGCATAGCAGCACTGTCAATTTTGGAAAAGTGTAGTGTTATAAACAAGATGTGATAATTTAATTCCCAAAATGGACTGTAATTTTTTTTTTTTTCGTGCAAGAGCATTGTCGTGGTGAATAATCCACTTGTCAGGCCAGAGTTCCTGTCCTTTCTTCCTCTGAACAGAATCCCGTAACCTCAGAATTTCCAAGCAACAATGTTGGTTGACAGTTGTACCATGTTCTTTGAACTTGTGGTGAACTATCCCCTTGTGATAAAAAAAACACAGCATGAGCGTACGAGGGTTCGCACTCTGTTAACATTTGCATCCTTTGCAATTTTGGCTTCCCACTTCTTGGGTTATTGTGGACATCTTCCTTCCCCTCCCTGAACCGCCTATGCCATTTGAAAACACTCACTCGTACTTTTGCCAATTTCCACACAAAATTTGATATTAATCCACTACTCCAGGTTCCTGTTACTCATTTTCCAGCAATAGCGTAACACACGTGTTATTTCTTCTACTACTCTGTAAAGTCTACTGGTCTGAGACCCAGGCGAGTGCAAGTTAGAACATGTCAGAACACGCTTAAGTGCGAATAGCTGTCTGACTTACCACCATAGTGCTACGCTGTGGGCATTCCATGTTTTAAATTGTCACCTCATAAACTAGCAGATTTAGATGGACTTGACTAACAAATTAACTTGAACTCCTGCTAATACCTTTTAAGCAGTTACAGCAAACTGTTTTTTCTTTTGGAATAAAAGTTTTACGTAAACAAATACATTTAATCATTTTAAGAACCCCTGCCAGTTAAGAAAATGGGAACACTTTTTTCTTCAATCATACTCACCTAGGTGGATGCAGCATCAGCTCTGCATCTGTCCAGGGACAATCCTGGACGGGGTGCACGGGGGGCAATGCACCCAGGCGCCACAGAGGTGGGGGCGCTGAAGCGCCAGAGTGCTCCCCTACCTCCTCCTCTTCCTGGTTTGTAGGCGGCTCTCTCTGCTGGTCTCCGCCTCGACCTGTCGAGTGCCGAAGCCCATCCCCCCTCCCTCCTCCTATCAGAGGAGGAGAGCAAAATGAGATCGGAGCAGCTGTCCCTGCCGCGCAGTGATGTCACTGGGCGGGGCCGTGCCTAAGCCCAACGTGTTCCAGTTCTCCTCCTTCGACCAGACCTCCTGTGTCTCAATCCCGCCTGCTGCCCAAGCCTGACACGCTCCACCCGGGCGGCGTGGCTGCACACTGTTCTCTCCTTTCCAGCTGCTGCCCAGGTGTTTTAAATTAACCTAATGGGGGGGGGGGGCAGGGGCGGATCCAGAGCCTAGTCTCGGGAGGGGCACTGCCAGAAATATACATTTTTTTTGCGGACAATTTATCGGGGAAATGGCTGTTGTTCGTGCTTTAATCATCCCAGCACCATGGTTGTTATGGTGTCAGGATGATTGAAGCGCATTATTTCTATTATTACATTGTAATATAAAATGAAATCATTCAACTCACCATAATGCAGAATCAGTGGGAACCCCGAGCGTGTCACCTGCCACCGTCGCCTGCCACATTTTGTGGATTGTAACTTGCCTGCCACCAGATGCAGATTGACACCTGCCACATGTTGCGGATTGTCACTTGCTACATCAGCTGCCACTAGATGCGGATTGTCACTTGCCACACATTGTGGATTGTGACTTGCCACGTCACCTGCCACTGGATGCAGATTGTCACTTGCCACGTCATGTGCCACACATTGCGGATTGTCACTTGCCACGCCACCTGCCACTGGATGCAGATTGTCACTTGCCACGTCATATGCCACACATTGCGGATTGTCACTTGCCACGTCAAATGCCACTAGATGCTGATTGTCACTTGCAAAGTCATATGCCACACATTGCGGATTGTCACTTGCCACGTCATATGCCACACATTGCGGATTGTCACTTGCCACGTCAATTGCCACTAGATGCTGATTGTCACTTGCCACGTCATATGTCACACATTGTGGATTGTCACTTGCCACGTCATATGCCACACATTGCGGATTGTCACTTGCCACGTCATCTGCCACTAGATGCGGATTGTCACTTGCCACCCAGATGTGGAGTGTCACGTGCCAGGTAAGGTGGTGTTTTGCTTGTTTCTTGTTTCCTTGTTCCAGAGACAGGCAGCAGAGAGATAATGTAATCTTCCTGCTGCCCACGCTACCTGCACAGTGAAGGCGGAAGTTAATGCAGAGATGTGGGGGCGGTGAGAGATGATGTCATCTCTCTGCTCCCCTGCCCGTCGGCTCGCTGATTGGCCAG
Source organism: Lithobates clamitans (assembly GCA_037952925.1). Lineage (NCBI taxonomy): Eukaryota > Metazoa > Chordata > Amphibia > Anura > Ranidae > Lithobates > Lithobates clamitans. Next base: position 601,746 of record JBBGZY010001256.1, read on the forward strand.
CCACCCCCACACACACACACCTAGCCTGCTCAGCCTCACCCGCCCATCCACACACGGAACCGCCCGGCCAATCCGCTCTCTCTCCCGCCTGCCGCCTGCTGCCTGCCCGCCCTCACACGGAGCTTCCTGTCACTCCCGCAGAGCCGCCCGCTCTCTTATCTGCCCGTGGTGGAGCCGCCCGTTCTCGCTCTCGGAGCCACTCGCGGCGGAGCCGCCCGCGGAGCTCACCTGCTCGGCCAGGCTGCAACAGATTTCTCGGGGGTGGCAATTGCCCTATTGCCCCCCCTGGATCCGCCCCTGTGGGGGGGAGATGTTTGTCCTGGGGGGGTCTATACTAATGTAGGGGGAGGGGTTTCTCCTGGGGGGTCTATAGTAATGTAGGGGGGGTGGTTTGTCCTGGGGGGCTAAACTAATGTAGGGGGGTGGTTTGTTCTGGGGGGTCTATACTAATGGGGGGGTGGTTTGTTCTGGGGGGTCTGTACTAATGTGGGGGGGTGGTTTCATCCTGGGGGGTCTATACTAATGTACGGGGGTGGTTTCGTCCTGGGGGGGTCTATACTAATGTAGGGGGGGGGTTTGTCCTGGGGGGGTCTGTACTAATGAAGGGGGGGTGGTTTGTCCTGGGGGGTCTGTACTAATGGAGGGGGGTAGTTTGTCGGGGGTCTGTACTAATAGAGGGGGATGGTTTGTTCTGGGGGGGGTCTGTACTAATAGAGGGGGTGGTTTGTCCGGGGGTCTGTACTAATGGAGGGGGGTTTGTCCTAGGGGTCTGTACTAATAGAGGGGGGTTTGTTCTGGGGGGTCCGTACTAATGGAAGGGGGTGGTTTGTTCTAGTGCTTTCCGGCCCCCCTGTGCCCTTCATCCCCCAGTGCTCTCCAGCCCCTATGCTCTCTGGACCCCCTTAGTGCTCTCGCCCCCTGTGCTATTCGCCCCACCTGTGCTCTTCGCCCCCCCTGTTCTCCAGCCCTCCTATGCTCTCTGCCCCCCCTGTGCTTTTCAACCCTCGTGTTCTCCAGCCCCCCTATGCTCTCCCCCCTGTGCTCTCCAGTCCCCCCTGTACTATTCTGCCTCCCTATGCTCTACGCCCCAACGTACTCTTTCCCGGTCCCCCTCGGATCCCTTAGGATGGATAGAGGGGAAGGGGCTGGTAAATATGTCATGGGCTGCATCAGTCTAAAATGCCTGGACCTGCTCACAGCTCTCTGCTCTGACCACCACCCCCCCTCGCGCACTAGAGCACTTGCTGCGGGGGGGGGGGGGGGGCGGGAGCGGCCAGCTCAGACTCGCTGAGAGGCTGAGCCTGGTGCCGGTCCAGGAATGTGGGCGGATCCCAACCATATGGTCGCGATCTTGCCCAAGCCTGGACCGGCTCTGAAGGCTCTAGCCCACTGTCTGCTGAAAAAAGATCACAGGAATGCAGAAAGAAACTGCCCTCCTGTGATCCACAGGAGAAGTGCAGCCAAACAAGCTTTGGCTGTACGTCTCCTTTAAATGGCTAGTCTCAACCCTGTAACTGTCACTTTTGTTTGGTCTGTTGAAAAAACATATCTACAGGCTGGATCAACAGGTTAAACAACAAAACCAAAACCTGAAAGGAAATATAATACAAAAAAAATTAAAAAAGCCTGATATAGAAAAAGAATGCAGCAATCACCTCTAATAATTGGTAAGCTACAGTATAATGCATTATTTTGGAGTTTAAAGAGGAAATAAAGTTTGATTGTTTACTTGTACCTACAGGTAAGCCTATAATAAGGCACTTGAACAGTTTAGGAGATTTTCAGAGTGCATGCAGCCGATGACGTCATCAGCGCATGCACTCTGAAGATCTAGCTTACCGTGTTGGACCTTAAGAGCCCTTGCCATAATTGGCGGCTCCTGCATGTATGCGCGGGGGTTGGCCACTGGCCACTCACAGCGCTGGGGCCCGCAAACCCGGAAGAAACACCGGGGAAGATATCAGCTGTCTCAATGGTGTGCAAGCGCCCTGCTGGAGGGCTTCCTTGTAAGGTAAGTATTTCATAATGAGCTAGTATGTGACGCCCCGGACCATTTGGCTGGCCAAAGACCAGAGCACTTTTTGCGATTCGACACTGCGTCGCTTTAACTGACAATTGCGCGGTCGTGCGACGTGGCTCCCAAACAAAATTGATGTCCTTTTTCCCCCACAAATAGAGCTTTCTTTTGGTGGTATTTGCTCACCTCTGCGGTTTTTATTTTTTGCGCTATAAACAAAAAAACAGCGACAATTTTGAAAAAAAAACACATTATTTTTTACTTTTTGCTATAACAAATACCCCAAAAAAATATTTAAAAAAAAAATGTTTTCCTCAGTTTAGGCCGATATGTATTCTTCTACATATTTTTGGTAAAAAAATCTCAATAAGCGTATATTGATTGGTTTACGCAAAAGTTATAGCGTCTACAAAATAAGGGATAGTTTTATGGCATTTTTATTAATAATTTTTTTTTACTAGTAATGGCGGCGATCAGCAATTTTTATTGTGACTGTGACATTATGGCAGACACATCGGACACTTTTGGCGTTATTTTGGGACCATTCACATTTATACAGCGATCAGTGCGATTAAAAATGCATTGATTACTGTGTAAATGTGACTGGCAGCGAAGAGTTTAAAACACTAGGTGGCTTGTTTACATTTCCCCGTTCTTCCTCTCCGTGAGACGATCGTGGGTATCCCCGTGGACATCAAATCTGCGGGAGCCGCGATCACACTCATGGAGCTCGTGGTGGGCGCACGCGCGCGCTACTGATGGCTTGGCGGAAAATTTAAAAGGGACATACCTATACGCCCATTTGCCTGTCCGTGCCATTGTGTCGACGTATATATACATGCGGCGGTTGGCAAGCGGTTAATGAGCTTGCTCCTCCCATTGGAAATCAGTACCCAAAGGACATGATAAAACAAACAGCATTCTTTAATGTTAGCCTTTAAATATTACATTTAATATTGCATTAAGGTTGGAGAAAAAACACATAGAAAAAAAAGGAATGAACAGTACCAAGGTAAGTAAGGGCTTGTTCACACGGGTGTCAAAAAAATAGACAGTCACGTGGTGCTTTTACTGACCCTTAACCTCCCTGGCGGTTTTTCCGAGTGTTGCTCGGGGTTAAATTTCAGTACCATTAGCGGTAACCCCGAGTTACACTCAGGATTGCATTGCAGGATCCTGGTGCGGTATACTTACCTTGTACCCAGGATCCTGCAAAGTTCCCCCGCTGTGTCCGTGGGCTCTGTCCTCTGTCCAATGCCTTTCTGTGCCGGGCTCTGTTCCCTGCGAGCGTCGTGACACACGGGGGCGGAGCCCGGCGGCAAATTCAAAAAAGTGCAAAATCATAATACATACAGTACACTGTAATCTTACAGATTACATTACTGTATAAAATTATTTCACATCCCTTTTGTCCCCAGTGCTTTGTCCAATGCCCTGCATGCAGTTTTATATTATATATACTGTTCTTTCTGCCTGAAAACTTGAGATTGTCCATAGCAACCAAAAAGTGTCCCTTTACGTCAAAAGTGGTTTTAGACCAGCTAGAAAACAGCGATAGTAAATTAGAACACTTGCAGAATTGAGCGATAGTGAATCGTGGGGAAATACATTTTATTATTGTTATATTATTATTTTTTAATTAATTATTTATTATATTATAATTTATGATTTCGTGTTTCAAACTTCATCATACCTGGGATATCTACTAGACTCTTGGTGGACAGATTTAAGTGTGTTATTGCTAAGAATTACAGACCTACAATATAAAACGCCAAATTTCTATGCAAAATAATTGTACCACTTTGAGACGCTAAAATCTGACATAATCATACCGCCAGGGGGCTACACTGCAGTGGCAGTCGGATGAAGGTTGTATGCATGCTGTGACCACAATGTTGTGTTTGATGAGCCATATCGTTGCCAAACATAACTCATTCAAGTGAATGGGGTTGTGCTGCATGAGTAATACATGTGGTTGTCACGTTGGTGGTGTAAGCTTTTCATAAAAACGGAGGCGAGATGCCAGTGAACCACCCCCCAAAAAGATTTGCAGTGGGCTTCCGCAAGTATGAAAAAGCCCTAAAAAGTGTGAAAGTAATATTAAAGCCAAGCTACACCCATTGATTTGGGCCTCATTCACACCATACGTGCATGAAAACTGATGTAAACTTGTGTCTCTGCCACTGAAATCCGCATGGGTTATCCATCAGTTTTCAGCCCGTTTTAGTGAGTTTTTATGCACGTTGACATCAGTTTTAATGCGTTTAACGTCATCACTATTTCCTTCCACCCTGTTCACACCACAATGTTTTTGATGTTTTTTTTTTTCCCAAGCAGAAAACTGCATACACGTGGCAGATTCCTGCATAAAAAACAAAATCAGTGTGTTATTGTGTCAACAGAGCACATAGAGAGCAACTATTTTCTTTGTGCTCTTGCAGAACACATGCAGAAAAACTCATGTCTGCACATGATGTGAGGTCTTAATGGTTTAATGGTTTCAAAAAACAGTTATATTCCCGGCATGCCGGGAGAGCTAACTGTCACATTTGCTTTTCACCTTTGCTTGTGCTCTCAACCCAACTGTCAAACCATCAAATGGCTAGTCTCATAACTGATCACAAGTGCAGCATCATGGCAGTTGCAGATAAAGCAGGGGCTCCATGGCTGAACGATAGGAGGGTTTAGTTCCGCTTCAATATACATTAAAGTGGAAGCTTCACCTGAAAAGGAAAGTCACACTTTTTTCTTTTTTTTCCTTGGAGTGGGTACTTATTTCTGATAATCCACTCAGGTTGTCTAGGTAAGTTGAGCGGAAGTTCGGACTTCCTCCTTCACTTCTCGCAACCTACTTGGACACTTCTCAGGTCACAGGAGGCCGCAGGTTCATTGAGAAAGTACAGGACTACTTGTAAATACACATTGAGGAGCCAGCTGTGAAGCACTAGGAAGTAACACCACATCCAAAATGGCTGCCGGGGAACTCGAACACTGGCAAAGAACCAGCCTGGGTGCTGGATCCCTGGACTGGTACTGTAATGCCTTGTTTCCACTGAGCGGATCGGTTCGGTTCGGTATGGTACGCTATTTTGGGTGTTTCCATTATGAAAGCGGCCCATACAACCGAACCGTACCGCTCCATTCAGGGTCCTGCTTCAGATGTGGGGCCATAGAAAATGGAACGATTTGGTTAGTTCGGAGCTACGATACATTCCACTGATTGGCTGACAGAAAACCCTCTGCTGTGCTATGCTGAGGCATTTTTTCTAAACCCTGTATGGCCCCTGTCGGTCCGACTTGCAGTGGAAACTCTCACCAGAATAGACAGGACCATTCTAGGCCATTCAAACTGTACCGACCCGAACCGATCCGTTCAGTGGAAACGAGGCATAAGTGCATGTTTATTAGAGCACCTACAATATTTGTGACCTTTTTTTTCAATGCTATTAAAAAAGTACATGTATGTACAAATGTTTCGCACATGCATAAATATTTGAATGAAAATGTGAATATCATTAATTAATGGAAGACGTAGGTGAACAATGCAAACAGGGCTAAGTTAAAATATGGCATTTAGTACAGTTGCTAACTAATTTAAAAATGTAATTAAATTTTGTACATTTGCTATTGCACACTAACAATCTGAATTTTCCTTTTTGTAAAAATCCATAAATGTTTGGTTTGGAATCATCTGCATATTTCTGAAGAAGATAAATCTAAAAGCGCCTCCGTATAATAAAAAGTGTATGAACAGGTGGTAAAAATTCTTAATATGATACAATTTTTCTGGTATTTTTCTTCCTTAAAGTTACTGTAGACACTTTATTAGGGAATCGTTATTTTGCTGTATGCGGTTAAATTTACACTTCTCCACATTTCCCAGCAGGAGAAGAGAATATTTCTCAGCAATAAAAGACATGACGTGTTTAATTCTCTTCTTCTTGTCCTTGATTAAATATATCCATTTATGTGGCAATGTCTGTTCTGCTAACGTTTCCCCAGAACACAGAGTTAAAGAAAGCCCCCAGCGTGTCTCAGTAACAGTGCTAATGAGTGGAAGCAATTTATGTGGAAATCAATGTGGATAGGAACTCCCTGGGTCAATTCTGAAAGTTGGTACCTTAATAAGCAGCTGCTTGGGGTGTAAATGCTAATAGAAACTTGGAGATGGGCTACAGGGAAAATGTTGAGTTCTTCAGAAATCTTTGTTTAGTATTGAAGCAATAATCCTGTTCTGACCCCAACTGATTAATAAGAATAATGAGCGAAAACATACCACATGGAACTCATGGACGGGTGCCTAAGGTAGCACTAAATTACATTTCAAATTTTTGCTAGGCTCTTCAGCTACCTTTGAACACGTATTCAAGCAGGAGAAGAAGGGGCTTATAGCTTGTTACAGGATTTGTTACAGATCAGTAATGTGTCCCCATCTCTTCTTTCTCTCCAAGTTGTTTAACCACTTACCGACCACCGCACACGCATATACGTTGGCAGAATGGCTCGTACAGGCAAAAGGGCGTACCTGTACGTCCCTACGAATTTGCCGCCTCGATGTCCGCCGGGGGCCCACGATCGTGAGACGGAGAGGCAGAACGGGGCGATGCCGCTAAGTAAACAAGGCATTTCCCTGTTCTGCCTAGCAACATGACAGGGATCTACTGCTCCCTGTCATCGGGAGCAGTGATCGCTGTCATGTCAGTGGTAGCCCATCCCCCCCACAGTTAAAATCACTTCCTAGGACACACTTAACCCCTTGATCGTCTCTAGTGTTTTACCGCTTCCCTGCCAGTGTCTTTTACACAGTAGTCAGTGGCTATTGATAGCACTGATCGCTGTATTAATGCCAATGGTCCCAAAAATGTGTGAAAATTGTCCGTCATGTCCACCATAATGTCGCAGTCATGATAAAAATCGCAGATCGCCACCATTACTAGTAAAAAAAAAATAAAATTAATAATAAAAATGCTATAAATCTATCCCCTATTTTGTAGACGCTATAACTTTTGCGCAAACCAATCAATATACGTCTATTGTGATTTTTTTTACCAAAAATATGTAGAAGAATACATATCGGCCTAAACTGAGGAAAAAAAAATTTTTTTATATATTTTTGTGGGATATTTATTATAGCAAAAAGTTAAAAAATTGTGTTTTTTTTTCAAAATTGTCTCTAATTTTTTTAACTTATAATGCAAAAAATAAAAACCGCAGAGGTGATCAAATACCACCAAAAGAAAGCTCTATTTGTAGGAAAAAAAGGACGTCAATTTTGTTTAGGTGCAACGTCGCACGACCGTGCAATTGTCAGTTTAAGCGACGCAGTGCCGAATCGCAAATGGGCCATTGACATGCATCACAGTTGAACTTTGGAATGTGTAAAGTTCTTTGCAAAGTTCAACTAAATGAAATCCTTTCTTATTTTTGCTTGGGGATAGAGTGCAGAGGGATTAGAAGTCTTGTCAGTTTTTGGGAATGTCTACACCCCTGATAGGGTGAAGACACCTCCCAAATTTTGCCACTTTCTCCTTCAAATTTATTCACTTCCTGTCACATAGCCAAACAAGAAGTGAAGGTAAAACCCTACCAATGTCTTTCCTTGGGGACACACAAGTCAATCTAAATAGTTTCCCCATTAGGTAAATTGCACTCTAGCATTTTGCTCTGCACACCCCACATTATTAGGTATCTTGGACTTTGGGGTTTATTTACTAAAGACAAATCCACTTTGCACTACAACTGCACTTGGAAGTGCAGTTGCTGGAGATCCGAGGGGGACATGCAAGGAAAATAAAAAAACAGCATCTTTGCTTCTACATGATTGGATGATAAAGTCACCAGTGCTTTCCCTCAGATTTACAGAGAGTACACTTGTATTGCAGAGGGGATTTGCCTTTACTAAACCCCAAAATACCTAATAATGTGGGGTGTACACAACAAAGTACTAGAGTGCAATTTGCCTAATGGAGACACTAGTTAGATTTACCTGTGTGTCCCCAAGGAAAGACATTGGTAGGGTTTTACCCTCACTTCCTGTTTGGCTAAGTGACAGGAAGTGAAGCCAGTTTTCTGACACAAAGCCCAACCTAAAAAAGACAAGCAGGGGTCCTAACACTCACTTGGTTTCCCTCAAATGCCCACAATTAGAATAGGATTGTCTTTAGATAGATTTTTGCTCAGTGGTCTAAATCAGTGGTTCTCAACCCTGTCCCCAAGTACCCCCAGCAGGCCATGTTTGCTTTCCCGAGGCCTATCCATGGCAGCATACGCAAAATCCATGTAAATGCTACCATGAAGGCACCAGCAAAGTAGCTTTTAGACAAATCACACCTTTTTTTTGTTTTGCCATGCAAATCAGCCTAGTTGAGCTGGGAAATCTGGTGCATGAAAATTGTTTAGGGGGGAGTGTAAAATGCATTACTTGGATTGAGCATGCATCTGCAAAACAAATTATTAACAAAACACATAAAACATAAAAATTTGCTCCAAATTGTATTGGTCAACAAAACAGGACTTGGAAAAGAGCAAGGAAAGCAAAAAACACATGTATGTTAATTTGAGACACTAAAGCCGCGTACACACGGTCGGACTTTTCGTCTACAAAAGTCCAACGGACGCTGACGGACTAAAGCTGGCTGGTAATCCGATCGTGTGTGGGCTTCTCCGGACTTTCAACTGACTTTTTTAGCCTCAAATCCGACGTACTTTAGATTTGAAACATGCTTCAAATCTTTCCGACGGACTCGAGTCCGGTCGAAAAATCCGCTCGTCTGTATGCTAGTCCGACGGACAAAAACCCACGCTAGGGCAGCTATTGGCTACTGGCTATGAACTTCCTTATTTTAGTCCGGTGTACGTCATCACGTAAGAATTCGACGGACTTTTGTGTGATCGTGTGTAGGCAAGTCTGTTCGTTAGAAATCCGCCGCAAGTCCGTCGAAAGTCCGCCAAAAGTCCGTCGAAAGTCTGTCGGACAGGCTGTCGGACTTTTGTAGCTGAAAAGTCCGACCGTGTGTACGCGGCATAACAGAATATGGTTTGGAGGTCTGACTATTTTGCAGAGGTAATGAACAGGAGTTAAAAGGACTGGGCCCACAAACGGACAGTTTCTTGAGGATTTAAACATTTATTAGTCACAACATCTTGAGGAAGATTTTGCAAAATAATGCAGCACAGACAATTAAATCAAAGTGAAACTAACAATCTACAAACAACAAAAATCAACAACATCACAGCAAAAATATTTCAGTGAAAAATATACCCCCTCCAAAAAAATAAATAAAAATAAACAAAAGTAAAAATTACTTGCTCTAAAACACATATAGAGACATAAACAAAATACAAAGAGAAAATACATGTGTTACAAACTATATAAGGACACCCAAATGACACACACACACAAACACACACACACACGCACGCTAACATGACCTGTGTGCAAAGCTCCTTAAAAAAATACATAAAGGTGAAAAAAAAAATTGTCAAGCCTAGAGGTGCGCCCGTTCAACCCATGCAATTGCATGTACGTTGCTTAACATTTACTAAGACTTTGGCCACGCAGTGAAGAAACTCATGTGAACGAGCGCAAGAGCTGCTTGCGCATGTGCACTGCTTACATTGACCTCACGCAGTTCTAAACGTACTTGCAGGCACGGCAGGCTTTCTCTGAAAAAGTTACTTTCTCATTCTATTTTGGGCATATTTGTTACTTGAGCAGTTGTTATTAAACTTCCTCACATCACCCCATAATATTGGCACCTCCATCTTCTGTCAATATTGATTTGGAGATTACCTCCGCCTAAAAAACACACTACAAATGTGTCAAAAACATTACAGACCCATGTAAATGTGCAAGCAAAATTGCACACTGAAGTTGAGAATTTAATGTAAATGAGCCCTAACACTTCCCAGTTTTTGTAATCAATGCAAATGATGCCAGCCATGAAATCAGAGGATTTCACAGGATAATACCACAGGAATAAGGAAAAGTACTTCCTATATTATCCTATAGGCTCTCAAGATGTTGGAAAAATTAACAGAAGCTGTCCTCTCTTCCCAACAAATTAAGCTAAAACCTATTATCATCTATTAGCATTTAGTCCTCAGGTGCATTTGGATGCTATGAGAAAATGTGTGGCAATTTGATCATTTATCGGCAGTTTTAGTTACCCGTTTGATTGGTGCATTTATATTATTACCAGTAGAACCTGTAATCAGCCATTGTGATACTAGTAAACACATGCCAAAAGTTTGTGGATAACAGTCGGGGACTGGTCAACAAGAAAACAAAGTGCATTAACCCATAGCAAGAATTCATTTTTTTTTACATTTTTTGACAACAGTAAGTAAAATCTGGTTGGTTTGTAGACAGATTAAAATATGTTGTGAGTTAGCAGCTGGCCCACGCAGAGGAAAGGGTTAAGTGATGTGAGTCCAGTTCCCGGGCTTTTTGGTCCCAGCCAGCCAACTTGTGCTAAAAAAAGAGAGAATAAATAAACTGCGCTAAACAAAAATTATATGTTGGAGTGAATTGATAGTATGACCTAACACCAACAAATATTATAAAAATATAATACATATAATAAATAATAAAGTCCAAATCTTCAAAATAGTGAGGTATTCAGTGTGAAATGTAGATGATAATCCAAATGAGCTATAATTGCTCTTACCAGAACTTCAATGATATAAGCGGATGGCAAAAAACCCTGCCAGGGCCTTTGGGGTTTTTTGCGATACAAGTGCTTTTATTCTGTAAGTGCATTACTTTACTTATTAAATTTGATTTTAAACGTACTTCACCATGGAAAGCTTATCATTTATATTCTGGGTTGTGTACTGATGATGTGGACTTCGGGCTAATGAGGACGTGTCAAAGTGCTCCTTGCCAACTTTTTGTCAGCTCCTAACCCACTAAGAGCCTGTTTATCACCGGGAGTCGGTAAGCACAATCTACAGCCACGGTGGTGGGGTTTTTTTCACTTCCCTCCCCCCTGTTTTGGTTGTCGCTATGTGCACACCAGGGTGTTTGGTATGTCTGTATGTCCATGTCTAGCATCTAACATACTACACTATGGCCAGTTTTTTTCTTCTGTTTGCCTTTTCTCCTGTATCCATTGAGGGGATTTTGATCTGATTACGGACGGTGCTGACTGGTCTATCACCCCAAAGGCCCTGGCAGGGTTTTTTGCCATCCGCTTATATCATTGAAGTTCTGGTAAGAGCAATCATAGCTCATTTGGATTATCATCTACATTTCACACTGAATACCTCACTATTTTGAAGATTTGGACTTTATTATTTATTATATGTATTATATTTTTATAATATTTGTTGGTGTTAGGTCATACTATCAATTCACTCCAACATATAATTTTTGTTTAGCGCAGTTTATTTATTCTCTCTGTTCTGTTGGTGTTGTCGCACTGTTTACTGCTGCTTATCCTTTTGTGCTTCTAGCGCGGAATTTTTTGTTTTATATTGTGCTAAAAAAAGATGGAAGGCTGAGGTCCAAGGCTCTTGGTTGTTTATGTTCCTGCTGTTGGCTCATGGTATCGGGATTGCTGCACCTTGCAGTCCACTGAAGGTATCAGGATTTTCGGAGGACATCCACGCCATGGAGAATACCAAGATGGACTATCACTTTATGGCCTGGGCAGCCACACAACAATAGTTAGATTAGGCACACGAACATTGTTCATATTGAACTGTTATGCTTGTTCAGTAAAGTTACATTAACCATTCTGAGAGTGGTCTGAAGTTATTCAAGGAGTGCATGTTGGCTCTGGCCTATCTAAAAGAACCAGGGTCTGTATAGCACAAAGGGGTCTGAAGTTCAGCTATTGCAAAAGGGTTAACTTGGCAAGACAAGGATGAGGGGTATAGTTGCTAAGAGTAACCAAGCACAAGTTCAAGACATCAAGCAACTAGTCATTAGGCGTGGTACCTGGTAAGGTGACAGGTCCTCCGGTAGGAAGGGGTTAGTTGTCTGGCTCCCTCCCTAGCAGTCAGTATCCAATAGCAACTGGATCCAAACCCACATTACGGAGATCTATGGCTTGGTCACAAGGTACGGGAAAGAAGGAGTTAAGAAGCACCCATAAGGTCCGTGCTATGTGCTTGGCGGGGCCCTATTCTGTTACTGAGAGTGAGGTAACAGAGGTAGGCTGGACTGGCAAAGTGGGCGCAGGCTCAGCACCTCCCTCCTTATGCAACATACAGTATCTCACAAAAGTGAGTACCCCCCTCACATTTTTGTAAATATTTGATTATATCTTTTCATGTGACAACACTGAAGAAATGACGCTTTGCCATAATGTAAAGTAGTGAGTGTACAGCTTGTATAACAGTGTAAATTTGCTGTCCCCTCAACACACAGCCAATATTGTCTAAACTGCTGGCAGCAAAAGTGAGTACACCCCTAAGTGAAAATGTCCAACTTGGGCCCAATTAGCCATTTTCCCTCCGCAGTGTCATGTGACTCGTTAGTGTTACAAGGTCTCAGGTGTGAATGGGGAGCAGGTGTGTTAAATTTGGCGTTATCGCTCTCATACTGGTCACTGGAAGTTCAACATGGCACCTCATGGCAAAGAGCTCTCTGAGGATCTGAAAAAATGAATTGTTGCTCTACATAAAGATGGCCTAGGCTTTAAGAAGATTGCCAAGACCCTGAAACTGAGCTGCAGCACGGTGGCCAAGACCATACAGCGTTTAACAGGGCAGGTTCCACTCAGCACAGGCCTCGCCATGGTTGGCCAAAGAAGTTGAGTGCATGTGCGCAGCGTCATATCCAGAGGTTGTCTTTGGGAAATAGACTTATGAGGGCTGTCAGCATTGCTGCAGAGGTTGAAGGGTTGGGGGGTCAGCCTGTCAGTGCTCAGACCATACACCGCACACTGCATCAAATTGGTCTGCATGGCTGTCGTCCCAGAAGGAAGCCTCTTCTAAAGATGATGCACAAGAAAGCCTGCAAACAGTTTCCTGAAGACAAACAGGCTAAGGACATGGATTACTGGAACCATGTCCTGTGATCTGATGAGACCAAGTAAACTTATTTGGTTCAGATGATGTCAAGCGTGTGTGGCGGCAACCAGGTGAGGAGTACAAAGACAAGTGTGTCTTGCCTACAGACAAGCATGGTGATGGTGGGAGTGTCATGTTCTGGGGCTGCATGAGTGCTTCCGGCACGGTTGAGCTACAGTTCATTGAAGGAACCATGAATGTCAACATGTACTGTGACATACTGAAGCAGAGCATGATCCCCCCTCAGAGACTGAGCTGCAGGGCTGTATTCCAACATGATAACGACCCGAAACACACCTCCAAGACAACCACTGCCTTGCTAAAGAAGCTGAGGGTAAAGGTGATGGACTGGCCAAGCATGTCTCCAGACCTGAATCCTATTCAGCATCTGTGGGGCATCCTCAAACGGAAGGTGAAAGAGCGCAAGGTCTCTAACATCCATCACCTCCGTGATGTTGTCATGGAGGAGTGGAAGAGGACTCCCGTGGCAACCTGTGAAGCTCTGGTGAACTCCATGCCCAAAAGGGTTAAGGCCGTGCTGGAAAATAATGGTGGCCACACAAAATATTGACACTTTGGGCCCAATTTGGACATTTTTACTTAGGATTGTACTCACTTTTGTTGCCAGCAGTTTAGACATTAATGGCCGTGTGTTGAGTTATTTTGAAGGGACAGCAAATTTACACTGTTATACAAGCTGTACACTCACTACTTTACATTGTAGCAAAGTGTAATTTCTTCAGTGTTGTCACATGAAAAGATATAATAAAATATTTTTAAAAATGTGAGGGGTGTACTCACATTTGTGAGATACTATACATCAAGTGTGTACGGTGTAATGACATGGGACAGCACTTTGCAGAGGAACTCTGTATTTTTTACATACAGTGAATGCTCATCTCTAAGTCGGGGAACTGCCTTAATGTTAGATTGTTCAAATGACCGCATTCTCCACTTGGTCTTGTGCATTGATGAGCGTGCTCCGAGCAAAAGGTACCCCTGGGTGCAGAGCGAATAGGATGCTAAAGGTTAATGCACTCTATACTGCCTGTATGAATTCGCTCTTGAATAGAGCACACAGAGCTCAGTGTGCCTGCACAAAACCCAAATAAACCTTAACAACGTGACATGTTATATACTCATTCCAAACAAAACTTTTGCAGTATCTTTATCCAGAATGATTTATATTTTCATTATAGCCAATTCTATTGCTTAGCTGAAAAATACTCGGTAAACTCATTGGAAAACCAATTTATTGGCAGCAATGGTAGTTGTTATTTGAACCCCATGGCACTCAGGAAATATAAACAGAGTGCCAAGATTAAAATAAAACCATTAAAAGGCAATAAGAATGGCTTATGATAACAGAACAGCATGTCTTTTGCTACATCGATAAAACTCTTTAATCAAAGTGATGGCAAGATAATGAGGTTATCATTTCTGAAAGATTAGGCAGCTTTGCCAGAACCTAAATTAAACTCTGTTCCTTTACATGAGTCCAGCTGAGCAGGATAAAATCCACTTTGCAGACACGTCACAAAGAATATTTAAAATGGAACTCCAGGCAAACCCTAAATCTATGGCTTTGTTGCTAAATAAATTCTAATTCAAAGATTCATATTTATTGTAAAACAATCATTTCATTTATTCCTTTCCCCCTGTGATGAATTTTGCTCACTTCATTAATTGAAACAGGCCATCATGTGGGATGGGTAGAGTAGTCTGTCCATATCTTGTGCATGTGATGTATTCTTGGCTGTCAGGACAACATTTCCTTATACTCCCAGCAACATTTGAGGTGATGGGGCAGGTATGCAACATGCTTCCACAGCGAGAGTCACCCCCCCCCCCAACCCAATGTCAAGACGTAACTCTATAACACTACATGAAGGTGGGAATGGAGGGTGTAGGAAGTGCTGCCAGCAGTCTTACAGGGTAGTGGTCATCACTTGGTGGGTAAAAGTTAGCCAATAAAAGCGCTAAAGTATGAACTCAGGACAGGGGGAAGTTGCTGCCTGTGTAAAATGGCATAAAAGGGTAATAATCATTTCTATAGATACCAAAGCCACAAAACGAATTAAATTCCACCTGCAGAGATGATCCACACTTGACATCTGTACATGTGTAACCTCCTAAACAGAGACAAACAACAGCAACTCTGACAAACAATGATTTAAGATAAGCTTACATACAGGGCAGGCAAAGGCTTCACTTGACCTTTCCCCTAACTATACATATCCACCTACCAGTTGTACATTTTAAGTAACCATAATAGTAGTAGTAGCTAATGCTAAATACCGGAATCTGCTGATGTGACCTTCATGGCATCTTTTGCAGTAATGGAATGTTCCTCCTCTTATTGCTACTAGCTTCTGGGTCTAGTGCCGAGCAGTTGGCACGCTGCATAGTGAATATAGGGTGGTGCACGCTCATCATGGGTGCTATTCACAGAACATCACCCAGATGTTCTGTGAACCCAGAACATTGTAACATCACCCACCTACCCCCATCCTGCCTCTACCTCGTTAAATCCAAAAACATTTTGCATTCATTAAGAAAATGCAAAGTGTTCTCAGAATGCCACAGAACCTCCTGTGTTTATTACCAAAATTACCCTTAAGGGCTTGGTTGGCCCCATTGTAATGTATTAACAGCTGTTTGAGTTTGATACCTTAGCTTACCTTTGATACCTTAAATTTGAGTAATACCTTAGCATACAGTTTAAGGAAAAAAATTATTTCAGACTGACAGACATACAAATACAGTGAGATTAATTCCAGTTCCACTTTAATTGCTCTACTTGCTTAGGGGTAAAGTTAAAGGGCCTAAACGGAACTGGTGATGCCCAGGTTTTGCAGTGAATACAGGATAAAGCATAGCAAACACTCTACTAAATGCCCGCCATATAGTGATGACCGTTCACATTTTTAAGTCTTTTCATGTGCTCCCAATGAAGTTTATGGAGCCAAAAACTGTGGAACCAAAAGAAGCACCTGCAACTTTTTCAAAGTCTCATGGAAGCGCATTGCATAGATGTAATTAGGCCCTATAGAATAAAATGGGATTTCTCATGTTGTGTACTGCTGTGTGATGGCCTAAACATGACAAATCACACAGGTGTGACCAGGGACCTAAAGGATAGGTCAGTGATTCTCAAACTGTGTGCTGTGGCACACTAGTGTGCCGCGTGAGACGTGCAGGTGTGCCGCGGGAGTTTTGAAATTTTTTAAAAATTGCTAGCGTTTTGAAACCTTGAACATATCGAAAAATTAAATAGTAAATCAATGTCGCAAAAGTTAAAAAAGTAACATATATAAAAACACAATCTCTGTCAGTCTGTCATTCATTGGTTCCTTTCGTAACGTAAGACTTGTGCGAGATCTCGGGAGAACTCGATCGTTCTAATTAAATTATAATAATAGAGACCGTTCCATTCCAACTTTGATGCTTAGAAGTTTGTTCATTGTTTAGAAATGGAGAAATACTTAATCAAGTCTGGAACTTTGAAAGAGAAACTGTTATGCCCTGTACACACGGTCGGATTTTCCGACGGAAAATGTGTGATAGGACCTAGTTGTCGGAAATTCCGACCGTGTGTGGGCTCCATCACAAATTTTCCATCGGATTTTCCGACACACAAAGCTTGAGAGCTTGCTATAAAATTTTCCGACAACAAAATCCGTTGTCGGAATTTCCGATCGTGTGTACACAAATCCGACGCACAAAGTGCCACGCATGCTCAGAATAAATAAAGAGATGAAAGCTATTGGCTACTGCCCCGTTTATAGTCCCGCCGTATGTGTTTTACGACACCGCGTTCAGAATGATCGGATTTTCTGACAACTTTGTGTGACCGTGTGTATGCAAGACAAGTTTGAGCCAACATCCGTCGGAAAAAATCCTTGGATTTTGTTGTCGGAATGTCCGATCAATGTCCGACCGTGTGTACGGGGCATTAGATGAAAAGCAAGGAAGGAAGCGAAAGTACAAAGAAGATTACAATCGCTTCAATCTTATTTGCTCTCGAAAGCAGGCACATCCTTCACAATAAATTTAAAATTAAATATATATTTAAAAATAAATAAGTTCTTCACCACAAAAATTGTTAAAGCGGAGCGCCACCGAAAATTTTTTTTTTAAAAGTCAGCAGCTACAAATACTGCAGCTGCTGACTTTTAAAACATGGACACTTACCTGTCCAGGGCGCCCGCGATGTCGGCACCCGAGGCCGAAGCGTCTCTCCGTCCTCGGGTGCTGCCGCCTCCATCTTCGGTAAGGGAATCAGGAAGTGAAGCCGTGCGGCTTCACTTCCCGGTTCCCTACTGCACATGCGCGAGTCACGCAGCGCAATACGGATGGTCCCTGCTGCCTCTGGGACCCGTGTGTTTCCCAGCAGGAAGCGGGGAGGGAGCAGGAAGTGGCGTAAATACCCGCAGATTCTGTGGGTATCTATGCCGGAAGTGGGTACAGATACCTGTAATATACAGGTATCTGTACCCCCCTCCCCCCTGAAAGGTGCCAACTGTGTCACCGGAGGGGGGGAGGAATCTGATGAGTGGAAGTTCCACTTTTGGGTGGAACTCCACTTTAAATCTTTACAGGTGTGCCGTGAAAATTTTTAGATCTTTTTGGTGCGCCGCAAGACAAAAAAGTTTAAGAAACACTGGAATAGGTAAACCTTTAGGAGCATGTTACATGTTACTGTGTATGTTACCTGTATTTAGGATATAACAGTAACATGCTCCTATTCACAGGGTTCCCGCCACCAGAACCCCCTTCCCTGTGACAGCAGACGGGAGTTCTTCTACCCACACCCACTGTCACATTTTAAAAACAGCACAGCCGTGCGGAGCTCCTCCTGCACTCCTCCTGCACAGCCACGTCATTTATTCACAGCAATCTATGAATGAGAAAACTACAAGTCTTGTCTGCCACTGCGGAAAATGGGTTGTAGTTCTGAATGAACTGCGGGGGTGCTGGTGAGCGCCCTTATAGTTCACTCACAAGCCCTGTAGCATTCAAACTGACAGTGCATACAGAGGTACGGGCAGAGAGCTGTAGGGCTTGTTTTCAGCAGCTGCTTGACATTGGTCATGTGATCCACTGATTGCGTGTGCAATGCTGTGCAGGCTCCTGTAGAAAAAATAATAAATGCATATTTTTTTATCCTACAAACATTTGTGCATTTATTATTCTTTACACAGAGGTGAACTTAGCCTTTAAAGCCTGTATGAAAGAGGCCCAAGAAAGTAAATTAGTAGGTTACTGCACAAGACTGATTTTCATAGAGGTGCCCATAAATGCAAGTATTTTATTTGTAATTGAGCTTGCTATGCATCCCAAATGGGTTTTAATGGCAAAAAAATAGAATTAATTTCACCTTACGTGAGTAACATGCATTTAAAAGCAAACTGTGCTCCTTTCGCCTATAATCAATGCTCCAAAGTATTTCTAATACACAAGAGTCTCTATTTACAGAGTTTTGAATGTTTGATGTGGCTCATTAACGTCTAGATAAACAGCAGCAAAACCTTTATTTGGCTTCTTGTGGTAACCTGCTAAATAAGACATTTTATCTCCCCCTAGCTGACACCTTGGTAATCTCCTAATTTACTTTCTTCTGTTTGCATGTCATTTCTTTAATCTTATTATTTTTCTCATTCAAAAACCGTATTGCACTGCTGACAATTTGGGAGCATTTGTTTTTTAATTCTATTGTTTTAAAGTGACTCTTCGTTTATCATAAGAGTAATTGTTATGAAACCAACAAGTTAAACGCTGGGCTGGGCTTATACAATAAAACAGAACACATTTTGTGATTACTGTATGTACAAAGTGCAATTACCCAAAATAGGCTACCAGAATTCAGTTTATTTGGTACAGACCACTGAATAATTAATTGACTGTATGCTACTAGTTAATAGACTTTGCAAAGAAAAAAATGGGGGGGGTTCTCCTTTCATACCCACCCTCAGTTTTAGATCACTGTTTCTCCTGAAGACATGGAGAAGTAGGTGCTATGCATGCATTTTTGCGTTGTGATGTGGTGTTTTTTTTTTCCTCCCTATGTTCTCCCTGGGACACAATGCTATTGCATTTTGATTATATTTCTATGCCTTTGTATACATTTTGTGATCGGGCTGTTATAACATATTTAATGCATTGTGGTACTTTGCCTGTTATAGATTGTCTGTTATTCACCATATCCTAAGAGCACAAATGAGTGGATCCTGAGGAAGCACTTTGTATGTGAAACGTGTCGATCCACTTATGGAATTTGTATTATTTAATAGATTTGGTTATTCTACTGAATATGTTTTTTTTTTAATCTGTATTGTATTTTAATGTATAACTAAAATTGTATTTGTTTTTAATGGACATTGGTCTCATTGGCACATAAAAAAATCCCCAGAATCCGATCTTCCAACGGGAAGATTAGAAACACCCCTTTTTCTATATAAATTGTTGTTAATTTGGGGATGGTGCCTTGTAGTCATCTACAAAGAGTTTCCACATTTATTTGGTCTATGTACTAGACTTTGCAAACTGCCTAATTGAATAAGTACATTTATGTCTAAAATAAACATCCTAAATCCATGCAAGTGACAGACAAGGGGTCCAAGGCAAGATAAGGAGTAGCCCAATCTTTAATAGGTTTGTCACTAAGAGGTTGATTTACTAAAGAATTTGAGGGTGTTCCCACAATAAGATGTGTGAAGATTCACTTTAATTATCCAATCACGTGCAGATGAAAAAGGCAAACAGGAATGTTCTTTTAACATGATTGTATAATTGAAGTGAATCTTCAGACATTTTATTGTAAGAACATTCTCAAATCCTTTAGTAAATCAACCTCTTAGTGACTACAGCAAAATTTGGTGTGTTAACACATGTGTAGCAGGTGCCCTGCATATCCTGCGTCCTGGCCAAGCTGTCCAAGATTCTTCTGTAAGGGAGAAAGTGCCTGTCAGCATCTGAGGGGGATATTTCCCCCCCTTCCTTTTTTCTCCTCACACAGACACACAGGGCTGCTCACTCTGCATCCTCCCCTGTGTTCCTATTGGCAAGAGGAGGAGAGCCAATTACAGGAGCATTTACAGGGGACCAATGAGAAGGTCTTTAGCAGCAGGGCCGGCCCTACCATGAGTCCTGGTGGGACCATGGGACCCGGACGGCAGGTTCTGAGGGGCGGCACATTGACGCCCAAAAAGACAGTGGCGGAACTCCCGCCCGGTCACTCCGCTCTGCTCCTTTTCCCACTGTGAGGGTGGCCCGGCGCTGCTGCTGTCAGATTTAATAGCAGAACACTCGCTGCCATACCTGCACAGCGGACCACCGCCCATTCCTCTCCACGGCCCCCCCCATAGCTGCTGACATGTCAGGACAAGAGAAAGACAGCTGACCAGCTGACGGTCAAGAGCGTGAAGGAGGAGGAGCTTCTTGCTGAGCACGGAGACCCCATGTTAAAAGAGGGATCGCTGGAGGCAGGGCTGACACTGAAAGCAAGTAAGTGTCAGCGCCACTGATCCCATCTCCACCACCCCTGCCTGTCTCTAAACCCCTCCACCACCCCTGCCTGTGTACAACCCCCCACCACCCCTGCCTGTGTCTAAACCCCTCCACCACCCCTGCCTGTGTCTAAACCCCTC
The DNA here is from genome assembly GCA_037952925.1 of Lithobates clamitans. Lineage (NCBI taxonomy): Eukaryota > Metazoa > Chordata > Amphibia > Anura > Ranidae > Lithobates > Lithobates clamitans. The sequence continues at coordinate 622,431 of JBBGZY010001256.1, forward strand.
CACCACCCCTGCCTATGTCTAAACCTCCACCACCCCTGCCTGTGTCTAAACCCCTCCACCACCCCTGCCTGTGTCTAAACCCCTCCACCACCCCTGCCTGTGTCTAAACCTCCACTACCCCTGCCTGTATCTAAACCCCTCCACCACTCCTGCCTGTGTCTAAACCTCCACCGCCCCTGCCTGTGTCTAACCCCCACCACCCCTGCCTGTCTCTAAACCCCTCCACCACCCCTGTCTGTGTCTAAACCCCACCACCCCTGTCTGTGTCTAACCCCCCACCACCCCTGCCTGTGTCTAACCCCCCCACCACCCCTGCCTTTGTCTAACCCCCCGCCACCCCTGCCTGTGTCTAAACCCCTCCACCACCCCTGCCTTTGTCTAACCCTCCACCACCCCTGCCTGTGTCTAAACCCCCGCCACCGCTGCCTGTGTCTAAACCACCCCTGCCTGTGTCTAAACCCCCCTGCCACCCCTACCTGTGTCTAAACCCCTCTACCACCCCTGCCTGTGTCTAAACCCCCCGCCACCCCTGCCTGTGTCTAAACCCCCCACCACTACCATTGCCTATGACTGAATCCCCCCACCACCACCGCTGCCTCAACTGAACCCCCGCACCACCACCAAGAACACTGCTGTCTGAACTGCCCCCCACCACCCCTGCCTCTGACTGAACCCCCCACCACCACTGTTGCATGTAAATTTGACTTCCTAAAAAAATTAATTTTAGTTTTAATTGCATGATATAAAATAATGGATGTGGGGGCCTTTCGGTGGGTGTGATTTTTTTTTTATTGGAGGGGGGGTGGTGGGCAGCATTTCATTCCTGGGCCCAGGCAGCACAATATCTTGGCCAGCCCAAATATTGGAAATAGGCCGTAGGAGGAAGGTCATAATCCCCGCAAAAGTTAGCAAAGGATCGAAAAGTATTTACTATAAATAAATGGGAAATCAATCTAATCTGCGGAAGAATTCTGGTAGGCCTGGGTTGCCCCATAGTGGAGCGTTAGGGGAATATGTAGTGTGCGTAGTGGACAGTAGTAGTTTCGAAAGCTTGAATATCCATAGGGTCATAGATAGAACTTACAAAAAGCATGGTAAAAAGATAATTTTAAAAATATTTATTCTATCTAGCAGTGTCGGGGGAAGACTGGCTCAAGTCCTAAGTGTGTTTCTCATTCTACTGATGAGTGGATCTAAATTAATTTTGAGTTATGAGGAGATAGGCCGCTGTATCTCAATACCTAGGTAGCGAAAGGTATGAACAATCTGCAATGGGCATGAAGGTGGTAGTGTAACGGGACTGGATTGGTCTTTCAGGGATAAGAACAATTAGCACCTCAGACATAGAGAGCTGTAGCTGTCCTGTCTTTAGGGCATACTTGTGTACCCGGAGTAGATGTGGAAACAGTAGCTCTCTATATTGCGTATACCTTTCTATGGGAAATCCTTCCAACCCTGGCATCTTATTTCTGGCAAAGGACTGAATAGCAGTACCTATTTCATTGGTCGTTAAGGGGGCATCTAGGAATGAGACCTGAGGATCTAGCAATTTTGGAAGTGAAATATCTTGCAAGTAATCATCTAATTCCACAATAGTATAATGGGCCCTAGTGGAGTATAGAGTGGAGTAAAATGTAACAAAAGCCTCCACCACCTCCTGCGTTTGTTCCACTATTATGCCCTCTAAGTTCTTAATTCTGGGGATGGTGCATGGCTGATAGTCATGTCTAGACAGGTAAGCAAGGAGACAACTGTTTTTGTCGGCAAATTAGAAGAGTCGCTGATTTTGGTATAACAGTTTCTTCTGGGTTTGTTCAAGTAGCACTATGTTTAACTCTCTGGCCTTGTGTCGCCAGACAGCGTGTTTCTCAGGTGTAGGGGATGTGGAGTAGGCCGCCTCCACCACCCGAAGCTCCCCCTCCACCAGTCTGGACTGAGGCGCTTTGCGGGCCTGCCCTATGGCCTCAGCAAATGAGCCACACATGGTAGCCTTGAAGGCATCCATATTACAGGGATGGACACACTTTGTGCATTGTTGGCCCAGTAAGAGTTCAGATCAGCTGTTCCCCGATCTGTGACAGCCTGGTCTTCTAGCCATAGCGGGCTCAGCCGCCACATCCGAAAGGAGGGTTATTTTCCCAGGGCCAGGTCCACCAATAGGGGAGAGTGATCAGACACCGCCCTAAAGAGGTATCTGACGTCACTCACCATGCCAAGTAAATCAGAAGATAGCAGACATAAGTCAATACGTGATAGTGTACCATTAGAATCAGATTGACAGGAATATTCCCTCCCGTCCGCATGTTTCCATCTCGAGGCCTCCACTTGGTCAGATAAGTGCCTAGGGGCGTAGGGGGAGCAGTAGAGCATCGGAATCTGTCAAGGGAGTTGTCAAGGACCGTATTGAAATCCCCAGCTGTCAATAAAGGGCCCTCTGCAATTGCTAGGATGGAAGTGAGTACACGATCAAAGAATTGTTTAGTAAAGGGTGGCGGTGTATACAGGCTAGTCACTGTGTATGGTTTACCAAGGAGTTCTAATATCACAATTACATAGCAGCCGTCGGGGTCTAGCTTAATATGCTTAATAGAAACAGGAGCTGATTTAGCTATGAGGATGGATGTGCCCTTAGAATACATGGAATACGTGGAGTGTAAGGCGTAAGCTATTTTCGCTCTCTTGGGAGCCATGGAGGTGAGTTTCCTGGAGAAGGATCAGCTGCGGGTTGTGTCATGCCAGGTACTCAAATATCGATGAACGTTTAATCTTGGGGTTCCATGAGATCACGCGTAGTTAAGCCATAATCATACAATATATACCATATAGAAGAATATTTCCAGTATTGCAGTGAGGTTAACCATATATTATAAACCTGTGATCCTGATCTGCCATGATTCCAAAAAAACACTACATAGATGAGCAGGAGTAGTAGTTCTCTTACAGCTGTAGACTGGACACCAAGGTGATTGAACCTGCCAAAAGCCCTGGAGAGCAAAAGACTCAAAAAATAACAAAAATAGGAGGAACAGGTCCCAAAAACAAGGGAAACAAGTAAAACATCCCTAACCCTCCCGGCCCCCAACCCCAAACACTTGAGGCTTTGATCCTAAAAACAAAACCGTAGAGCATGGGGACATGGTGTAGTCCCGTGATCAACAAACCTTAGTGGGTGGCGATAAAGTTTGCAACGGTCCCATCTGTACTCGCAAGGTAAATTATGGTAGGTGCCTCGGGCCCTAGAGGGGTATGGCAGTTACCTCAGTAGAATAATAATAAGAAAAATATTGCGACTGTTATCCAAGAGTAGTCATGTCTGATTAGTGGATGGTAGCAGAGGGTAAGGGTTCATCAGGTATCCGGATGAATGAGCGATTTTTCTTAGTGAATAATAGGTCAACGAGGAGGGGATCTCCATTGCTGGTGTCGCTGATCAGGAGGTCCCAGTGAATCTACCCAGTGGGCTGCTTCTTTCGGATCTGTGAAGAAGTAGGCCTTTTCTTTATGAATGATCCTTAGCCGTGCAGGGTATAGCATGCTATAGGGTAGTTGGAGGTCTCGCAGTCTCCTTTTAATGGCCAGGAAAGTAGCCCTCTGTTTCTGCGTAGCCACTGAGAAATCAGGGAAGATGGTAATGCCGTTGCCTTTTTTTCGAGCAGCCCTGAGAACCGCTTGTCCCTGAAGTGTAGTAGTTTGATGAGCATGGCACGTGGCAATAGGTAGAGGGCGTAGGGGGATCCTATGTGCTCGCTCGAATAGTGGAGAGAAGGTGGAGGCGCCAAAAGTGGATGTCAGCCACAGCTCCATAAAAGTCTCAGGAGCCGTGCCTTCTGAACCTTCCAGAAAGTCTAAAAAATGCAGGTTATTACGCCGCAGGCAGTTTTCCATATCAGTTAACTTATCTAGGGTATAATCTTGGGTTTGGCGTGTCATCCTCCAAATCTCCTATGCGTTGATCTGCATTGGTCACTCTATGGCGGAGATTATGCATATCTTGCTTCAGGAAGGATAGATCTGATTTGATAGTCTATCTGCATGGTAAGGGAAGCATTGCGGTGCTGAATAGTTTCCATAATCTGTGTCAGTGTGGGTTCTGCAGGGCCTGTGTCAGCATGGTCAGCGCTGGGGGAGAGAGGAGCTGTGTCCCCAGGCTGTGAGAGCAGCAGGGGGTCATCAGGGCTAGAAGCTGGGGCATTTTGTGACTCACCCTTCCCCAGTTTGTGCTTTGCTGCTGCGGATGAAGAGGAGGGATTGCTGTGGTCCCCTCCATGAGCCTGGCTGGCGCCATTTTGTTGTGGTTCACACGAGGTGGATAGCGGTGGGAATTCATCAAAATCATCCAGCGCGGGGCCGTATTTAACCATTCTCGGGTGTTCCCAGGGGTCTCAGGAGGGTAAGGAGGCTGGTGGTTCAGCAGGAATAAATCAGGATAGGAGCGGTACAAACAGAGCTCAGGCAGGCTGCTTCCTCACATCCTGGTAGTTGGCCACGCCGCCTCAACAAACATACTTAAGTGACTTCTGTGGAGGTAGTGCTACACATGCAGTTTAGAGAGGTCATATTCATATAAATGAATCCACTACCTTGTTCAGTATCACAGAAGATACCGGAAACATTTCCAACAGCTTAGATTATCAGTTTGTTGTCAGAAACAATCAACTATGCTCAATCATTGTGGATTTGGTGCACCATCTTGATAAAACATGTATATATATATATATATATATATATATATATATATATATATATATATACATACACTCTGTAAATGAATATTATGAATATTCCCATAAGTCTTTTGGTGTTGTTGACACATTGCAATAAGTGTGGTCACACTTCTATTTCACGTTTCTATTAAGCAGAATATAATGACGTAACTGCACAAGTTTGGAGGGTTTATGTCCTTGTCTGCTGCTACTTGCAGTAATCCAACATACTGACAGTTGCTCAGGTTCTGTTATACTGCTTACTGCTAGAGAACTTTATCCATGCATTCATAATCAGATGAGTTTATGATATATGTATATATATGTATATGTATATATGTATATGTAAATAAGTTGGTAATTGTGTAAATTGAGTTGTTACATAAAGCAGAATGCTAAGATTGGGAGAACCCATTTGTGTTATCACAAGGAAAGGTCTTAGTGAATAGAGACAAGATAGGTGAATGAATACATGGACATAGGTTGATCAGTCAACCATGAAACTTCAAACTGCAGCCGCAACATGTGAGCCTATAATTACAAGGGAAAGCAAACAAACGACACATGGAATACATCTACTCTAAAACCTAATTAAAATAACAAAAACATTTGAAAGTGTGCAATGCTTTTAGATCCACTATAAAATACATTTATGCCCACAAATATGGCCACAATAATAAGAACAAAAAGGCAGCAAAGAGGTTAAATGCCTAAAGATCCACCAATAAGAATTAAAGCACAATTTAATTACCGTATTTATCGGCGTATAACACGCGCCGGCGTATAACACGCACCCCAAGTTTAGGAGGGAATTTTAAGGAAAAAAACTTTTAGGTGGGAAGTTTAAGGAAAAAAAACTTACATTTAAATGCCCATCAATGCAGCCTCATCAGTGTTCATCTGCAGCCTTGTTAGTGCAGCCTTGCCCCAGTGTCCAGTGCAGCCTTGTCAGTGCAGCTTTGCCCCAGTGCAGCCTTGTCAGTGCAGCTTTGCCCCAGTGCAGAAGTGTCAGTGCAGCCTTGCCCCAGTGCAGCTTTGCCCCAGTGCAGCCTTGCCCCAGTGCAGCCTTGTCCCCAGTGGTCAGTGCAGCCTTGTCCCCAGTGGTCAGTGCAGCCTTGTCCCCAGTGGTCAGTGCAGCCTTGTCCCCAGTGCCGCCGACATACACAAGTTTAGTGTGTATTTTTAAATATGGCGCCGCGGAGTTCGGAGGGACCGCTCCGATAGATCACAAAAATAACGGGGATCGGTGTATAACACGCATCCACGATTTTCCCCTGATTTTAAGGGGAAAAAAGTGCGTGTTATACGCCGATAAATACGGTACTAATTTTACTCTATGTTTATCAGCCCTCCCTATCATTTCTCTGTAATGGCTTGCAATACACTGACAGGATGGCTGCTCTGTGCTCCCTAACCTCAATCCACCTCTCCTCCTATAGCAGGGATATGCAATTAGCGGACCTCCAGCTGTTGCAGAACTACAAGTCCCATGAGGCATAGCAAGACTCTGATAGCCACAAGCATGACACCCAGAGGCAGAGGAATGATGGGACTTGTAGTTTTGCAACAGCTGGAGGTCCGCTAATCGCATAGCCCTGTCCTATAGTGATGGTGCTGGCACATAACAAAGCCCCACTAAACCAATTGTAAGCCAGTTGATCTAAGTTCAAAAACCATTTCAGTGCATTACTTTTACAAAGAATTTTAAATTATGCATTATATCAATACATCCCTAACAATAAGGGAAGTTCATACAAAATAAAAATAATTAGTAAAAAATTTAAAAGAAAAAAAGACATTTGGGCATTTTTCTTGCTTTGTTTTTAGCTCTTCTCAATGTATTTTCATGTTTTATGACATTTCCTTGGACAACTTGAAAAAACTTTGCGTCCATGCTATAGCTGAATGATGGCTACAGCATGGCCACACTTTGCCGGGAGGACATAATATGACTGACAGCCAGCAGCTCTCTGCTCAGGGAGCTGTGAGAATCGGTATTTTAGATCGATTGGTTCTCAGTGTTAGAGGCATCGGGGGACAGATATAAGGAAAAAAGGAAAGGGGGCAAGAGGAGGCCTCCTAAAAAAGATGGTCCGCTCAAGAAAAAACTGTTGTGAACCTAAGAAAACTTTATTGTGTCAAATTACTAAATAGAAACATAATCCACTAACCATGTATATTTAAAAAATAGGGCAAAGAAAGTCCTATTGTGTGCTGGTGGCCACCACAAACATTACACATACATCATACATAGAGCATCTGACTTATGTGCAGGTGGCACACAGACCTTCACACATCAACAAGGATATTCCCGAAATTGGATGTGAACATCTTAATTGTCCCAACCTGATCTTGGACATCAGACGGAGCCTTTGTGGTGAACATTGACTCTGAGCGTTCCCTATGACTGCCTAATCTACTAGGTATGAAACGTCAGTATGTTTGAACCTTGTGACTCACCTTACATCTTGCTGGAGGATGCCTGGAAGTAACAGCTCACGTCTATAATAAACCTACACGCCGCATGAACGTGTCCTCTACCCACATGAGTGCGGTCATCAGCAGCTCTCCTGGGCTTCATCACCACCTTATTGAAGACGTCAGACGGTGAGCTTAAATGTACCCTTACATATAGGAGGCACTTTATCTATGGCTATCCTCCGTCTATCTTCAATGCTTTACATGTGAGGCTGCTCCTTCTCCCCCTTCCCCCCCCTCCTCTTGGAGTTGCAATCGTTCACCAATCAGTCAGGACGCTCTTGCCCCTTTCCTTGTCGGTTGACACACATATATGCCTAACCAGCCATCGGCTCACATCTGAAGGGACCCTTGTCTTTCATTAGCACTTGCACTTTATCCTAGAAGGACCGAATGTCTATTATTCATGAAGCCATCTCCTTGCTCTGGAATCCCATGAAAATTGCACAGACCCGGGTCTTCAGTGACATTAATTTGATGAGTGCGAGTGCATGAATTTTTGATGTATGTGTAATGTTTGTGGTGGCCACCAGCACACAATAGGACTTTCTTTGCCCTATTTTTTAAATATACATGGTTAGTGGATTATGTTTCTATTTAGTAATTTGACACAATAAAGTTTTCTTAGGTTCACAACAGTTTGTTCTTGAGCGGACCATCTTTTTTAGGAGGCCTCCTCTTGCCCCCTTTCCTTTTTTCCTTATATATGTCTTTATGGTCCATGGAACAACTATCTGATAGCTTGTTAGCTACACACCATTGAGTTAATTGACCAATGAGTTGGGTGACTTTAGGGGTATAATTAATTTGATTAATTGTTTCAGTGGGCGGTAAATCCCCTTTCCCCTATCCGTCTTCCCCTGAACCTATTCCTGGATGAATTAAGGTGTCCTCTCCTCCCCTTTTCTCTGTATCGGGGGACAGATGCAGCATCCACCTAGGTAAGTATAACTCTTAAAAAAAAGCAAACAACCCATACAAGTCCTAGACACAATTTCTTAAGGTGGATGTAAACCCTCACATATACCCTGCGAAGTGAACAGCCTCAGATGATACACAGGGATGAAACAAATCTCCCTACATAAGTTTTACATGTATATGTGCTGTCTTCATCTTTATAGATTCTTTAGGAAGTTCAGATCGTGTTAGGAGATTTTCTTTTCCTGTTCAGCACTGCAGTGAAGTCTGGTCATACAGCCAAGATAACTGATTGGAGGAAAGGCACACCCTCCCTCTCCTCATAGGTAGAGACTTTCAGAGCTGATCGTTGAAAAGTTCAGGGCTCTGCTAATCTATTTATAGCATCCTCCACAACACAAAACTCCAGATGCTATTATCTCAGTTGACGAAGAACTTGTCAGAAGTCATCAAGCTGATAACAGAAGAACGGAGCAGGAGACAGCTACAGGACATAGGGCTGTGAAGAGAGATATGAAAACACTGCAGATTCATGTGCCTAGCTCAAATTTCATGAATCGGGTTTACATCCACTTTAACCACTTGCCATCCAGCCGACGCAGTTACACTGCAGCAGGTTGGCTCGGCTATGCAAATCGTCGTAGGTGTACGTCGGGCTTGTACATGGCGAACTTTGCGCATGCCCATTGGCCAGCGGGGAGCCAATCAGTGGGTCCGGCGGACTCCATGTCAGCCGACCGCCTGCGATCGTTCCCTGCAGTGATAGAACAGGGATCTGCCATAGTAAACAGGGCAGATCTCCATTCTGTCAGGGGATGACACAGAGATCCTGTCTTTCTTCTATGCAGGAAGACAGATCTGTGTGTTGTTCCAGGCAGCTCATCCCCCATGCAGTTAGAACACACAGTGAAGGAACATATTTAACCCCTTGATTGCCCCTGATGTTAACCCCTTCCCTGCCAGTGCCATTAGTACAATGTCAGTGCATATTTTTAGCATTGATCACTGTAATAATGTCACTGGTTACCAAAAAAGTGTCAAAAAGGGCAGTTAGATGTCCGATCTGTCTGCCGCAATGTTGCAGTCCCGCTAAAAATCGCAGATCACCGCCATTACTAGTAAAAAAAAATGTAAAAAAATTAAAATGCCATAAATCTATCCTCGGTTTTGTAGACACTTTGCAAATGGAATTTTATGCAGGGCGAGTGAGGAGCGGGGGTAGACCAGGCTGACCGTTTCCTGGCTGAAGTGATCAGCTAGGAAACTGTCAGCCAGAGGACACAGAGCAGCAGGACTGGACTGCCCTGGCGCCGCTTTGAGCTGAGGTGAGGCTGTGGCGCTCCCCTCCCTCTCTCCTCCTCTTGTCTTGTGGATCACACACACAGCGGGGATGTCCCGTTGTTTGTCATGGAGCTGGCTGGGTCTGTGTTCGGCGCGCGGTGTAACAAGGTCCCACCCCCTTAGACTGGCTCGTGTGATAGTATCAGTGTTCCGCCTATTAAAGGAGCTGGTCTGGGAGGGGGGGGGGCGGGCCCTTGTAACACCGCGTGCCGAACACAGACCCAGCCAGCTCCGTGACACACAGTGGGACATCCATCCATCCAGGGGAGTCCAGGTGAGTCTGTATTGATGATGGGGCACAGTCAAGCTGCATTAATGAGGCACTGAAAAGCTACATTTATGGGGCACAGAAAAGCTGCATTAATGGGTCACAGTCAAGCTGCATTGATGGGGCACAGTGAGGCTGCGTGCACAGGCACAGAGAGGCTGCGGGTGCAGTGAGGCTACAGGCACAGTGAGGCTGCGGGCACAGTGAGGCTGCATTCACAGTCACACAGAGGCTGCATTCACGGGCACAGTGAGGCTGCAGGCACAGTGAGGCTGCATTCACTGGCACAGTGAGGCTGCGTTCACTGGCACAGTGAGGCTGCATTCACAGGCACAGAGAGGCTGCGTTCCCAGGCACAGAGAGGCTGTGGGCACAGTGAGGCTGCGTTCATGGGCACAGTGAGGCTGCGTTCATGGACACAGTGAGGCTGCATTCACAGGCACAGAGAGGCTGCGTTCACAGGCACAGAGAGGCTGCGGGCACAGTGAGGCTGCGTTCATTGGCACAGTGAGGTTGCGTTCACAGGCACAGAGAGGCTGCGTTCACGGACACAGTGAGGCTGCGTTCACGGGCACTGTGAGACTGTGTTCATGGGCACAGTGAGGCTGCGTTCACAGGCACAAAGAGGCTGCAGGCACAGTGAGGCCGCATTCACGGGCACAGTGAGGCTGCGTTCACAGGCAGAGAGAGGCTGCAGGCACAGTGAGGCTGCGTTCATGGGCACAGTGAGGTTGCATTCACAGGCACAGTGAGGCTGCATTAACGGGCAGTGAGGCTGCGTTCATGGACACAGTGGGGCTGCAATGATGGGCACAGTGAGAGTGCATTGATGGGCATAGTGAGGCTGCATTCATTGGCATCGTAAAGCTGCATTTGATGGGCACAGTGAGGCTTCATTGATGGGCACAGTGAATGTGCATTTATGGGCACCATAAGGCTGCATTTGATGGGCACAGTGAGGCTGCATTTGATGGGTACTGATATGGTTTATGTTAATATTTTTAAAGTTGTTGTTATTTATTTTTGGAACTTAATTCTGCTTAAAACATTTAACAGTGTAATTTCGTTAGATAATTTACAAGGGCGTGTTTAGGGGCGGACTTAGGGCTGGTGGGGCAACTGGTGGCGAGTAACTCTTAAGACCTGGCTAGTGGCTCAGGACTTGAAATTTTGAACCCTGCTATAACGTTTGCGCAAACCAATCAATATACACTTATTGTTTTTTTTTTTAACCAAAAATATGTAGCAGAATACAAATTGGCCTAAATTGATGAAGAAATTAGATTTTTTGATTTTTTTTTTAAGGGGTGTGTTTTATAGCAGAAAATAAAAAAATATTGTTTTTTCTTCAAAATTATCAACCTTTTTTGTTTATAGCACAAAAAAATAAAAACCGCAGAGATGATCAAATACCACCAAAAGAAAGATCTATTTGTGGGAAAAAAAAGGACAATTTTGTTTGAGTACAGCGTCGCACGACCACACAATTGTCAGTTAAAGCGACGCAGTGCCATATCGCAAAAAGTGGCCTGGACAGGAAGTGGGTGGTTAACAGGGCTCCCAGTCTACAATAGAGTTTCTTCAGAAACATTTGCAGATTATACAGGCATGAAGCTTACTGTATCCAGGTTCACATAACAATGGCATCTTTGTTATTGCTTATGTAAAAAGAACAATGTCATCATAATTCAGCCATTACTCATAATTATCTGATAAAAGCATGCGCTTAACACACAAAATATATTCCATACACTGAAGAAATAACACAAAAAGGTAATAGAAGTGAAGGTGGTACGGCTCTTCTTAACCCAGCAACACATCAGTGAGATTACCTCAGATAAATTGCAACATTTACCACCCAAAGATTTAACAGCTTTAACAGCTCACTACATGCTGCCTGTGACACACCATGCACTTTTCTTCACTGGAGAGCAATTTAAAGGTTTCTGGTTATGATAACTGACATGTTTCATTACGCTAAATTTCACTGCACCACATGTGTAGCAACTGACTCATTCCCCATATATAGTGCATACTTAAAAATTCTAGCAGATAAATAAAGAATACAATCTGCTACATGAAAGGTAGTAAAGGTTGAATGCTGTGCATGAAGATCAATGTACACTGCTCTTTTCCTAAACATCCATATGGATCTGTGACCTTCAGCAAACTCTGTCCACTGGGAATATTATTGACTTTAACCACATCTTGCAAAATAAAGACTAACACCATATATGTGAACTGTTAAGATCCCAAGGCAATTTTTAGTTCTGTTTATCCCCATTTATGAACACCTAGCAGACAGCAGAACCAGGGCTTTGACTTCCCTACGAAGCAATGCAACCTGGTCCACAGACCCACTCCAGCCTGTTATTGGCCAATGAAGGAGCAGAAGTCGTGTCTTTCTCTTCCAATAGGACTGGTCGTACTGTGACTTACAGCACTCTGCAAAGAGAACCCTGTTTAGCTTACAATTCTGACCATCAAACCAGCACAGTGGATTACAAGAAGCTGATTAAAACAAAAGATTCAGAAACCTTTTTAGGTAGCAAAATGATTTCTCATAATTAGGGATGCGCCAATACTGTTTATTTTTTGTTTTTTTTCAGTAAATTCTATTTATTTAGTTTAGAAAAAATAGGGCATACAAAACAGAGTATTCCTGAAGGTCCATAAAACATAAGGGATATAAGACAACTGTAGTAAACAATTACAACCAACAATTTCTGCTTGGTTCCACAAAATGAAAGGAGAACCACAATATGATGTATAACACTCTATTCCTCCTTAATGGAAAAAGGAGACAATCAAAAAGCAAAACAGGAGCTTCCAGGCTCTCACATGTCAGAGTTGGGTAACAAAAATGGCCAGACTACAGGCCAGGGCCTCAGCAGTCAGCACCTAGAAGTGGCTACACCAGGATACCCAGAGAGAGTACCGAGAGATTATTGGGATACATTCTTATTTTGTGACATTTCGTATTTGGTCACTCAGTCCAGATATTCCATAAATTGTTAAATTTAGCGGGACAACGCCAAGAGATATAGGTAGCTGGATATAAGGGGATAGATTTACCAGGGCTTTCCAAAAATATATGGAGGGAGCATCAGGGGACATCCATTTTAAGACCAAGGACTTCCGTGCGTAAAACAAAAGTAAGGAGAGTTGTGGTTGGTTATAGGAAGGCTAATGCCGCGTACACACAAGCGGACTTTACGGCAAACTTTGCCCGGCAGACTTTTCCACGTACTTTACGACGGACTTTCTGAATGAACGGACTTGCCTACACACAATCCACCAAAGTCCGTCCAATTCGTACGTGATGACGTACAACCGGACTAAAACAAGGAAGTTCATAGCCAGTAGCCAATAGCTACTTTTCGACCGGACTCGAGTTCGAGGGATAGATTTAAAACATGTTTCAAATCTAAGTCCATCCAACTTTTGAGCAGACAAAGTCCGCTGGAGCCCACACACGATCAAATTGTCCGACGAAATCCCGTCTGCCAGGCAAAGTCTGCCGTAAAGTCCGACCGTGTGTACGCGGCATAAGGAACTCACCAAACCGAGCAAGCAGACCTCCAACGACAGCGCTATAGGTATAGTAGTCAATGTGGAAATAAATTGAATGACCTCTCCCCAGAAACGATGAACCTTACGGCAGGATTAAAACACGTGTGGGAAATCAGCAACTGTGCTAGAGCACTTCCGACAATGGGGATAGGCACCTGGGTAAATTCTATTCAATCATTGGGGTGTGAGGTAAGCTCAGTGTGGTACAGTAGTTTAAACTGGATCAACTGGTCTCTGACAGCTACCAACTATAGAAAGGGGTATTCCCAAATCTCCTCCTACATTGGAAGAAAAGGAATTGTCTTGGGCCACACATAAAATACACTAACAATAAGGATGGCTGATGAGCAGAAAAAGTCGGTCAGATCTTAAAGTGGTTCCAAAGAAGGTTTTTTGATCTTAATGCATTATATGAATTAGGATAAAAAAACTTCTGTGTGCAGCATCAGCCCCCCTAATACTTACCTGAGCCCCATCTCGATCCAGCGATGTTGCATGATAGTTTCAGCTGTTTGGCTGATTGGCTGAGACAGCAGCGGGGTACCATTGGCTCCCGCTGCTGTCAATCAAAATCAGTTTGCCAATGAGGGGAGAGAGGGGGCGGGCTGAGCCGCAGCTCTGTGTCTGAATGGACACAGAGCAGCAGCTCGGCTGAGGTGCCCCCACAGCAAGCTGCTTGCTGTAGGGGCACTCGGCAGGAGGGAGGAGCCGGGAGAGGCCAGGAGCGCTAGCGAGGGACCCGAAAAGAGGAGGATCTGGGCTGCTCTGTGCAAAACCATTACATGTTTGTTATTTTTAAATGAAAAAAAAAAAACAGGACTTTGGAATCACTTTAAGTTAATGATCACTAATTTATAGTGCATCCAGAAAGTATTCACACTGATTCACTTTTTCCACATTTTGTTATGTTACAGCCTTATTCCAAAATGGATGTAATTATTTTCCTCAAAATTCTACAAACAATACTCCGTAATGACAATGTGAAAGAAGTTTGTTTAAAATCTTTGCAAATTAACCAAAAAAAATAAAAAAATCACATGTACATAAGTATTCACAGCCTTTGCTCAATACTTTGTTGAAGCACCTTTGGTACTTATTACAGCCTCAAGTCTTTTTGAGTATGATGCTACAAGCTTGGCACACCTGTTTTTGTGTAGTTTCTGCTATTCTTCTTTGCAGGAGCTCTCAAGCTTCATCAGGTTGGATGGTGGGGTCGTCGGTGCACAGCCATTTTCAGATCTCTCCAGAGATATTCAATCAGGTTCAAGTCCGGACTCTGGCTGGGCCACTCAAGGACATTCACAGAGTTGTCCCATAGCCACTCCTTTGTTATCTTGGCTGTGTGCTTAGGGTTGTTGTCCTGTTGGAAGATGAACCTTCGCCCCAGTCTAAGGTCCAGACCGCTCTGGAGCAGGTTTTCATCAAGGATGTCTCTGTACATTGCTGCATTCATCTTTCCCTCAATCCTGACTAGTCTCCAAGTTATTGCCACTAAAAAACATCCCCATAGCATGATGCTGCCACCACCATGCTTCACTGTAGGGATGGTATTGGCCAGGTGATGAGAGGTGCCTGGTTTCCTCCAGATATGACACTTGCCATTCAGGCCAAAGAGTTCAATCTTTGTTTAACCAGACCAGAAATCTTGTTTCTCATGGCCTGAGAGTCCTTCAGGTGCCTTTTGGCAAACTCCAGGCGGGCTGTCATGTGCCTTTTACTGAGGAGTGGCTTCCGTCTGGCCACTCTACCATACAGGCCTGATTGGTGCAGTGCTGCAGAGATGGTTGTTCTTCTGGAAGGTTTTCCTCTCTCCACAGAGAAACGCTGGAGCTCTGTCAGAGTGACCATCGGGTTCTTGGACACCTTCCTGACTAAGGCCCTTCTCCCCCAATCGCTAATTTTGGCAGGGCGACCCGCTCTAGGAAGAATCCTGGTGGTTCCAAACTTCTTCCATTTACTGATAATTGGAGGCCACTGTACTCATTGGGACCTGCAGAAATGTTTCTGTACCCTTCCCTAGATCTATGCCTCGCTACAATCCTGTCTCAGAGGTCTACAGACAGTTCCATGGATTGGTTTGTGCTCTGACATGCACAGTTAAATGTGAGACCTTATATCTACAGGTGTGTGCCTTTCCAAATCATGTCCAATCAACCGAATTTACCACAGGTGGACTCCAGTCAAGTTGTAGAAACATTTCAAGGATGATCAGTGGAAACAGGATGCACCTGAGCTCAATTTTGAGTCTCATGGCAAAGGCTGTGAATACTTACTGTATGTACATGGCATTTTTTGTTTTAAAAAAATTGCAAATATTTCAAACAAGCTTCTTGTCATTATGGGGTATTGTTTGTAGAATTTTGAGGAAAATAATTAATTTAATCTATTTTGGAATAAGGCCATAACATAACAAAATGTGGTAAAAGTGAAATTCTGTGGATACATCTGAGTAACAAAACTTATTTTTTTGTAATATATTTTACTATAAAGGTAAAAGAGGGCAACATAAAGCTAGTGTGATATTTGACACTTTTTTGATAAACACATTAGTATCTGGTTTGATGGATCCTGTAGCAATTTTCAATCAATTCTCAAGGTGCTTATCAGATATTTTAACTCTAATTTTGTCCTTTGTGTGCTTCATTCTTGAAAATAGTTACTCACAAATATAGGTGCTGCTGAAAACTGATGACATGAATAAGGCGTGACTGTAAAGAGTGGGGTATTTATCTTTGGGAAGATAAAACGTATAAAAGAACAATAAAGAGACACTGTAATTTTTTTCTTTTGTCGCATGTGTTCACTAAGTGTAAATACATTTTTACAAAAACATCCCCCCTAGAAAATCAACATTTTTAAGTAATTTTACAATTTTGGGTTGGGCAGCATTCACAGTCATTTTGGTCTGCATGTGGCCTGTGGGCTGCAGCTTGGACACCCCTGGTCTAGGGGAATGTTTTGCTGAGGCTTTATTGCAGAAATTGAACAGGTTCAGGGTAACTGTGGGATACTCCAGTAACATTCAGTAGTGAACCTGAGTACACTAAACTTCCTCTTAACAAGGTGAGCAAGGGTCCTTCCTTGCAGCAAATATTGGAACAAGCTTTTCAAGAACACTTTAGTATTGAATTCCCTTTGGGTAAAACTGACTCTATTGCAAGAGATTTGGCAGCAGCAATAATGTGGGCAAAAAGTCCTTGCTTGCAGCTAATATTGGACTGAGCTCTGTAGTAGCATTTTGAATATGTTAAACTTTCTGAGCAGAGTCCGGTACAAGCAGTTAATGGACTGAGCTTTTCAGGACACCACACACAATGTCTCCTTTTGATAAAACTATCACAAGAGGGATCACAATAGCACACAGTCCCGAGGATCTCTGACACTAGCTTGTACTCACTAATTACCTTGGATAAGCCTCCTTCCAACATATTCCAGACACTTTTTCAGTTTAACCAGACTAGATCCCCAGACGAAAAGTTCCTTAGTCAGCTTTGGCAAGCTTTCAGTAGAATAGGCCCCCAGCTAGACTAGATGGGACCTCGTTGAACAACAGGCACATGGCAGGCTTGCCCAGAGGGCAAACAGCCCTCCCAGGATGTGATCTCCTCCTCAGGGACAAGATAATTCTGCTCCAAGTCTCAGGGTATTTATATACATTCCCAGCCACCACCTGGGCACCTCTCCCTAGGGATTGGCCAGGGCTGCAAAAATATTCAGCTGCTGATTGGACTCTCCCATCCCACTACCTTCCAGAACATTTTCGAACAGACTGTTTTTGTCTGTTCTACCTATCACAGGCAACCACACTGTTTACAGTAAGCCAGAACTAAATTTACCTAACCTAGCACCTATTTAAGAGGGTTTTACACATAGATAAGATGAGTGCATCTTTAACCATTTGCCGACCAGCCTCCGCAGTTGTACTGTGGCAGAATGGCTCGGCTGTGCGAAGTGATGTTATGTTACGTCGCTTCGCCCTGTGGCCACTGTGGACGTGCACCCGCTGCTTGCCCGTAGAGCCGATGCGAGTGCCCGGTGGTCACGACCACCGCCGGGCTCCCACGATCGCTGCCAACACACGGAGAACCATAATCTGTGTGTGTAAACACACAGTTTCCGGTTCTCTGAGAGGAGAAGAGACTGATCCTCTGTTCATACAGATTATGAACAGCGATCTGTCATCTCCCCTACCCAGTCCCCTCCCCCCTTCAGTTATAACACACACTAGGGAACATAATTAACCACTTGATCGCCCCCTAGTGTTAACCCCTTCCCTGTCAGTGGCATTTTTACAGTAATCAATGCATTTTTATAGCACTGATCACTGTATAAATGCAAATGGTCCCAAAAATGTGTCAAAGTTGTCCGATGTGTCCGCCATAATGTCGCAGTCCTGATAAAAATCGCAAATCGCCACCATTACTAGTAAAAAAAAAAAAAATAATAAAAATGCCATAAAACTATCCCCTATTTTGTAGACACTATAACTTTTGCGCAAACCAATCAACATACGCTTATTGCGATTTTTTTTACCAAAAATATGTAGAAGACATATCGGCCTAAACTGAGGAAAAAAATTGTTTTTTTATATATTTTTGGGGTATCTTTATTATAGCAAATAGTAAAAAATATTGGGGTTATTTACGAAAGGCAAATCCACTTTGCACTGCAAGTGCACTTGAAAGTCCACTGAAAGTGCACTTGGAAGTGCAGTCGCTCTAAATCTAAGGGGTAGATCTGAAATGAGTGGAAGCTCTGCTGATTTTATTATCCAATCATGTGCAAGCTAAAATGCTGTTTTTTATTTTCCTTGCATGTCCCCCTCGGATCTACAGTGACTTTACTTCCAAGTGCACTTTCAGTGCACTTTCAAGTGCACTTGCAGTGCAAAGTGGATTTTTCTTTAGTAAATAACCCCCATTGTGTTTGCCGAATCGCAAAAAGTGCTCTGGTCAGGAAGGGGGTAAAATCTTCCAGGGCTGAAGCGGTTAAGACACTGAAAAATTATTGCATTTGTCCTTTTTTCCATTCTACTTTTCTTAAAGAATTGTTAAAAAAGGATTATGCATAAATGTAAAAAGAAAGAAGGAAAGTGCAAATTGCTATTAGTCATTTCAATTTGTTAATTAACTGGTTCCCGACCGCCTCATGTACTTTTACTGTGGCACAATGGCACCGCTTGGCTAAACCCCACATGGGAAAGGGGTCCCATTTAAGAGCTGCCAGAGGGCGAGCATGTGCCACCGGAGGCACACGTGCACACCCACTGCACGGCAGGGACACAATACGCGCGGGCGGCCACGCACGATCGCGTACCGAGAGCCAGCACAGGGATTTGTGTGTTTAAACACACAAATCCCTGTTCTGTCAGGGGAGAAGAGACATATTGTTTGTACTAAGTAGGAACAACGATATGTCTCCTCCCGCAGTCAGTCCTATCCCCATACAGTTAGAACACACCTAGGGAACACACATTTAACCCCTTGATCGCCCCCTAGTGTTAACCACTTCCCTACCAGTGAAATTTACACAGTAATCAGTGCATTTTTTTTACCACTGATTGCGTATAAATGTCAATGGTCCCAAAAATGTGTCAAAAGTGTCCGATCTGTCCATCGCAATGTCGCAGTACCGCTAAAAATCACAGATCACCGCCATTACTAGTAGAAAAAAAAATGCCATATTTCCCATCGTTTGTAGACGCTATAACTTTTGCGCAAACCAATCAATATACATTTTTATATTGGCCTAAATTGATGAAGAAATTTGTTTTTTAAAAACATTTTTGGGGATATTTATTATAGCAAAAAGTAAAAAATATAGTTTTTTTTTCAAAATCGCTTGGTCTTTTTTTATTTATAGCGCAAAAAATAAAAACCGCAGAGGTGATCAAATACCACCAAAAGAAAGCTCTATTTGTGGGAAAAAAAGGACGCAAGTTTCGTTTGGGTACAGCATTGCATGACTATGCAATTGTCAGTTAAAATGACGCATTGCCAAATTGTAAAAGGTGCTCTAGTTAGGAAGGGGGTAAAATCTTCCGGGGCTGAAGTGGTTAAGGAAATAAATACCACATTAGTAACACATTTTTTAAGATACCTATCTCCACAAATGACAAACCTGTATATAGGTACAAGACCATATGGATTTATCAAACTGGTAAACGTGTTAAAGATGTGTTATTTCACTAATGAGTTCTCTCAGTGATTCTTTGGTTGGATATTTTGACACATATTTTAACCTAATGGATCAATTGATGTAATCAATTAATAATTTAAAATTTTAGGAATACATCTGCAGAACACACAGCTTAAAGTCTAAATTCTGAAACATATATTTTTTTTTTAAAGTGTTACTAAACCCGCATTATAAAAACTATTAATAAATTAATGTATTACATGCTGTTCATACTCACTCATTCACTATGAGATTAGTTTTCTCTATTCTGCAAAAAATTGGTTGATCCTGCTGCTCTCTATCTCCCCTTTTGATCATGTCCACTGTGCAGCTGTGGATTTTGCAGAGCACTGTTGGCAGCTCTGCACATGCTCAGTTTTCTGTGAGTTCCTGTGTTGAGCATTTACTCCCTATCACAACTGAGCAGCCCATGTGACTATACAGATGTGGGCATATACACAGTGGTAAATGAGAGCCCACTCCCTCCCTCTTCCTCCATGCTCACTAACCAGCCAAACACAATGAGGGTGGGATATTTCATATTGATTGATGGAAGCTTCTCCTCCCTGATATTCCATGACATAGGCTGGAGGGGCGTGATGCAGTCTGTGACTGGCAGAAATCTGCCCACACCATGTTATTGCCCAGTTATAGCCAATAATAAAGATTTGATTTCAAATATATAGTTGTATAATGATTTAAAACAGTTTATTGATATTAATTGTTTATTTTTACTCTGTGTCCCAAAGGCTGTTTTTTTATTTTATTTTAAACATGTTACCAGCAGCAGAGGACCCGAAGCTCCTCCTGCCATGGTTTCCATACATATATAGGCTGGGAAAGAGCTGGGTCATGTGACAGTTGTATACCAATTAGGAAAAAAGGTAGTTAGATTTTTTAAATTAAAATAATTAGAGTGCCATCATCCACATACAGAAAGAGAAGGAATAATGTAAATGAAACAGTGTGTGTTTAGTATTACTTTACGTTTTGGATGGAAAAGTAACATACATACTCATCTCTATGGCTGCAGCATCACTGTGATGCTTCAGCTGTCCCCTGCTGGCTCTAAGCCTTAGAACTTAGCAATCACATGGCCACAGTTTGTCCAGTTTTTACCCCACTCTGAGCAGAGAGCGCTAACTGTCAGGCATCGCTCTTTGCTCCTTTAGCACTCACTGGAGCACTGGGCTGGGAAGGGGGGCAGGAGCAGCTGGCTTAGGTTCTCGGTGGTGCGCTGAGAGGCTGTGTCAGGGAAATGGCCAAAGAACTGTCAATCTTACCAACACCCATCATGGCGGCATCAGGCGCGCTCCCGTGCACATTGGCGTACGCAGATGCGTGGCTGCCGAACGGGCATACGCAGATGAGCAACAACGCTAATGGGCTTACACAGATGCGCAACTGTGCCAACGTGCATATGCAGATACGCAATAGTGCCTCCTGGCCTATATAAACCTCCTGCTGAGACCTGTGCATTGCTGGATTATCGTCAGCTCCCCTGTGTTCCTGTGCTCCTGTGTTTTCTGATCTTTGACCTCCCGTTACCAACCCGGCTTGCTTAACCTGTTATCCTAATCTCCTGGTTTGACCTCTGGCTTGTACTTCTGACCCTGCTTTTGTCTGCTCTACTGTGTTTGATCTTGGCTTGGCTCACCGACTCTGCTGCAACCACACCATGTATGACCCCGGCTTGTTCCAGTTCTGCTACCTGAATCTCACATTGACTGATTTACCGTGCATGACCCCTAGCCTGGCTCCTGTTTCTGGATTGTCCATCTGCCAAGTTCACCTGGTACTCCGAAAGTACACCTGCCTTACAGTGCTTCTTGCTTGTTCCAGCAACCTTCTGGTGATCAGCGCATCAACCCACAGCAACTGCCAAACCGTGCTCCTTTGGGCAGTGCACTCCCTGTACCACTTCCAGGGGTGCACTGCACTTAGCCGCAAGGGGAGCCCTCTCAGCACCTCGGCCTCGCACCTGGTACGTGACAGGCTGAGTCAGGCATCTAGATGGAAACCAACTAGACAAAGATTTTCAGATTCTTCTCTAATGTTCTCAGAATTTCTTATAAATTCAGAGAGGTTAAAGGTGAGCTAATTCTGTTCTGCCTCCCCCTGCAATAAAGGTCACCATAACAGTGGTCCATTGGCTATTGGTAACTGTTATTGATCACTATCCATTGCTGAGGAAATGGATGAGAGGGCTAAATAAACCCCCCAACTCCCCCCCCCCCCATGTGATCTAGTACCCTCAAAGAAAAAGACCTTGAAGATAAAACCAATAAAGAGTTTTGCATCCTGGTGACATCTTTGCCTGCTCAGTGTCATGACCAAAAATGATGGTTGCTCTGTGCAATGGCATTGCACAAAGAAGCCCCTAGCCGCCTCTTCTGGGGTCCCCAGCCAGCAATCTTTTTTCAGTCATGTCACCCTTTAAAATTATAGACAATCTCAAGGCACCCCATTCTAAAATGAAAAAAAAAAATTCTAATAGTTTTGCACGATGCAGCAACATCCACACGTGGGACACCCAGTGTTAGAGGTGATTTATTCTTCCAACGCAAATACATTTTTGCACACTTGTACTGACTAGTATTCCAGTGTTTCTCTTCTCCCTAAACTCCTCTCCATCAGTCAGCTAATGTCACCTCAGTGCTGAGGGGCAGAGGCAGAGGAGGGTCAAAAAGGGTACTGTGAAGGTAACAGACCATATTAACTGACGTCATTGGTTGTTAGGATGCCAGTGTCTAGAAAGGCTTTGTTTAACTAAAAGGCAGGCTTGCCACCTGCTGGCTTGTATACAATTTTTGGTCAATGCTTAGGCATTTTGCCAAGGCACCCCTGAAGAAACCTCAAGGTATCCCAGGGTGCCTGGGCTCCCTGGTTGAAAAAGGCTGCTCTGCTCTTAGTTGAATTATCACAATAAATGTATATTTCATTAAGAAAAACCAATCAAAATTTGTCTTACAAACTTTGCTTCAAGTACTGTGTGTGCAAACACCATCACCATAAATACCACTGTGTTTTAAACATTATTGCACTTCATTCTATTACTTTTAGGAGAACATCCCACTTCAACCATTTGATTCAGACACTATTAAACCAGCACATGCCATCATATACTCCATTATAGAAGTGCATATCATTTTCACAAAGTAATTGTTGATTTATATTGCTATTTAAATGATGTTCACCCAATACAAACATTATCTTCTCATTAATGTATAGCATTGTTTTCACAATAAACACATATGCCTTTGTACTTTAGTAATTCTCATAATATTAATCCAGCACATGCATCAAATATGCAAATGCTCTTAAATTGCATCTATGGTCAAAATTTAAAATCATATAATAATTTCCACATTGTATTCCAATTATTTCTAGCCTACTCCCATTAATCTGAATGATCTTAAAGTTTGTAAACTTATTTTGTGTAGATCCCTACATATTTACATTCTTGTGTTCTGTGGCATGTATTCTCTATGCCCTGTGAGTAGGCACTGCTGTGTCACACACTTCACAGTGCCTGCCTTCTGAACTAGAGAGGTGCTGGGAGGAGGAGTTTTAGGAAGTTAAAAAAGAAGTATGGGGTTGAGGTTTTTGCAGATTTATACTTACCTAGGTGGATGCAGCATTGGTCCGATGCTGCATCTGTCCCCCCGTCGGCTCTAACACTGAGAACCGAGCGATCTAACACAGCAGATTGCTTGGATCTAAGAGCTCCATGAGCATCTTCATCCATCTTGCTTCCGGGTTCACGGGCTCCGGCTCTGTGGCTGGCCGGAGCCGTGATGACATCACTCGGGAGCCACTGTTCTCGGCACAGGGTTTGGAAGGAACGGCGCAGGTGGCTGTTCCTTCAGAGTGCATGCGCCAGTAATGTCACTGGCTGCATGTAATGTAAATATCTCCTAAATGGTGCACGTTTAGGAAATATTTACACTACCTATAGGTTTACCTATAAGTATACATCAGTAAAGGAAGTTTACTTTCTCTTTAGATAAAGAGCAGAGGAGGAACTACAAAGCATGAAGGGGATCCAGGAGGTTGTGGAAAGAGATGGCTAGCAAACAGGCAGAAATCACAACATGAAAGGAGGTTTTTCAAGTAAGATTATATTGGATTGTCAAATATATCTATTTTATGTATTGCGATTACAATGCTGGTGTTATAAAAATAAATGATGTTAATGATAATGATGTTAAAAAAAAATGTGATCTCCTTTAAAATAATATTTATCCAAAGAGATTTTTTTAATGTCATGCATTTAAAAATAGTAGGCATGCTCTTGGAGGGGATTATAAGGGACTATATACAAGATTTTAGTAATGAAAACTGTACCATTAGCAGTAATCAGCATGGATTCATGAAGAATCCTTCTTGCCAAACCAATCTACTAACCTTCTATAAGGAGGTGAGCTGTCATCTAGATACAGGAAGGCCCGTAGACCTGGTGTATCTGGATTTTGCAAAAGCATTTGACACAGTTCCCCATAAACGTTTACTGTACAAAGTAAGGCCAGTTGGCATGGACCATAGGGTGAGTACATGGATTGAAAACTGGCTACAAGGGCGAGTTCAGAGGGTGGTGATAAATGGGGAATACTCGGAATGGTCAGGGGTGGGTAGTTGGGTCCCCCGGGGTTCTGCGCTGGGGCCAATCCTGTTTAATTTGTTCATGGAGGATGGGGTAAACAGTTCAATCTCTGTATTTGTGGACGACACTAAGCTAAGCAGGGCAATAACTTCTCCGCAAGATGTGGAAACCTTGCAAGATAATATGTGAACAAATTAATGGGGTGGACAACTACATGACAAATGAGGTTTAATGTAGAAACATTTAAAATAATGTGTTTGGGTGGCAAAAATATGAATGAAATCTACTCACTGGGGGGAGAACCTCTGGGGGAATCTAGGATGGAAAAGGACCTGGAGGTCCTCGTAGATGATAGGCTCAGAAATGGCATGCAATGCCAAGCTGCTGCTAACAAAGCAAACAGAATATTGGCAAGCATTAAAAAGGGGATCAACTCCAGAGATAAAACGATAATTCTCCCGCTCTACAAGACTCTGGTCCGGCCTCACCTGGAGTATGCTGTCCAGTTCTGGGCACCAGTCCTCAGGAAGGATGTACTGGAAATGGAGCGAGTACAAAGAAAAGCAACAAAGCTAATAAAGGGTCTGGAGGATATTAGTTATGAGGAAAGGTTGCGAGCACGGAACCTATTTTCTCTGGAGAAGAGGCGCTTGAGAGGGGATATGATTTCCATTTACAAATACCATACTGGTGACCCCACAATAAGGATAAAACTTTTTCGCGGAAGGGAGTTTAATAAGACACGTGGCCACTAACTAAAATCAGAAGAAAAGAGGTTTAACCTTAAACTGCGTAGAGGGTTCTTTACTGTAAGAGCGGCAGTGGTTTCAGCGGGGGGGGGGGGGAGCATCGATAGTTTCAAAAAACTATTAGATAAGCACCTGAGTGCCTGCAACATACGGGGATATACAATGTAATATTGACATACACATAGGTTGGACATAGGTTTCAACCTCACCTACTATGTAACTATATATGTATTTTTTGATTGGTGTGTGAATTACATTTCCTTAGCATACACAGCTACCACTGTGATTTTAGTCTGTAGGGTAGGTATTAATTACTGACATTGTACAGCCAGACCTGTATTATCCTCTCTGATGTTTTTCGCATTTATAATTACCGTATTTATCGGCGTATAACACGCACTTTTTTCCCCTTAAAATAAGGGGAAAATCGTGGGTGCGTGTTATACGCCGATCCCCGCTATTTTGTGATGTGTCGGAGCGATCGCCGTGATCGCCGCCGACATTCACATAGCTTGTATTTTTAAACATGGCGCCGTGGAGTTCGGAGGGACTCGGGGGCGCTCGTTCAGCTGAACGAGCGCCGCGGAGGACACAGTGACTGGGCGGAGCCGAGATACACATAGCCGAGGGTTCTCGGCTTTTCTCGGCGCCGTTCACAGTCACGCCCAGTCCCGCCATTGGACCTGTGTTATGTCCATCATAGGGACTGGGCGTGACTGTGAACGGCGCCGAGAATAGCCGAGAACCCTCGGATATGTCTATCTCGGCTCCGCCCAGTCACTGTGTCCTCGGCGGCGCTCGTTCAGCTGAACGAGCGCCCCCGAGTCCCTCCGAACTCCGCGGCGCCATGTTTAAAAATACAAACTAAACGTTTGTATGTCGGCGGCGACAAGGCTGCACGGACCACTGGGGACAAGGCTGTACTGGGGCAAAGCTGAACTGGGGCAAAGCTGAACTGGTGCAAAGCTGAACTGGGGCAAAGCTGCACTGGGGACAAGGCTGCACTGGGGACAAGGCTGCACTGGGGCAAAGCTGCACTGGGGACAAGGCTGCACTGGGGACAAGGCTGCACTGGGGACAAGGCTGCACTGGGGCAAAGCTGCACTGGGGACAAGGCTGCACTGGGGACAAGGCTGCACTGGGGCAAAGCTGCACTGGGGCAAAGCTGCACTGACAAGGCTGCACTGGGGCAAAGCTGCACTGACAAGGCTGCACTGGACACTGGGGAAAGGCTGCAGATGAACACTGATGAGGCTGCATTGATGGGCATTTAAATGTAAGTTTTTTTTCCTTAAACTTCCCTCCTAAAAGTTTTTTTCCTTAAAATTCCCTCCTAAACTTGGGGTGCGTGTTATACGCCGGCGCGTGTTATACGCCGATAAATACGGTACTTTACTAGCCTCACAAAACTATAGTTGTCAAGTCTTAGTCAATATCATACTGGCAGTTAAACACTCTTCAATATATATTATTCAACTCTGCTCAGGTAAAGTAGTGAACATTCTAATATTTTTCTGGAGATACCTCTCTCCTTTTTCCATTCCTCAGTGCTATATTTGGTGGTAAGAGGTGTGCAGGTCATCTCTACTATAACTTTCCTCAAGATGTTGCTCTATCACTCGTTAGTGGCACCAAAACCTTGGGGGTTAATTGAAAGTGTGTGACAAACAATTCCTGGCATCATGCATGTCAGACATGTCATTAACCACTTAAGGCCTGAAAGGATTTGCCCCCTTAATGACCAGGCCATTTTTTGCAATATGGCACTACATCGCTTTAACTGACACTTGTGCGGTCATGCGACGTTGTACACAAACATTTATGTCCTTTTTTCCCCACAAATAGAGCTTTCTTTAGGTGGTATTTGATCACTTCTGCGTTTTTTATTTTTTGCGCTATAAACAAAAAAAGAGCGTCAATTTTGATAAAAACCCAATATTTTTTACTTTTTGCTATAATAAATATCCAAAAAACAAATTTCTTCATTAATTTAGCTCAATATGTATTCTTCTACATATTTTGGTAATTTATGATTTATTGATTGGTTTGCACAAAAGTTATAGCGTCTACAAAATAGCGGATATATTTATGGCATTTTTATTATAATTTATTTTTTTACTAGTAATTGCTGTGATCAGCGATTTTTAGTGGGACTGCGACATTGCGGCGGACAGATCAGACGCTTTTGACACTTTTTTTGGGACCATTGACCTTTATACAGCGATCAGAGCTAGAAAAAGCCACTCATTACTGTATAAATGTCACTGGCAGGGAAGGGGTTAACACTAGGGGGCGATCAAGGGGTGAAATGTTCCCTAGGGAGGTGTTTCTAACTGTGGGGGGAGTGTACTGACAGGGAGTAGAGTGATCGCTGTTCCTGATCACTAGGAACAGCAGATCTCTCTCTACTTCCCTGAGAGGAAGGGGATCTGTCTGTTTACATTGAGGGATCCCCATTCTGTCTCTCTGAGGAGCGATCGTGGGTCGCTGGCGGACATCGTGGCTGCTGGCAACGCGCATTGGCTCGCATGAGCACCACAAATCCCACACATGCGCAGGATTTGTACTAGCTGACATCATTCTCACCTAGACAAGAAATAGGGAAGCACAGTGCAACCAAGAAGAAAAAAAGTATTTGTAAAAAAATATATATATGAAAGATTATTTGCAATTTAGACATTAGAGGAGGTAAACAGTGGCTATATTCAATGTGATAAAAATGCGTGAAGGTCTACTATGAACACTGACTAGTTTTGTCTCAATCAAATACTTCCTCAGGATGTGGCTTGCATCATTCTCCCCCTCCCAATAAGTTGCAAAGGACTGAATTCAACATCTTTCAGAACAAATCTGAAAAATGAAACAATGATAGATATAAAGAAAAGTACAATTAAGACAATAGAGATTTTGTATTTATTCATTACATAATAGCACATCTTAGCACATCTACTACTATTTTTTTTCATCTACTAATATATACAGTATATATAAATATATAATATTATATGCTTCTTATTTTTACAGAAATGGATTCAGTTTTATATCCCTTATTCAAACCAATTGAAGACACGGTATTAAGTTTATAGATCCATGGTGCTTCTTTTTGCAGCAACAATTTATCTCCGTCTCCCCTCCTCACATTTAATCTATAGAACCTCATTATACTTAGCACATCTTTATTTCCTTAGTGGCATTCCCATATATGTTCCCTTTTTATCTCTCAAATATTACTGAAAAGGCACTATTAACAGTTGTTTTGTTTTTCCAACATACATTCAATTTTGTAAATAGTTAATTATATACAGCATATGCAGTCTCACAATTAATACATTACCAAATAAAGAAAGTGTTTTGTTTTCAACTTTCATCAAACTTTTTAATTTCACTACCACAAGACATGTTGAGCATTGCCCATGGATAAGCATATTTCCAGCTTTTGGTTTAAGGAGAGTGATGTTGTTGGTTTCTCTAACTTTCTGCTTAATTTTAAAATCCATAAATTCAATTTCCTGTTTTATTTATTTTAAGCTGTTATGCAAATTTCTATTTCATTTGTGCCTCTCCAAGCAACCAGTACATCATCTATATATCTTTTCCAGAGAGCCACCTATTCCTTGAATTTACAGATGTCCTCCTCTATCACCTTTTACCCATATCCCACGTGTAGGCAGGCTACACTAGGGCACAAGAGACTCCCATTGCACTCCCTTTACTCGAGTGTCTTGAATTTTATTAAATCAATTATGAACTAATTTTACAATTCAGCTTTTGGACAGTGCAGCTGTATAAAAATATTTATTATTATGTCATAGATGCATAAACAGATTCCACATCAACAGATACTAAAATATTGTTCCGCCAAAAATGCACTGAACTCGAGTCAATATATCCTTTCTATTTTGTATAAAAGATTGTAGATGAGATACTAGGACTTTCAAAAGCTGATACTGGTGGGCAGGCAGGGGTAGTTTTTTTGTCCTTGACTAATTTTGGGAGTGTATGTATAGAAGGTAGGTTTATATATATATATCCCCCATATACTCATACTCTTTTTTTTTTGATAATAGCCTCCAAATAATCCCAATCCAATCACCGATCTAATCTTTTAGCCAGTTCTGGGAAAGGATTCTCAACTACTCTTTTGTAACACTTGCTATTTGAGAGCTGTCTTTATCTCCTGGACAGAATTCTACTCGGTAAGGAAGACAATCTTCCCCCCTTATTGCTAGGTTTCACAATAATTAGTCCTGACATTCTCTTAATGCTATTCTCTCTCTCCTATTCAAGTTTATCTCCTGATTTTTTAACTCCAACCTATCTCTTTTAACTCCTTGGACATCACCCACATATGTTTATCTACCTTTTAATGAGGGCTTTTTTTTTACATTTTGCCCTGAAATCCCTATGTTGTATGGTATTATCTAAGCTATTTATATTTTCATCTATTCCATCTCCTCCAATACGTCCTCCAAAATTGTGTATCTTTACTTTCTCTTCCTCCTTACTCTCTTTTAGAAAAGGTAAGTCTTTTTATTTATTTTTATTTTTTTTAAGAAACCATCATGACATTTGTCTCCGAAGGAAGAGAAACACATATTTATGAATTTCCAAATCACCCCCCCCCCCCCCCCCTCCTCACTTGTTGGGGGAAAGCATTTTGTATTGTACTCTTGGGCAGTCCTATGCAATTGAGCAAGTGCATGTATGATAAAATGGAGCATGGGAATTACTCAATTACTGGAATTTAATCACAATCATATTGTGGAATTTAGCAGATGGCTCTCATGACATCAACTTTCAACAACAAGTGCCCTAAATCCTCTTAAGATATATTTTTTTATATACATTATTTATTTGTGTTTTACAGTAATTAAAGGCAATGCAAAAAGTTGACATTTTAAGATAACACCATTAGAAAGTAAAATATCTAACATATTTCACATGTTGGCAATTTAAAAGGGCGCTCGTTTTAATATATTATAAACATTATATAAAGGTTGGTGCATCACCCATAGCCTCTCGAATATACCTTAGAATCTGAAAGTTGTTATTCTAAAGAGGGGAGGACTGCTTGGTAAGCATGGCTCTTGGCCAGTGCATAGTCAATACTACATATAACAAAGCAAAAAAGGTGACAGCTGGGGGAGTAGGAAAGGTGTTAGCATTGACCTGTCTAAATATATACAGAATAGAAACACTAAAAAGACCTGCAGTAAAATGTAATTTGTATTTTATAATGTGCTGAAGGGAAAACTTGTTTCAAAAAGATAGAGTAGCAAAAATCTTAAAAGGGTGATCACCTTCGAATGAAAGCCTGCGGGCGGTTGTTAAAAGATGTTTGCTTTGAGAAATAGGTTTGGTGTTGTTAATATAATGTTTATTGATGCTGGTATTTTCTATCCTTCTTTTCTATCCCTATTGTTTTCTGTTGTTTGCACTCAAAAACAAACAGTCAACAGTTAGACTCCAGAATCAGTTTTCTTGCTTAATGAAAGACATTTTTTAACTATACATTGCCTGATATTTATTGATTTGAGTCCTCATTGTACTGTTTTGCTAAATGTCTAAACCAAGATTACACCCAGTATATAGAAGGGAATTTGAAAAACAGAATTTACTGTTAAAAAAACAAACAAACAAACAAACAAATTCCAATATACAAGGCCACTTTTACCCAGAGGAGACAGTTTAATTAGGAAAAGATAAATGCAAAAATAAAGATAAATGAGTCAGTCAGCTGCTGATTTATAACCCACTAGACACCGAATCTGTGTTTTGAGAGAACTGACATGCTTTAAAGGATTACAAGTATAACAAATAGGCAGCTGTAGCCTTGGCTATTTCCTATGATACATGGATCATACTCAGAAATCCCGCTACATGAATGAAAAATTAAGATGTGGGGACATCCGTCTTAAACATTTTCAAAATTTTATGTGCACTCTGTATATAGTGTACATTATGATGCAGGATTGTTTTGTCCACTCATACAGCTGAACACCTGTCTGGATGGTATATAACTGTATACAGAATTCACAGTTGCAAATTGTCAGG
Source organism: Lithobates clamitans (assembly GCA_037952925.1). Lineage (NCBI taxonomy): Eukaryota > Metazoa > Chordata > Amphibia > Anura > Ranidae > Lithobates > Lithobates clamitans. The sequence goes on from JBBGZY010001256.1 coordinate 653,295, forward strand.
ATAAACAAGAGACTACCCAGAGAGTTGCTATAAAACCAAAGAAAGATTTACTTACAACACAAATGTTAATAAGGAAAAGATACAAATGTACATGAATAAAATGCTGTATTTTTTGTATGCCATTTTTTGCCTAATGTACAGCTATTATGTCATCTGTCTCCTCTGTGCATGGTTATGGACTGAAAATGTGCTATATAAGCAGGAGAGGAAAGTCATGAAAACATTCACATGGGCGCTGTTCCAGAAGGTCTAAAAAATGGCAAAATCACATCAAAGTCAAGAGCACATTGACAGTTTATTTGTTAAAATATGATTACGCATAAAAAGCAAAATTTTTTTAAAAACGGCATGGGGTCCACCCCACAATCCATACCAGACCCTTAGGTCTGGCATGGATTGTGAAGGTAACCTCCATGCCAAAATGTAAAAAACAATGGCGTGGGGTCACTACCAAAATCCATCTCTTATCTGAGCATGCAGCCTGGCATGCCAGAAAAAGGGGGGGACAAGCGAGCGCCCCCGACTGAACCATACCAGGCCACTTGCCCTCAACATAAGGGGGGTGCTTTGGGTGCCCCCCACCCCAAAGCACCTTGTCCCCATATTGATGAGGACAAAGGCCTCTTCCCCACAAACCTGGGCTGTGGTTGTGGGGGTCTGCGGGCAAGGGGCTTATCAGAATCTGGAAGCCCCCTTTAACAAAGGGCGCACAGATCATGGTCCCCCTCCTACGCAAATGAGTATGGGGTACTTTGTACCCCTACCCATTCACCAAAAAAAGTGTCAAAAAGAAATAAAAAAACAGACACAGTTTTTGACAATTCCCTTATATCCATCGTCAGTCACGACCCCCACCAGACCTAAAAAAAGAAAAAGCTTAGCCTACGACGCAGGCTAACCGCCCACTGCAGGCTCCGCCTTTTGACAGTTCTTATATAGGTAAGGAACAGGGCCATCTGGCAACGTCACCTGGTGCCAACTCCCCCTCGTTAGTTCATTCCCCCTTTCCTGGCCTGCCAGGCTGCATGCTCGGATAAGGGCCTGGATTTTGAGGGGGACCCACTGTCATTTTTTTTCAATATTTGGTGTGGAGTTCCCCTTAAAATCCATACCAGACCCAAGAGTCAAGAGTTCTGGCACAAACTGAATGGGGGGGGAGGGGGTTAGGGCCAACTCTAATGGCCAGGCCCCCCTCCCCTACACATCCACTTTGGGAATATCTATGCGCCTGGCTTCCAGTTTGTTTTGATAAAAGTCATTCTCCACCCCTAAATTTGTCACTCTTTACTAGGCCCAATGCTCAAGGTTTGTTTTTTTTTGTGACCAAGAATATGCTGATCATAGTCTTTGTAACATTTTATAAAGTTTGCCAAATTGGTCCAAGCAGCTTGTAAATGCAGCTCGGCAGGTTAGGAAAGGGGGCGGGGGACGAGCGAGTACCCACCCCCACATGTTGGGGGCATGTGGCCTGGTATGGTCTGGGAGGGGGGATGCTCGCTTGTCCAGCCCCTCTCCTGACCTGCAGGGCTGCATGCTCGGATAAGGGTCTGGTGTGGATATTGGGGAGGACTCCACTAGTTTTTTTTTTTATAAATATAAATAGTTTATTTTTAGCGTGGGGGTTCCCCTAAAAACCAATCTTGGGGGGGCGGACCGTATGCAGTTTTTTTTTTATTTGGACGTGGGGTTCCTCCTCAAAATTTATACCAGACTCAAAGAGCCTGGTATTGTTGGGCTCTAGTCGGACAGAAGTCGGACATGAAGTCACAGGGCAAAGTCGGATGCACAGTCATATAACTGTCGTGTTGTCCCAGTGTGAACCCGGCCTTATTGTCAAAGCTTATTTGAACAAGCTGACGTTAGAAGCTAATTGGTTACTATTACCAGATTCTGTGTGCACCAATTTTAGTAACTCTCCCCCATAGGCTAACATGCAGGGATGTTTAGCAGAAAAAAAATGCCAGACTGCAGTGCAGCAATCAAAATGTCCAGTGGCCTAATACAAATGCGTTAAAGGTCTAATACGAATGCATGGAAGCACTACAGTTTTCATTGTCTGTTTTTTATCTGGCCATCATTTTTGTTCTTTTAATTCCATAATTATTGCTGAAAATATCTGCTTTAGAGCGGTTACAAAATGATCTGTTCTGGGTGTCTTTATTCTTTTATTTAGCTTTACATATACTGTAGAACTTACTGGTCACGCTAATGTACCATTAACTGTTAATGTTCCATGAGACATGAAAGTTATTTTAAGGGTTCCTCTATGTCAAAAAGTTTTATGAAAGGCTGCTCTATGCATTTTAAAGTACCGGTAAGTGCCCAAAAGTCCAACAAGTTTTTATGGGCTACATCGCCAGCAGAACAATATCAAGCTTCTTGGGGGAGTCTGACCACCCCTAACATGATAACATTGCACACTGTACAGACACATACAGCAGAAGACAGATGCATGTATTAAAGACTCGGTGCACCTTTTATACCATATTTCATGTTGCACCCACAAAAACATGGTCACATACTCCATCCCCAAAACCCACCTCCCCCCCTTACTTGAATCTCGGGGTGCATCCCCCAAGGACATCCCATATTTTACTTCAAGGCAGAGCTACGCACAGCCACATCATCTCGGTTTGTTATTGTTGCATTATTTGACCACAATCCATCTGCCATAGACAGCAATCTCTCTTCTCTCACCACTGCAATTCAGAGACAGTTCCTCCAGCCAGATCTGTATCTCTAGATGTAGCTGAGACTGGGAGAATGCTTTTGTTTGTGCGATACACCTGTGATACAATGGCTGCATTGCTTTGCAAATATTTAGTAAACACATTTTTATTATATCAATATTGGTGCATTTACTGAATTTTTGCAATAGATACACTATAACTTAAATAATTATTTAAGTTGAAATGTATGAATATAGAGGAGACTAAGCAGAAGATCATGTATAATAAAGAGTAGTTCTAAATAAAAAATTCTCAATATGACATTTTGGTAAGTGTAGGGATCACTGGAGGCTAGAGATCAGTAGCACTGTCATTAAATGCTCGCTCCCATTTCCTACGTAACAGAACCCCATAAACTTCTATGTTATCAGAAGACAGGAAGACAGATCAGCTTCCTGGTGTCATAGAAGTCTATGGGGTTCAGTGAGAAGTAAAAATGCACTGGCCACTGGTAAATCATGTGGCAAAACGCTGTTGAACGTGGTGTTATAACTGTAAGTATACAGTGGAGGAGGGGGTGGTGGGTTAGATCAGCACAGTGGGAAACTTTGAAGCAGCATTTCTTACTTGTCCATTGAGGAACACAGAAAATCTTTCTCAACTGGGTTATGCTGCTACATGCAGGAGGATTGGACACTGACAAACAAAAAGCTGAAGGCCAGCCCAGGTTAACCCCTCCTGTTACCAGCATGCCTCAGTTTTGTAGCAAAGAACTACCAAGGGCATTATCATAAACATTCAGGGTGGGATCTGTGTCCATCAATGGATTCCCAAGAAAATTATTTTATGGTGAGTACAAAAATTCAACTTTCTGTCTCATTACCAAGGGACACAGAAAGGCTTTTACCTTCAAACATATCCAAAAGCAGTCCAACAGAGAGGTGGGCATCAAAGCAAACAAACGCTAACAGGTACAAGAAAACAACAATAAACTATAGACAGCCTGCAGTTTAAATAGAAGTCTGAAGGACCTTATGCTGGCATTATATGAGGCAGAAATGTCCACCTGGTGGAACTTAAAGAACATGTGAACAGAAGACCATGTGGCAGCCTTGCAAATCTGAGAAACAGTAGCGTGATGACAAAACACTCACGGAGCACCCACTGGCTTAGCATAGTACATTTTGACATGAAAGTGTGGAACCCAATCTTTGTGACCATAAGCCTAGGTGATAATCCGTCTGACCCACGGAGAAATGGTGAAACAAAAGAACCCTTACAAAGGATTATATCTAGAATTACAAAACGGTATACGTTTTCCTGAAAAAAGCAGTGACTGAGAGATAAACCGTCACAATGCGAACCATACCCAGACAATGCAGTAAAGCTTCTTTGGGATGAACTGGATAAAGGAATGGATAAAAGAATTACTGGTTATTACATGAATTACAGAATTACATGTGGCTGCCTCACTGTGTCCATCTGCAGCCACAAGTACCTGATCTCCCGGCGCTGTGACATGCAGTCTAGTCGGCGGCTGTGCAGTGTAACAAAGTCCGCCTCCTCCTCGTCCGTGACGGATCACTGATTCAGTTTCCCAGCAGTGAGTCAGTGTTCCGCCTATCATGGTCGAGGACGAGGAGAAGGCAGGGCTTTGTTACACTGCACGGCCACCGACTAGACTGCATGTCACAGCGGCGGGAGATCAGGCGCATGAGGCTGCAGATGGGCACAGTGACTCGAGTATAGGCCGAGTTGTGACATGCAGTCTAGTCGGTGGCCGTAAATTGTAACAAAGTCCCGCTTTCTCCTCGTCCGTAATAGGCGGAACACTGACTCACTGCTGGGAAACTGAATCAGAGTTCCGTCACGGACGAGGAGGAGGCGGGGCTTTGTTACACTGCATGGCTGCTGACTAGACTGCATGTCACAGCGCCGTGAGATCAGGTACATGTGGCTTCAGATGAACACAGTGAGGCAGGGAAATGGCACAGTGAGGCATGCAGATGGCACAGTGGGGCATGCAGATGGCACAGTGAGGCATGGAGATGGCACAGTAGAACATGCAGGTGGCACAGTGGGGCATGCAGATGGCACAGTGAGGCATATAGATGGCACAGTGGGGCATGCAGATAGCACACTGGGGCATGCAGATGGCACAGTGAGGCTGCAAATGGGCACAGTGAGGCTGCAGATGGGCATTGTTGACCCTCTTTTCCACTTACAGTAGCTGCTGCATTTCCCACCCTAGGCTTATACTCGAGTCAATAAGTTTTCCCAGTTTTTGTGGTGAAATAAGATGCCTCAGCTTATATTCGGGTCGGCTTATACTCGCGTATATACAGTATATTTGGTAAGAAAGAAGTCCTAAACCTCAGCATTACCTGGTTCCTATATAAGACCAAACAGAGTTTCTTACACTATAAAGCCGCCAGTTCAGACATCAAGGTGATGTCTATGAGACAGTGCCGGGACAAGGTCATTAGCGCCCCCCCCCGTGAAAAGCTACAGCGCCTACAGATGATGGGATCTATACTAATGCATCAGTGACAGTGCATTAACCCCCTTCCTGCTGCATATTACCAATACCATTGCTAATTAAGCAAACTCCCCTCAGAGACTGCAGGCATGATACAAGAGATTAATGCAGTCTCACCAGTGCCCATCAAATGCAGCCTACCACTGTGCCCATCAATGCCTCCTCACTATGCCCATAATTGCAGCCTCAATGTGCCCATAATCGCAGCCTCTCTGTGCCCATAGTTTCAGCCTCTCTCTTTGTGCCCATAATCGCAGCCTCTGTGCCCATAATCGCAGCCTCTCTGTGCCCATAGTTTCAGCCTCTCTCTCTGTGCCCATAATCGCAGCCTCTGTGCCCATAATTGCAGCCTCTCTGTGCCCATAATTGCAGCCTCTCTGTGCCCATAATCGCAGCCTCTGTGACCATAATCGCAGCCTCTGTGACCATAATCGCAGCCCCTCTGTGACCATAATCGCAGCCTCTGTGATCATAATTGCAGCCTCTCTGTGCCCATACTTGCAGCCTCTGTGCCCATAATTGCAGCCTCTCTGTGCCCATAATTGCAGCCCCTCTGTGACCATAATCGCAGCCTCTGTACCCATAATCGCAGCCTCTGTGACCATAATTGCAGCCTCTCTGTGACCATAATCGCAGCCTCTGTGCCCATAATCGCAGCCTCTGTGCCCATAATCGCAGCCTCTGTGCCCATAATTGCAGCCTCTCTGTGCCCATAATCGCAGCCTCTGTGCCTATAATTGCAGCCTCTCTGTGACCATAATCGCAGCCTGTGACCATAATCGCAGACTGTGTGACCATAATCGCAGCCTGTGTGACCATAATTGTAACCTCTCTGTGACCATAATCGCAGCCTGTGTGACCATAATCGCAGCCTGTGTGACCATAATCGCAGCCTCTTTGTGACCATAATCACAGCCTGTGTGACCATAATCGCAGCCTCTCTCTCTGTGACCATGATCGCAGCCTGTGTGACCATAATCGCAGCCTGTGTGACCATAATTGCAGCCTCTCTGTGACCATAATCGCAGCCTCTGTGACCATAATCGCAGCCTTTCTGTGCCCATAGTTTCAGCCTCTCTCTTTGTGCCCATAATCGCAGCCTCTGTGCCCATAATCGCAGCCTCTCTGTGCCCATAGTTTCAGCCTCTCTCTCTGTGCCCATAGGCGCAGCCTCTCTGTGCCCATAATCGCAGCCTCTTTGTGCCCATAATTGTAGCCCCTCTGTGACCATAATTGCAGCCTCTGTGACCATAATCGCAGCCCCTCTGTGACCATAATCGCAGCCTCTGTGACCATAATTGCAGCCTCTCTGTGCCCATAATTGCAGCCTCTGTACCCATAATTGCAGCCTCTCTGTGCCCATAATTGCAGCCTTTCTGTGCCCATAATCGCAGCCTCTGTGCCCATAATTGCAGCCTCTCTGTGACCATAATCGCAGCCTGTGTGACCATAATCGCAGCCTGTGTGACCATAATTGTAGCCTCTCTGTGACCATAATCGCAGCCTGTGTGACCATAATCGCAGCCTGTGTGACCGTAATTGCAGCCTCTCTGTGACCATAATCGCAGCCCGTGTGACCATAATCGCAGCCTCTCTCTCTGTGACCATAATCGCAGCCTGTGTGACCATAATTGCAGCCTCTCTGTGACCATAATCGCAGCCTCTGTGACCATAATGGCAGCCTCTGTGACCATAACTGCAGCCTCTCTGTGCCCATAATCGCAGCCTCTGTGCCCATAATTGCAGCCTCTGTGCCCATAATTGCAGCCTTTCTGTGCCCATAATCGCAGCCTCTGTGCCCATAATTGCAGCCTCTCTGTGACCATAATCGCAGCCTGTGTGACCATAATCGCAGCCTGTGTGACCATAATTGTAGCCTCTCTGTGACCATAATCGCAGCCTATGTAACCATAATCGCAGCCTGTGTGACCGTAATTGCAGCCTCTCTGTGACCATAATCGCAGCCCGTGTGACCATAATCGCAGCCTCTCTCTCTGTGACCATAATCGCAGCCTGTGTGACCATAATTGCAGCCTCTCTGTGACCATAATAGCAGCCTCTGTGACCATAATTGCAGCCTCTGTGACCATAATCGCAGCCTGTGTGACCATAATTGCAGCCTCTTTCTCTGTGACCATAATCGCAGCCTGTGTGACCATAATCACAGCCTCTCTCTGTGACCATAATCGCAGCCTCTGTGACCATAATCGCAGCCTCTCTCTCTGTGACCATATTTTCAGCCTCACTTTGCCTATGAATGCAGACTCACCATAGCCTGCCCTGGATGCATCACACAGCCGACATTTCCTGCAGCGCTGTGTGTTACACAGCTGGGTCTGTGTGTGTGTTCGGCGGCGTAACAAGGTCCCGCCCCCCTAGACTGGCTCGTGTGATAGGCGGAACACTGATTCAATCTGCTACCACATGAACCAATCTAGGAGGGCGGGTCCTTTTTACGGCGCCGCCGAACGCACACACAGACCTAGCTGTGTGACACACAGCGCTCCCGGCGCTGTGTGTCTAACGAGAGGAGGAGGTGGGAGGGGAGCGCTGCAGCCACAGATCAAAGCGGTCTGTAGCGTGGCCTCTACTGCGCCCCCCTTCCTCCAGTAAATGGTCCCGCCCAGGGCATCCGCCCCTTCTACCCACCCCTTGTACCGGCCCTGGCTGCCACCCCGTAGCAGTATATGTACTGTGACGGGTTGTCTTTTCAAGTGGTTAAACACCAATGGTATTTGTAATTCGCAGCATGGGGGGGGGGGGGTTAATGTACTGCCACTGCTGGTCCACTGATGCATCAGTGGCTGACCAGTGGCAGTTAATTAACCCCTTTGTGCTGCATTAGTGGCACCAGTGTCAGGGTTAATTAATCCCCCCCATGCTGCATATTACAGAAATTAAAAATAACATTGGTAATTAACCTCCACTCAGACTCATTTCCTCCCCCAATCAAATGACGGAGCGATCACTTGTAACAAACCAGCGTCATGTCATGACGCCGGTTTCTCTCTCCCCCCCTGCCAAAACTCTGCAATGCCCTGCCAATACTCTGCAATGCCCTGCCAATACTCTGCAATGCCCTGCCAATACTCTGCAATGCCCTGCCAAAACTCTGCTATGCCCTGCCAATACTCTGCAATGCCCTGACAATACTCTGCAATATTCTGCAATGCCCTGACAATACTCTGCAATGTCCTGACAATACTCTGCAATGCCCTGACAATACTCTGCAATGCCCTGACAATACTCTGCAATGCCCTGACAATACTCTGCAATGCCCTCACAATACTCTGCAATGCCCTCACAATACTCTGCAATGCCCTCACATTACTCTGCAATGCCCTGACAATACTCTGCAATGCCCTGACAATACTCTGCAATGTCCTGAAAATACTCTGCAATGCCCTGACAATACTCTGCAATACTCTGCAATGCCCTGACAATACACTGCAATACTCTGCAATGCCTTGACAATACTCTGCAATGCCCTCACAATACTCTGCAATGCCCTCACAATACTCTGCAATGCCCTGACAATACTCTGCAATGCCCTGACAATACTCTGCAATGCCCTGACAATACTCTGCAATGCCCTGACAATACTCTGTAATGCCCTGACAATACTCTGCAATGACTTGGCAATACTCTGCAATGCCCTGACAATACTCTGCAATACCCTGCCAATACCCTGCCAATACCCTGCCAATATACCCGCCAATATAGGCTTATACTCGAGTCAATAAGTTTTCCCAGTTTTTGTGGTGAAATAAGGTGCCTCAGCTTATATTCGGGTCGGCTTATACTCGCGTATATACAGTATATTTGGTAAGACAGAAGTCCTAAACCTCAGCATTACCTGGTTCCTATATAAGACCAAACAGAGTTTCTTACACTATAAAGCCGCCAGTTCAGACATCAAGGTGATGTCTATGAGGCAGTGCCGGGACAAGGTCATTAGCGCCCCCCCCCCCCCCCCCCCCGTGAAAAGCTACAGCGCCTACAGATGATGGGATCTATACTAATGCATCAGTGACAGTGCATTAACCCCCTTCCTGCTGCATATTACCAATACCATTGCTAATTAAGCAAACTCCCCTCAGAGACTGCAGACATGATACAAGAGATTAATGCAGTCTCACCAGTGCCCATCAAATGCAGCCTACCACTGTGCCCATCAATGCCTCCTCACTATGCCCATAATTGCAGCCTCAATGTGCCCATAATCGCAGCCTCTCTGTGCCCATAGTTTCAGCCTCTCTCTTTGTGCCCATAATCGCAGCCTCTGTGCCCATAATCGCAGCCTCTCTGTGCCCATAGTTTCAGCCTCTCTCTCTGTGCCCATAATCGCAGCCTCTGTGCCCATAATTGCAGCCTCTCTGTGCCCATAATCGCAGCCTCTCTGTGCCCATAATCGCAGCCTCTGTGAACATAATCGCAGCCTCTGTGACCATAATCGCAGCCCCTCTGTGACCATAATCGCAGCCTCTGTGACCATAATTGCAGCCTCTCTGTGCCCATAATTGCAGCCTCTGTGCCCATAATTGCAGCCTCTCTGTGCCCATAATTGCAGCCCCTCTGTGACCATAATCGCAGCCTCTGTACCCATAATCGCAGCCTCTGTGACCATAATTGCAGCCTCTCTGTGACCATAATCGCAGCCTCTGTGCCCATAATCGCAGCCTCTGTGCCCATAATCGCAGCCTCTGTGCCCATAATTGCAGCCTCTCTGTGCCCATAATCGCAGCCTCTGTGCCTATAATTGCAGCCTCTCTGTGACCATAATCGCAGCCTGTGACCATAATCGCAGACTGTGTGACCATAATCGCAGCCTGTGTGACCATAATTGTAGCCTCTCTGTGACCATAATCGCAGCCCGTGTGACCATAATCGCAGCCTGTGTGACCATAATCACAGCCTCTTTGTGACCATAATCACAGCCTGTGTGACCATAATCGCAGCCTCTCTCTCTGTGACCATGATCGCAGCCTGTGTGACCATAATCGCAGCCTGTGTGACCATAATTGCAGCCTCTCTGTGACCATAATCGCAGCCTCTGTGACCATAATCGCAGCCTTTCTGTGCCCATAGTTTCAGCCTCTCTCTTTGTGCCCATAATCGCAGCCTCTGTGCCCATAATCGCAGCCTCTCTGTGCCCATAGTTTCAGCCTCTCTCCCTGTGCCCATAGGCGCAGCCTCTCTGTGCCCATAATCGCAGCCTCTTTGTGCCCATAATTGTAGCCCCTCTGTGACCATAATCGTAGCCTCTGTGACCATAATCGCAGCCCCTCTGTGACCATAATCGCAGCCTCTGTGACCATAATTGCAGCCTCTCTGTGCCCATAATTGCAGCCTCTGTACCCATAATTGCAGCCTCTCTGTGCCCATAATTGCAGCCTCTCTGTGCCCATAATTGCAGCCTCTCTGTGACCATAATCGCAGCACCTCTGTGACCATAATCGCAGCCTCTGTGACCATAACTGCAGCCTCTCTGTGCCCATAATCGCAGCCTCTGTGCCCATAATTGCAGCCTCTGTGCCCATAATTGCAGCCTTTCTGTGCCCATAATCGCAGCCTCTGTGCCCATAATTGCAGCCTCTCTGTGACCATAATCGCAGCCTGTGTGACCATAATCGCAGCCTGTGTGACCATAATTGTAGCCTCTCTGTGACCATAATCGCAGCCTGTGTGACCATAATCGCAGCGTGTGTGACCGTAATTGCAGCCTCTCTGTGACCATAATCGCAGCCCGTGTGACCATAATCGCAGCCTCTCTCTCTGTGACCATAATCGCAACCTGTGTGACCATAATTGCAGCCTCTCTGTGACCATAATCGCAGCCTCTGTGACCATAATTGCAGCCTCTGTGACCATAATCGCAGCCTGTGTGACCATAATTGCAGCCTCTCTCTCTGTGACCATAATCGCAGCCTGTGTGACCATAATCACAGCCTCTCTCTGTGACCATAATCGCAGCCTCTGTGACCATAATCGCAGCCTGTGTGACCATAATCGCAGCCTCTCTCTCTGTGACCATATTTTCAGCCTCACTTTGCCTATGAATGCAGACTCACCATAGCCTGCCCTGGATGCATCACACAGCCGACATCTCCTGCAGCGCTGTGTGTTACACAGCTGGGTCTGTGTGTGTGTTCGGCGGCGTAACAAGGTCCCGCCCCCCTAGACTGGCTCGTGTGATAGGCGGAACACTGATTCAATCTGCTACCACATGAACCAGTCTAGGAGGGCGGGTCCTTTTTACGGCGCCGCCGAACGCACACACAGACCCAGCTGTGTGACACACAGCGCTCCCGGTGCTGTGTGTCAAACGAGAGGAGGAGGTGGGAGGGGAGCGCTGCAGCCACAGATCAAAGCGGTCTGTAGCGTGGCCTCTACTGCGCCCCCCTTCCTCCAGTAAATGGTCCCGCCCAGGGCATCCGCCCCTTCTACCCACCCCTTGTACCGGCCCTGGCTGCCACCCCGTAGCAGTATATGTACTGTGACGGGTTGTCTTTTCAAGTGGTTAAACACCAATGGTATTTGTAATTCGCAGCATGGGGGGGGGGTTAATGTACTGCCACTGCTGGTCCACTCATGCATCAGTGGCTGACCAGTGGCAGTTAATTAACCCCTTTGTGCTGCATTAGTGGCACCAGTGTCAGGGTTAATTAATCCCCCCCATGCTGCATATTACAGAAATTAAAAAAAACATTGGTAATTAACCTCCACTCAGACTCATTTCCTCCCCCAATCAAATGACGGAGCGATCACTTGTAACAAACCGGCGTCATGTCATGACGCCGGTTTCTCTCTCCCCCCCTGCCAAAACTCTGCAATGCCCTGCCAATACTCTGCAATGCCCTGACAATACTCTGCAATGCCCTGACAATACTCTGCAATGCCCTGCCAATACTCTGCAATGCCCTGCCAATACTCTGCAATGCCCTGCAAAAACTCTGCTATGCCCTGCCAATACTCTGCAATGCCCTGACAATACTCTGCAATATTCTGCAATGCCCTGACAATACTCTGCAATGTCCTGACAATACTCTGCAATGCCCTGACAATACTCTGCAATGCCCTGACAATACTCTGCAATGCCCTGACAATACTCTGCAATGCCCTGACAATACTCTGCAATGCCCTCACAATACTCTGCAATGCCCTCACATTACTCTGCAATGCCCTGACAATACTCTGCAATGCCCTGACAATACTCTGCAATGTCCTGACAACACTCTGCAATTCCCTGACAATACTCTGCAATACTCTGCAATGCCCTGACAATACTCTGCAATGCCCTGACAATACTCTGCAATGCCCTCACAATACTCTGCAATGCCCTGACAATACTCTGCAATGCCCTGACAATACTCTGTAATGCCCTGACAATACTCTGCAATGACTTGGCAATACTCTGCAATGCCCTGACAATACTCTGCAATACCCTGCCAATACCCTGCCAATATACCCGCCAATACCCTGCAATACCCTGCTAATATATTATTACAGTGGGGGAGATTGTGGATATTACAGTGGGGGAGATTTTTTTTTTGTTGATCCGAAAATTATCTGAACCGTGACTCCTGATGCGAGGAACGATCCGAACCGTGAGTTTTTTGATCCGTTGCACCCCTAGTATTAATCAAGGAAAAAGTAGCAAACAATCTCTGAAACAAGATAGCATAAACAGAAGCTTGACTCTTGATAGTACTGAGAGGTAAACACTGGTCCATTTTAGGCACATTATATTGTTTATAGGTGGTAGTGAAATCACTTAAAGTGACAGCGGCTACTTTCATTATTATATTTTCACATTTATTTTCATAGTATATTGTGCCGGTTGATTTATTCAACTGGTCCAAACCCAGATGAAAGCTGGAGAGGATTTACCCCAATGAGACATTTTTAGGGTGGAAACTCCAAGACATACACCAAGTGAAGTATGCTTTCCATGTCTGAAATAGAGCTAGCAAGAAGCAAACTTGCTAGTGTTTAAAATGATGGGAATCACTGATTTGGGGATGCCCTTTTCCCTGAGTACCTATGGCATTAAAGCAAGCTACTGTGAAACAGTATGGCAAATAGGTCCTTCAGACAGAAGATGTAGACAATCTGGTAGAGAACACGGAGCATCTAACAGAAGTCTTACCAGGTCAGAGAATCATATGTTCCTGGACCAATCCAGGGCAATGACGATCACTGGAAGGCCCTCTATCTCAATCCTGCAAAGCAAATGAAGAAGGTTCTGTGAAGGAAATGTGTCGGTCAGGGTGTACGGATCTCATACAGCCACCTGATCACTGTACTTGGAGAAAAACCTGTCCAGTTTGCTGTTGAACTTGGGATGAAAACAGTGAACATGGCATGACGTTTCATCCACAACAGAATCTGGTTTTCCTTTTTTTTTTATACAAGACTTTTTGTTCCACCCCCGATGGTTGATATATTACACTGATGTTCTGACTGCATCCAGATAGAATGACTCCTTCAGCAGGATGGTCCAATGCTGCAGACAGCCAAATCACTCAAAATTGCAGGATGTTGATGGGCAGATGAGGCTCCAACGATGAACAGATTCCCTACACCAATAGGGTGTAGAGGTCTTTTCTCCAGCCTAACAGGCTGGAATCCATTGTTAGGATGTTCCAGAAGACAGGAAATTACTTTACTGATTACAGAGCCAGATTCCTGATCGACCAATCAGGAATCCACCAGAGACAACCTGCTCCTCAGAGCCAAACAAATCAGTCTGCCCAGGGACTGGACTGAATTATCTCACAAAGACAGAATATTGCATTGTAGAGGTCTAGAGTGCATCTAGGCAAATGGGACTGCCTTGAAGGAGGCTAAAATCTGATTCAGGACTATCAAAGCGAAGATGTAGACAGCACCTGGACTGGAAAGTATGAACCTGGGTTTGACTTTTAAGATAGAAACACTATGTGAAGGATTGAACCTCGGCACTCCAAATGATGAGTTAATTCCAGCACTGATTTCCTAAGGTTAAGGATCCATAAGAACTGTTGTAATGTTTGGACAAGTACGGTAAGAATCTAACATACTCTTTCCTGACCGCTCCCTCAACAGGAGTTTGTCTAAATATTCCACAATAGGGACTCCACAAGAGCGTAGTGGATCCTATGTGGAATTTCTGAGCTTGAAAAAAAGACAATCAGTGTATTGAAATCCAAGATGGGCCGCATGCCTTCTTTGGGTTTGGGAACTGTGAACAGGTTGGAGTAAGACCCCCTGAAATCATTCTTCCACAGGAACTGGGGCAATAACACCGTGATCCAGATGCCCTGAGAGGGATACATCGAGATCTACATATCTGTGCCATGACACAGGAAGGTTGAAGATGAGAAACCAAAGAGAATACTGGGAGAGGAACATGCAAGCTATCCAAATTTCCACAAAGGCTAACAGATATCCCCCCACTTTGGAAAAAGGGGCACACATTCATGTTGAGGAATGTTTGTCTAAGGGTTCACCGTGCAGGTGAACTAGGAGCCAAGCTTTGGGGTTTGGAATTTGAACATTGAAAGTGAGTAATGAAACAAAAAAGAAACTTTATTAAACCCCAGTGAGTGATAAGTCGGCCCAGACAGTGCCTTGAGCCTTTTTCACAGAGCTAGATGGATGCTCTTGTAACCATTAGCATCCTTGATAATGCTACCCAGAGTAGATCTAAAAGATGTGCTTGTCCAGTAAGGATTGGAGTGACTCACAAACAGTCTCAACAGCTGATGGCTCAGAAGCTGGTAAGACCATGGGTAGATGAATACAGAGTTTGCAGGGGGAAGGGAAAAATCTAGTGCAGCTCTGCAAAGAAACCAATCATCTTCCAGGTTTTATTGTCAAAGCTTAATTGAACAAGCTAAAGTTAGAAGCTGGTTGGCTACCATGCACAGCTGCATCACATTCTGAGTGCACCAGCTTTCCCTTTCCTTCCCTTCCCTTTCTGCTCTGATTCTCAACAACCTTGTTTATAATTTCAGACATTTATATATGTATCTCCTGGGGAAGCGAGCATTGTCTCACGAAACGCGTAGATACATTTATTATATATACATTTACACCATGGAATGTCAGTTATACCTTAATTTATGTACCTATGGAAACCCATGCATATGTGTATGTACCTATGTCTACAAAAAATATTTTTAATTGTATGTATCAAAAGCATTTAAATGTTCAATAAATTGAATATATTTTATACCTTGTGGTTTGTGTCTCACAAAGTCCCTTGGGCATTCTTCTTCTTTGTATATATACATTTACAAGTCTCTTATCTTATCTCCCTGATATCTCTCTTTTCTCCATTATTGGCAGCCTGTGAACTACAGCTTTTGTCAGCCTTCCTCATTACCTTTGCCAAGGTTTTAGTTGAAGAAAGTGACATATAGTTTTTGAGAACAAGGAAAGGAGGAGAGATTCCAATAAGGAGCAATGCTACAGGACATTTACAGCACACACTAATTTTGGTAGCATAATTATAAATGTGGAATGTATGTTCTTTTGTTAAAGAACATTGATTGTTATCAAACTTATATGGGTAAATTTAAATTAATGTTATTATATTATTGTGCATTTTAGTATGTGTGTGAAGAACTGTAAAGTTGGTCCAACGGTGAAAGGACATACACTCACAGCTTAAAACTCAGGCTATATTGGTCTAAAGTGTTTTACAATGTAAATTTTTTTCAACGTAATAAAATAATTTTTCATTGAACTCTAATGCATACATTTTAATGATTCTGGTTTTGAAGTTCTTGCTCACAAAAATACCACATTTAATTGATAGCACCAAAAATTCTATAATGGTAAATTCAAAGCACCCTGGTACATGTTGTAAAGTAGAATTCTTGTAGAATTCCAATACAGCACTAACTAAGCTGTGTTAAAAACATGTCTATACTCCCATATTTTCAGGTCACTGGTTCGGTCACTTGATTGGTTCCCCTCTGTCAAGCAGCAGCAGGGGAAAGGAGGGATCATCACAACAAATGGGCCATAGTAAGCTTATAGATAATGTCATCACTCAGGCATCACCAGCCATTGTTGAGTGCTCTCTCCTCTCCCCTGTAGCCAGCGTGGGCTGACTTAGTGGAAATCATATGACTGGACCAAAGCAACCTGAGACTATGTAAGTATATACATTTTTTTTTTTATAACACAGGTTAGGTGTTGGAAGGGGGAGGGAGCATTGTTAAAGTGATTGTAAAGGATAGTTTTTTTTTTTAAATAACAAACATGTCATACTTGCCTCCACTGTGCAGCTCGTCCACAGACACAAATGCCGGACTCGGCCCTGCCCCCCTGGCGCCCACGTCATTGGTTTTGATTGACAGCAGCGGGAGCCAATGGCTGCACTTCTATCAATCTATCCAATCAAGAGCCTGGACCCTGTGGAGAGAGGGACAGCGCGTCCCTGCCGCATAGATGAAGGGGCTCAGATAAGTAAAACAGGGGGGGGGGGGGGCGGTGGGCCGGTGACTGCCAGGTGTTTTTTTTTACCTTAATGCATAGGATGCAATAAGGTGAAAAAACACAAGGGTTTACAACCCCTTTAAGCATAGTTAGTAAAAGCCCTGAATTTTACTTTAAGGCAGTATTGTGGATTGTTAGGGAGCTGGCAATTAATTTGGTAAGGTAGGAGGCGCTTTCACAGTATTAACTTTTACCACAAATTATGGTACCCTTTATGAAAATGGCTCTTTATGAAAATACCCCCAAGTATTGTGGGGTGTGTTTGTACAGATTTCACCGGGGGGGTATAAAGGAGTTTTTACAATTCTACAATATAAGTATGGGGGGGGGGGGGGGCAGTTGC
Source organism: Lithobates clamitans (assembly GCA_037952925.1). Lineage (NCBI taxonomy): Eukaryota > Metazoa > Chordata > Amphibia > Anura > Ranidae > Lithobates > Lithobates clamitans. Next base: position 670,336 of record JBBGZY010001256.1, read on the forward strand.
CTAGTTGAAGTGGAAAGGTATTGAGTAGTTTTTAGATGTAATTGTGGCATAACAAAACAAAGCTTGACCATAGAAGGCACCTTTGTTGCTTTAAATCAGTCTGTGAAATGTGGCTTCCCTGGGGGATTCAGGTACCTAATAAGCTGGATAGTTGTTGGTAGATTTGAAGGAGTAATCATGAGAGACTGAGGGTTTTGCATAGTTTAGCATGGTGGAAGGCACTTTGAGGGTTATTTACAAAAGACAAATCCACTTTGCACTGCATGTGCACTTGGAAGTAAAGTCACTGTAGATCCGAGGGGGACATGCAAGGAAAATAAAAAACAGCATTTTAGCTTGCACATGATTGGATGATAAAATCAGCAGAGCTTCCCCTCATTTCAGATCTACCCCTCAGATCTACAGCGACTGCACTTCCAAGTGCACTTTCAGGTGTACTTGTAGTGCAAAAGTGGATTTGCCTTTCGTAAATAACCCCCTTTGACTCTTAAACTTCTGATATTGCCAGCAATGATGGCTTCCCCAGGGTTGTAGGAAGCTGAAAATTGATGGAGGGAGTGCAATCAGCAGTGGGAAACACTGAAAGGGACAATAAAAATAAGTACTAGGGACCGGTCATTAGACAGAGGTAATATACCTTGGTGCTGGCATTCTGCTACTAGAGTGGACATGTTTGATACAAAAATGAATCGGAAACATCTGCTGGTCATAAATGTGCTAATAATATCCAGCTAAGGGAGATGCTTGAATCATGCTTGATCATGAAGAGGCTACCCAATAACAGACACCAGGGACCTGCAAATCAAGAAAGCATTAACCATTCACATAGATCAGTGAAGTCACTGGTCATGAAAAGGGTGAAGCTGGAAACAGCTGCTTAAAGCTGGCCATAGATTATACAATTTTCTTGTTTAATTTCCTTTAGATTTACCTTTAACTACGTAGTGCAAGGGCCTGCCTTATTGCATATTGTTTGATCTCATATTATATGATTATGGTAAATGTAAAGGAAAATTGTACAAGAAAATTGTATAATGTTTGGCCAGCCTTAAGAAAGCATTAGCAACAAAGTGCAACAAATGGGAGGTTTTAAGGTGCCAAATTGCTCAATTTGTGGTTACTGTGTGCCAATACTAGTGTTTTGTATTACTTTGCAACAACTAATTTGTAAGCAGAGGAAGCACTTGGAAGCATACACAAAAAACTGCACATGTGCCTTGTGTAGACAGGGCAGCATGCACAATCAGGGAGTATGCTGCTCAGTGATACAGGAGATACAGTGTTTCATTAACACTGGCTCATCCAAGGCATGCTCCCCTGTACCACGAGCAGCAATATCACTACAATAGCCATACAATAGACTTGATGACACATAAGTAACATGCAAAAAACTCAAAGAAGAGTTTGCCTACCGTCTGTGGAAAGAAGTCGGCCAGGACATCCTTGGTTTCTTTAACCCGGGTCGGTTTTTGTTTTCCTTGCTATACAAATACTTTTCTGTATCTGAGTGATACCTCTGCTTTATCTTGATGTGGGTTCGGGGTTGCCTCCATAGGTGTTTTGGGGGTTTAGCAGTGCCTGCTCCTTCTCTGCTTAGAGTTGCACATAGAACAGACTCAGCGCTTACCAGCTCCATCATTTGCTGCTTTTCACTTGCTTATTCAAATATAGTGGGAATCACGTCCATAGAGATGCATGTGGTCTGTGTGCAGCCTGTCTATAGCAGCGCAGCTGCTGGGTGAAGCCTTTTTGCTCAGCAGACAGTCGGGTGACGGCAACTTTCTAACCAGTCTGCTGATCAGGTAAAGCTAGCTCTAAGGGGAGGTGGTATTCTGCCTGACACTCCCAGCTGTTCATATGTAAGAGGGAAGCTCTGGCAGAGGGACCATGGCACTTGGGTAACACAGCAAAGGATGCTTCTCACCAGATTCAAGCACCTCTCTGCACTCACAGTCATGGGTGAAAATGAATGACCTTAGCATAGGGATGAAAATTCATCACAATTCCCTCTAGAGGGATAAGTGTTAAAGCCAAGTTGCAGAACAAGAGTGAGATCTAGAAACAGCAAATTGGCCAAACATAGTTAAAAATAAGAGGAGAAAACATGCCAACATTCTAAGGTTTGCATATAGCATCAAGGCATGTTTCCCTTACCACAAATGTCGTTTAATACAAAGCAGACAAATTCATTTTTGTAAATGAATCAGGGGAATGTTATTTTCCGATCAGTTATGTTGATTTATGCATGTTTGCTGGAACAAGACTACATTTGATCTCTTTAATACCCTTTACAAAAGCTGAGACATACTTGACATACTGTATATAGCGGAGTCGTTATCGAGCAATCTACACAAAGAAGTGTCATATATCCAAGCCAGAGAGAGTGTAGCTGACATTCAGAAGGCACTTCGACAGACTGAGAGTAAAAGCCATTCCCATAGCCAGACAGTTAACAGCATTTACTGCGCAGTAGTATGTATTTATTATGTTTGTACAGCATTTTTCACAGCTAATTCTGTCATTCCGCATATAAGGTATCCATAAGATAGCCATTGTCTGGTTAGTCTGATAATGCTGAGACTGGACACGATTGTACTTCAATTTAATCAATCATAACCTATGCAGACCACCCAGGGCCAACAGGTTTTAAGGGGAAAAAAAATGATCAAGTAGCATTTCCAGCTTGATTTCTATTGCTCCCCTAGGATATGGGATCTGGATATGTTGGAGTTTTGTATTTATTATGTTTGTACAGAATTTTCTTTACAGCTAATCCTGTCGTTCAGCATACAAGGTATTCATACAATAGTCGTTGTCTGGTTAGTCTGATAATGCTGAGGTTGGACATGATTGTACTATAGGTTAATCAACCATAACCTATGCAGACAGCCCTGGGAAATACCTGATCAGATAGCATTTCCAACTTAATTTCTATTGCTCCCCTAGGGTAGGGTATTTGTTGGAGTTGTCTTCACAAGAATAATAAATAGATAATCATTTTTTTTGAGCACAGAAAACTCACTTATTAAAAAATCTTTTTGGATTCATAATAATTTTAATACTAGTAATGTAGATACACAATAATACTAAAGTAATGCAGATACATATAAAATTTCCAGGAATATTACAAAATATACCACAACTCTTTTGGGCCACATCTCTATGAATGTTCTACTCCCCAAAGTTGCACAATACTCAATATGTAATATAATAATGGGGTCCCTCACTCTCCTCTTCTACTTTCCATTATTTTGCTCTGTCCCCCCTTCATCAACACATGCACATTTTTAAATTTTTTTTTTCTGCTCTTTTTTTTTTGCTCGGAGCCTCCTGGGATACTTACGTTGCACATCTAAGGAGGCTTTGAGGCATGCACATGCCGACTCCTGATGACGTAGGAAAATAAAATGGTGGCCTGAGACCAGGGTGTTCAGCAGCAAAACAACACTGGATTTGCTGGTCGTGTGAGTATGCTTAATGAGGAAAAGATAGCAAAAAAAACAGATAAGGGGTCTTGAAATAATAAAAAAAAAAAGATGACAGAAAAGAATCAAGGTAGCAGATGAACCCTGTACACAGATTACTGAAATAAAAAATAAAAAGTCTAATACGTAGAGGTAAAAGTAGGTTCTCTGTTTAAAATGCTCTTGCTTTTTGTCACCTAAAGTAAGCCTCTTATATGTCTGAAATATATGTTAAATCTTTGAAGAGAACACCTAGATAGACCTGCACATACAGTACCTTACAGCAGCTTATATCTCCTAAGTTGCAGATCTGCCTTCACTATACTATAATGCATTGTGTGAACCTCATTAATGGAGCACAAAGTTAATAAATGTGTATTGGGTGCCTCAAAGCCCAACTCTAGGCAAAAACATGTTTTTCCTCCATTGTCCACACTGCACCGGTTAACTGCTTGTTTTTTTCTAGGGGAGAGGAGAGCAGAGATATACTTACCTGGTCCTCCCAGCACAAGACCAGTTCCTGTGGTTCCTGCTACCCCCCCACAGTCTAGTGGTCCTGTGTGGTGGACTGTTCCTGAGGTCATCACACCCAGTGCAGGCTCCATAGATCAGGAACAGTCCACCACTGGCCCATGGCGCTGTTTTCTGGAGGATCGAAGGATCGGGTGAGTATAAGCTTTTTGCTCACCCCTAGACAAAACAGCTCCATCGCATGTGGTATATATTTTTTGCCTGGAGTTGTGCTTTAAGTTTGGAAGTACTCTTACATAAAGGTTTGTGCCAGCATCTGGCAGACGATATAACTTTGCTTCCCTGGTTATACCAACCATGAATAATTAATGTGCAAACAAACAAACAACTTGCTGATGTTTTCACCACAGTTTGTCCTGTACCCTAGCATATGAAAACAAATTAATACAATAAATTACATGCCAGGTGAAATGCTTAATGCAAAATAATCCTTTAGATAGATAACCAGTCAATGTATTTATGCATTTCTATACATCAGATCAAAAAGAGGGGCGAGGGACAGAGGAATTTGGTCCCAGGTGCAGAGGCAGACGGTTCACTCTTTATTACTAATGTAGCAGAAGCAAAAGAAATAATAACACGCAGCATCCGAGTACATTTAGCAGTACACTGCATCTATATAGGATCACAATAAAGCTATTATTGTTAAAGCAACCTTAACACCAGGTTTGAAAGTCTTTTTTTGTAAAGTAGCCCAAAGCAAGAGTACCCCAAAAGCAAACTTCATCCATGTTAGAAAGGTGGATAAAAATAAAACGGCTTTCATACAAACGTAATGATACTCCTAGCTCTTTGCTTAATCTTCCTGTCACACAACACTGATGCCCCGTACACACGGTCGGACATTGATCGGACATTCCGACAACAAAATCCTAGGATTTTTTCTGACGGATGTTGGCTCAAACTTGTCTTGCATACACACGGTCACACAAAGTTGTCGGAAAATCCGATCGTTCTGAACGCGGTGACATAAAACACGTACGTCGGGACTATAAACGGGGCAGTAGCCAATAGCTTTCATCTCTTTATTTATTCTGAGCATGCGTGGCACTTTGTCCGTCGGATTTGTGTACACACGATCGGAATTTCCGACAACGGATTTTGTTGTCGGAAAATTTTATATCCTGCTCTCAAACTTTGTGTGTCGGAAAATCCGATGGAAAATGTGTAATGGAGCCTACACACGGTTGGAATTTCCGACAACAAGGTCCTATCACACATTTTCCATCGGAAAATCCGACCGTGTGTACGGGGCATAAAGGATGTATTTTTTTTTTAATTTGCATTGCTGTTTGTTCATCAAAACTGCATGTGAATTTGTTCTGTACGAAGCAATGGAGCAAATCTTCTCAGGCTATATTCTCCGCAGAATAATTGTTTGATTGAGGAAAAATGCAGCATTATGGACACTAGATGGTGGTGAACATCATAGGAAATAAGTATATTCATCAGCTTTATACAGGGGTAAAGCCACCCGATCACCTCCACAGCCTGCTGAAGGTACTGCCCCCTCCACCCGACTGCCCCTGCCATGTGACCCAGGCACTGCTGCCTCACATATAGATCTAGGACGGGCGTTGTGGGTGTTGGCAGGTGGAATGAACGGAGACCAGCAAACTTCCATTGGCTGATCTCGCCTCTGTTGCCAAGGAAGAAGCTAATGGAGCATGATTTGTGCTCCTTTAGGGTCAGTGGAAGGCAGGGAAGACATTTGGGGGTCTAATAGACCCCTGGTCTCAGTAAACAGAACCTGCCACAATAAAATGCTATCACATAGAGGTCTATTGGCTGCCTAGGTGAGTGATAAAAGTGAAAGAAAAAAACAAAACCTAACAAAAAAGTCACAAAAAAAAAAATAGTCCTGTGCCCCTACATACACGCACACAGCATATATATATATGCGACAGGTGCGCCTACATACCAAAACAGCAATTGCACTACACATGATAGATATTGCTTGGAACATCAGAGTGAGATCAATAATTTAACAATCATAGTGAATCTAAACTGAGAACATGTAAAGACTTTTAAAACAACACCTATGAACAAGTTTGTTAAAGGCTTGACATGTTGGGTATCTACTTGTTGCAGCCTTTATCTTTTATATATCTTACAAAAAATTGGGTAATCTATTTGTGTTTATGGGCACTACAATTTTAACTTTAGGGTATTATTTACTAAAAATCTACATTTGATAAATATGTGTGCTAATATCATCTGACATAAAAAATTACAACTGCCTCCATTTTATTCTCCAGGGTTAGGTTTAACTAACTCTTCGGGTATAAAATGTGTAAGTTAACATGAGAGCAAAGCTGAAAAAATTGGTAGACAAGCTGTTAATCTGTATAGGAATAAAACTGCTGTATGAGTTGCCAGTAGTACCAGCGTTATAGGCTCTAGTGGCAACCGATAAAAAATTTTATACCTATACAGATTAGGAGAGGAAAGTCTTTCCAGAGTCCAATTTGAGTATTCAAAGTATACACAGATTCATAGCATTCAAAGTAAGCTAAATGAACATACACTATGCAAAGTAAAGTAAATCAACCACAGTTACCTGCAAGTGATATCCAAATTCAATTTAACTGAAAACTATAATAGTTTTCAAATTAATGTGATCGTAAAACCCATTTTTTTTAAAATAACAAACATGTTATATTTATCTGCTCTGTGCAATGGTTTCGCACAGGGCAGCCCCAATCCTCCTCTTCTCAGGTACCCTGCCGATGCTCCTGGCTCCTACCCCCTGCTGAGTGCACCTCATAGCAACCTGCTTGCTATAGGGGCACTCGTGCAGTCTCGATCCCAGGCTGCACTCTGTGTGTCCATAGACGCACAGAGTGCAGCTTGGTCCAGTCCTCCCCTCTCTGCTCACTGGCTCTTCACAAGTCTGTCATGTTCTGGAGTTTTTGCAGGTGGGGCTTGATTTAGGGCTATGTGTAAGCATGTTGAAGGCCCATATTTCAGCTATCTCTGCCTTCAGCGGCATACAGTGGGCATCCAACACTTTAACTTACAGTTCTTCAAGGCGCAATTAGGCCGAAACCTTGTTATCGAAGTGGGATCTCCCATTGGTGTTGGACTTTTTGACTTGCTAAAAACTGCTTTCCTGGTGGCAGTACGTCAGCCAGAAGAGTGTCAGAATTAGTGGCCTAGGGGTTTAAAGAACCTTTTCTTAACTGATGTTCGTATTTGTGCCTTAATATCCTCCAGATTCTATATTGTGCAAGAGATTGTCCTTCTTACATTCCTTTTGGGGAGTACCCAAGAAGCTAGCCCATTGGATGTGGGCCAAACTTTAAAATGTTACAAGAAGGCGACATCTGGCATCAGGAAGTCACAGCACACTCCACTAGAAATCTATCAATCTCATGGGCGGCATGAGGGACGACCAAGTAACAATCTGATGTGCTGCCATGGAGGAAAGGAAAATTGAGGTAAGTATTAGACATTCAATTTTTTGCTTTTTTAATTGCTGGTTCGTAGGTGTCTCGGGTTGGTAGATCCCAGCCATTGCAAAATGGAATGCAAGCAGAGAGGCTTACTATATTCTTAAAAAAACACATTTTCTTGCCATCACAGGTTTCTCTTTTTTGGTATTGCACCCACCAGGCGATGTCCGCTCCTCCTCTTCCGGGGGCTATAGGGGCACAATTGTGTGGGCATGCTGTGTGCGGTCGTAGACATGCATAGCATAGCACTCTTCCTCACAGGATTTGACTGACAGCAGCAGAAGCCATTGGCTCCCTGTGAGAGAAGGTAATGGGGAGAAGAGAAAGGCTGCTGACAGGGACAGTGCTGGATCAATGTAGGCCGGGGGGGGGGGGGGGGCTAGTGGAAGATGTTTTACCTTAATGCATAGAATTAACCACTTCAACCTCTTAGGACGAACCCATTTGTCCTCAGATTGAGATGGTTTTACCAGGATGATGCCAGGCGTCACCCAGGCATCAAAATTTGCAGCCAGCAATGGGCTTTCTTGTATAAGTGATTCAAGGGATATAGCTGCTCGATCACTTCTACAGGGTGCAGGTTCAACCTTTACGGGGCTCTCCTGAGCGATCGGGAAGCCTGGGACCACTGCTGCTTGGTGTTCCAAGGGGAGGAGAGGGAAGAAAGGTACATCTATTCCCACCTCCCCTCTGTGATGTAAGAAACTGGAAGCGACAAGGATTTTGTTACTTTGGGTTTTGGTTTGATGATCAGCATCTGAACAAATCAATCTCAGTTTGATCAGATGCCTTTTAAGGCAGTGGCATCACTAGGGTTGATGTCACCCGGTGCTGAAAAAATTAGTGTCACCCCCCCTTCACCAACTATAGTCCCCCCTCAGTACAGACCCCCCTCCACTAACTACAGATCCCCCTCTCTCAGTATAGATCCCCCTCTCTCAGTATAGATCCCTCTTCCTCAGTACATACCCCCCTCCATCAATATAGACCCCCCACTAAGAACAGACCCCCCTCTTTCAGTACAGACCCCCCACCATCAATATAGACCCCCCCACTAAGTACAGACCCCCCTCTGTCAGTATAGACCACCCCCCTCAGTACAGACCCCCCTCTGTCAGTATAGACCTCCCCCTCAGTACAGACCCCCTTTTCTCAGTATAGACCCCCCACTAAGTACTGCCCCCCTCCCTCAGTACAAACCCCCCTCCATCAGTATAGACCTCCCCCTCAGTACAGACCCCCCTCCCTCAGTATAGACACCCCCTCAGTATAGAATCCCCCCTCTTAATGCAGACCCCCCCATCAGTATACAGTCCCCCTCTTAGTGCAGACCCCCCCCTTACTATAGAATCCACCCTCTTAGTGCAGACCCCCCATCAGTATAGAATCCACCCTCTTAGTGCAGACCCCCCCATCAGTATAGAATCCCTCCCTCTTAGTGCAGACCCCCCATCAGTATAGAATCCCTCCCCCTCAATGCAGATCCCCTCCATCATAGCGCCCCCCCGCACATGTCCATCTATATATAGGCTCCAATTCCCCCTGTATTGAATTGTAATTGTATTGTAATTGTACTGTCTGCCCTAATGTTGTAAAGCGCTGCGTAAACTAACGGCGCTATATAAATCATGTATAATAATGATAATAAATAATAATATATATGGTAGTAAAGAGCACAGATCTCAGAACAGTGCGGATGGATACAAACAGCGGTGTGTGTCCCTCGGGCTTCTTCTCCTCCTATGTGAATTGGATGTAAACAGAGAGGAGGGGGAGGCGGCTTCAGGTTTCAGTCCGCTCCGTTGAGGGACACAGCGCGAGATCCGAGAGGTGCAGATCAGGGCAGCAGGGGGGGATAGCGGTGCCGCTACCCACGGGTATCACACCTCTGGCGGGTGTCACCCAGGTGTGGCCCATACCCCCCACCCACACCAACGATGGCACTGTTTTGAGGGCAGAGGAGAGATCTGGGGTTTATAGACTCCAGACCTCCCCATACAGAGGACCTGTCATGCTTTTTGCTATCACAAGGGATGTTGTTCATTCCTTGTGAAAACGGATTTGGTGGATACTCCGATGGAAAATCTGACCGTGTGTACGGGGCATTAGTGTTGAGTTATTCACTTTAAGGTCATCACAGAGGACAGAAAAGAAATTTTATTCACCAAATATGGAAAGATTTCTTTACAGTAAGAGCTGTAAAAATATATTCATCTATGGCAGTGGTTCTCAACCTGGGAGTCGATTGCCGATTTGCCAGGGGGTCGTGAATGCTGGCCGAGATGGACCCGAAGTTACTGTGTTACGCCGGAGTCTGTCCTTCTCGGCCAGCGAGATGTCACTTCCTGGAGAGGAGAGACCGCACGGAAGTGACGTTCCGTCAGTGCCATCTTGGTACTCTCGTCCGCAGTGAGGCTACACTTAGAAGTCGGCAAGCGGACATCTTTTTACACCCACCGAAGTCCGCATGCAGAGGACGAGTCTACCAAGATGGCTGCGACTAAACTTATTTTCCGGTTAACACAGACGGCTTGCTGATTCTGACGGAACACCAGAGATTTGGTAAGTCAGAGATAGCATTTTTGCACATCAATTGCCGCCACTGTGCCATCAATTGCCACCACTGTGCCCATCAATTGCCACCACTGTGCCCATCAAACGCTGCCACTGTGCCATCAAATGCCGCCACTGTGCCATCAAACGCCGCCACTGTGCCATCAAATGCCGCCACTGCGCCATCAAATGCCGCCACTATGCCATCAAACGCCTCCACTGTGCCCATCAAACTCCGCCACTGTGCCATCAAACGCTGCCCCGTGCCCCGCCGCGCTCCGTCTGCTCGGCACTTAGCCTGTCTCTCAGTGGGGCATTTTATTAATTTGTAACTTATATGTTAAATAAATATTTTGTGCTGTATATTACGGATTGTTTTTCTGATTAATCACTACGCTTTAAGATGTTAAATTTGTAGGAATGAAAATACATCCTGCATATCAGATATTTATATTTCGATTCATAATAGTTGCAAAATTACAGCAATGAAATGACCAATGAAAAAATTTTACTGTTAGGGGTCCCCACAACTTGGGAAATTTTATTAAGGGGTCACGGCGCTAGAGAGGTTGAGAACCACTGATGTATGGCTTGCTAAGGTAAAAAAACCTTTTGACTTTAGAACGGCTTTAGGTGAATATAGGCTTTGGTAACAATACAAAAATGTACAGATGTCTGAACCTTTTAGGTACCATAAAACGTCATGACGACTGACATTTGAAGTGTTTCACTGCTACATTTGTGAAGCATTTTTATTTTTGGAGGTTTAAAACTTTTTTTTTTATTTGGCAAAAATAAAGAGTCTTTGGTTGTGCATTTGCTAAAAGAGAAGTCGTTTTCTGTGACTAGCACTGACAGTGCAATGGACAGCCTTTTCACCTCATTACCGTGCAGCAACAGAAGACTGTGAAAACCACAAGATGGAGATACAAAAGGGAGTGCGAAAAAAAAAAAAAAACTGAGTGTGAAAAACAAAAAGACAAATATTATAGCATAACTGCTGGCAAAAGTGAAAAGAAACAGATGGCGTTGTAGAGGTCTCAGATAAAACACATATCATATAGAAATCAAAAAAAAGGAACACGTTTTAACTGCAAGGTAGAAATAAAGCACAGAGGGGATTTTGAAAAGTGTTACATGACAAAACAGGAGCAATAAGAAAATGACAAATGTTTTACTAGAACATTTTAGTTTAATTTCACTCTGCTGCTCAGAACATATGACTATAAAACACGTTTTCTGTCCACATCTTAATTGTGCATGCGTGGAGCGATAAATCTCGCCGCAATCATGGCAAAATCTCAACGCGCGACGCTGTCGCCCAAAAGAGGAGCGATAAATCTCGCCGCAATCATGGCAAAATCTCAATGCGTGACGCTGTTTCCCTTCTCCTTTTTAAGTGACAAGCTTTGCGCATTTTGCTTTGAGTGCGGCACAATTTATCGCGCGACAACCATGGCAAAAATCACACCGCGATTGGGTTTTATTAACAAGTAATGGCATTGCAAAATCGCCTAGGTGTGAATGGAGCCTCAGTAGGCTGAAGAATCGATCTGAGCTGCAGCTGTTCCCCACCAGTTCTACACAGGGAACTGAGCGATTGAAACCATCGATCGTTCAATTCATGTGTCCGCTCTAAACTGTCAGTCACAACTCTGTGCTCTGCCTTTCTAGCGCTCACTGGGGTGCCAGGCTGTGGAGGGGTGGGATTGGCAGGCTCAGGCTCTCATTGGTTCACTGCGGGGCTTAGCAAGCTACTAGTCAGGCATCTGGGTGGATCCCAAAATTATTGTCAGGATCCCTGCAAAGCCTGGACCGGCTCTGTGAAGTCATCTGACAGCATGCTTTAGCTGAACCTGGGTCACAGGTGTGCAGAACGAAGTGTACTCCTGTGACCCATAAGAGAAGTATGGCCAAAAGAGCTCTGGCCACACTTCCATACCTCTCAACTTTCTGAGATGGGAATGAGGGACTCCTATTAGCAAAAGTAAGTAGGCATAGGACACACCCCTGTCACACCCTCTGCCACGCCCCCTTAAAGGAGAATTGTACAATAAAAAAGGTTGGTTAAACCCACAAGTGTTTTTTTACAACTACTATTTCTTCATACTGGCTTTTTGAATTTACAGTTGCAGCAATTTGGAAATTGAGTGAAAGGTTTAGCACTGTAAAACACTTTTTGATAGATAAATAGTGCATTTTATATACAACTATATAAATGAGATCAAAATGAGGGACAAATGAGGAGCAAAGAGGGACAGAGGGACTTTGTTCCAAATCAGGGACAGTCCCTTAAAATCAGGGACAGTTGGGAGCTATGCACGTCTCCTTTAACCGCTTCCGGACCAGCCGCCGCAGTTTTACTGCGGCAGGTTGGCTCCCCTGCACGAAAGCACGTTACTGTACGTGGTCTCAGGGGGTCTAAATAGCAGGCACACACGTGCCCACTGCACAGCAGGGGTGCCGATGCTTGTGGCCGACAGTCGCGATGACCGCCGGCCACGAGCAATGGTGACCAGGAGACACAGAACAGGAACACACTTCCCTGTTCTGTTCTGACAGGAGTGACAGATCGTGTGTTCCTATAAGCTAGGAATCACGATCCGTCACTTCCAGTAGTTAGTCCCTCCCCCTTCAGTTAGAATCACCTCCCAGGGAACACAGTTAACCCCTTCACTGCCCCTTAGTGTTAACCCCTTCACTGCCAGTGACATTTTTACAGTAATCAATGCATTTTTAATCGCACTGATTGCTGTATTAATGCCAATGGTTCGAAAAATGTGTCAAAATTGTCCGATGTGTCCGCCATAATGTCGCAGTCACAATAAAAATCGCTGATCGCCGCCATTACTAGTAAAAAAAAAAAAATAATAAAAATGCTATAAATCTATCCCCTATTTTGTAGACGCTATAACTTTTGCGCAAACCAATCAATATACGTTTATTGCGATTTTGTTTACCAAAAATATGTAGAAGAATACATATTGGCCTAAACTGAGGAAAAAAATAGTTTCTTATATATTTTTGGGGGATATTTATTATAGCAAAAAGTAAAAAATAATGGGTTTTTTTCAAAATTGTCGCTCTTTTTTTCTTTATATCGCAAAAAATGAAAACCGCAGAGGCGATCAAATAGCACCAAAAGAAAGCTCTATTTGTGGGAAAAAAAGGACATCAATTTTGTTTGGGTACAACGTCGCACGACCGCGTAATTGTCAGTTAAAGCGACGCAATGCCGAATCGCAAAAAGTGCTCTGGTCAGGAAGGGGGTAAATTCTTCCAGGGCTGAAGTGGTTAAAAGGTCAGTTTACATGAAACTGTCAAATCTGGAAAAATGTTGCCAGCACACTGACAAACTTGTTTCAAAGTGCCAAGCTCTTTTATTCTTGGATGATCACACAAAAAACCAATGCTTAAGGAACCCACAGGGACCCTGCGATTCCTTACATGCCTGGATAATGGGTCACTGCGAGGCCCTGAAACGTTTTTTTCTATGTGACCATGCAAAAATAAAGGGCTTTACACTTTGAATCAAGCTTGTCAGTATGCTGGCAACATATTTCATCCATGTTGTATACCATGACTAGTTGTGAGTCATTGCAGCACTCTTTGGATCACATGGTCGATTCCAGTATGGTATGTAAGAGGAATATACCACACGCCTGCCCAATCTTGGCACATACAGTATGTAACTGCAACTTATATCATATGACATATGGTGACAAACGGTACAGTACAGTATTTGTCTGTTAGTTTAATGATCATTTAGCTGATAAAATATGTATGACAAACCTTTCACAGAGCTGGGTAAACTAAACTGACAGTATGACAATGATAAATGCATGGTCAGAGATCACCTTCACTGAAAACTGCATGGTAAAACAATCAATGTATCCAATATATAGGTAGCTGGAGATATAAGGGAACCTTGACTTTTCCTGTAAGGGCTGAGCATGCTCCCAAAGTTCCTCCCAAGTCCGTCCGTCCATCACATCAGAAGCCCCCAGTATAAGGTGACCAGATTTTTAAAATGAAATCCAGGGACATATTTTTTTGATTGGCAAATGGCACAGGACTGCATAATACACAGAGAGCTGGGCACAGGACTGCATAATACACAGAGAGCTGGGCACAGGACTGCATAATACACAGAGAGCTGGGCACAGGATTGCATAATACACAGAGCGCTGGGCACAGGATTGCATAATACACAGAGCGCTGGGCACAGGACTGCATAATACACAGAGAGCTGGGCACAGGACTGCATAATACACAGAGCGCTGGGCACAGGACTGCATAATACACAGAGCGCTGGGCACAGGATTGCATAGTACACAGAGCGCTGGGCACAGGATTGCATAATACACAGAGCGCTGGGCACAGGATTGCATAATACACAGAGCGCTGGGCACAGGACTGCATAATACACAGAGCAATGGGCACAGGACTGCATAACACAGATCGCTGGGCACAGGACTGCATAATACACAGAGCGCTGGGCACAGGACTGCATAGCACAGAGCGCTGGGCACAGGACTGCATAATACACAGAGCGCTGGGCAAAGGACTGTACAACACAGAGTGCTGGGCACAGGACTGCATAACACAGATCGCTGGGCACAGGATTGCATAATACACAGAGCGCTGGGCACAGGACTGCATAGCACAGAGCGCTGGGCACAGGACTGCATAATACACAGAGCGCTGGGCAAAGGACTCCACAACACAGAGTGCTGGGCACAGGACTGCATAACACAGAGCGCTGGGCACAGGACTGCATAATACACAGAGCGCTGGGCACAGGACTGCATAATACACAGAGCGCTGGGCAAAGGACTGCACAACACAGAGTGCTGGGCACAGGACTGCATAATACACAGAGCGCTGGGCACAGGACTGCATAATACACAGAGCGCTGGGCACAGGACTGCATAATACACAGAGCGCTGGGCAAAGGACTGCACAACACAGAGTGCTGGGCACAGGACTGCATAATACACAGAGCGCTGGGCACAGGACTGCATAATACACAGAGAGCTGGGCACAGGATTGCATAATACACTGGAGGGTATTAGGCATAGAGTGCAGGGTTCAGAGGTTTGTTATGCAAGAAGCACCCTTATCTCACAGATTATCTCTGCAGCCACCTCTTAGCCCTTCCGCCACAACAGCTAAACGCTCCGTCTCTCCATGCAGCTGCATCAGCTCTGACCCCTGTGCCCCCACTACCCTCATCTGTGTACACGCAGAGGAAAATGAATGGGGAGCATTTTTATGGTTTACATATAATTCCAGATTCCAATGTCTCTGAATCCATTTCTTGTTTTCCCATTTTCTCTGACCTGCACTTTTTTCATCACATTTATTTTGAATTACACAAACATACTTTGGCTCATATGTAAAGCAAAAAAACCTGACACCTCTGCTGCTAGCGGGGTTCTGTGGTGCCAGGATGTTGGACTCTGTGGGGGTGAAGTGTTCTAGCTAAAGTGGGGTTGATTTACTAAAACTGGAGAGTGCAAAATCTGGTGCAGCTCTGAATAGAAACCAATCAGCTTCCAGGTTTTATTGTCAAAGGTTAATTGGACAAGCTGAAGTTGATTGGCTACTATGCACAGCTGCTCCATATTTGGCACCCCCCAGTTTTAGTAAATCAACCCCAATAAGTCTTGAAGTGTTACTAAACCCACAACAGTAGAATTAGTCTATATATGCAGTAAAGCATGCTTGTTATACTCACTGTGGAACCTAAGGGGTTAATCCTTTGCATTGTGGAAACAGGCTATTTGATCCTGTCTTCTCTGATCCTCCACTTCTTCCACTGTCCCCAATCCATCTGCTGATAGTAAAGAGCCCTAGGAGGCACTCTGCACATGCTCAGTTTGGTGTGTGTTGCTAGAGAGTTTGTTTTTTATTTCTTAGGAAAGTGCATGTGATCGGCACAGGGCCAATCAGCACTGTCCAGACAGAGAGTCAGGGGTCATGCAGTCTCATAGGACAATCAGAAGAGAATGAAAACTCCTCCTACAAGCTTTTGCTCAGCTGGACACTGATAGAAGTCACAAGACTGCTATATACTGCTGATGAGAAAAGGTATTTGGCAGTATATATTTACTAAAATCATTGCATTTTCATGTTCTGTGTACTGTGGGAGACCAGATATAGTGAATGCAGGGTCCTGGGTTTAGTGACACTTTAAAGCCGGTTCACACCTGGAATTACACAGAAACACACTCACTTTCCTGTGTAATTTGAGTGCTGTGCATTTTCAGTCCATACATTTAAATGAGCTGAAATTGCACTGCATTGCACCAAAATTAGTGCATGTACCACTTTTAAAAATGTACTGCAAACGGATCGCATGGTAACAAAGTACGTTTTACATGCAGCCCCCCCAGTCTTCCATATATACTCTCCTGAGCCCGATCTTGGTCCAGCAGTGTGCACGTCTGCAGCAGCTCCTCTCTCCTAGCTCTCACAGGCTAGGCTGAGAGCAGTGGGAGTCATTGGCTCCCTCTACTGTCAGTCAAAACCTGTGAGCAGAAAGCGGCTGGGCGGGGCCGAGCTGGGCTGTGTGTCTGAATAGACACACACAGCCGTGCTTGGGAGCAAGTCTGCACAAGTGACCACCATAGGAAGTGGCTTCCTATGGTGGGAACTTGGAGGGGGGAGGAGCCAGGAGTGCCACGGGGGACCAGAGAAGAGGAGGATCCTGGCTGCTCTATACAAAATCATTACACAGAGCAGGTGAGTAGAACATGGTTTACAATCGCTTTATCTTTACACTGATACCCGCTGCAGATGGCGTTTTGAATGTGTTGTGGAAAGCCTTTGATCAGGTAAGTGTCACCAATGGTGGGTGGAGGTGAAGATTGCAAGATTAACATCCGCTGACATCACTACCAATTTTTGGTTAACTTTTACTGCCACTGACTACCAATGGGGATTAATATTGTACTCACTGACAGCAATGGTGGGGATTATTACTGTGCCCACTGACACCAATGTTGATGGCTATTATTGCACTCACTGACACCAATGCTGGGGGTTATTATACTCCAACGTCTTCAGTGTGCGGTGTGATATCCTGAAAAAAAATGCAGCAGGACCAAAATTTGGGTAGCTGTGATGCATTATAGTCTATTCATTTTGAATGGGCCAACTAATTTGACGCAATGCACCTCAATGCACAAAATGCGCAGCTATTATGTGACCCCCTGCAAGTGTCGAGTCCACACTTGAGGCCCTCTATAATTTTCAGATTGGCCACCACTTTTCTAGTGGGCAAACCTGTTTTGGATAGAACTGTCTAAGAGGGGATAATCTCTTACTTTGTCTTTAACCACCTCCCGCCCGCCGGCCGTCAAATGACGGCTGTGTGGTGCGGCCCTCGTTCTGGGTGGACGTCATATGGCGGCCTCCCAGAACGACCGCACTCATGAGTGATCATCAGTGCTCTGATTACAATTAAGTGCCCACTAGTGCCAGAATTGTGTTCCCACCACTGCCAGCAATCAGTGCCAACCAGTGCCCACAATTGCCACCAATCTGTGCCCACAAGTGACAGCAATCAGTGCCCACAAGTGCCAGCAATCAGTGGCCATTAGTGATGCCAGTCAGTGCTGGCTATCAGTGCTGCCCATCAATGCCCATCACTGCTGCCCATCAATGCTCATCACTGCTGCTCATCAAAGCCACCCATCAATGCCCATCAGTGCCACCCATCGATGCCGCCTATCTGTGCCCATCCCTGCCGCCTATCCGTGCCCACCAGTGCAGCCTATCTGTACCCACCAGTGCCGCCTATCTGTGCCCACCAGTGCCACCCATTAGTGCCTCCTATCAGTGCTCATCAGTACCACATATCAATGCCCATAAGTGCGGCATATTCGTGCCTCCTCATCAGTGCCACCTAATCAGTCCCCATAAGTGCCGCATCATCAGTGCCCATAAGTGCCACCTTAGCAGTGCCCATAAGTGCAGCCTATCAGTGCCCATCGGTGTAGAAAAATTAATTATTTATAAAATTTACTGACAGAAACAAAAAAAACCTTTTTTTTTTCAAAATTTTTGGTCTTTTTTTTGTTTTAGGAAAAAATAAAAAACCCAGGAGAGATTGAATACCACCAAAAGAAAGCTCTATTTGTGTGAAGAAAATGATAAAAATTTCACATGGTTACAGTGATGGATGACCACACACTTGTCATTCAAAGTGTGACAGCGCTGAAAGCTGAAAAATGGCCTGGGCAGGAAGGGGGTAAAAGTGCCCTGTATTGAGGTGGTTAATCACTTCAGGACCGCCCGCAGTCGTTATATGTCGGTAATTTGATGTTAAATACCGGGGTTATTATGGCAGCAACAGCGGGCGGTCTGCTTTAAAATAAAAGTAGTCTCTGCGGCGGATCCACCACGAGATAATTTTATTGTTGATGGGAGAGGTGCCTCTCGCCGCTTCCTGGTCGTCTCCGCTGCTTACCAGAGCCGTCGGTAGTGGCGAAAATGATCCAATCCTTTCCCCTGCTTGGCACTAAATCGAGCAAGGGAATGATGGCCCCCACTCGATTCAATGACGTTGGATGACAGAAGTGACGTCAAACGTCACTTCCGTTTAACGGCCTTAAAGGGACAATTTTTTTATTGTCTTTTTGACCCCAGATCTCACATTAACCGCTTGACGCTCGCCGGCTGTCATATGACGGCCAGGTGGTGCGGCTCTCGTTCTGGGAGGGAGTCATATGACACCCTCGCCTTGTCGGCCTACCAGGGGGTGCGCGCGCGCCGCCGGTGGCGATCGCGCGCACGCCCGCGTGTCACTGGGGACTCGATGAGCACCCGCGATTGCCCGGTAACACAGCAGGACCGCGAATCTATGTATGTAAACACACACATCCATGGTCCTGTCAGAGGAGAGGAGACTGATGGTGTGTTCCCAGTACAGAGGAACACCGATTGGTCTCTTCCCCTTGTGAGTCCCCTCCCCCCTACAGTTAGAAACACTCCCTAGGAACATAATTAACCCCTCGATCACCCCCTAGTGTTAACCCCTTCCCTGCCAGTCACATTTATACAGTAATCAATGCATTTTTATAGCACGGATCGCTGTATAAATGTGAATGGTCCCAAAAATGTGTCAAAAGTGTCTAATATGTCCGCCGCAATATCGCAGTCACGATAAAAATTGCAGATCGCCGCCATTACTAGTAAAAAAAATAAAATAATAAAAATGCTATAAACCTATCCTCTATTTTGTAGACGCTATAACTTTTGCACAAACCAATCAATATACGCTTATTTTTTTTAACCAAAAATATGTAGAAGAATACGTATAGGCCTAAACTGAGGAAAAAAATTTGTTTAAAAAAAAAAAAAGAAAAATGGATATTTATTATAGCAAATAGTAAAAAATATTGCATTTTTTTTCAAACTTCTTTCACTCTTCTTTTGTTTATAGCGCAAAAAATAAAAACCACAGAGGTGATCAAATACCA
Source organism: Lithobates clamitans (assembly GCA_037952925.1). Lineage (NCBI taxonomy): Eukaryota > Metazoa > Chordata > Amphibia > Anura > Ranidae > Lithobates > Lithobates clamitans. The sequence continues at coordinate 689,827 of JBBGZY010001256.1, forward strand.
CCAAAAGAAAGCTCTATTCGTGGGGAAAAAATGATAACAATTTCATCTGGGTGCAATGTTGCATGACCGCGCAGTTGTCATTCAAAATGTGACAGCGCTGAAAGCTGAAAAATGGCTTGGGCAGGAAGGGGGTGAAAACGCCCTGTATTGAGATTAAAGAGGTCGTGTCATGCTTTTTTTTTTGGATCACTTTTATTCCTATTACAAGGAATGTAAATTCCTTGTAATAGGAATAAAAGTGATCCAAATTTTTTTTTAAAGGGCCAATATAAAAAAAAAAGTAAAATTAATATTAAAAAAATAAAAATAAAAAAATGAAAGCGCCCGTCCCCGCACGCAGAAGCAAACGCATATGTACGTCGCGCACGCATATGTAAACTGTGTTTAAACCACACATGTGAGGTATCACCGCGATCATTTGAGCGAGAGCAATAATTCTAGCAAAAGACCCCCTCTGTAACTATAAACTGGTAACCTGTAGAAATTTGTAAACGTCGCCTATGGAGACTTTTAAGTGTCAAAGTATGTCGCCATTCCACGAGCGGGTGCAATTTTGAAGCGTGACATGTTGGGCATCAATTTACTCGGCGTAATATTATCTTTCACAATATAAAAAAAAACTAACTATACTGGGGATGTACTAAACTGCATATTGGGATGATGGAATGATTGGATTATTGGCTGCAATACTGAGAACTCTCACTAGATGTCAGTGTACTATATACACATATATATGGTAATGACTCTGTTGTTTCTCAAAATATGTTATTCTTTCCTGCAGTGCTTGATACAATGTTGCAAGAAGCAGTTGCTAATGTTTAACTCTTCACTAGCTGATATATATGCAGCTGTACAACAGGATAAAAATATGTAAAAATTACATTTGACCTGTTTTTGATGGGAATATGGGTAGAATTCATATTTCTCATGGGGAATATTGGAGGAATATCATGTTAACACCCGACAACGAACATATTTAACCCATTACTAATAATAATATGCATATACTTTTTCATCCCATCATCCCAATATGCAGTTTAGTACATCCCACTATACTGTTAGCTAACTTTACTTTTTACGTTTTCTTATTTTTTTTATTCAAAAAAAAGGAAAATTTATTATCAAATACTTACCGTAATTTTCCTTTCCTGATGGACTCCATGGCAGCCTACGTGTGGGTTAACCCCGCCTCCTCTCCAATGCTATAGGACCCCATTCCCATAAAAGAGTACTCACCACTAGCTACTGCGTTCCGTAACTAGCCTACTCTATGACCAATGGGTGGGAACTTCGTCTGCCATGGAGTCCATCAGGAAAGGAAAATTACGGTAAGTATTTGATAATAAATTTTACTTTTTCCTGACAGACTCCATGGCAGCCTACGTGTGGGAAATAACTAGCCGACCACACGGGTGGGTATGTTGAGTCAAACCAAAAATTTTAATTTGCCCTATCAACCGATAGGATTCTCAAAGCAAAGTTTACAGAGGACAATGAAGCAGGCTCAATACAATAGTGAGACATGAAAGTATTGATAGAGGCCCACGAGGCCGCCTTGCATATGGTGTCCGGGGCCACGTGTCGAGCTGCCGCCCATGAAGCCGCCATTCCCCTGGTGGAGTGAGCTGTCACCGCCTGTGGAGGAGCCAAGCCCTTCGCCCTGTATGCTTGTTGAATAGTCTGAACAATCCAAGTAGCGAGTGTCCTAATCAAAGCTTTTTTCCCTTTATTGCTTCCTGAGTGTAAAATAAATAAATGGTCAGAACGTCTGAAGGGAGAAGTTATTCTCAGGTATTCTTTAATTGCTTCCCCTACATCCAGAGGATGAATTTCGGAAGATCCTGGAGACTTAAACGTGGGAAGGACTATTTCTTGATTATCATGGAACACTGAGGACACTTTTGGATTTAAACCCAGCATAGGGACGAGTACTACCCGGTCCGGGAAGAACGTCAGGAAGGGTTCTTCACAACCCAGAGAGCCAATCTCAGAGACCCTTTTTGCCGATGTGACGGCTACTAAAAAGACCACCTTTGCCGAGAAGTCCTTAATAGAGAGCGGGGAAGGCCCGCTAGTACTGAGTCCCGAGATTAAATCCAGAACTAGTGGCAGATCCCATTTGGGGAACCTGGATTTTCTTTGGGGCTTAAGCCTTGAAGCGCTACGAAAGAATTGCCGGATTAACGGATTATTTGCCCAAGAGGACCCTGAGAAGGCAGACAGTGCAGATACCTGGACTCTAAGCGAGCTGATGAATAATGGTAGGTCTAAACCTGTTTGAAGGAAGCTGAGGACGTCTTGCACCTCCGGGTGTCTACAAGACCTGCCGTTAGAAGAGCAGAAATCCACAAACTTGGACCAGATCCTACTGTAGACTTTATTCGTGCTAGGTCTTCTTGAGCTCATAAGAGTTGAGATCACTGAGGGAGCGCAACCAAGCGAGATTAGCCTCTCCCTCTCAAGAACCAGACCATCAGTCTCAGTACTGCCGGGCATGGGTGCAGAACTGACCCCTGAGAAAGAAGGTCCGGCCTGAGAGGGAGAGGCACCGGGTCCCTGAAGCTGAGCTGGACAAGGAGAGGGAACCATGGCCGGTTCGGCCAGTATGGAGCTATCATCAACACTTCGGCTGTTTCCGAACTGAGCCTCTGCAGGAACCTCAGGATGACTGGAAGCGGTGGAAAGGCATAGGCCTTGTTGAATCTCCAGAGATCCGTCAGTGCGTCCGACCCGAGAGCCTGGCTGCAATGACCTCTGGCATAATATTTCTTCAACTTGCAGTTGTGGCGTGAGGCGAATAGATCCACCTCGGGTTCGATCCCCAGTGATGAGACCCATCTGAATGTCTCCATATTCAGGGACCACTCGTTGTTGTCCAGCTTGGTGCGAGAAAGGAAGTCTGCTTGGGTATTTTGGACCCCTGGGACAAACACTGCCGAGATATTGCATAGGTTCTTCTGTGCCCAGGAAAGGATGGGCTCGACTTCCCGAAGGAGATTGAGGCTCCGGGTACCCCCCTGCCTCTTCACATAGGCGACTGCCGTTGTGTTGTCCATTCTTAGCAATACTGAGTTCCCTTTCAGTAGGTGAGAGAAGGACTGCAGTGCACACCAGGCCGCTCTGAGCTCTAGGACGTTCGAACCCGGGACTGGCAGGCATGGATCCCATTTGCCCTGTGCAAGGTTCGAACCGCAGAGGGCTCCCCAGCCCGTCCCGCTGGCATCGGTCGTAACCGTGATCCAGGCGATGGGAGCAATGGAATGACATGTCAGTAAGTTCTTGCGTTGGAGCCACCAGAAGAGGCTGTTTCTCATTGATGATGTCACCCGGATGACCTGATTCTTGTCCCCTGTTTCCCATTGCTGCAGGAACCCTGACTGGAAGGGACGTAATCTCCACAAGGCCCATTTGACCATGGGAGTCGTGGAGACCATCGTGCCGATGATTATTAGACACTGAGAGGCCTTCAGGTGTGAGGTATGTAGAGCCCGAGCAATTCTGTCCCGGACCACCGGAACTTTCTGTAGTGGAAGAGAAATAGTGCTCTTTACGGTGTCGAACTGTACTCCCAGATATATTAGGCGTTGAGTCGGAATTAGGTGGCTCTTTGCAAGATTCAGAAGCCACCCGAAGCTGGATAGAGCGGAGATCACCTGCTCCCGGTGGGCCAGCAGCTGATCCCTGCTTTGAGATAGAACCAGGAGGTCGTCGAGGTAGTGGTAGAGCCGCACCCCCTTTAACCTTATGAGGGCCACCGTGGCTAAGAGGATCTTTGAGAAGACCCGGGGGGAGGTTGTCAACCCGAAGGGGAGGCAAATAAACTGCAGATGCTCCTGCCCTACTTGGAAACGTAGGTACTTGTGAAGCCGCTCCTCTACTGGGACGTGGAAGTAAGCGTCCTTCAAATCGATGGAAATCATCCAATCGTTTGGCTGAATGGCTTGCTGAATGGTCGACAGAGATTCCATCTTGAACTTTCCTTGCTCTATAAACTCGTTCAGGTAGGTCAGGTCTATGACCGGGCGCCAAGAGCCACTCTTTTTTCGAACTAAGAAAAGGGGAGAATATACCCCCTGAAACCATTCGTCCCTGGGGACATGTACAACTGCTCCTTGAGACTTTAGAAGGTCCACATAGGACAGAAGAGCTTTCCTTTGATCTTCCGACCGGGGAAGAAGAGTGGAGACAAATCTGGGGGGAGGAATATTGGAAAAGGTCCATCTGTGACCTGTTGACACTGTTCTTATCACCCAAAAGTCCGAGATCGAGGCCACCCAGACGTGCCGGAAGAGGCTTAGCCGTGCCCCTACCCGACCCGCCTGGGCGGGCGTAATCTCAAAAGGACTTTGCCTGCTCACGACCACTGGATGTCTGGCCTTTAGCGGACTTGCGAAAGGAAGCTTGACCTCTGCTCCAGTTCTTCCTGAAGTCCCTGCCGGGCTTGTAAGAGCGAGCTTCCCTGGAGCGCTCTGGGGAACGTCTTCTAAACTGAGGTTTCTTCCGCCCAAGAAGGCGTCTGTCCTGGGGAAGGAAGCCCGACTTGCCACCCGTAGCACGTGATATGGCATCATCGAGTTTATTGCCAAACAGTGAGGATCCCTCGAAGGGAATTTTACACCAGGCCTGTTTGGAAATAGGGTCAGCAAGCCAAGGACGTAACCATAATGCCCGTTTGGCCGTGACTGACGATAGCATAACTCGCGCCAACAGGCGTATCAAATCAATGGATGCCTCCCCCAAGAAGACTGCCGCTAGCTTTAATTCTGCGGCCGCTGAACTTCCCGCCAGTTCTTCCGAAATTCCCTTAAGGAAGGAATCCACATTCTCCGCCCAAGCCTCCATGGCTTTTGACATGGCTGCCAGAGCAAACGCTGGTTTACAGGCCGTGCCTGCCAACCCATAGATTCTCTTCAGATCCTGGTCAATCCTTCTCTCGAGAACATCCTTGAAGGAAACCGTATCCTCCAGGGGAAGAGTGACATGTTTAGCCAGCCGCATCAGGGCAGCGTCTACAAGGGGAGCATTCTCTAGGTATTTCACCTCTTCTGACTTTAAGGGGTGCAATCTGGAGGTTTTGTTAACCATAGAGGATTTCCTATCCGTTTTGCTCCATTCCTCATCTATAATATCTTTCAGCTCTGAAAGGAGCGGAAAGTTTGAACGTTCTTTTCCGAGGTGTTTGAAGAATTTCTTCTGCTTGGCCGGGGGAGTAGCGGGATCCTCCCATTTAAGGGCCTCTTTGATTGCTTTAATTAAAGGTGATACCATGTTGAAGTCAAAGCCTCCGATTTCCTCTTCCTCCCGAAGATCATCATCTGAGGAATCAAGAGAGGCCGCATAAGGCTGGGACGTGCCCGGGTCTTCACGGGCCTCATCAGCCGGGGGGCCAGACAGCACCGTAGACTGGCTCAGCGTGTGGGGTGAATCCAACTCTTTCAGGGATTGCTGTACCACACGTTTAACTAGAGATTCCAAATGCTGGGTCTCTGTTTCCTTTTCCCTGACCGCCCGGGCATAGCACCGGTCACATAGTGATTTGCCCTCCGGAACTCTTGTTCCACATCCCCAGCAGGCTCTACGATCAGAGCGGCTGTCATGGCGGTGGGAGCGGTGTCTGGAGGAGGAATGAGATCGTCTCCTCTGGTGGTGGTCTCCAGAAGCAGAGTCTCGTCTGGATCTTGAAGGAGACTGGCGTTGTGGCCTGGCAAGGTCTTTAACATTCTGGACCGGAATCTGAGGGTCCGATCTAGAAGGGCTGGAAAAAAGCACAATAGGGAAGGGAAAATGATGGGACCGTCATCAGAAAACGCATATACCATGCGACTGACCTTCGACCCCTCCCCTCTTAAGCACATACCTTGTGCGAGAGGGCTGGCCACTTAAAGGCGGTGAACTATCCATAATTTGCTTCTTCTATAAGAAGTGCGATACAATGCAGCTGGTCTGCAAAAAAGAGAGAAAAAATGGCCTAGATGGGCCAACAAACCAGTAAGAAGGAGTCCGTTGCCCCTAAAGAGTCACAAAATCTCATCATATATCAAGAAGAAAATTCATTTATATATTTTATTTTTTTTTTTTTTTTAATTTATTTTATATTATATTATTTCCCTTTTTTTTTTTTTTTTTTAAACTTTGAATATAAAAAATATATATATATATTTTTTTGTTGTTTTTTTTTTTTTTTTTTACAAGTATATGCATTTCTACATTTCCACGCACAAAGTATACCAAAGTGCTCAAAACACTCACCTAAAGTTGACCAGTGCTGGGCATGGGGAAGACCGCTGCACTCCCGTTCACTGCGAGGGAAATCCCACTGTGAGGGAGTCTCAGAGCGGCATTTAAAGCTCCCCGCCCGTGACGTCACCGTCCATGACGCGCCTGCGCCATGGGTCAGCGATCGTACCGCGCACGCGCGGTTCCAGGGCATTATGCCGTACTGCGCATGCGCGAGCCAAGCCTCGGTCTCGAGGAGGCTATTGCGCATGCGCGAACAGCGAGAACGCCGTACCCGGAAGTAGTGAGGCAGGCTGGAACGCACCAGCGCTCCAGCCGCCATGAGGGGCGGAAAAGGACCCAAAACGACCGGTCTCGCTGATATAGAGACCGGAGATACCTGGGGAAAGACAGGATACATAGAAAACACTGCCATGGAGACAAACATGCTTCCGACCTTGCCAGCCGTTTGGTACGTCCAGAAGTTTTCAGCATACAGAGGCAACCATCCCTCCACCACAAGGGGAAAATCTTCAGCCTCAAACGCTACTCGCCCGCCCGTGGCTGGGCCCTGAGCTGCACTGCAAGAGGTATGCCATAATCCTGGATCCGTCCGACCGGACGTGAACAACTTGAATAGGTCCATTGGAGGAGGACAAAAAAGGAACGCAGTAGCTAGTGGTGAGTACTCTTTTATGGGAATGGGGTCGTATAGCATTGGAGAGGAGGCGGGGTTAACCCACACGTAGGCTGCCATGGAGTCTGTCAGGAAAGTATATTTTTTCCCCAAAAATTGTGTTTGTAAGATCGCTGCGCAAATATGGTGTGACATAAAGTATTGCAATGACCGCCGTTTTATTCTCTAGGGTGTCTGAAAAAATATATATATCATTTTGGGGGTTTTAAGTAATTTTCTAGCAAAAAAAACAACAGATTTTTTACCCTGTAAACACCAAGTGTAAAAAATAGGCCTGGTCCTTAAGTGGTTAAAGCAGAAAGTAAAAGGAAATCTTCTAGATAGGACACAGAGAGAATAAAAAAACTGATAGGGATCTTTGCCGTTTCTTACTCTGTCCAAAGCTTTAAAAAAATTGGTTTTAGATAAAAGCTTTTATATAATGTTTTCAATGTTCAAAGAAAAAAGTATTATGATAAAGGAAATATATTCTAATTATCGAGTGTAAGTAACAATGGGTGTTAAAGTGATTGTAAACCCTTACACATACCCAGTGAAGTGACTGGCCTCAGGTGACACACAGAGATGAAACAAATCCCCCTACATACGTTGTACCTGTTTATTTGCAGTCTACAGCCGTTCAAAGTGCAAGATATGTACTGCTTGTCTGAGCTTTCAGAAAGCAGGGGGCTACAGTAAAGTTACAATCTGCAGATTTCAGTGAGGAGAGCTCCGAGAGCTGATTGGAAGGAAGGGACACATCCCTCTCACACCGCACACAGGAAGAGAGCTCAGGCTGTCAATCATAGGTTGTGTACTGGAGATCCCTCCCGTGTCACCTTTTCTCTTGGTGTCAGAAAAACTTGTCAGAAGTGATTCATGCTAATAGCAGAAGTACAAGGCAGCAGACAGAAATGACACTTAGTGCTCTGGATTGAGACAAGTACACACTATAGGGGGATGTGCCTTGTTCATATTTTATGTCTGCAGTTTACAACCACTTTGACGGTATATAGGCAACAATCAAGCCCTCATGCTTCTTCCATAAAAAGACCAATCCCTTCCACAGCTGTTTTGCCAGGAGTGCCAACTGAGTATAGCTGGGGGATTCAGAATAGAAACCTAACTGAAGTTATGAATTTCCAGTTCATCTTTTTAGAGATTTGATTGTCTCATTAATTCACCTCTAGTTCCTAATGGTCTAACGGCTTAATTAATTTTTCTTCATTCTTTCACTGTATTAGGTTAACTGAAAGCATTATTCCTTATAGTGCATGATACAATGGTAAATAAATGGCAATGATAAGAAGTGGTTGGTTAACTGAAAATCAATGTCCTTTCCTCAAATTCTGAATAATATAACTGAAAATTTTAAAGAACTGAATGAACTACAGTAAAAGGTTATTTCATGATTCATTATTCACAATGATGGATGTTTTGTACTAGAAGATAATTAAAGAATTCTTTGTGCTGACCTGCATAGCATATTTGCATAAAAACAAATGATTTAATACATGCAATAAAACAGTGAAATTGAGATAGTCCCTTAGACTTTATGACTGATGTGATTGTGGGATGGCAGAGACATTGAGGGAGATTTACTAAAACTGGTGCACTAAGAATCTGGAGCAGCTGGCAATGGTAGCCAATCAGCCTCTAACTTCAGCTTGTTCAAGTAAGCTTTGGCAATAAAACCTGGAAACTCATTTTAAATGGCATTGACTGGTTAATTATTAATTGGCTGATGCACTTTCTGTGTTCTGCGAGGTAAGCTGCAATGTTTGCATCTCTTAACCACTTAAGGACCGCCTCACGCCGATGTACGTCGGCAAGGCGGCACGGGCAGGCAAAATCACGTACATACACGTGATTTGCCTCCCGCGGGTGGGGGGTCCGATCGGACCCCCCCCCGGTGCCCGAGGCGGTCCTGTTATGTTCCCCGGCGATCGGAGGTGAGGGGGAGGCCATGCGTTCGTGGCCCCCCCCCCGTGATCGCCGCCGGCCAATGGGAACATTCCTTTGCTGCTGTATAATAAACAGCAGCAAAGGAAATGATGTCATCTCTCCTCGGCTCGGTATTTTCCGTTCCGGCGCTGAGGAGAGAAGACTGTAAAGTGAGTGCACAACACACACACAGTAGAACATGCCAGGCACACAAAACACCCCGATACCCCCCCGATCGCCCCCCGATCACCCCTCAATCACCCTCCCCCCCCCCCCGTCACAAACTGACACCAAGCAGTTTTTTTTTTTTTCTGATCACTGCATGGTGTCAGTTGTGACAGTTACAGTGTTAGGACAGTTAGGGTTAGCCCCCTTTAGGTCTAGGGTACCCCCCTAATAAAGTTTTAACCCCTTGATCACCCCCCGTCACCAGTGTCACTAAGCGATCATTTTTCTGATCGCTGTATTAGTGTCGCTGGTGACGCTAGTTAGGGAAGTAAATATTTAGGTTCGTCGTCAGCGTTTTATAGCGACAGGGACCCCCATATACTACCTAATAAATGTTTTAACCCCTTGATTGCCCCCTAGTTAACCCTTTCACCACTGATCACCGTATAAGTGTTACGGGTGACGCTGGTTAGTTCGTTTATTTTTTATAGTGTCAGGGCACCCGCCGTTTATTACCGAATAAAGGTTTAGCCCCCTGATCGCCCGGCAGTGATATGCGTCGCCCCAGGCAGCGTCAGATTAGCGCCAGTACCGCTAACACCCACGCACGCAGCATACGCCTCCCTTAGTGGTATAGTATCTGAACGGATCGATATCTGATCCGATCAGATCTATACTAGCGTCCCCAGCAGTTTAGGGTTCCCAATAATGCAGTGTTAGCGGGATCAGCCCAGATACCTGCTAGCACCTGCGTTTTGCCCCTCCGCCCAGCCCACCCAAGTGCAGTATAGATCGATCACTGTCACTTACAAAACACTAAACGCATAACTGCAGCGTTCGCAGAGTCAGGCATGATCCCTGCGATCGCTAACAGTTTTTTTGGTAGCATTTTGGTGAACTGGCAAGCACCAGCCCCAGGCAGCGTCAGGTTAGCGCCAGTACCGCTAACACCCACGCACGCACTGTACACCTCCCTTAGTGGTATAGTATCTTAACGGATCAATATCTGATCCGATCAGATCTATACTAGCATCCCCAGCAGTTTAGGGTTCCCAAAAACGCAGTGTTAGCGGGATCAGCCCAGATACCTGCTAGCACCTGCGTTTTGCCCCTCCGTCTGGCCCAGCCCAGCCCACCCAAGTGCCGTATCGATCGATCACTGTCACTTACAAAACACTAAATGCATAACTGCAGCGTTCGCAGAGTCAGGCCTGATCCCTGCGATCGCTAACAGTTTTTTTGGTAGCTTTTTATTGAACTGGCAAGCACCAGTGGCCTAGTACACCCCGGTCGTAGTCAAACCCGCACTGCAGTAACACTTGGTGACGTGGCGAGTCCCATAAGTGCAGTTCAAGTTGGTGAGGTGGCAAGCACAAGTAGTGTCCCGCTGCCACCAAGAAGAAGACAAACAGGCCCGTCGTGCCCATAGTGCCCTTCCTGCTGCATTCGCCAATCCTAATTGGGAACCCACCACTTCTGCAGCGCCCGTACTTCCCCATTCACATCCCCAACCAAATGCAGTCGGCTGCATGAGAGGCATTTTTATGTCCTCCCGAGTACCCCTACCCAGCGAACCCCCCCAAAAAAGATGTCGTGTCTGCAGCAAGCGCGGATATAGGCGTGACACCCGCTATTATTGTCCCTCCTGTCCTGACAATCCTGGTCTTTGCATTGGTGAATGTTTTGAATGCTACCATTCACTAGTTGAGTATTAGCGTAGGGTACAGCATTGCACAGACTAGGCACACTTTCACAGGGTCTCCCAAGATGTCATCGCATTTTGAGAGACCCGAACCTGGAACCGGTTACAGTTATAAAAGTTAGTTACAAAAAAAGTGTAAAAAAAATATATAAAATAAAAAAAAATAGTTGTCGTTTTATTGTTCTCTCTCTCTCTCTATTCTCTCTCTCTATTGTTCTGCTCTTTTGTACTGTATTCTATTCTGCAACGTTTTATTTTTATTATGTTTTATCATGTTTGTTTTTCAGGTATGCAATTTTTTATACTTTACCGTTTACTGTGCTTTATTGTTAACCATTTTTTTGTCTTCAGGTACGCCATTCACGACTTTGAGTGGTTATACCAGAATGATGCCTGCAGGTTTAGGTATCATCTTGGTATCATTCTTTTCAGCCAGCGGTCGGCTTTCATGTAAAAGCAATCCTAGCAGCTAATTAGCCTCTAGACTACTTTTACAAGCCGTGGGAGGGAATGTCCCCCCCCACCGCTGACCATAGAGCTGATCAGAGACCATAGTGGCTCCAAACATCTCTATGGCCTAAGAAACCGGAAGCTACGAGCATTTTATGACTTAGATTTCGCCGGATGTAAATAGCGCCATTGGTAAATTGGGGAAGCATTTTATCACACCGATCTTGGTGTGGTCAGATGCTTTGAGGGCAGAGGAGAGATCTAGGGTCTAATAGACCCCAATTTTTTCAAAAAAGAGTACCTGTCACTACCTATTGCTATCATAGGGGATATTTACATTCCCCGAGATAACAATAAAAATGATTTAAAAAAAAATTAAAGGAACAGTTTAAAAATAAGATAAAAAAGCAAAAAAATAATAAAGAAAAAAAAAAAGCACCCCTGTCGCCCCCTGCTCTCGCGCTAAGGCGAACGCAAGCGGCGGTCTGTCATCAAACGTAAACAGCAATTGCACCATGCATGTGAGGTATCACCGCGAAGGTCAGATCGAGGGCAGTAATTTTTGCAGTAGACCTCCTCTGTAAATCTAAAGTGGTAACCTGTAAAGGCTTTTAAAGGCTTTTAAAAATGTATTTATTTTATTGCCACTGCACGTTTGTGCGCAATTGTAAAGCATGTCATGTTTGGTATCCATGTACTCGGCCTAAGATCATCCTTTTTTATTTCATCAAACATTTGGGCAATATAGTGTGTTTTAGTGCATTAAAATTTTAAAAAGTGTGTTTTTTCCCCAAAAAATGCGTTTGAAAAATCGCTGCGCAAATACTGTGTGAAAAAAAAATGAAACACCCACCATTTTATTCTGTAGGGCATTTGCTTTAAAAAATATATAATGTTTGGGGGTTTAAAGTAATTTTCTTGCAAAAAAAATAACTTTTTCATGTAAACAAAAAGTGTCAGAAAGGGCTTTGTCTTCAAGTGGTTAGAAGAGTGGGTGATGTGTGACATAAGCTTCTAAATGTTGTGCATAAAATGCCAGGACAGTTCAAATCCCCCCCCAAATGACCCCATTTTGGAAAGTAGACACCCCAAGCTATTTGCTGAGAGGCATGTCGAGTCCATGGAATATTTTATATTGCGACACAAGTTGCGGGAAAGAGACAAATTTTTTTTATTTTTTTTTTTTTTTGCACAAAGTTGTCACTAAATAATATATTGCTCAAACATGCCATGGGAATATGTGAATTACACCCCAAAATACATTCTGCTGCTTCTCCTGAGTACGGGGATACCACATGTGTGAGACTTTTTGGGAGCCTAGCCGCGTACGGGCCCCCGAAACCAGGCACCGCCTTCAGGCTTTCTAAGGGCGTAAATTTTTGATTTCACTCTTCACTGCCTATCACAGTTTCGGAGGCCATGGAATGCCCAGGTGGCACAAAACCCCCCAAATGACCCCATTTTGGAAAGTAGACACCCAAAGCTATTTTCTGAGAGGTATAGTGAATATTTTGCAGATCTCACTTTTTGTCACAAAGTTTTGAAAATTGAAAAAAGAAAAAAAAATGTTTTTTCTTGTCTTTCTTAATTTTCAAAAACAAATGAGAGCTGCAAAATACTCACCATGCCTCTCAGCAAATAGCTTGGGGTATCTACTTTCCAAAATGGGGTCATTTGGGGGGGTTTTGTGCCACCTGGGCATTCCATGGCCTCCGAAACTGTGATAGGCAGTGAAGAGTGAAATCAAAAATTTACACCCTTAGAAATCCTGAAGGCGGTGATTGGTTTTCGGGGCCCCGTACGCGGCTAGGCTCCCAAAAAGTCCCACACATGTGGTATCCCCATACTCAGGAGAAGCAGCTGAATGTATTTTGGGGTGCAATTCCACATAGGCCCATGGCCTGTGTGAGCAATATATCATTTAGTGACAACTTTTTGTAAATATTTTATTTTTTTTGTCATTATTCAATCGCTTGGGACAAAAAAATAAATATTCAATGGGTTCAACATGCCTCTCAGCAATTTCCTTGGGGTGTCTACTTTCCAAAATGGGGTCATTTGGGGGGGTTTTGTACTGCCCTGCCATTTTAGCACCTCAAGAAATGACATAGGCAGTCATAAACTAAAAGCTGTGTAAATTCCAGAAAATGTACCCTAGTTTGTAGACGCTATAACTTTTGCGCAAACCAATAAATATACGCTTATTGACATTTTTTTTGCCAAAGACATGTGGCCGAATACATTTTGGCCTAAATGTATGACTAAAACTGAGTTTATTGGATTTTTTTTATAACAAAAAGTAGAAAATATCTTTTTTTTTAAAAAATTTTCGGTCTTTTTCTGTTTATAGCGCAAAAAATAAAAACCGCAGAGGTGATCAAATACCATAAAAAGAAAGCTCTATTTGTGGGAAGAAAAGGACGCAAATTTCGTTTGGGTACAGCATTGCATGACCACGCAATTAGCAGTTAAAGCGACGCAGTGCCAAATTGGAAAAAGACCTCTGGTCCTTAGGCAGCATAATGGTCCGGGGCTCAAGTGGTTAAATGTATGGTTCCTCCTTATCAAAAAACTGCCAGGGACTGTGCAATCGCTGATGCCCAGCCAGGATAATCGAAGGAATGTCCAGTGCAGCTGAGGAAGAAAACCTTTTAACCTATATGCCTGACTAATACAGCCAAAATGTGAGTGCATTTTAAGCATATTAAAGCCTACTTTTAAACGTATTTATTGCGCTTAGAGCGGCGCTGCTCTTTTTTCCTATTTCTCCACATAAGTATACACAGCCTTTGCCATGACACTCAAAATTGAGCTCAGGTGCATCATGTTTCCACTGATCATCCTTGAGGCCGGGTTCACACTGGTACTACACGACAGTCGTACCACTTTGGATCCGACTTTGCTCTGCGACTTGAAGTCCGACATGCGTCCGACTTCAATGAACAGGGATCCCACTTTGATCCCTGACAATACCAGGCACTGTGTCTGGTATGAATCTTTAGGGGGAACTCCATGCACCCCCCCTCCTGAACTGTACTAGGCCACGTGCCCTCACCATGGGGGTGTGGGTGCTTTGGGGCAGGGGGGCCCTTCTGTGTCCTCTGCTGACGCCTTCTGCCTCTGTTGGTTCTTCTCTCTATGTCAGCTGTCTTCTGCCGGGTCTCCGCTATCTTCTCGCTCTTTTGCGTGCGCTTTTGCCCCATCTTCTCCTCTGTATTTTCCCTCTGTTCTTCTTCCGATGTTGACTCGACGCTTTCTCGCTCTCTAATGCCGGGTGAGCGGTGTGCCACTACTTATATTGGCATGGGGCAGGGTCATCGGAGGCACGCCTCTTTTGACATCACCACCCATCATGCCCCGGGCGGTGATGTCATAAGGGGTGGGGCCTCCGGATGACGTCACACGGTGACTCTGCCCCATGCCAATATAAGTAGTGGCACACTGCGCACCCAGCATTAGAGCGGGAGAGAGCATCGAGTCAACATCGGACGAAGAACAGAGGAAAAAGACAGAGCAGAAGACTGGGCAAAAGAGCATGCAAAAGAGCGAGGAGGAGACCCGGCAGAAGACAGCGGACAGAGGAAGAAGAAACGGAGAGGGGAGAAGAACCAACAGAGGCAGAAGATGTCAGCGGAGGACACAGAAGAGCCGGAGAGGGGAGAAGAGATCGGAAGAGACGACAAAGCTGCCTAATAAATTAATAAAAAAACATGTGTAATGTGTTTTATTTTTGACACTTTTTTTAGGTGAATGGGTGAGAGTGGGAGAGAGTGTCGAGTCAACAGAGGGAGAACACAGCGGAGAAGACCGAGCAAAAGAGCGAGAAGATAGCGGAGAAGACAGCGGACAGAGGGAGAAGAACCGGAGAGGGCTAGAAGACATCAGAGGAGAGCGGAGAAGACCCAGAGAGGGGAAAAGAGATCGGAAGAGACGACGGAGCTGCCTTAAATTACTTTGAAAACCTGTGTACTATTTTATTTTTCAAACCTTTTTTTTTCAGGTGAATGGGTAGGGGTACAATTTACCCCATACTCATTCACATAGGGTGGGGGCCGGGATCTGGGGCCCCCTTGTTAAAGGGGGCTTCCAGATTTCGATAAGCTCCCCGCCCCCAGACCCCAAGAACCAACGGAAAGGGTTGTCGGGAAGAGGCCCTTGTCCTCATCAACATGGAGACAAGGTGCTTTGGGGTGGGTGCTTGCTCACCTCAGTAAACGGCACATGACAGCCCATCTGGAGTTTACCAAAAGGCACCTGAATGACTCTCAGACCATGAGAAACAAAATCTTCAGGTCTGATGAAACAAAGATTGAACTCTTTGGCCTGAATGGCAAGCGTCATTTCCGGAAGAAACCAGACACCACTTATCACCTGGCCAATACTATCCCTACAGTGAAGCATGGTGGTGGCAGCATCATGCTGTGGGGATGTTTTTTAGCGGCAGGAACTGGGAGACTAGTCAGGATCGAGGGAAAGATTAATGCAGCAATGTACAGAGACATCCTTGATAAAAACCTGTTCCAGAATGCTCTGGACCTCAGACTGGGACGAAGGTTCATCTTCCAACAGGACAATGACCCTAAGCACACAGCCAATATAACAAAGGAGTGGCTATGGGACAACTCTGTGAATGTCCTTGAGTGACCCAGTCAGAGCCCAGACATGAACTTGATTGAACATTTCTAGAGAGATCTAAAAATGGCTTTGCACCGACACTCCTCATCCAACTTGATGGAGCTTGAGAGGTCCTGCAAAGAAGAATGGGAGAAACTGCCCAAAAATAGGTGTGCCAAGCTTGTGGCATCACACTCAAAAAGACTTGAGGCTGTAATTGGTGCCAAAGGTGCTTCAACAAAGTATTGAGTAGGGATGGGCGAACGGTTCGGCCCGAACTTTGGTTGTTCGGACCGTTCAGCGAACACCAAACAATATGCGGTGTTTGCGGCAAATTCGAAAGCCTCGGAACACGGTTAAAGTCTATGGGACACTAACATGTTTTGAGTGTTTGAGGACCCGGGTCCTGCTCCAAGGGACATGTATCAATTAAAAAAAAGTTTTAAAAATGGCCATTTTTTCGGGAGCAGTGATTTTAATAATGCTCAAAGTGAAACAATAATAAATATTCCTTTAAATATCGTGCCTGGGGGGTGTCCTTAGTATGCCTGTAAAGGCAAGCCTGGCGCAGTTTTCCCGTGTTTAGAACAGTACCACAGTAAAATTACATTTCTAAAGGAAAAAAGTAATTTAAAACTGATCACAGCTGTAATGAATTGTCAGGTCTCGGCACTATAGATAAAACTAATTGAACAAAATGGCATGGGTCCCCCCCCAGTCCATTACCAGGCCCCTTGGGTCTGGTATGAATATTAAGTGGAACCCCAAATCAAAAAATGAAAAAAAAAAAATTGAAATTAAGAGGAACCCTTCACCACATTTTTAAAAAAAATGGCATGGAGGTCCCCCCCAAAATCCATACAGACCCTTATCCGAGCACGCAACCTGGCGGGCTGCAGGAAAAGAGGGGGGATGAGAGCAGCCCCCCTCCTGAATGGTACTAGGCCACATGTCCGCAACATGGGGAGGGTGCTTTGGAGTAGCCCCCCAAAGCACTTTGTCCCCATGTTGATGGGGACAAGGGCCTCATCCCCACAACCCTTGCCCTCTGGTTGTAGGGGTATGCAGGCGGGGGGCTTATCGGAATCTGGAAGCCCCCTTTAACAAGGGTACCCCCAGATCCCGGCCTCCCCCCTATGTCAAGAAATTGTCAAAAATAGTAAAAAAAGACAGGAGACACTTTGGGACAAGTCCTTTATTAAAAAAAAAAAAAAGTCTCACGATGTCCATTAACCTTCTATTAAACCGCCCGGCAAAGCGAAAAAAGAAAGAAAAAAAAACGCAACAGCTCTGCCTCCATCCCGCCGAGTGACGCTTCTTCTTGGTGACAGCTGTTATTTAGCTGAGGGCGGGGCCACTCGGTGACATAAAGGGGTTACCCCGCCTTCCTCTGATGCCACGAGGCTGGCGGAACACTGAACAGGCAGATCCACTGGCGGAGTCCGCCCGCGTCAAAGTATAAAAAAAACAAATAAAGATAAAATGGCCAGATCAGGGCTTCATTTAGTCTAGTGTTCAAAGTCTAGGGGTCAAAGTCATGGTCAAAGAACACAGTCAGGGGCATAGGTCATACGCATGGCCAATAATAATGTTCACTTCAAAGTCAGTGTGTTTAGGTAGGTTATAAAAGTGTTCCTTTATTTAGTGTCAGTGTCAAAGTCACTGCAAAAGCAAAATTAGCACTATTGTTTCCTGGCCCTACTATGGGTACAACCAACAAATAATATACACATTATGTGGTACTGCTGCAGATAGCATCATGGGGGAAATTTATGTCTTGGTTTGTTAATTTTTTTGGTAGTGGGTCATGGTAATAGTAAGAAATTTACAGTTAAATTTATGTATTTTTTATTTTGGGTCCATATTCCTTTAACCGCTTAGCGACTTCCCACCGTAGATATACTGTGGCAGGGTGGCCGCTCTGCACCAGATCACATACCTAGTATGTGATCTGACACTTTTGGGTCTGGGGCACGCCCCACCAGTGACCAGCTCCTGCTGTCATTGGACACAGCTGGAGCCAATCAGGGGGTCCGGTGGACGTGATGTCTGCCAGGACCCGCCGATCGTTCAGGAGAAAAGCAGAACGGCGATCTGCCTATGTAAACAAGGCAGATCGCCATTCTGTGAGAGGGGAATGTGCTGGCTGGATCTTTACATTCCCCCAATCAAAGCACCCTCTACCCACAGTTAGTAATCACTCCCAGGGAACACATTTAACCCTTTGATTGCCCCTGATGTTAAGACAGAAACAAGATAAAATGGAAGGCGCAAGCACCTAGTACATTATCACAAAACATTTATTCAATAAATAATTAATAAAAAATGGATACTCACAAGATGGCAATAAAATTGTAGGCCAAAAAACATACAATGTTGGACAGTGTAGACACACATGTGGTGTATTCAAATTATGGGGTATACAGCTAATGCGTTTCGGGGGTGCACCTCCTTCCTCAGAGTTAAGCTACTCCAAACACTTAAGGGGAAGCGCTTAAAATAGGGAAAAAAATGATTTAAGGACCCCGCCCCCTCAAAAAAAAAAATTGAAATTGTTAATAATGTTATCAATTAGTATTAACAATAAGTGTCAACAATAATAGTAATTCATTTTGCACAATCAGAATTTAAATAGTAGTTCATTGGATCCCTTTACCATGAAATCACTATGCTGTAACATTTCATAAATGCTGACTCACCATTTGGGAGCATTTGGGATCTTATGAGGCCCTTCGTAACGCCCTTTATAGGGGGATGGGGGGTTCTCTGATACTTCTGACACAGGCTATGTGTCATGAGAGGGTTTACCCGTTGGTGGCACTATCGGTCTCTTGGATCGCAGAACCAGTGTCCACCAGCGGGTGTCTTCCAACACCTAGGACCTGTAGTAAGAGGACTCTCCTGCCGGTGGCACTGTTGCATTCTTGGGCCGTAGTACCGGTGTCCACCAGGGGGTGCACTCCGGCAGTGTGGAGCAAACAGCATCCTCTGCGCTCAGCTGTAACATGAGGTCAATTACTACAGCCTTATAAATACCCGGCAATCCCTCACATGCTTGCCTTGGTATCTTTCTCCCTGCGCCCTGACCTTGCTGCCTGTATCCTGACCGTGAACCTGTTTCTGTCCTGTCCTGATTTGATCCGATCCCTATCTCTAGCCCATCCTGTACTTGTCCCTCCTGATTCCCTTGGATCCCTGCCCTGCAGCCTATCCATCCATCCTCTCCCTGTCCTGCTGGTTTCCCGTCCTTACCCATCTGCTGACCTCCCTGTGTATGACCTTGGTCTGGCTTTGTTTACGATTCCGGTATCTCCATTTAGTTGTATATACTATTTGTTGTTTGTGGGTCTGTGGTTGGTTTTGCACTGTTTATATTTCTCTTACTTGTCACTTATTTAATAAACACCATTATTTTTTCACATACATGCGTTTCTGGTTTCCTCTGTGCAGTCCACACTGTCTGGTCTACTAAATCCTCTGACACTATAAAAGCGGCCATCAGGGCTTGGCACACGGTGGTAAAACCTAACCTGGTGAAAGCCATATGGACCCCTAGTACACCGCTCTGGTGTAATCCCAGGCTGAGGGAATTTCACACTCTACAAGACCCCGGATTATGGGCTGCCAGGGGCATCAAATACTTGAAGGATATCTGCGATTGTTCTGGGTTGTTCACTTTTGACAGACTGCAAAACAAATTCCAACTTTCGAATTCTTTCTTCTTCAGCAGGCTCAGTCACGCCTTTGACTTTGACAATTTAAATCAGTCCAGCTGCAGATGGAGCATGATGACCTCGAAACTCTACTAAACGATGCTGAACTCTCAAAGCCACTATCACAAATATACTGAACACTGCTGCCATCCATTCAGGTACGATTGGATGGGTTGCGTGATTTGTGGCGAGCGGAGGTGCAGGAACTGGACAGCGAAGATTGGGAGGACAGGTGGGATTACCAGCTCCGGTCATTAGTTGAAACTAGGGACAATTTAACCAAATTCAAAATCCTGCACAGAATGTACTAGCGCCTTCACCGCATATAGCCAACCTCGTCGGTTGCTTGCTGGAGATGCTCTGGTACCCTTGCGGGCTTCCTACATATATTCTGGGATTTCCCACAGGTTCAAGAGTATCGGAGGGAAGTAACCCAATTTATCCATGGGTTAACTGCCATACCTATTCCTCTGAAGTCAGCATCTGTCTCCTCAGCCTTGTGGAACAACTGGCGTTAGCTAAAGAAATTCGCACTCTAACAAGTATCCTATTATTTTTACGCGAGGAAAGCTATAGTACTAAAATGGAAGTCAGCCAATCCCCCTACCCTGTCATCATGGGAAAAGGTAATCAATACAATGATACACCTCCACAAAGCAACATATTTGTCCCGAGGATGTCCCTAAAAAATATGAAAAAGTTTGGCACCTGTAAACGGACTCTGAGTCCACTACGGACGATCAGCCCATGGGGCATCGCCCTAGTTAGATACCCTCCATTCTTACCTGGTCCTGTTGAGTGCTGAGGTCCATGCCCGAGATTGGTGGTGTTAGTCCAGCGGTCAATTGATCACACTTAATCCTAACTGTTCTCGTAACGTCCAGCTCAGACAGATAGGGGGGGGGGGGAGTAATCCCACAGGAAAAGATATCTCCTACCATTATCCTACCATGTGAAACCTGGGTACCGAATTTTTGGTTGTTTTGTTCTTTAGTTTAGTTATATACATGTTTAGTTTTGAGATACACGGTGAGTTGTACGCTGTTATGCACATAACTATGTGTACCAATTGGCTGGGGTATGCCCCAATGGCCCTGCACAGTGAAAATTTCCAATAAAAAGAATTTTCAATTTTCAAAAAAAACCTAAAACCTTGAAGCAGATTTGCTACAGCAGCAGAAGACCGTGTCGACACTCCTGTCAGCTAAGAACAGGAAACTGTGGCTACAAGATTGGAAAAATGTTGCCTGGTCTGATGAGTCTCCATTTCAGCTGCGACTGCGACAATCAGATGGTAGGATCAGAATTTAAAAAAAATTTTTTAGTCCAATTTAGGTATCCAGTATCTATTTTATCGCCCAGCTTGAAGGGATAGCATATTTCTGAGATCTGCTAGAAGAGGAGCCTGCAGAAGTTCAGCTAGCTAGAAGTTAGAACTTAGATTTTACAGCCAGCAAGCAATAGTTTCCCTACCTCATTGTGAAAGATTTTCCCCAGGAAGAAAGATATTGACATTTTGTACATAAAAGAATGTATCATTCCCATTTGAATAAATAGAACATTTAATAGTATGATTAGAATTGTATTCAGCATTACATTTGGAATAAAATAATATACAGTATAACGTGAGGAGTTTATGTTTTTTTAAACGGTAAATATACCATTCCATATTAGAAAATTCCAAGCAACCTTACAAATATAGCCTCCTAGGGCCGGTTCACACCAGGTGTGGGAGGACTTCGGTGGGCAGCTATTCCAGTGCAGTCCCACTGCAAGTCAAGTGTGCATTGGTGTCAAGGAAGAGAGAGAGAGTGTATAACAAGCTGTGCAGCCAGTGTGAGCTCTTTGACCTACGGAGATACAGGCTGCTTGACCCCCTCTGGCTGACCTACCTAGCACCCTTGCTCTGGAGAAGCCTAACCCCTGTATGGGACCAAAAAAGTCTAGCGAATTCCTGGAAGGTCAGCTAGAACTTCGCCTTTCTGGTGGTCTTCCAAACAACGTGGGAGGTTAAGGTGGACCCTCACAAGCCGCTCGAAGACTTGCAACGGGCAGCTTTGCAGGTACATTCTTATCATTCTGACCTGTCATGTGACCATGTCCTATCCTGAAGCTTCCTCTTGACAGTTACGTGGGCTCATCACCCCTCCTCAGGTGGACAAGTTGGTTTACGCCAGGTTGGAGACGCACGGGATACCAGATGATCTGGATACCATCCATCTACAGTCCCCGCAGAGGGCTAAGTCTGCCTGCATGTAAGACCTCGCTAGAAGGGAGGTCCACCATTGAGGGTAAGGGTCCATCTTTTAATATTGTTGGATTCAGTGAGAGCTGTTTGTCTACACACCCCCTCCTTCTCCTTTCACCTGTGTGGCTTCTGACCCGATGGATCGTGGATGTCTCCCCTTACTTTTATGAAGTGGTTATTTACCTATGGGACTTTTCCTTCTGTCATCCATTTGATGGACTAGCTCCTTTTCGTTTGCAGCTGTGAAGTCTGTGTCTATTCAAGGACTTGCCTCTTTTTACTATTGTTTCAGTGCGGGAAGTTCTAAGTAGTGCATTGGATATATGACTTTTAGTATACTAACACATATTTCATTATACATTATTCACCGACTGCACTTTGATTTATGTTTGATTCATGTATTTAATTGCATTAATTTTGGATTGCTTCACTATGATCCGCTTTGCACATTTATATCTTTGAATTATTGGTATATATTGGGAGTGTTTTAATACTAGTTTTCCCCTTACATTAATTATGAGCGCACATTTTTTTTTTTTGTTTTATTTGATTTATTTTATACAGATATTGGTGTTTTATTCGTGCAGCTATAAGTTTTAAATACTATTATCATTTCTTTAGCGCGGTTATATTTTATTTTTTATTTTTATGCATTGAGATGGTGTACGCTGAAAAAGGTTCTGGACATAGAAAAGTAAACAGTGCAATGTGCTGCAATTGCACTGCTGCTATTCTACCACATACCAGCAGTAGAATGGTAGGTGTTCTAACACATTTGCTGGTGTGAACCAACCCTTACTCTTTTTCTGTGGCCAACCAAAAGACGCGCACCAATAAGTTGACATGGTAACAATTTGATTTTACTCAGACTTTCAATATGCCAGTTTTTTTACAGCATGTGGGAACCTGCATAAATCAAATACTAGTGTTTAATGTAGTAAGAACTTGACCCCTTTATTAGCTTACTGTACGTTTGACAGTAGATCAACATACTATGGAGAAAAAATAAGAGGTTTGTTTAGGCACAATTCCGATTTAAAGATTTAGGATATGAGCATCTATCAGATGTATGTGTCCCTGTCTTTGCTCTACATAATAATGTCTTCATAGTTTCCTTATTGAATTCAAACACCTAAATAACGTACAGATTTCATGCTTGAGAAAGACATTGTATGATGTTGCTCAAAATGTGTTGTAAGGCATAAAACAGAGTCTCAGCAGGGCATCCAAGGCTATAATTTTGCCTCTATTATTCTTTTGATTACAATCAAAACAGCATATTTCAGTATATTAATTAATTAGAGCTTTATGTCTCATTTGTGGCTTATAATGGGATCAGGTTAGGAGAACTCTTCCTAGAAATGTTGATGAAACAGTTACTTACCAATACACATGCAGAGAGAAATGATTGCCATTTTTGTCTGGGGTTTCATGTGTTTTGTTTTGCTCAGCTTTTTAAATACATACCCCCCACCGAAACATGACCTTTAGATTTCTAGACTGACTAAAGCAGGCCATACATGGATCGAAATTCGTCCGGTTCAGCAGGAACCAGACAAATTTCGATCCATGTATGGCTAGCTGGTTGTATGCAAACTGATCCATCGATCAACTTGCGTACAACCAGCCCATAGAGTTTTTACCGAATGATCAGTGTCGCCAACAATAACCGCTTGCTGACCGCCTCATGTAGGAGTACAGAGAGCGGCTCTCCTTTACCGAGTCACATGTCTAGTATCTGATCCAGCACTCCCGGGTAGGGGGTGTTCTGATTAGTCACAGCACAAGCCGGTGATCGGCGAGGAGGAAGACAGGACATAGCTCTGTCAATGTAAACAATACAGAGCTCTGTCCTGTCAGCAGGGATGTTTTGGCTTTTCTTTCCCTGGAAAGCAGGGAATACAAATCTACACATCCCTTAGTAAAAGCACCTCACAGCACACACATAAACACTGGTTAGGCAACCCTTTGATTGCCCTAGATGTTTAACCCCTTCCCAGCCAGTGTCATTAGTACAGTGACAGTGTAAATTTTTAGCACCGATCACTGTATTAGTGTCACTGGTTCCCACAAAGTGTCAGTTAGTGTCAGATTTCCCACCATACTATTGCAGTAAGTCACTGATCACCACCATATCTAGTATACTAGATATAAAACTAGTACTAGTAGTACTATTATAAAAAACAATTAAAAAAAACTTCCAGTATATATACACCAGTGTTTAACCTTTTTTTCAGTCAAGGCACCATTTACAATTCTGCACAATCTTGAGCCACCCCATTCTAAAATATAAAACAATAAACGAAAATGAGTGTCACGGCCCCGGTTCACCCTTGCTATATGCTCTGGCCTTCTTCTGCCCTTCATATGCCCCAATATCGGAAATTATGCTTGGCACCTATGCTCTTCACATTGTCTATATGAAAAAGATGTTCTGAGCATCACTCCCTGTCCTCTCCGTGCCCACCACTCTTGAATATCCTATTCAATCCAGACATCCCAGATAGCCTTTTGTATAAACGTATGCTACCATGGACCCAGGCAAGAATATTCCAACTACGTCACTTTGTTAACCCAGCGACACGACATTTATTGACTTTTCCTGATTTGCAAAGAACGCATCAGATTCCCCAAAATCTCTTAGATTCATACTTACAGATTAGACACTTTTTCTCCACCAGATCCCCTTCTTTGACTCTGGAAAAGCCAACAGACTTTGAGACCCTATGCACGAAAGGTCTTTATGAGCCCCAAATGATCTCTACCATCTATAAAATATTGCATGAGGCTGTTCCTGTGACGGTTAACAACCACCGTTACATGAGGAAATGGTCTCAGATCTTGCAGCATGACAACTCCTTGTTGGACTGGGGGAGCATATGGGAGCACACTTCCGGGATTTCTCGATGTGTGACCCATAAGGAAACTGCATACAAAGTCCTGATGCACTGGTATAGGACCCTAGATATTTTGCACGCCCGCAATCGATCAATCTCAAAACAATGTCGGAGATGTAATAATGCTGTAGGTTCTCACTACCATATTTTTTGGGAATGTCCCCCTGTTCACCAATTTTGGCTCCAAGTTCAGATTTTTCCAGAAACACTGGTTGGTGGCCCCGTTTCTCTAACGCCCATGTACTATTTGTTAGGTCTCCCTTTCCCTGGTGTCTCTAAGGCTCTGCGCAGATTGTTGTCTTACATTTTATTGGCTGCCAAACGGGTCATCCCTAGGCTATGGTTATCTACCTCACCCCCAACTCTCCCACAGCTACTCACTACTGTGGCTGATATACGCAGAATGGAACATCTGACGGCTGTAGTAGAGGGCACGGAGCAGAAATTTTCTAAAACATGGTCAACATGGGACCATTCTATATATGGAAAATGAAGAAAAAAACTGCGCTTGGAAAAAGGAAAAAACAAGCTGCGGTTATAAGTGTGGCCCACCAAAATAAATCAAAAAAAGCAAAAAACCGCGCTATAAAGTAATTTGAACAATAATCCAACTGTGAAGTCTCATATAAAAATAAATAGTCCCAATTAAGATCCAAAAGGAAAGAAGATAGGTTTGTGACATAAACTTCATCCAGAAAGAAACAGTGATAACGGGCACAGTTTGCGGAACACACCAATAGGTATTGTGCTTACCAGAAGTAAGCCAAAAAAGGGGTGAATGGCTTAAACCCAGCCTGGGCCTTTAGATGAACAATCCAGAAGGAGCAGGAAGGATGCCCTCGTCCTGTGGATCCACAGAGTATGGTCCGTAAAAGATATATATGACAAAAATATAGCGTAATATTGTTTACATAAGCAACACTCCAAACCAGAAAAGAAGTGACACTCAACTAGCCATAAATCATGTGTGATCATATAAAATCCTATGCTAAATAGCTAGGACAATATAGTGAGTATCGTGCAATCATGCAAAAATAAAAAGTGAATGGGTGAAAGCTACAAAGACACCCAAAATCTGCTTACCAGATATAAATGGACAATCAGCGTGTATAAATCACCCCAAAGGTATGTAAAAGGAAATCCCACCAGGTGCTGAGAAAACTATTAGTGCGAACTGCTTACCAGAAGACAGACCCTTATGTGCAAATTCATTAGGACCAGGAACCAAACACCAAAGGAGCAGATACTGATAACGAACCTTAGGGAATGTCCCCTTACCGGATTGCAAAACAGAAAGGGCAGATATATTGCGGTCCCAACCGAACTCCAGACCGGAACGGTGTTATTGCGTCTTGACCACTCAACCCAGGCTCAGCAATACATATATAATGAAAGAGCCAATAGTGTAATACTGCATAATATGGATTTATTAAGAAAAGAGTAACACTTACATAGATAGGAAATATAAAAGCTGTAGAAACGATAAAACGAAGCCGGCCGGCCTCCGGACACACTCCCGTCCTCAATCGAACAACGTGGTGACGTCAGCACGCCCCTCCCAGACGCGTTTCGTCATACGTTGACGTTCTCAATGGGGAACGGGCAGCGTACTGAGCCACCACGTTATAAGCCCAACTCAAGCCTCGCTCTGAGTCCCGTTAGGGAAACATACAGCGCCATCTTGAGTGTGGGCATCATCATCCGTTCACACACAAAGCGGAGCCACGTAGGTATCCCATGATGCCAATAGGTACCCACACCTCTAGTTACATAGGGACAACTTAGAATAACATATAATTAAACAAAAAATTATTATAAACCTAAGGCCCATAGCAGAAAAATACTGTTAGATATATTCAATTAACTCTCTATTGGTGGACATCTGAAACGAGCACATAAATAATCATACAAAGTATAACAATTCTAGAGCATATTGGAGCAAGTGAACATAGAACTCGGCATATATATTGAGGCCATAGACATAACATGAAAAGAAGGGAAACCAATATTAACAATAGTATAACATGAGCTATTGGGCCCCATATTCAAAGTAAGTGAGATGGACTCACCCCCAAGCAACGAGAATATAAACAGATATATCAAAAACCATATTAAATGAATACCGTAAATAAATAGTTTAAAAATATGAATTGGAAATAAAATAAAATAGATAAATTTAAAATATAAGATGGATAATTCCATACTTAAAAAAAGCAGACAGCAAACCAAAGAAGAGGACCTAATAAACCAGAAGAAACCTAGAAGCACAGCCTTATGGACTCAGTGAATCACTCAGTTTCAAAGCATTATCGTTTGGCACATGCTAGGGATCCCTCCAATACTCTTTTTGTTGGTATTGATCGGTATAGACCGTATTGGCGAGGGAGTTCTATGGTTCGAGACATTTCAAAACTAGAGATGTCTTGGGTCCATAGAATTAAAAGCTATACGCCACACGGACTGAATATAGATGTGGACGTTAACGCCTTTATAGACAATTCCTGATATGCTATTTATGTGACCATCTAATAAACAAGGGGAATAGTATATACTGGAATTGGGGAATAACCTTATATCTCTTTAAGTAAGCATTGACACTGTCCATAAGGGTGTGCTTCTAGGTTTCTTCTGGTTTATTAGGTCCTCTTCTTTGGTTTGCTGTCTGCTTTTTTAAGTATGGAATTATCCATCTTATATTTTAAATTTATCTATTTTATTTTATTTCCAATTCATATTTCTAAACTACTTATTTATTCATTTAATATGGTTTTTGATATATCTGTTTATATTCTCGTTGCTTGGGGGTGAGTCCATCTCACTTACTTTGAATATGGGGCCCAATAGCTCATGTTATACTATTGTTAATATTGGTTTCCCTTCTTTTCATGTTATGTCTATGGCCTCAATATATATGCCGAGTTCTATGTTCACTTGCTCCAATATGCTCTAGAATTGTTATACTTTGTATAATTTTTTATGTGCTCATTTCAGATGTCCACCAATAGAGAGTTAATTGAATATATCTAACAGTATTTTTCTGCTATGGGCCTTAGGTTTATAATAATTTTTTGTTTAATTATATGTTATTCTAAGTTGTCCCTATGTAACTAGAGGTGTGGGTACCTATTGGCATCATGGGATACCTACGTGGCTCCGCTTTGTGTGTCAACGGATGATGATGCCCACACTCAAGATGGCGCTGTATGTTTCCCTAACGGGACTCAGAGCAAGGCTTGAGTTGGGCTTATAACGTGGTGGCTCAGCACGCTGCCCGTTCCCCATTGAGAACGTCAACGTATGACGAAACGCGTCTGGGAAGGGCGTGCTGACGTCACCACGTTGTTCAAATGAGGACGGGAGTGTGTCCGGAGGCCGGCCGGCTTCGTTTTATCGTTTCTACATCTTTTATATTTCCTATCTATGTAAGTGTTACTCTTTTCTTAATAAATCCATATTATGCAGTATTACACTATTGGCTCTTTCATTATATATGTACTGCTGAGCCTGGGTTGAGTGGTCAAGACGCAATAACACCGTTCCGGTCTGGAGTTCGGTTGGGACCGCAATATATCTGCCCTTTCTGTTTTGCAATCCGGTAAGGGGACATTCCCTAAGGTTCGTTATCAGTATCTGCTCCTTTGGTGTTTGGTTCCTGGTCCTAATGAATTTGCACATAAGGGTCTGTCTTCTGGTAAGCAGTTCGCACTAATAGTTTTCTCAGCACCTGGTGGGATTTCCTTTTACATACCTTTGAGGTGATTTATACACGCTGATTGTCCATTTATATCTGGTAAGCAGATTTTGGGTGTCTTTGTAGCTTTCACCCATTCACTTTTTATTTTTGCATGATTGCATGATACTCACTATATTGTCCTAGCTATTTAGCATAGGATTTTATATGATCACACATGATTTATGGCTAGTTGAGTGTCACTTCTTTTCTGGTTTGGAGTGTTGCTTATGTAAACAATATTACGCTATATTTTTGTCATATGTATCTTTTTCGGACTATACTCTGTGGATCCACGGGACGAGGGCGTCCTTCCTGCTCCTTCTGGATTGTTCATCTAAAGGCCCAGGCTGGGTTTAAACCACTCGCCCCTTTTTTGGCTTACTTCTGGTAAGCACAATACCTATTGGTGTGTTCCGCAAACTGTGTCCGTTATCACTGTTCCTTTCTGGATGAAGTTTATGTCACAAACCTATCTTCTTTCCTTTTGGATCTTAATTGGGACTATTTATTTTTATATGAGACTTCACAGTTGGATTATTGTTCAAATTACTTTATAGCGTGGTTTTTTGCTTTTTTTGATTCTATATATGGCTCTGCAGACAATGAATCTAGTTAGTTAACCTCAGATGTGTTCATATGCCTTAAATTATATATTAAATACTAATCTTTTTATACAGTTCTTTATGTGGAGTAATACAGTAGGTTTATGTTGTCTCTGCAACTCCCTCACGGATAAGGTAGGAAGATGTTTCAGTTTTTCTCTGTATGGATTTGATTATCTTTCCCTCACTCAAGTCTACAGCTTAACCACATCACTACTCCTTTATTTGTACAATTTATGTGTGCTTTGTAACTCTCAAAAATTGTGTATACTTGTATTACTTCAAATGTTAATGTCTTACATGTATTTTCTTTTGTATATTTGCAAAAACTTATAAATAAACAATTAAAAAAAAAAAAAAACAATAAAGGAATAGTTTTATATATTGCAGCAGTATCCACACACATAGGACACCCAACGTAATAGGTGATTTATTCCTCTACCTTTGCACATTGTACTGACTACTATTCCAAACGTTCTCTTCTCCCTCAGTTTCTTCCCCTTACTCTGCTAATGAAACCCCAGTGCTGACAGAGAGCAGCAGCAAAGGGCCAAATAAGGACGCTGTCAGGCGCCCAACGTCCTCATTATCAACCTATGGCTCCATCAGTTGTTAGGATGCCAGCAGCTGGCCCGCGTGGTGCTAAAGGTTGTAATTCTGCACAACAAAATCCTATGGCTTTGTGTAAAAGGCAGACTTGATCATCCCACTAGTCTGTTGACAATTTTGGGACAGATTTAGGCACCTCTAAAGAACCCAGATGGCATCCGAGGGTGCTGTGGAACCCTGGTTGAAAAAGGCTGGCATACTGCAACACACAAAAAATTCATGTTGCCTCGTGATAGGCATTGCCTTGCCCTGAATGTGGCACCTCTCCTGGAGAGTTTCTTTATCTATGACCTTGTACATTTCCCCCAAATTTCTTTGGACAATTGGGAACAATGTTTAGGCGTTTTTCCAAGGCACCCCTGAAAAAACCAGAAGGCACCCTGGTAGACAAAGGCTGATACATACCATAGTTTGTAGACGCTATAATAAAATATACTCTTATTGTGTTTTTCTTTTTCCAAAAACATGTAGCATAATGCATATTGGCCTAAATTTATGAAGAAATTTGATTTTCCATTTTTTTATTGGATAAAATAATAGAAAGTATAAAGTTTGGTTTTGTTTGTTTAAATTTTTTCAGTCGTTTTTCATTTATAGCGCAAAAAAAAAAAAAAAAACCCCAATGTGATCAAATACCACCAAAAGAAAGCTCTATTTGTAGGAAAATTACAAAAATTTAATTTGGGGACAGCGCTGCATGACTGTGCAATTGTCAGTAAAAGTAAAACGCAAAAAAATGGCCTGGTCAGGAATGGGAGTATATCTTCCGGAGGTCAGGTGGCTAATCATTGTATTCGGCTGGAAGGGAAGGC
Source organism: Lithobates clamitans (assembly GCA_037952925.1). Lineage (NCBI taxonomy): Eukaryota > Metazoa > Chordata > Amphibia > Anura > Ranidae > Lithobates > Lithobates clamitans. Next base: position 720,211 of record JBBGZY010001256.1, read on the forward strand.
TCTCCACTGGCAGAATACAATAACTCAGCGGGAGTTATTCCCCCATCCACATCGAATGTGAGGATGGGGGAATCGGTTCATTCTGTTTTGTCACATGTGGGCAGTGTGAACAGTTCAATTTTTAAAGGCCGAGAAACACATTAAGCTTTTAATTTATTATTTAGCAGAAGTTTTCCAATCTATTCCTTTGATTTTTTTAGCTCTGTCAAAAACTATTTTCTATTTATGCCCATTAACTGAACAAAAAAGAATGGTCTATATGACAAATTTTCAAACATTTTTTCCCCTAGTGTAGTGGTCTCCAAAGGCGGTCCTTTTCTTGCTTTTATCCGGCCCTTGGGGCACTATTTCCTCCACTGGCACAAACAATGGGGCATAATTCCTTCTTCTAACACCAACAATGGGGCATAATTCTCTCTATTGATACCAAAATTTGGCCACTATCCCTCCCATTGACACCAACAAAAGGACACAATTTCTCCCAATGACACCAACAATTGGGGCAGAATTCCTTCCACTGACACCAATGATGGGGCAGAATTCCTCCAATTGACGCAAACAATAGGGCACTAGTCCAACCACTAACACCAAAGATACAGCTTTGTTTACTCCCAATGCATGCAGGACATTTTCTACTCCCACTGGCCCTAGTCCGGCCCCCCCTAAAGTCTGAAGAACAGTAAGCTGGCCCTTTGCTTAGAAAGTTTGGAGAGCCCTGGTCTAGTGTATGGGAACCATTAGTTTCAGGCTTATTGTCAACTGTGTGGTGGATCTACCATGGTTACAGGTAGCACTGCTACAGTCCCCAAAACTTAATGGTGACCAAATTGCTGTGAGCTATTTTTCCTTCTCTGGGAAAAATCTGGGAAAATCCGGGGACATTATCATATTCTGACATCTAGTGCCCCCCAAATATAAGCAGGGGATACTGTATGCATTCACTAAAAAAATGTTTTGCATGTACAATGATGTCATTACTTTACTGTGAAATATGTGTGATTCGATACATAAACGATGATAAATGTACTGGTTTGTAAACTAGTAATGAATTTGTGGAGACATGGAGATGAATGTGGTCCTTCTGTCTTTATCATTTTGTAGCTAAAGAAAAAAAAAATGTACTTATTGTAATACTATTCATTGATTTCCGCAATGGACAATTAGGTAAATTTGGGCAACAAACACACATAGGACAGCCCATTGAAGTAAATAGGCTGCCCTATGCATGAAACATGGAAATGCACGTAAATTGCGCTTACAAAAATGGGAGCCTGCTACATGAGATGTGAATGGGGCCAAGATGTAGCCTGGCATATTTCTTGCAGATAAACCCAAACACATTACAAGCATTTTAAAGATATATCATATATCTCCCAGAGGAAGTCACGAGGTGTGACGAAACCGGTAGGAGGAGTCTGGCTGACTGATGCACAAGGAACTAGGAAGTGCTGTGGAGAGAATAGGACAGGGGAAATGCCGTATGCCGGGACTGCAGACCGGAATACAGGTGATCACTTCACCCCTTCACACCAGAACATCTTATATGCGGTTTTTAAGTTTTGACCATGTGAGTGTAATGTGATGAGTTTTTAGTTGCCATTCAATTTTTATAAACGGAATTACACTATTGCACGCCTCTATTATTCCCTGTATGCATATTAGGTGATCTTTGAAAACACCAGACGGTAGTTGTGGCTTTATTGATCAGCGTTCTTACCAGGAGGTGGAGTGAATATGGGATCTGTGCTTACCATTAACCAGCCATTATATGGATGATGACCATCTAAGCTGTTACCATTTACTAAAGGCTTGTTTTTAAAGTCCTTAAGGTGAAGGCACACCTGAAGGGAGAGAGTGCACATTGCATGAAGACACCATTTGTTTCACTTATTTTTCTTATATGTTTATGGACTTTTTCTTGCTTATTATTATTGAGGACTTTGTATATACACACTAAGCACTTGCACTTTACTATTACTGAGCACTTGCACTGTAATTGGGGATATTTTATACAATATCATCTTTTCTGTTTATTACTTGTTTATTTTTTATTTTAATTTTTTTCATTTTTAGAGTTTTTAGTACAATATTTTTTACCGCCGCACATTGGGTATAGGTGTCCGATTTGTCCGCCGCAATGTCACAGTCCTGCTAAAAATCACTGATCGTCACCATTACTAGTAAAGAAAATAAATAAATAAAAATGCCATAAAAATATACGATTGTTTGTAGACGCCTTAACTTTTGCACAAACCAATCAATATATGCTTATTTTGATTGGTTTACCAAAAATATTTAGCAGAATACATATTGGCTTAAATTGATGAAGAAATGTGATTTTTTACATTTTTTATTAGATATGTTTTATAGCAGAAAGTAAAAATAAAATTCTGATTGGGGTTTTAGTTTCCCCTTTGCCAATAAGCCCCCTTCAAACTTGAGCATTTTTCTCTTCGTTTCCCTATGCCTGTCTACGCTCAACATAAAGAAACCCATTCTTTCTAATCATCCTTGTTTACATTTGTATGCTCAGTCGCCCTGTGCTCTACACCCTGTGTTCAAGAAAGTACTTGACCTTTTTTAAAGGAAATATAAACTTAATTTGATTGCCTGTAAAGGCAAGATATGTGATTTTTACATATTTTCACATCTGAAGATTTTCTCTCCTATACAACTGCTGTACTCTTTTCCCAGTCCATGAGGCTGGGTTCACACTGGTGCGACACGACAGCCGTCCTACTTTGGATCCGACTTTGCCCTGCGACATGAAGCCGGCATGTGTCCGACTTTCAATGAACAGGGATCCGACTTGGATCCCCGCCAATGCCCGGCATTGTTTGGTATGAATCTTTAGGGGGAACTCCGCGCCAAATTTTAAATAAAAATCCGGCATGGGTTCCCCCTCCAGGGGCATACCAGGCCCTTGGGTCTGGTATGGACCTTGAGGGAAACCCCCTACGCCGGAAAAGCGGCGTTGGGGGGTCCCCCCCAATCCATACCAGACCCTTATCCGAGCACGCAGCCCGGCCGGACAGGAATGGGGGTGGGGACGAGCGAGCGCCCCCCCCCTCCTGAACCGTACCAGGCCGCATGCCCTCAACATGGGGGGTTGTTGCCTTGGGGGAGGGGGGCGACAACCCTGGCCGTTGGTTGTCGGGGTCTGCGAGCGGGGGGCTTATCGGAATCCGGGAGCCCCCTTTAATAAGGGGGCCCCCAGATCCCGGCCCCCCACCCTATGTGAATGAGTATGGGGTACATCGAACCCCTACCCATTCACCTAGGGAAAAAGTGTCAATTTAAAAAAAAACACTACACAGATTTTTAAAGTAATTTATTAGACAGCTCCGGGGGGTCTTCTTCCGACTTCGGGGGTCTCTCCGGTTCTTCTCCGCGCTCCCTGGGTCTTCTGCCGGGCTCCTCCGCTCTCTTCTGCTCACCCGATGACCATGCCCCCTAAAACGTCACAGTCCCAGCATGCCCAGGGACTGTGACGGCATAAGGGGGCGTGGTCACCACCTATATAAGTCAGAGCGGAGCGCTCAGAGTGCATTCCAGCCCCAGAGAGCGTCGTGTCAACATCAGGAGAAGAGGGCAGAAGGCAGAAGATTGAAGACCGGGCTCCTTCGCTATAGCAAAAGAGCAGAAAATAGCGGAGGAGCCCGGCAGAAGATCCGGAGAGCGCGGAGAAGAACCGGAGAGACCCCCGAAGAGAAGAAGGCAGCAGACCGGGCTCCTCCTCTTTAGCAAAAGAGCGGCAAAAGAGCAGAAGAGAGCGGAGGAGCCCGGCAGAAGACCCGGAGAGCGCGGAGAAGAACCGGAGAGACCCCCGAAGTCGGAAGAAGACCCCCCAGAGCTGTCTAATAAATTACTTTAAAAATCTGTGTAGTGTTTTTTTTTTAAATTTACACTTTTTCCCTAGGTGAATGGGTAGGGGTTCGATGTACCCCATACTCATTCACATAGGGTGGGGGGCCGGGATCTGGGGGCCCCCTTATTAAAGGGGGCTCCCGGATTCCGATAAGCCCCCCGCCCGCAGACCCCGACAACCAACGGCCAGGGTTGTCGGGAAGAGGCCCTTGTCCTCATCAACATGGGGACAAGGTGCTTTGGGGTGGGGGGGCCGCAGCGCGCCCCCCTCCCCCAAGGCAACAACCCCCCATGTTGAGGGCATGCGGCCTGGTACGGTTCAGGAGGGGGGGGGGCGCTCGCTCGTCCCCACCCCCATTCCTGTCCGGCCAGGCTGCGTGCTCGGATAAGGGTCTGGTATGGATTGGGGGGACCCCCCCACGCCGCTTTTTCGGCGTAGGGGGTTCCCCTCAAGGTCCATACCAGACCCAAGGGCCTGGTATGCTCTTGGAGGGGGAACCCATGCCGGATTTTTATCTAAAATTTGGCGCGGAGTTCCCCCTCAAGATCATCTGAGCACAAGTCACGTGCCGAAGTCGGATCATGCGAGACGGCAATCCGACTTTGATCCGACTTCAATGATAGTCAATAGGCTGAAGTAGGATCAAAGTCGGACCAAAGTAGTACAGGGAGCATTTCTAAAGTCGGAACGACTTGTGTCGGACCAGTTAGGACGGCTCCCATAGGGAAACATTACATTTCACACGTCATGCGACATGAGCTCCCAATGTCGGAGCGTTTGTTGGACCAGTGTGAACCCAGCCTGAAACAAACTTCTGAAGCTTGATACTCATGCAAAAAACACTTGTAATACGCCTGTAAGATGCTTGAAAAATGCCTGAAAAAAACATTTTAAAATCGCCAGGAATACACACAGGTGACTAATGCAGGCAATTTCAATTTGCTGGAGAATCAACAAACCTGCCAGGAAGTTTGTGAACCTTGAACATAATGCCAAACCCTATTAAAGTCTGTGATAGCCAAATCTTATCTTTTTCAAGATTTTGTTAAATAAAAGGCACAAGTAGCTGTGCACTGACATAGGGGGACGTGTACTAATATAAAAAATACTGTTTAGCTAGGAAAGGGTCTTTTATGCGGCTTAAAGATCAAGTATAAAAATACACACATTTTTATCTTCCATTTTGCAGCAGGAGTGCGATGGGTCAGCATTATCGGGCAGTAAAGTTATCGTGTTGGCAGACTAACATTGTCAGGTGGCTGGTCATTATGGTGTTGCCAGTGTAATAGGGGATGAGGGACTGTGACAGGGGTGTACTAGGGGCTGAACCCTATGTGTACAATCACCACCAGCCTCAACCCTTATATCACGACCTGATATTCTAAACCCAGTGCCTAAAAAGGTGTGTAATAATGAAGGGTCATGTGACTAATAAAAAAGTATAAATAGTGAATAAAATCCCAAATGTCAGTAGCACAAGGGCTACCCTAAAAGTGAATAATATTTAGTACATCCAAATAGTGAATACAAAATATATCCTTAAATACAGTAACACAAGGGCTATCCTAAAAATGACATATTACCATGTACTATGTGCATATAATTACATAGATACCACCAGAAAAAACAAAACCTATATAACCTAGCGGTATAGAAATAGGAGAGTGCATATGGTGTGCTGTTGCACATAGAATAAATAAATCTCTAAGTGTCCAAAAATATTACATCCAATGAAAATAATGTCCAGAACCCAAAATAGGTGTATATGCAGTTATATATATGTGGATAAAAAATAAAAACAGTCTACATGTAAATATTAATCAGGTAATGTAGTAGAGGTAGCAGAGATCGTCATGGGTAACTTGAGTGCTTGCAGTAATATCCAGGTGACTTAAGTGCTCCCTAGGGATGAGCTTCGTGTTCGAGTCGAACCCATGTTCGTCTCGAACATCGTGTGTTCGACCGTTTGCCGAATTACGAAGGATATGGGCCGTTCGCGCCAAATTCGAGTGGTGAGTCACGGCCCATAATTTACTGCGGCATCGCAGTGCATTGCTGGCTGATGATTGGCCAAGCATGAACTATGACCCGCATGCTTGGCCAATCACAGCGCCGTCTGAACAGAGAGCCTTAATTGGACAAAGCCAAGGAGGGGGTTTAGTACACGCCCCACACTATATAAGGCCCTGTGTAGTATGTTCCGGCGTTCAGATAGAGAGATAGAGAGAGAGAGACAGACAGTGTCATTTGATTTAATTTAGATAGAGTAGGCAGGTCGAGTCAGTTGCCGCGGTCGCCGCCGACATACACAGCCGTGGGTACATTCAAAAATGGCGCCGAGACTGCAGGGAGCCGAGATACACATACTCGAGTGTTCTCGGCTTTTTCCGGCGCCGCCGTCACGCCCAGTCCCGCCCCTGGACCTGTGTTATGTCCATCATAGGGCGGGACTGGGCGTGACCGTCAGCGGCGCCGAAAAAAGCCGAGAACACTCGGGTATGTGTATCTCTGCTCTTGTCGGATCCGAGATACACATACCCGAGTGTTCTCGGCTTTTTTCGGCGCCGCTGACAGTCACGCCCAGTCCCGCCCTATGATGGACATAACACAGGTCCAGGGGCGGGACTGGGCGTGACGGCGGCGCCGGAAAAAGCCGAGAACACTCGAGTATGTGTATCTCGGCTCCCTGCAGTCTCGGCGCCATTTTTTGAATCTACACTGAGTGCACAAAGCTGCACTGACATGGCTGGACTGGGGCAGACCTGCACGAACGAAGCTGCACTGGGGCAAGGCTGCATTGGGGCAAGGCTGCACTGGGGCAAGGCTGCACTGACAAGGCTGCACTGACAAGGCTGCACTGATGAGACTGCACTGGGGCAAGGCTGCACTGACACTGAAAAAGCTGCAGATAGACAGATAAGGCTGCATTGATGGGCATTGTAATGTAAGTTTTTTTTCCTTAAACTTCCCTCCTAAAAATGTTTTTTCCTTAAAATTCTCTCCTAAACTTGGGGTGCGTGTTATACGCCGGCGCGTGTTATACGCCGATAAATACGGTATATATGCATCCCAGGTGTTGTGTATATATATATATATATATATATATATATATATATATAGGAGCTACACTGGGGTAGAGGTTCTGTCAGCTCTGCAGGGGCAGGTTCAGAGGTGGTTGACGCCACGCCAACTTAAGGCAGGAATGGTGGTTTGCGACAATGGCACCAACCTCCTCTCCGCCCTCCGACAGGGACAAATGACCCATGTGCCCTGTTTGGCTCACGTCCTTGGTGGTGCAGCGGTTCTTGGGCAGGTACCCGGGCCTACAGGATGTCCTGAGGCAGGCCAGGAAAGTCTGTGTGCATTTCCGCCGGTCAAATAATGCCAGTGCTCGGCTGGCAGACCTCCAAAAGGAAATTTAACCTGCCCAAGAACAGCCTAATCTGTGACATGCCCACCAGGTGGAACTCAATGTTGGCCATACTGCAGCGGCTGCACAGGCAGCAGGGGGCCATCAATGAGTACCTGTGCGACTATGGCACCAGGACAGGGTCAGGGGAGCTTGTTTTTTTTTTCCCCACGCCAGTCCTCCCTGATCCTGCAAAGCCTGCAGAAGGATCCTCGTATTCGTGGTATCAAGGAGAGGGATCAATATTGGCTGGCAACCCTCCTTGATCCACGTTACAAGGGTAGGGTTGCGGACCTTATCTTGCCATCGCAGAGGGAGCAGAGGATGAAACATCTTCGGGAGGCCTTGCAGAAAGGTCTGTGCAATGCATTCCCAGAGACTGGGAGGTTACAAACTCCTGTTCCTGGACAACGTGTTGCTGAGGCTTCGGTCAGTCAAAGAAGGAGCGGTGGAGAAGGTGGCCGTCTGACCGATGCGTTCAGACAATTTTTTAGTCCGCAGCCCCAAAGTATGATCGGTTCCAGCAACCATTTCTGTTTTACATGGTGCAGGAATACCTAGGGGCAAGATCTGACTTGGACACCTTTCCCACCGAAAATCCTCTGGGTTACTGGGTCTTGAGGATGGATCACTGGCCAGAGCTTGCACAGTATGCAATTGAGCTACTGTCCTGCATCCAGCGTTCTTTTGGAACGCACATTCAGTGCTGCTGGAGGCTTTGTGACCGATCACAGGGTGCCTCTGTCCACCGACTCGGTCGATCGACTGACCTTCATAAAAATTGAATCAGTCTTGGATCACCACCAGCTACCAAGCACCCGATGCTGATGTAACCGAATAATTTTTTTGGAAATGTCAGATCCCTTCAAAGACTGCCTTTGCTGATGCTGAGTGACTATCCTGTTATGCTGAGTAATTATCCTCTTCCTCCTCAATGATCATGCTGATAGCTTGTAATATCATTTTTGGTTCTGGGCGCCGCCACCAGTGCCTAAGGCCCAATTTTTCAGCCCCTGTTTAACAGGGGCGTGTAATTACAATTTTTGATGCAATTCTTTGCAGCAGGGCTAGTTCCTGTGCTCCAAATAGAGTATCTGTGAGGGGTTGCAGTGTTGTGGCACCAGCACCAGTGCCTAAGGCCCAATTTTTCAGCCCCTGTTTAACAGGGGCGTGTAATTACAATTTTTGATGCAATTCTTTGCAGCAGGGCTAGTTCCTGCGCTCCAACTAGAGTATCTGTGAGGGGTTGCAGTGTTGTGGAACCAGTGCCTAAGGCCCAATTTTTCTGCCCCTGTTTAACAGGGACATGTAATTAGAATTCTTGATCTAATATTTCACAGCAGGGCCCGTTTCTGCGCCCACCAAGAGTAACTGTGAGGACTTACAGTGTTGTGGCACCAGCACCACCACCACCACCACCAAAGGCCCAATTTTTCTGCCCCTGTTCAACAGGGGAATGTAATTACAATTCTTGATCTAATATTTCACAGCAGGGCCCTGTGAGGGCTTACAGTGTTGTGGCAACACCAACACCTAAGGCCCAAATTTCTGCTGAGTATATAGGGCAGGCCCCTACTTTCAAACATCCAACTTACAAACGACTCCTACTTGCAAACGGAAGGAGACAACAGGAAGTGAGATGAAATCTACCCCTAGGAAGGGAAATTCTCTCCTGTAAGAGTTAATATGGGAAAAACATTTCTCCTTTCCACTGATGCTTTATCACCGATCCTTGTTTCACTAAAAAACCCAAAATTTCTAAAAACATTTGTCATTGGGACAATAAATGAGGTGAAATCTTCTGAAGAGGAGCACAGACAGCAAAACAAATGTCACAGGGGTGATAACCCTTCCTTTTTTTGCTGGAGCTAAACACGTTAAAAATCTACCAGTTCAAAATTACAAACAGATTCTACTTAACAAACCTACAGTCCCTGTCTTGTTTGCACTGCCTGTATACTGCTAATCAGAGTATATAAGGCCTGGTGGCCCCACACCTTTCCTTTTTTTAATTTGGGTGCGGGGTTCCCCTTAATATCCATACAAGACCCAAAGGGCCTGGTAATGGACTGGGGGGTAACCATGCTATTTGTCTCACTGATTTTCATCCATATTGCCAGGACCCGACATTACATTAAAGCCGCAAGCAGTTTTAAATGACTTTTATTCCTTTAAAAATGTCATTTTGTGCAGGGACTGTTCTAAGCACGGGAAAAACACTTTACAGGCATACTATAGACACCCCCCAGGTATGATATTTAAAGGAATATTTCACTTTTTTTTTTGTACTTTAAGCATCATTAAAATCACTGCTCCCGAAAAAATGACCGTTTTTGAAACTTTTTTTTGCATTCATATATGTCCCCTGGGGCAGGACCCGGGTCCCCAAACCCTTTTTAGGACAATACCATGCAAATTAGCCTTTAAAATTAGCACTTTTGATTTTGAACGTTCGAGTCCCATAGACATTAATGGGGTTCTAACGTTCGTGCGAATTTTCGGCCCGTTCGCAGGTTCTGGTGCGAACCGAACCGGGGGGTGTACGGCTAATCCCTAGTGCTCCCCCTCAAAGGTCCCCACTCACCGAATCCCATCACCCCTGCAGGGGTAATGCGTATATCTGTAGTGTTCTATAACGCTGGTCCACCAGGGTGTTTGCTATGTAAATCCCAGGCATATCCCCTTGGCTCCAGATAGAGTGGACATAACCAATATTGTATACCAGATACTGCCTGCAATACCAGACAGTGAGAATAATAGAAAGGAAGGAAGCCGAGAAATTAGATGTGTCTCTCTTTGAGAGTTGCACTTTTTCCCCCAATCTCTTCAGCTCCAAACTCCAATTCTTAGATGTGATGGCTGCATTAGTTGTTTCCTTTATTTTCTCCTAGAGATCCTGTTTTTCAACAGAACAGGCTGTCCTGATCATGTCCCAATAATCAGAGATTTTCAGCTTCAGTCCGCTAAGTTATATAGGTTTAGTTTTTTCTGGTGGTATCTATGTAACTATATGAACATAGTACATAGTAATATGCAGGGCTTTTTTTCTTGGAGAATAGGTGCAGGAACTCCCCCCGTCTGAGTCACCCCTTGTCTCTGCCTCCTACCCACCTCTGACCACCGTCCCTTGACCACCGTCCCCCTACCCACCTACCAGTACTGCCTCTTTTAGAGAATACAGAATAGGGTTGCCACCTTTTCTTCAAGTTAAACCCGAACATTTTTGTGGCGCACAGCAATTTTTTTTATAGTATAAACTATACATATATTTTGCTAATAAATAACATTTCTAATCATATGAAGTTAATAACAAGAGTCCCCCTTTTTACATCTGAACTCGCAGAGTTCCCTTTCACTGTAAGAGGGGACTCTGCAGACTCTGATGTAAGGGAGAACTCTGGGGCCTCTAACATAAGGGATGCTCTGGGAACCATGATTTAAGGGGGAACACTGAGCACTCTGATGTACGGAGAAGACTCTGATGTAAGGGGAAACACTGTGGCCTCCGGTGTAAAGGGGAACTCTGAGAACTCTGAATTACCTTGGTATACTCACTCAGATGCAGGAAAGAGAAGGGGGGAGACTTCAGTCACAGACAGGGATGGATGGTGAGCTCACTCACCCTTTGGCAGTCAACACCTCTCATCCAGATGTATCTGAGGCTACTGGACTTCAAATTTCCAGCCCCAACTTTTCTTCTCTGAGGTACAGCTTCAGGGATTGGAGTGTGGGCAAACACAGAGGGGTAGGGGTGGGAGGAAGAGGTGCAGATTGAGCCCTCTCTCCCCTCTCCCGTCTGTGTTTGGGGGGTTTGTTAGCTGGCTTTGGGCAGTGTGAAAGAGTGTAACAAACAATCTAAGCTTAAGCAACTGCAGCCAGCAACCCTGCTGGGAAGCCATAGTCCAGTCTGAATAATGTGTCCGGGTTTTAGGCAGTCTGAAACCCGGACACATGATTCCAAACCCGAACTGTCCGGGTGAATCCTGGACAGGTGGCAACCCTAATGCAGAACCAAGTATCATTTTGCGGTGCTAAATCATTTGTATGGAACATGTTAATGATAAAAAGAAAAGCAGTAAAATAGATCCCCTGCAGCCAGCACCAATAGAATCCCAGCAATAGATCCCCACACAACAATAGACTCCTCCCAGCAACAATGGACTCCACCCCAACAACAATAGATTCCTGTAGCAACAGTGAACCACCCACGACAAAATATCACACCCAGTAACAAAATATCCACCCAAGCAACATTAGACCCCCCCCCCCCCCAACAGATCTCCCAGCAGCCAGCATCAATAGATCCTCCAGCAGCTATTAAAAATAGACCTCTTCCTCAACAGTAGATCCCTTCCAGCAACATAAGACCCCCCCACTGTACTAAATATTATTCACTTTTAGGGTAGCCCTTGTGCTACTGACATTTGGGATATTATTCACTATTTATAATTTTTTATTTATATCATGGCCCTTCATTATTACACACCTTTTTAGGCACTGGGTTTAGATTATCAGGTATATAATATATGATATAAGGGTTGAGGCTGGTGGTGATTGTACACATAGGGTTCAGTCCCTAGTACACCCCTGTCACAGTTCCTCATCCCCTATTACACTGGAAATGCCCTTTGTATATAGGTAAGCGCCATATACCCCTTATCTCTGTATTTTGGTATTGTCTAGAGCTCTCCATTTGGGGAACCCTATCAGGGGAGGCAGCTACCTTTATATTTGAACTTTATTTATTTCCTCCTATGCGCGGCTTCTCTCTTTATTTATACATTATGGTGTTGGTTCATTGTTATTGTTGAGGATCTACATTGCTGGATAATGTCATTGACAATGGACTTACATTGGGGGGCACTGTTTACTTTTTTTGGAAGCCCTTGTTACAATAGGGGCCTAGGGGCCCCTAGCAAAATGAGTAAAAAGGAACATTAGTGCCCCTAATTACTCATTCCTACCCCCCCCCCAAAAAAAAAAAAAAGGTTAAAAGTAAAAAAAAAACGCCAACACCATGAAAAATTCCTTCATGTAAAAAAAAAAAAAAAAAGGAACAATGTTCTCTGATGTAAATCCAATGTCAGTTGTCAGTCACATCTGTGAAGCCATGGAGGTATCTCTGATTAATGTTACTTACCCTCCCAGCCTCAAACGCACAGCCTTTGAGAGAGCATCTTTCTAATAGAGGTAGGAATCAGAATATGCTGCTTGAAAACCATGGGTTCCAAGCTAAAGATATCATTGATTATAAATGCCCACCAGCAAATTATGCCTATTATAAAGTAACAAATATAATAGCTTTGTAGGGTAAAAAAATAAATCTTTCAAATGAGACATGACTCACATCCCCTGCCTATCATGTCATTAATCATGTTCAAATGTTCTAAAGAGTAAAATACCTAAAGGAAAATGAGAATGAAAAATAACACATGCTTGAATAAAGGCAACATTAACCACTACAGCCCCGGAAGGTTTTACCCCCTTCATGACCAGGCCATTTTTTTGCGATGCGGCACTGCTTTACTTTAACTGACAATTGTGTGGTCGTGTGTTGCTGTACCCAAATAAAATGTATGTCTATATTATTTTTATAATATCAGGCTACATTTCCCAGTGCATAGGCTGTAGGTGACATGATAGCGCTTGGAGAGGGGATAAGTACATTTTTTGCTTAAAAATATAATGCCATTTGGTAATGGTGACAGGTGTTCTACTGAGGAATTGTATGGCATCTGTCGCTTTCCCACAGTTCATACAGGGCGTTGTAATGAATTGGTGGAAAGTGCAGCCATACAATCATAGGAAATAAAGAATCTTAAAGTGGAGTTCCACCCACTTTTACAACTCTTCAGCATCCCTCACTAAACTGTGCACTGTAAACAAATTGGATATTTTTTTATTTGTTTTCTCAGCACCTACTGTATATCGGCTGTATTCATTTTTCACTTCCTCCTCCCTGGCCGCGGCCCATCGCATCATTTCCTGTTTGCAATGCCTTCTGGGAAGTAGCGGCAACTTCCTCTGACACTGCCGTTGCTATGGAAACCTGACCTGAAACCTATTACACTGCTTGCGCTGCACTGAGCATGTGCGAGATCTGCAAGGATGAGATCCAGGAAGAAATACAGTCTGGCTTCACATGCCCACACTTAAGATGGCCACGGCCTGCTGTAAGTTTATAAAATAACAAACTACTGCTATAAACTAACAAAACAGACCTTAGTTTACAGACTAACGTTACTAGAATACATTAAGCTTGTGTATTATAGGGGTATTTTTATTTAAAAAGTATAATTTCGGCCGGAACACCACTTTAAGTACATTAAAAAAAAAAGAAGCTTTAATGCTTTTGGTACAGATTAAACCACTTCAGCCCCAGAAGATTTGTCTGCTCAATGACCAGGCAATTTTTTGAGATACAGCACTGCGTTGCTTTAACTGACAATTGCGCAGTCGTGCGACATTGTACCCAAACAAAATTTATGTCCTTTTTTTCCCCACAAATAGAGCTTTCTTTTGGTGGTATTTGATTACCTCGGTTTTCATTTTTTGCGCTATAAACAAAAAAAGAGCTAACATTTTGAAAAAGAAAACCCGGAAAATTTCCTATCAAATACTTACCGTAATTTTCCTTTCCTGATAGACCCCATTGCAGCATACGTGTGGGTTAACCCCGCCTCCACTCCTCTCCTATAGGAACCCCTCCCATAAATCTTTGCTCCAAGCCAACGGCCGTGTTCCGTAACTAGCCTACTAGACATTTGGGAGGGAACTCCTGCTGCCATGGAGTCAATAAGAATAGGAAAATTACGTTAAGTATTTGATAGGAAATTTTCAGTTTTCCTGACAGACTCCATGGCAGCATACGTGTGGGAAATAACTCGCCGTACACACTCAGGTGGGCAAAATGTTGAGCAAAGAAAGTTTAACTGACAGCACTTGTAAACCAAAATAACTGAAGATAGGGCAGCTGGTTCAACACAGTAATGGGACAAAAACATGTTCACAGATGACCAGGAAGCTGCCCTGCAAATTACTTCGGCAGCTACTTGACACAAAGCTGCCCAAGATGTAGACCCACTCCTGGTCGGGTGAGCAGACACTACCTCCAAAGAATTCCTTGGCTCTGTGCGGCTATTGGATGACCTAGGCAATCCGTGTTTGATGTGATGTAAGTAAAGACAGCACAAGCCATTACTGTACAGAAGCCATGTTCATTGAATAATAACAAGCAGGAACAGAAAACACCACACAGGAAGTGAGTACAACCCTGGATGAGGCACATTTCTCTGTCCTTTCTGGCAAAAGAATGAACAGACGTTCTGAAGCCTGAAGGAAGCTGTAGCTTGTAGATATGACTTTACAATATCTGAGGGATTCCTAAAATTGAAGGGAGGCACTGCTGGAAGTCAAATCAGGATTCCCTGTTTACTAGACATGCGCTTTAACCAACTAAGCCACAGCACATTTTCTCCCACGCAAGTTAGAACTCTAAGGTTGGCAGAACAATTTTTTGGCTCCCACGAAGACTGATGCACCCTTGGGAATTGAGTCAAGCATAGGTAACAGCACCACTTGACTGTAAAGATCATAAGAAAGTTCTCCATGAACAGTGGACCAATCTCTAAGGCTTTTAATGCCAACGTGATAACCGGGAAAAGGCGAACTTGACAGAGAGGCCTCAGACAGCCCTAGAACATGCTCCAATTCCCAAGGGGAAGTTGAGAACAAGAAGGGGGACACCATTGAAAAACCTCCGCTTACTCCGAAGTCTGAGCCTAGCTGCTTCCTTGAAGAATTGTTGGACAGGAAAGATGCCTAGACGGGAAGACACCTGTGAAGGCCGATAAAGCTGACACTTGAACTCTTTATTGAACTGAGCCCTGAGGCCCACAAGAGACCGTATGGGCTACAGGTGTCTCCTTGCCATATTCAGCAGCCAGCGGAATTTGAGGACCATAGAAAAGACCTGAGCTCCAGGCTCCAGCAGCTGCCCTATGTTTTGGGACAGTAGGACAAGGACATCCACGTAACTAGGCAGGCATATGCTCCTTGTTTTGATAAAGACTATAACATTCAATAAGACACTGAAAACACACAGGGTGATGTTGAAAGCCCGAATGGCTGGAGTTGGAGTTGGAGATGGTCTTGACCTACAGTGAACTGAAGGAACTTGCAGAAGTCTTCTATAGGAACTATAGGAACTCGTCCTCTTTAGGCTGCTTCCTGGTCAGCATACCGTTCTGCAGGGGTCCATTTGAAGGCTCACAGGATCCGATGCATGTCCTGCCTGGTCCAGTGTTGGAATTTTGACCGGGAGAAGGATTGGTGCAGGATACTGACAGGGAGCTCTGTGAGACACGTCCGCTCACATGCCACTCTTGGCCACGCCCCGACTGATAGAATTTAGGCAAATTCGGAACTCCCAGGCCTCCCCTAGATTTTGGCATGTATAAGGTTTGCTTGTTCACCCTAGGTCTTTCTCACCCCATATGAATCTAAATATTTTTTGTTTTTGTTTTAAGGTCAATAGGAGAAATCTCAATGGAGAGTTCTGAACAAATATAAGATTTTAAGGAGAATATTAATTTTTATGCAATATATTTTACCAAACTATGATTGGGGGGGGGGGGGGTTCCCCTCCATCTCTCCAGGTACTCTGCTAGTTTTTTTAAATACTGTATAGGTGGGTAGTTTTTGATATAAGGTCCCTAAAGAAGGAGTCAAGTGTATGCCTAAACATGGAAGAGTGTCTGGTTTCCAGGTAGATTGAAAATACCTCTGCACATTTCAGAGAGTTTGAGCTTCTAAGAATACATAGTTACTGTACATAGTTACATAGTTAGTCAGGTTGAAAAAGTCCATCCAGTTCAACCATAAAAAAAATAAATAAAAAATATGGTACAATCCAATACACCCAATTCTATACCCACAGTTGATCCAGAGGAAGGCAAAAAACCCCAGCAGAGCATGCTCCAGTTTGCTACAGCAGGCGAAAAAATTCCTTCCTGATCCCCCAAGAGGCAATCGGATTTTCCCTGGATCAACTTTACCTATAAATGTTAGTACCCAGTTATATTATGTACATTTAGGAAAGTATCCAGTCCTTTCTTAAAGCAATCTACTGAGCTGGCCAAAACCACCTCTGGTGGGAGTCTATTCCACATTTTCACAGCTCTTACTGTGAAGAAACCTTTCCGTATTTGGAGTTGAAATCTCTTTTCCTCTAGACATAAAGAGTGCCTCCGTGTCCTCTGTGTTGACCGTAAAGAGAATAACTCAACACCAAGTTCACTATATGGACCCCTTATATATTTGAATATGTTGATCATATCCCCCCTTATTCTCCTCTTCCCAAAATTCAGTTCCTCTAATCTTTCCTCAAAGCTGAGCTCCTCCATGCCTCTTATCAGTTTGGCTGCCTTTCTCTGCACTTTCTCCAGTTCCCCGATATCCTTTTTGAGAACTGGTGCCCGAACTGCATATTCCAGATGAGGTCTTACTAATGATTTGAACAGGGGCAAAATTATATCTCTCTCTCTGTAGTCTATACCTCTCTTAATACAAGAAAGGACTTTGCTCACTTTGGAAACCGCAGCTTGGCATTGCATGCTATTATTGAGCTTATGATCTACCAAAACCCCCAGATCCTTCTCCACTATGGATTCCCCCAGTTGTACTCCCCCTAGCATGTATGATACATGAACATTCTTAGCGCCATGTGCATAACTTTACATTTCTCAACATTAAACCTCATCTGACACATAGTTGCCCAATTAGACAGTGCATTGAGGTTGGCTTGTAAATTAGAGACATCCTGTAAGGACATTATTCCACTGCATAGCTTGGTGTCATCTGCAAAGACAGAAATGTTACTTTTGATCCCAGACCCAATATCATTTATAAAGATATTAAAAAGTAAGGGTCCCAGCACTGAACCTTGGTGTACACCACTTATAACCTTAGACTATTCAGAGTAAGAATCATTAACCACTACTCTCTGTATTTTAGCCAGTTTTCTATCCATTTACAAACTGATATTTCCATGCCTGTAGACTTTACCTTACACATGGGCCGTGTGTGCGGAACTGTATTGAACGCTTTTGCAAAATTTAAGTATACCACGTCCACAGCCACCCCTCTGTCCAAGGTTTTACTTACCTCCTCTTAAAAAGAAATCAGGTTTGTCTGACAACTTCTGTCTTTCATGAATCCATGCTGTCTGTTGCTTAAAATGATTTTTTTTCAGCAAGAAGCCGTCTATGTTGTCTTTCATTAAACGCTCCAGTATCTTCCCGACTACAGAAGTTAAACTAACAGGTCTATAGTTACTTGGTAAAGACTTGGATCCCTTTTTAAATATAGGCACCCTGTTCGCCCTGCGCCAATCCAGTGGTACTATTCCCGTCATTAATGAGTCCCTAAAAATTAGATACAATGGCTTTGAAATTACAGAGCTTAATTCTTTTAGGATCCATGGGTGGATGCCATCAGGTCCAGGTGCTTTATCCACCTTTATTCTGTCTAAATATTTCTGGACCATATCACTTTTGAGCCATTGTGGATCATTCGGGGCTGTGTCAATACCACCTCCATTATGGACATGAGCTCCCCCATGCTCTTTTGTAGACACAGAGTTGAAGAAAGTATTTAATAAATTAGCCTTCTCTTTGTCCCCAGTCACCCACTTTAGATTATTTTGTAAAGGGTCTTCATGCTCAGACCTGACCTTTTTACTATTAATATATTTGAAGAATTTTTGGGGGTTTGTCCTACTATCTTTTGCAATCTGTCGTTCGTATTGAATTTTTGCATCCTTGATTTCCTTTTTACATATTCTGTTAAATTCTTTGTAACATTTAAGCGACACTAGTGTTCCTTCATTTTTATATTTTTTAAAAGCTCTTTTCTTATTGTTTATAACTTTTTTTAACTTTGACCGTGAGCCACATTGGTTTTATTTTGAGCCTTTTAAACTTATTGCCCATGGGAATATACTTTGAAGTGAGGTCCCAAACAGTCTTTTTGAAGAAATTCCCATTCTTGTTCTGTGTTTATCGATGCTAATATTCCCTCCCAGTCTAAATCCTGGAGAGCAGCCCTCCTCCTTGGAAAATTTGCTCTCTTGAAGTTAAGTGTTTTTATCTTTCCCGTATGTATTTCTTGTTTACAGCTAACATCAAATGAAATCATGTTATGATCACTGCTACCCAGATGTTCCTTTAGCTGAACATTAGTAATAACCTCTGCATGATTTGAAATTACCAGGTCTAACGGAGCTTCATTCCTAGTTGGGGCCTCAATAAACTGGACCATAAAATTGTCCTGTAATAGGTTTATAAATTTTTGCCCTTTCACTGTCCTAGCAGTGCCATTACTCCAGTCAATTTCTGGGTAGTTAAAATCCCTCATTGTTATCATCGTCCCAGTCCTTGCAGCCCTTTCCATCTGTGCAAGGAGCTGAGTCTCTACCTCCTCTTTAACATTGGGTGGTCTATAATAAACCCCAATGATTAACTTTGAACTATGCACATCTATATGCAGTTCCAACCATAATGCTTTAGACTCATTACACTCTCCATCAAACAGGTCCTCTTTCACACTTGCTTTGAGATCACTTCTCACAAAGAGACAGACCCCGCCACCTTTCCTTTTTACCCTGTCTCTCCGAAAGAGTGCATAGCCAGGAATATTAATAGCCCAGTCATGTGAGGATTTAAGCCAAGTTTCAGCAATACCGATTACATCATAGCTTTCTGTGACAGACTCACCCGGGATAGAGGCTTTTGGAGGGGACTGAATGTGAGCCTCTTGCCTACAGATTATGGGCCTTGGCATTTGGGGTACCCTTGAGGTGTTGTTACTTTGGCTTTGGGTCCTTGTCCCCCAGGACACACAGACTCTGGGGACACTGTATTTGCCATAGTAGCAATAGTGACTGAGTCATACTGTTGGGACTCATACTGTGAGAAGATGCTAATGTCATCAACTCCACTCACCTGTCTGATGTCAGCTATAATGTGTTTAATGTAAATGAGTTTAGTCTGGCTTACCACAGGTTCCAAGGGTATTCAACTCATTGTTGCTTGTTCTAATTAACCCTGTGTTGATGTTTATGGTAATGTGTATTGAATAGTCACCTAGTCTGGGTAAATGGATTAGATAATTAGCTCATGTTAATTAGGTTACATTTGTATTGTTAGAGGAGGTTCCAACGGCATATAAAGTCTTGTAATTTTGATTCTAAATAAAACAGTTCATGTTAGCATCTAAGCAAGTGTCGCCTTGTTTTGTGCTTGGAAGCATTTGGAATATCTGATATCTGTATACAGACTGGGAGGAAGTGGTATATGACGGAAGCACTCAAGCGGAGTGTGGGATGTTCCGTGACATTGGTGGCAAGCATCGGGAAAGCTTCCTGCAGTCTGGGAAATATAAACCTCCACCTGGATCCAAAATCAGGATAGTAGACTTCAGTCACCCAGCGGAGATATGGACCTGGCATCAGAGTTCCCGGGGCTGCTGCGGATCATCCTTTCAACATACACCAGGACTGTGTCTGAGGATGAATACCTGGAGCTCAGGCAGCAAATTCAGGTGGGGCTCTGGATTGGAGCCCTCCAGCTCGCTGGTATAAAACAGGGCAAGTGCTTTCCAACCCAAGAGCAACGGGCCAGTATATATACATTCCGTATATAGGAGTATAAAGAGGACCTGTAATGGCTCTATACATGTATATAGGAGTATAAAGAGGACCTGTCATGGTACTATACACGTATATAAGAGTATAATGAGGATCTGTCATGGCACTATACGTGTATATAGGCGTAGAAAGAGAACTTGTCATGCCTCTATACATGTAAAGCAATATAAAGAGGACCTGTCATGGCTCTACACATGTTTTTAGGAGTATAAAGAGGATGTGTCATGGCTCTATACATGTATATAGAAGTATAAAGAAGACCTGGCATGGCTCTATACATGTATATAGGAGTATAAAGAGGACCTGTCATGGTTGTTTACATGTATAGGAGTATGAAGAGGACCTGTCATGGCTCTATACATGTATAAAGGAGTATACAGAGGACCTGTCATGGTTGTTTACATGTATAAAGGAGTATAAAGAGGACCGGTCATGGCACTATACATGTAAAGGAATATAAAAAGGACCTGTCATGGCTCTACACATGTTTATAGGAGTATAAAGAGGACCTGTCTTGGCTCTATACATGTACATAGAAGTATAAAGAGGACATGGCATGGCTCTATACATGTATATAGTAGTATAAAGAGGACCTGTCATGGTTGTTTACATGTATATGAGTATAAAGACGACCTTTCATGGCTCTTTACATGTATAAAGGAGTATAAAGAGGACCTGTCATGGCAGTATACATATATATAGGAGTATAAAGAGGACCTGTCATGGCTCTAACATGTATATAGGAGAATAAAGAGGACCTGTCATGGCTCTATACATGTATAAAGGAGTATAAAGAGGACTGGTCATGGCACTATACATGTATATATAAGTATAAAGAGGACCTGTCATGGCTCTATACATGTATATAGGGGTAGAAAGAGAACCTGTCATGGCTCTATACATGAAAAGGAATATAAGGAGGACCTGTCATGGCTCTACACATGTTTATAGGAGTATAAAGAGGACCTGTCACGGCTCTATACATGTATAAAGAAGTATAAAGAGGACCTGACATGGCTCTATACATGTATAGATTGCTCCACAGAGAGCCAGAACAGGGATGTGTCAATGTAAACAGACAGATCCCCATTCTGACAGGGGAGGAGAGACAGATCTGCTGTTTCTAGTGATTAGGAACAGAGATCTCTCTCCTCCTCCAGTCAGTTCCATCCCCCCACAGTTAGAAACACCTCCCAGAGAACACATTTAAGCCCTTCCCTGGCAGTGACATTTACACAGTAATCAATAAAATTTTTTAGCACAGATCGCTGTATAAATGTCAATGGTCCCAAAAATGTGTCAAAAGTGTCTGTTCTGTCCACCGCAATGTCCCAGTCCCGCTAAAAATCACAGAACGCCGCCATTACTAGTGAAAAAAGTGAAATAATAAAAATACCATAAATCTATCTCCTATTTCGTAGATGCTATAACTTTTGCGCAAACTAATCAATGTACGCTAATTGCATTTTTTTTTTACCAAAAATGTGTAGAAGAATACATATTGGCCTAAACTGATGAAGACATTTTATTTATTTATTTATTATAGCAAAAAGTAAAAAAAATATTGTTTTTTTCTTTCAAAATTGTAGCTCTTTTTTTGTTTATAGTGCAAAAAACGCAGAAGTGATCAAATACCACCAAAAAAAAGCTCTATTTGTGGGAAAAAAAGGAGGTCAATTTTGTTTGGGTACAGTGTCCAAGACTGTGCAATTGTCAGTTAAAGCGACGCAGTGCAGTTTCGCAAAAAAGAATGATTGAAGTGCAGTATTTCTATTATTACATTGTTATATAAAATGAAATAGTTCAAATCACCATAATGCAGAATCAGTGGGAGCCTTGAGCATGTCACTTGCCACCGTCACGTTCCTTAAAAAAAGTGGATTGTCACTTGCCGCGTCACCTGCCACCAGATGCGGATTGTCACCTGCCACGTCACCTGCCACATGTTGTGGATTGTCACTCGCCACGACGTCACCTGCCACATGTTGCAGCTTGTCGCTTGCCACAAAGTCCCCTGCCACACATTTCGGATTGTCACTTGCCACAACATCACCTGCCACAAGTTGCAGATTGTCACTTGCCATGTCACCTGCCACAAATTGCGGATTGTCACTTGCCACAACGTCACCTGTCACACGTTGCGGATTGTCACTTGCCACAACGTCACCTGTCACATGTTGCGGATTGTCACTTGCCACGACCTCACCTGCCACACATTGCGGATTGTCACTTGCCACAATATCACCTGTCACACGTTGTGGATTGTCACTTGCCACGACATCACCTGCCACACGTTGCGGATTGTCACTTGCCACAATGTCACCTGCCACAAGTTGCAGATTGTCACTTGCCATGTCACCTGCCGTACATTGCGGATTGTCACTTGCCACGATGTCACCTGTCACACACTGCGGCTTGTCACTTGCCCAACATCACCTGCCACAAATTGCGGATTGTCACTTGTCACACCACCTGCCACACATTACGGGTTGTCACTTGCCGTGTCACCTGCCACACGTTGCGGATTGTCACTTGCCACACGTTGCGGATTGTCACTTGCCACGGGTTGCGGATTGTCACTTGCCCCAACGTCACCTGCCACACGTTGCAGATTGTCACTTGTCACACGTTGCGGATTGTCACACGTTGCGGATTGTCACTTGCCACGCGTTGCGGATTGTCACTTGCCCCAACGTCACCTGCCACACATTGAGGATTGTCACTTGCTATTTCCTAGAGTGAAGGCAGGCAGCAGAGAGGTGATGTAATCTCTCTGCTGCCCGCGGCTGCACAGTGAGGGCGTAACTACAGTGAAGCAGGGCGGGTGGTGAGAGATGATGTCATCTCTCTGCTCCCTCGCCGGCCCGCTAATTGGCCAGCAAGCTCGCTCACCTGCCGACTGGCCCGTCCTCTCACTCAGCCGCCGACCCACCCGCCCGCTGACTGCTCCCCCCCTGGGCAGCAAGTGTTCTGCCCACACGCTCCTGTTGCCTCGGCGCCGGGCTCCCTCACAGTGGGACAAGCAGCAGAGCGGGGAGAAATGGGCTGGCTGGCGGGCGGCAATTTGCCGCCCCCCCCCCTAAAAAATGCCGCTTGGGACCGATGGTCCCATGGTAGGGCTGGCCCAGATTGTTTGTAGAAATTTGAGGAAAATAATGAATTTAACCCATTTACGAATAAGGCTGTAGCATAACAAAATGTGGAAAAAGTGAAGTGCTGTGAATACTTTCAGGATGCACTGTAAGTAAGCACAATTGTGACAGACCTAGTCGGCTGAAGTTCTAATCCCGGAGCATTGGATGACCAAGCAATCAGATGTTGCGATCTGCAGTCTGATTCTATAGCAGCAGAGGAGTGTCGGGAGAGTGGAACTGAGCGAGCAGGGGCTCGTTACAACAATGTAATTCATAATTTTAGGGATCCAAAATCTGTGAAAATATTAATTTGTGCCAGTGCAGACTTGCTTTGAACTCATGTTAATGTTCTGCTAATGTAGACAGACTGCCTTCATTACAGAAAAGAGCATTTTCAATTTCTTTTTTCTTCCTAGTGAAAACCAGCTGGCTTGGACATCTGTGATTGTATGTGTCTCAGCATGTGGCTCTGTATGCAGAGTCGTGGCTGTGTGCGCCTGCCTGATGGTGCACACGGGAACATGTGTGTGCCTGCCCCGTGTCAGCAATCAAGCCAAACAGACTTTAAGGGGCAGACTCCTGCTGATCTCGCATTTGTCTCTGACTCTAATTCTGCCTATTATTTAGTACAGCACAGCCTGCTCATTGCTAACCATGGCCTGTTCTATGACTCTGTCACTGCCACTGCCACTGACTTATGCTTTCCACTGGGTGCCTACCTTGATCTACTCTGAAATCTGGCTGCATATTTCTATGAATGTTTCAGCTGTCTGTCGGCTGGTGTCACCAGCAGACCCTGCTACCCCAAGCATACTGCCAAGCAAAGGTATTTGCTTAACTTCTGTTGCTGCTTTCTATGGTTCCTATGTTTTCTTTCACCTGATACTCCTGCCTGCACATCCTGCTGGTTTCTCCCCAGTTGGCATTGCCAGTCAAAAGTTCTGCAAGCAACATCCTTGGGCACTTTTAGTTTCTCATATCCCACTTCACCATCTGTCTTAATTCCAGGGGCGCTTGGGCTGGAAATGTTAATCATTTTGATCTGCTATCAGGTACAATGAGGGAAAAAAGTATTTGATCCCCTGCTGATTTTGTACGTTTGCCAACTGACAAAGAAATGATCAGTCTTATTTTAATGGTAGGTTTATTTTAACAGTGTGGGACAGAATAAAAACAAAAATATTCAGAAAAACGCATTTCAAAAATGTTATAAATTGATTTGCATTTTAATGAGTGAAATAAGCAAGATTTCTGGCTCATAGGTGTCTTTTATACGGGTAACGCATTGAGATTAAGAGCACTCTCCTAAAGGGAGTGCTCCTAATCTCAGCTTGTTACCTGTATAAAAGACACCTGTCAACAGAACCAATAATCGGATTCCAATCTCTCCATCATGGCCAAGACCAAAGAGATGTCAAAGGATGTCAGGGACAAGATTGTAGACCTACACAAGGCTGGAATGGGCTACAAGACCATCGCCAAGCAGCTTGGTGAGAGGGTGACAACAGTTGGTGCGATTATTCGCACATGGAAGAAACACAAAATAACTGTCAACCTCCTCAGTCTGGGGCTCCATGGAAGATCTCACCTCATGGAGTTTCAGTGATCATGAGAGCATTGAAGAATCAGCCCAGAACTACACTGGAGAATATTTTCAATAAAATCAAGGCAGCTGGGACCATAGTCACCAAAAAAAAATTGGTAACACACTACGCTGTGAAGGACTGAAATCCTGCAGTGCCCCCTGCTCAAGAAAGCACATGTATAGGCCCATCTGAAGTTTGCTAATGAACATCTGAATGATTCAGAGCAGAACTGGGTGAAGGTGTTCAAATGAGACCAAAATCAAGTTCTTTGGCATCAACTCAACTCGCTGTGTTTGGAGGAGGGGGGAATGCTGCCTATAACCCCAAGAACACCAACCCCCAACATCAAACATGGAGGTGGAAACATTATGCTTTGGGGGTGTTTTTCTGCTAAGGGGACAGGAAAACTTCACCGCATCAAAGGGACGATGAACAGGGCCATGTACCATCAAATCTTGGGTGAAAATCTCCTTCCCTCAGCCATGGCATTGAAAACTCACAAGATTCACTGCATTTCCCCGCATCACACTCTAAGCATCCATGCGATCTGCTGCGGGTGTCAATGCTATCTTAATAACACCCTGAAACAGATGGCAAAACGCAGTGTTATTGCCAGGATTCAGGTGCGGGAGAAAAAAAGGGTCCTGCACCATTTGGGTGTGGTTGTGATTTCAGCCATATAAAATGTATGTCTGAAATTGCACCGCACAGACATCGCATGTGATGTGCACTTTAATGAGGTGCGATTCCTGTGAGAATCACATGCAGTGTTTTTCCACGTACCACTGTGAACCTAGCCTTAATGTCTGCAAAAAATGAAAAAAAGAATAAAAACTGGCCTGGCAGAGAAAGTGTTGAAACCCTAACTGGTTTTAAAATGTATTTGTGTATTGTATAGAATGAACATAATGGTAAAACCTGGAGCAACCTTTGAAATAAATTAAGTTGGTAAAATATATTGTCTTAGGTACTTACTTATGAACTTCTTGCCCTGAGTCCACAAATGTCTTAAAATGGCCTTGTACCCAAGCATATACCATTTTCAATAATAGCACATACCAAATTCTCCCAGTACAGGTTAAGTTTAGTAAATTTACAGAATCATGTAAATGCCACAGAAAAAAAAGTCTTTAAAGCAGTACTACACCCAAAAGCAAAAATCTAATATATTGCAGCTTACCAAGTAGTATCTTCATTAGTTTTCTTTTGGTGGTCCTGCCAGTAAGTCTATTTTTGATATTTTTGAACTTCCTCTAAGAGACTGGGCTGTGCAGCTAAATTGGCAGTTGAGGGCTGTGACAAATAGGGATGAGCCGAACACCCCCCTGTTCGGTTCGCACCAGAACATGCGAACAGGAAAAAAGTTCGCTCGAACACGCAAACACCGTTAAAGTCTATGGGACACGAACATGAATAATCAAAAGTGCTAATTTTAAAGGCTTATATGCAAGTTATTGTCATAAAAAGTGTTTGGGGACCTGGGTCCTGCCCCAGGGGACATGGATCAATGCAAAAAAAAGTTTTAAAAACGGCCGTTTTTTCAGGAGCAGTGATTTTAATAATGCTTAAAGTCAAACAATAAAAGTGTAATATCCCTTTAAATTTCGTACCTGGGGGGTGTCTATAGTATGCCTGTAAAGGGGCGCATGTTTCCCGTGTTTAGAACAGTCTGACAGCAAAATGACATTTCAAAGGAAAAAACTCATTTAAAACTACCGCGGCTATTAATGAATTGCCGGTCCGACAATACACATAAAAGTTCATTGATAAAAACGGCATGGGAATTCCCCACAGGGAAACCCCGAACCAAAATTAAAAAAAAAAAAATGACGTGGGGGGGTCCCCCTAAATTCCATACCAGGCCCTTCAGGTCTGGTATGGATAATAAGGGGAACCCCGGCCAAAATTTAAAAAAAAAAATGACGTAGGGTTCCCCTTAAATTCCATACCAGACCCTTCAGGTCTGGTATGGATTTTAAGGGGAACTCCGCGCCAAAAAAAAAAAAAACGGCGTGGGGTTCCCCCAAAAATCCATACCAGACCCTTATCCGAGCACGCAACCTGGCAGGACGTGCTCGGGCTCATGACGGGACTTCCCTGTGGCATTCCCCGTGACGTCACAGGGAAGTCCCATCAAGTCACCGTGCGTCAGAGGGGGGCGGGGTCACCGGGTGGCCCCGCCCCCCGTTATTTAAGAACCGTCAGACGAGGAGACGCCGTCACGCAGCGGGAGCCTCCCTCCATGCATGGATGCGGAGCGGCCCGCAGAAGAAAATTAAGAAGAGAAGATGAAGATGAAGAAGATGAAGAAGAGAAGAGGATGAAGAAGAAGATGAAGAGAAGAGCGGGAGCCTCCCCTCATGCCATGGGTGCGGAGCGGCCCGAGGAGAAGAAGATAGAAGACGCCGCGGAGGAGATGCTGGACGAGAACGCCGGAGGAAGAACCAGAAGAGCCAGAAGAACCAGAAGAAGAAGAAGATGAAGGAAGATAGAAGAAGCATTTAAATAAAGGAATTGTCAAAAACTGTCTCTTGTCATTTTTAACTATTTTGACACTTTTTTAGTGAAATGGTAGGGGTAAGTACCCCCTTACCATTTCACACAGGGGGGGGGGGCCGGGATCTGGGGGTCCCCTTGTTAAAGGGGGCTTCCAGATTCCGATAAGCCCCCCGCCCGCAGACCCCCACAACCACCGGCCACGGTTGTGGGGATGAGGCCCTTGTCCTCATCAACATGGGGACAAGGTGTTTTGGGGGGCTACCCCAAAGCACCCTCCCAATGTTGAGGGCATGTGGCCTGGTACGGTTCAGAAGGGGGGGGGGCCGCACTCTCGTCCCCCCCTCTTTTCCTGCGGCCTGCCAGGTTGCGTGCTCGGATAAGGGTCTGGTATGGAATTTAGGGGGACCCCCCCACGTCATTTTTTTTTTTTTTTAATTTTGGTTCGGGGTTTCCCTGTGGGGAATTCCCATGCCGTTTTTATCAATGAACTTTTATGTGTATTGTCGGACCGGCAATTCATTAATAGCCGCGGTAGTTTTAAATGAGTTTTTTCCTTTGAAATGTCATTTTGCTGTCAGACTGTTCTAAACACGGGAAACATGCGCCCCTTTACAGGCATACTATAGACACCCCCCAGGTATGAAATTTAAAGGAATATTACACTTTTATTGTTTGACTTTAAGCATTATTAAAATCACTGCTCCTGAAAAAACGTCAGTTTTTAAAACTTTTTTTTGCATTGATACATGTCCCCTGGGGCAGGACCCAGGTCCCCGAACACTTTTTATGACAATAACTTGCATATAAGCCTTTAAAATTAGCACTTTTGATTTCTCCCATAGACTTTTAAAGGGTGTTCCGCGGCATTCGAATGGGGTTTAGTGTTCCTTAGTGAAAACAGCACACATAGTAAACACAGACACTGGCTAGGCACACATTTAACCCTTTGAGCGCCCTAGATGTTTAGCTCCTTCCCAGCCAGTGTCATTAGTACAGTGACAGTGCATATTTTTGGCTCTGATCACTGTATTAGTGTCACTGGTTCCCGCAAAGTGTTAATTAGTGTCCGATTGTCCACCGTAACATTGCAGTCCCACTATAAGTCACTGATCGCCGCTATTACTAGTTTAAAAAAGTATATGTCCCACAGTTTGTAGACACTATACTGTTCATGTAAACCAATCAATATACGCTCATTGGGATTTTTGTTTACCAAAAATATGTAGCAGAATACATATTGGCCTAAATTTATGAAGAAATTTGAGTTTTTTATTTCTTTTATTGGATTTGTTTTATTGCAGAAAGTAAAAAAATATTGTTTTTTTTTTCAAAATTGTCTGTCTTTTTATTTATAGCACAAAAAATAAAAAAACACAGTGCTAATCAAATACCACCAAAATACAGCTCTTTTGGGGGGGAAAAATGACATACATTTTATTTGGGTACAGCATCGCATGATCGCACAATTGTCAGTTAAAGTAACGCAGCGCCGTATCGCAAAAGGTGGCCTGGTCATGAAGGAGGGTAAATCGTTTGGAGGTCAACTGGTTATTATTCGTAAATTGCAATATATTACATTTTTGTTTTTGGGTTTAATAAGATTTTTACTCCTAAGTAATAAAAATCACAATTACAAACAAAGCAGCAACTTGAATCCATTAGATGGATTGTGAGTTAGTAGTATGTGTAATCTATAAAAAAAAAAAAAATCACATCATTCAGCAATGAAAATCAGGTTTCAAAGCAGCATAAAGCATTGACATAACTTCATGGGGCCAGAATAATTAGTGCCCATACTAAAAATACAGATAATGACCACATGTACCAAGCATTGATAAATTGCATCTGAAAACGGAATCAGCGGTCGCAAGCTGAAGTATTCCAATCTTCGTGTAATGTGTTTCACAAAAGTGAAATTCATAAAAAGCATATTTTAAGGGATAAAAATCGTCTGTAAAAAGAAAGAAAATGATGCTAGATGCACTTAGTTGGGGCAATGTTGTCATTATCATAGGTGAGATGACATGTCTTTCATTGTGACAGTCATCATCACTCCACATTACAGTACTTCCACAGCAATGGAACAAAGAAGCTGCACTTTTGGCAGGAAGCCATTACAGCTGGAAACTGCACATAACCAAACACTAGCTATCAAATTAGATGCATATTAGATGAATAACACACTTAATATTGCAGACTGAAATCAGGGTAAACATTTGAGCATAGGAAAAAAGTTATTTATTCGTGTTGTTTGCTCACTTTGGTCTTCTTTGATGCCTGTTGCATATGAAATATGCATTTATAATGTGCAAATAATGGGTTTAATTTCTGGGCTGAAAAAATGTGTCATTTCTCAGTAACCAAACTGGAAAACCTATGTTCAGTTTTTCAGAGACATCAGAACAACAGATCACAATGCCAGTTAGAGGTCACTAATATATATAAGCCGCCATAGCTTTTTTTCAGTAGGAACCAGTGTTGCCAACCTACCAGATTGAAATTTACTGACACGACACCCAAAATTTCCTGGCACAGCCACGTTTTTACTGGCATTTCCAAAAGTTACAAAATTACAGTTGTAAGTGCAAATTTTAGTATTTAGGCTACAAACAGGTACAATGTGCAATTAGCAATGTGATTTAAGGTAGATATTAGGGCAAAAAACATATTTCTTATTTTATTTTCGATATAGTAAGTAAGTAGCTCAGGGACAGGACTCAGGAGGGCAAGAAATTAGAATAGAAAGGCACACATCAAGTTGACTCTTGGTCCCTTCAGTCTAAACAGCACTGACAGTCCCGCTCCCGACCTGCCCTGTTCCTGTACTGCACACCCACACACGAGGCTCTGGACGCTCTGCTTGGTTCCCTTGCACCATGACATCACACGACACGCTTGGGCACTGCTTCCACCAGACCCGCCCTATCACACTGTAGCAGGGACTCAGATGGTCTCAGCTGGCTCTGGACCGAGCCGAATATCACAGCCATATTTTTTTACTGGCAACTTTTTTCTTTTACTGGCAATTACTGGCAAGAGAAAACTGCCTGTTTTTTACGGGCTGCCAGTAAAAATACTGACGGTTGGCAACACTGGCGGGAACTTGGGGGAACACAGTTCTGGTGTCCTGTCAGAATCAGCAACCTGTCAGATTAGGTAACAGAAGTGACGTTCTGTCAGCTGCGTGTGCGTCCAACCCTACCAGGTTTGCTAATCTGACAGAACACCTGCAGTCAGAAGAAGGCAGCGGACATATTACTACACCCAGCTACATCTTGAATTTCAGAGTAATTTTAGCAATATTTTGAGCGTATATAAATAAATATAGTATATTGACATCTGTGATGCTGTTTAGATGTTTAATTTTAAAAGCCTAACAGTTTAGCGCTGAGCAGAGCTGGGTGTACCAACATGGCCTCCACCACCTTCCTACTGCTGGCATCCAGCTTCTTTCAAAATGTAATATCCAAACAGCATCACAGATGTCGATATACTTTATTTATTTATTTATACTTTATTTATAAACGCTTACTTTATTGCTAAAATTACTGTGGAATTCAAGACATAGCTAGGTGTAGTAAGATGTCCGCTGCCTTCTTCTGACTGCAGGTGTTCTGTCAGATTAGCAAACCTGGTAGTGATGGAACGCATGCACAGCTGACGGAATGTCACTTCCGTTACCTAATCTGATGGGTCACTGATTCTGACAGAACACCAGCACCTCCAGAACTGAATAAATGTAATAGAAAAGGGGTGCTGGGTTGTGCTGCAGGGTCTGGTAATGCTGGCTGCTGGGAGATCTATTGTCACTGGAGGGCATCTATTTTTGCTGGCAGGGGATCTATTGTTGCTGGAGGTGGGTCTTATGTTGCTGGGGCGTCAGTTGTTGCTGGGAGGGATCTACTGTTGAGGGAGGGGTCTATTGCTGCTGGCTGCTGGGAGATCTGCTGTTGCTGCGGGGTCTAATGTTGCGCAGGGTTGGTATTTTCTTGTAGGTGATCCATTGTTGCTGGGGGTATCTATTGTTGCTGGGGGTCTATCGATGCTAGCTGCAAAGAGATCTGTTGTTGCTGCAGGGGGTCTATTTTTGCTAGGGAGGGGGGTATTTTGTTGTGGGTGGTCCATTGTTGCTGGAGGAATCTATTTTTGCTGGCTGCAGGGGATTTAACTGATTTTCTTGTTTATTAACAAGTTCTATACAAATTAGTACCACAAATGTTACTATATTCTCTAAAAGGGGTGGTCTTAGGAGGTGGGTAGGGGGTGAAACCAAGGAACGGTGCTCAAGGGTGTGCGAGGGGTGGAGACAAGGGGTGACTTGAACAGGGGATTTCCTGCACCTATTCTCTGGGGAAAAAAAGCCTTGTGTAAACCGTAATAGCCCTTTCATTATCAAGCTATGTTTATTTGACAGTGTATTCATTTTCCTGGTACAAACTCATAGAAAATACTAATTAATTCTATAGAGGAGACATTCTATCATTCAGTAAAGTTGGCTGTATAGGTACATTTAACATTATGTTTGTTTCATATTAATTTCAATATCAACTACAGTACTAAACCGTGAAGAATCAGAGGAAGTTTTTTTTTCTGTTACAGAGCCACATTATTTATCTGTAAAGAGGATATTATGGGCAAAAATGTGTAAGTTACAGACAGACATTTCCTAACAGGAAAAAGTCAAAACATTAGATCAACATTTAATAAATAACAGAAGCTCAATTCCAAGATACCCCGAAGTCTCCTTGATAAGGTGCACTGGGACATGGTCGCACAATGATATCAACTAGTACAATGCAGGGCCAATAGCTTGTCTTGTACATGAGGATAGCTAAGGACCACCTTAAGCTGCAGCAGAGATGAGCACTGGAGCCAAGAGTAAGCCCCTTACACAAATGAGGTCTGAAAGATGCACAGCCGACCCAATCGGACCCTCCATTCTCCTCATGGGCAGTCAGCTACCTCCAGGTTCAATCTGATCCGGCAAAAAATAAAAAAACGGAAGGGGATCCATCTCCCTCCATAATGGCCAGATCAGATCAGAGGACAGTCAGGTGTAAACAGACAGTTGGTCCATTTACATCCAGCTGACCATAGAGTAGAGCAGGTTTGGTAAGTGTCCGCTCTGCATAAGTGGAGTGGACATGGACCTTCATCTGATCGGTCATCTGCTGAGCAAATTCAGATCCAGTTTGAAAGGGGCCTAAGAAGAGTTTACACCTTATTCCTCATCCACATGAACATTTAAAGTTTTCCGCCATTCCACTAAAAATCGCATCACTAATGTAAGCCATAGCAGATAGATACCATCTTACATTGATCTGACTTCAGCAGTGTGAATTCTGATTGGCTGGTATAGTTTATTACACTTTCAAATTATTGAAAAAGTTTACCATTTTTCAAAAAGCACCAAGATTAAAGGTTTTTGATTCCTACCTTAAGTAGTTTGTCACAGGGTCTTCATATTCTCCAGTTTCAATTTCTTCTATTGTGAAAACCACACGAGAGCCACTTTCTGGTTCGGACTTACCAGAGTCTCCACCACCCTGACGATGTGTAAGTGGTGGGAGCTGAGGAGTACCAGAGTACCGTCTTTTGATTGCACTCAATGAAGAAGGATTTGTATATGGATTAAGGTCAAAAGTTTCTCGGGACCTCTGAAAGAAAAAATAGGCATTGTTAAGACTTTGACATATGCTGTCTAAACATGTCTGTTATATTCAGAAACTGAGGTTAAGCTTTTGGCCATCACACCTGACACCTTGTTTCGGTGTTTAAAT
Organism: Lithobates clamitans; assembly: GCA_037952925.1. NCBI lineage: Eukaryota > Metazoa > Chordata > Amphibia > Anura > Ranidae > Lithobates > Lithobates clamitans. The sequence goes on from JBBGZY010001256.1 coordinate 753,193, forward strand.
GCAGGTGCCTTTAAACGCAAAAGAAAATAAGTATCACTAGTGCATACAAGAGAGGAGGGTTTTGGCTGAAAAAATCCCTAAATGCAATGCGCCAAAGCGCTAGGCGCGCTTCGTGCTTCAGTGTTTTTTAATTTTAATGGCCAAAATAAATGAATATTCTGGCCAATGAAATAAATGAACACCCAAGTGATTGACATTATTATTATTATTATAATACAGAATTTATAGGGCGCCAACAATTTATGCAGCGCTGTAAAACATAAGGGCAGTACAATTACAATACAGTTTATTACAGTAGGAATCAGAGGGCCCCATTAGAGCTTACATGCCTAAACACGTTTGCAAAAATGCTGCTTAGGCACGTTTTTGAAGCTGCTTTTCTCCTGCTAGGAGACAGAAGCATTTAGAAGAGCCTCAGTGTTCAAGGGGCCTTAAGCCTTGTACACACGGTACGATTATTGGCCAGCCGAGCATCTGATTTTTGTCAAAAGGGCGCGTGCCAGGATCTTGTCCTGCATACTAATATTACACAATTGTCGTGCCACAAACACGAACGTAGTGACCTTCTACGAGGAATGTTAGCTCTTGAGCGCCACCCTTTGGGCCCCTTCTGCTAATTTCGTGTTTGGTGAGCATTAATTCCGAGCATGCGTGTTTGTACTTTTGACTTTTGTGTGACGGATTTGTGTACTGACCATCTGAAAATCAGATGTCAAGTAGTTGTCCGCCAAAAATTTACTAGCCTGTCATCCAACATTTGTTGGCCGAAAATTGGACAACAATTGTCAAAAGGAGCGTACTAACGATAAGATTTTAGGACAACAGTCTGTCAACAGACAATCCCCTGCCAACAATCGTACCATATGTACGAGGCTTTAGACTGCCTCCCCTCTGGATGAAGGAGCACAGGGGCACCTTTGTACAGAAGCACTGACAGTCTAGGGGGAAGAGAGTGTTAGATGTACTAGCAGATTTAGATACACTAATAAATTCAATCCAAACTCTAGCTCACACTGTAGTTTTTTCTTTTGGGATAAAGGTTTTACATGAACAAACAAAAGTTGATCACTGTAAGCACCCCTGTCAGTGGTAAATGGTTTGTCTCAGCACTCTAACGGCTACATTTGTAGGAGAGCTTATTCTGTTAAAAAACAACAGACTTACTGGCTGGATCAATGAAACTAAAGAAAGCCTAAAAAAGAAGACTAATGCAGTCACCACATATAAGAATTGTCAAGCTGCAATATAATTATTGTTTGCTTTTGGGTTTAATACCGCTTTAAAATGCAACATGAGAAAATATTAAAAGATAAAGTAGCTGCATACTCAATAAGTGACTGAAAAACTGAGAATCCACTTTGATCAGTCTAAAAAATGGAATTTAATTCACTGAGATTCAATTTTCCATGACTATAAAACATGAGAACTTCCAAAAGGTTAATAATCTGTATAGGCGCTATAAAGGTCAACATCTCACCTGGTATTCAGCAAATTATTCTGTTATTCTTCAAATAAAAGTCCCCTTACACCCTTTGCCCAGACTGTACACAAGACTTGACATCTCTCCAAGCCAAATTTAAATGCTGTTTCACATGACATTAGACCCCACCCCTTTCATCAAATACAGCCAAATCCCAAAAGGTTTATGGGCAGTAGAATTTCTGGCATTTATTAGCTGAATAACAGAGGGTGGGGCTTCATGCCTGGCAGGGGCAGAGCTCAATTTAATCTTGGACAGTGATAGTTGCCCCCATGTATAGCCTGGATTTAGGATCCAAGAGGCTTCACAGTGACACAAGTATTTGTATTTTTATTTTAGGCACTTATATAGCGCCATCAATTTACTCAGAGCTTTACACATATATTGTACACTCACATCGGTCCCTGCCCCCAAGGAGCTTACAGTCTAAGGTTCCTAACTCACATTCATACATACACATGCTGGGGCCAATTTAGACAGGAGCCAATTAACCTACCAGCATGACTTTGGAGAGTGGGAGGAAACCCACGCAGGCCCAGGGAGAACATGCAAACTTCAGGCAGATAGTGACCCTAGTGCTGCTAGGCGGAAGTGCTAACCACTAGCCACTGTGCTTCCCATAAGTATCAATGCGAAGACTTACACACGTACATACAGCCATTTCAGCACTGTTGCTACCATAATAGAGTTTTAGGCCAGATCAGATTTTCTCATTCTGTGAATTTTTCCCTGTATACAATTCAATTTAGCAATTGTAACTACACGCAAAAGTAATTTAATGTGTACTTAAAGGCAATACTTTGTTTCCAGTGTTATAATTCATAAAGTACTAAACTGTTATAAGCCAAAAATTCACTGTTTCTAAGCCTACAAATACAGGTACTCCTCACTTAACGACCAGGTCATTAAACAAATTGGTTGTTTAACGAGGAGCCACAAGGAATCAATATTTTAAGCATTCTTAACTACTGTACTGTACTGTATTGTGAAAAAAAGGTCTCAACACAGAACTCCAGCTCAATAACATGGTTTTAATTTGCATAAGTACAGAACACAAATGAAAATTCTGTACTGTACAATACAATGATGTATTGCACGTCGTTCGGGTGGGGAGAGCTGGTCGTAAGTCCGAGGGGTCATTAAACAGGTAAGTCGTTAAACAAGGAGTATCTGTTTGCAGTATGTCTTTGTGAGTCCAAAAAACTGAAGAATCTGTTATCTGTTCTACATACAAGTAAAGCATAAAATGTATTTTACATTTTTTGTCTTTCTAATTCATAAAAACATCCACATCACTTAAAATTTCAGGAATATTCTTGCTCCAAGATATCAAACCTCAATTTTGAATGCCAAGACATGGCTTTCATTGAACAGATGTCTGATTATGGAAAAGTAACAGCTGCATACTGCCCTTTCACAGCAGCCCAAGATCTCAATAATAAGCAGTTTATTTTTCTAGCCATCAGTTAAAGGGTGCCCAAGGGACAATTTTTATTAGTTTATGAAATGTTTAGACACATTTCTAAAATGTAATTAAGATTTCTCCCACCATGAGAGAAGCTGGAGTATCTACCTCTTGTGCAGAGGTATACATTAAACATGTGGTTAAAGCTGCCCTTACAAAAACACATACAGTAGGAAAAAGCCTAAAATGCACAAAAAAAGACTTTAGTTGATACCAACGTGGCATGTATACAGTGAGGGAAAAAAGTTTGATCCCCTGCTGATATTGTACGTTTGCCCACTGACAAAGAAATAATCAGTCTAAAATTTTAATGGTCAGTTTATTATAACAGTGAGAGACAGAATAACAACAAAAATATCCAGAAAAATGCATTTCAAAAAAAGTTATAAATTGATTTGCATTTTAATGAGTGAAATAAGTATGCCGAATGGCATTATTAGGTATTCAAAATGTCCAAACCTTGTTCTGAATGCTGTTTTCCACTCATCCCCCTCCCGGATGCGGACAAGGTTGTAGGCTCCGCTTAGGTCTAGTTTGGTGAAGATATGAGCCGTACGGAACCTCTGGAAGAGTTCGGGGACCAGGGGGAGTGGATAGTGATTCTTAAGGATGATTTTATTTAGTTCCCTGTAGTCCACACATGGTTTTAATATGCTGGCACTGGCAGGATAATGCTGCCAGTGGCAGGAGAATAGGAAGGGCGGATAAATCCTATTTCTAAGATTTCATCAATATATTGCCTCAATGTCTCAAGTTCAGTTTCGGAAAGAGAAAATATGCGGCCAAAAGGTATCTCAGCCTCTGGTAGTAGCTCAATAGGACAGTCGTATGGAAGTTGTGGAGGAAGAATATCTGCCTTCTTCTTGTTGAAGATGTCTAGGAATTCCCGGTAGGCTGCTGATGTTTTATGTTCCACACTGGGTGTTGGTAGTACTGTCAGGCAGCTAGTAAAGTATTTGGATTCAGGAACAAGGAAACGCTGCCGGCAGTAGGAAGAAGTGAAGAGTACTTCCTTTTTGGACCAATCAATCTGAGGGTTGTGCGCCTGTAGCCGTGGGATTCCCAGGAAGACAGGGAATATAGGAGAGCTAAGGATGTCAAAACGTATACATTCCTGGTGGCCTGAGTCGGTGGAGGTAAGAATAGGTGCCGCTTCTTGGGTGACAGGCCCAGAACTAGGCATTGAGCCATCAGCCAGTGGACTGTCATCAGGCCCGGACTGGGACACAAAATAGGCCCGGACATTTTAAACTGGGCAGCCCAATCCCTGGGGGAAGTAGGGCGGAGATGTGGGGCGGGCGTTCGCGGGGTGGTTGGTGACCAGATATTCATTCTGAGAGGTGTGTAGTTTGGTAAATTCTGTGCTTACCTGGATAGCTAATTAAACCGTACCATGTAAACTAAAATATAAAAAATTATATTAATTATATAAATGCAGCAATCTTAAAGAATTAAATACTTAATCCATAAACAATACATATACACAAAAAAGATGCGCAAAAACTAAAACTAATTACCTGACCAGTGACCAACAAGTGAATGAAATGATCACATAAGTGAATAAATAATTAAACCCAATAATAATTCACTGATTAGGGTGCAAAAAACCTATGTGTATCAAAAATGAATTAATTAATATAGTAAATATACTATATAAAAAAACTAGTTTTTTTGCACCCTAATCAATAATTATTGGGTTTAATTATTTATTCACTTATGTGATCATTTCATTCACTTGTACACGGACAGCCCCAGACCAGTACACGGACAGCTCCAGACCAGTACACAGTCCCAGACCAGTAATAGACAGCCCCAGACCAGTACACAGTCCCAGACTAGTACACAGTCCCAGACCAGTACACAGTCCCAGACCAATAACAGACATCCCCAGACCAGTACACAGTCCCAGACCAGTAATAGACAGCCCCAGACCAGTACACAGTCCCAGACCAGTACACAGCCCTAGACCAGTAATAGACAGCCCCAGACCAGTACACAGTCCCAGACCAGTAATAGACAGCCCCAGACCAGTACACAGTCCCAGACCAGTACACAGTCCTAGACCAGTAATAGACAGACCCAGACCAGTACACAGTCCCAGACCAGTACACAGTCCCAGAACAGTACACAGTCCCAGACCAGTACACAGTCTCAGAACAGTACACAGTCCCAGACCAGTACACGGGCAACCCCAGACCAGTACACAGCCCCAGACCAGTAATAGACAGCCCCAGACCAGTACACAGTCCCAGACCAGTAATAGACAGCCCCAGACCAGTACAAAGTCCCAGACCAGTAATAGACAGCCCCAGACCAGTATACAGCCCCAGACCAGTAATAGACAGCCCCAGACCAGTACACAGTCCCAGACCAGTAATAGACAGCCCCAGATCAGTACACAGCCCCAGACCAGTACACAGCCCCAGACCAGTAAAGTAGAAAGCCCCAATCCACTCCCTTTCCCCGCCACTACAGAGCGGGATGTAACGCACTGGAACATGTTTTTTTTTTTTTTAGTGTGCTCACCTTCCTCCCTGTGCAGCCATCAGTGTCCCTGCCGGTGTTAGGAGAGAGGCTGCCGCCATCTCCTCGAGTGCAGCCATAGCTCCTGTGCGCCCAGTCTACGAGGTGTGTGTCCAGTGCAGGCGCTTCCTGCATGACACAGGAGCCTTCTCTCCCGCCTCCTTCTGCACCTCGTAAGTGTGCTGGTGCCCGGCCCTGCTGTAGGAAAACACGCATAGCGGGAGGTGAGCGGCAGCCGCGGTCTGTGTTAACCCTGTCCGGACCACGGTCGCCACTTACCTCCCGCCGTGCGGCTCAGTCATCAAGAAGCCGCTCCTAAAAAATGCGGCACAGGGACATCGGCCCACCGGGCAAACGCCCGGTGTGCCCTATGGCCAGTCCGGGCCTGACTGTCATTCTTTGCTTTTTGTGGTGGAGAGGAATAGCAAGTTTCTTTGCCAAGGTCAGATCCAAGAAACAGCTACATGCCCCAGAGTCAAGTATTGCCTGAAGCTGAACTTCTTCTCCTGCCACCTGTAATGAGACAGGGAGAACAATATGAGTTGGGGAAGACCTGGAAACCTGGAAGTAGACCGGAGTGCTGGGGGTCAGCATCCTACTGTAGGTCTTATGGGACAACTGCTTATGAAATGTCCAGTTCCCCCGCAATACAGGCAAAGGCTCGCCTGTCAGCAACGAAGTCTCTCATATGGAGTCAATGCTGGACGGACCAGGCCAAGCTGCATGGGTTCGGATTCAGGTACAGGTGTGAAAAGAGGCATGGTGTCAGGGTACCATTGGCGCCGGACCTGGGCGTTTGCATGCGCCTATGCGCCGGCGCGCTCCGATACGCACCTTACAGCAATTTCCTGTTGTTCCCGGGCGTCAGCGCAGCGCTAGGGCGCGCGCGGGCACGCGGCGCTTGGGCGCGCGCGTGTGCACGTGCGCGCGTACAGGCGTGCGCGCGTTCGCGATAGCGCCGGTTTGGCGCCAAAGTGCACATAAAAGTCCCGGACCGTCCGACCCTGCCTCTGCCTGCTGTTGTTCTTGCTGTTGCACCTTCAGCTTCAGCTCCTGTGATCTCTGCATCTCCAAGTGTTCCAGCTTGCTGCCTCCAGTCTCCATCTGATCTGCAGTCCAGCCATCCCTGTGGGACCTCTCATCACTTCAGCATCAGAGACTCTGCTCTACAGGCACTCCTACCCCACTGTGCTCAGGAGACCACTGTCCCCACTCCAGTGGCTCCTGAACCAGCGTTGTATGAGAGGTCTTCTCCTACAAGTCAGGCTCTACTACCAGGTACCTAACACATGGGTTCTGATGTAGGCAGGGCTTTAGGCAGCATCCAAGTGGGACAAAAAGTTTAAACAAGTTCAGACCAGCATTCCCGTAGGCGTCTGTCTAGCTGAATGGGCAGTTGGATGAGACCTTCTAGAGCTGAGGGGGTTTTCACTCTGGCAAATTCATCTTTGAGGGGTTCAGACAGCCCCAGCCGATACTGATATCTCAAAGCTGCCTCATTCCATCCTGTGTCTGCGGACCACTTGCGAAATTCCACTGTGTAATCATCCACAGGGCGCTGAACCTGCTGTAGGGTATGCAGAGTAGCTTCAGCAGTGGCCACTCGCTGGAGTTCATCATATAATTGAGCCATGGTTTCGAAAAACAGGTCTACAGAGTTAATTACAGGACTCTTCTGCTCCAATAAGCCATGGGCTCATGCTTGAGTACAGGAAACAGGCGTTTTTAAAGGATCTGATTTTCTTTCGATCTCCAGAAAATCGCTCCGGTGTTGGCACTCGTGGTTCTGGACTGGGTACCACCACATTAGGAGTAGCCACGGTCCATTCCTGGGCAGGAGCAGCACCAGGAGAGCTGGCTGGGGATGTGCCTTGGTCCGTGGAAGCAGGTGTCACTGACGGGTGTTGCATATGGCCCTCTAATTGGAAGTATTCTTCCAGAAGTTTTTGGACGGCTTGGGTGAGGGCCGTGACTTGTTGACATAAGGCTTCCAGTGGGGAGACACCTCCGTCGACCTCTGACATAGCTGGTTTATACTGTCAGAAACTTGGTAGGAGGCTGAGATGCTGGGAGGGCTCTCCCAGCATCTCCCCTGCAGCACATCCCTGAAGGTGACACAGGAGGTGTGGTGCCCACAGAAGCATGGGTTGCCTGATTGCTGGAGTTGGTTGCCAGGGACTTGCTGGAACTAGCAAGGTATACTGCAAGGCAGGAGTGCTTGGAAAGTCCAGGAGACTGACCAGTGGGGCAGACCGGATAGCTGAGTTGGGAGCCAGGCCAGGGGTCATTCACAGTAAGACAGTCCAAGATCAGTGTGACCAGGGGTGAGCCGAGTCTTTGCACAGGAGATAGGTAAAGGCAGAGTACATAAGCCGGGTCGGGATCAGATGCTGGGAGCAAGCAGGAGCAAGTCAGGATACAAGCCAAGGGTTCAAGTCCAGAGATCAAGAAGAGTAGGTCAAGGCAAGCTGGGTTGGTACACAGGAAATCAGATCAGCAGGATACACAAGGCACAGGAACACAGAGGGAAACTGATGATAAACCAGCAATGCACTATTGTCAGCAGCGGGTTTAAATAGGCAGTGGCGCCACTAGCACACTGTGTGTGTGCCCCCACGCATGCGCGCTCGCCTGTTCACGGTGCGCGTCCTTGTGCGTTGATTCGCGCCGGCGTGCCTTTGCCTATGCCGGTTCGCGATCCCTGCACTATTGCGCCTGGGGATGTGCCTATTTCCCTGATAGTGTGCTAGAGTGATCCCACTCAAAGTGGGGGGAGAGCCTGCTGAGCGACAGTCCTTGGCAAAGGCTCTGGACAAGGGCCCAGTACCAGTGAGGGTTGACTCTCAAAGAACCAATGTCCCTCCTCTCTCTTTCTACATGGATATGAACCGACTAGTTGATAATTTGGTGAAGAGCGGCCCTGGAAATGCCAACCAGAGCTACCGGAGACTCAGGTTTTTCTCAGGGCAGTTACTGACTCCGATAGGAGAAGATGAGTTTGAGACCTGGATGAGTCAGGCCCTGCAGGCCATGGAGAAATGGAGTTTGTCAGAGGCTGTGAAACTACAGTGGCTCAGTGAGAGTCTTTGAGGCCCGGCGGCTGATGTAATTCGCAATCTAAGGATGGGGAAGAAAACTTGTGTTGCCATGGACTATATAAACGCCCTTTATGCTGTATTTGGAAGAGTTGAAACTACCGCAGACCTGAAATACAAATTCAACCACACCCACCAGCAAAAAGGGGAGAGCCTGTCTGAGTACATATCTCTAGTAGACTGAATGCTACACCAGATCATTCTCAAAGGGGGTATGGATCCCAATAAAGCTGATCAAGCTTGTTTAGATCGGGTTCTGCAAGGGGCTAGGCCAAATTACCTGATTGTACTAAAGTTGTTACTGAAGAGAAACAAGGTGGTGCCTACGTACCCTGAATTGATAAAAGAAGTGAGAGAAGAAGAGGCTCTATTAGAGGAGAAAAGTCAAAGAACGAGGGAAGTGGGTTGTACTGCTGGAAACAGGGAGAGAGTGGTGGCCCGAGCTGTTCATGAGGAGATGAGTTTCTTGTATGAAGACAGCAGAACTGAATCTGAGCTGGCGGGGCTGGCCATCCCTGACACTAATAAGCCAGTAAGTGAACTGGGGCCAACGGAACTGATGGCCCAGGTAGCTCAAGCTCAAACCCAGATGTATCATGCGAGTGATGGAGACCCAAGCCAAGGTTCAATAACAAGGGACTCGCCAAGGCGAGCAAAAATTCTTCCAAAGACGAGAGAAGAGATGTTACGGATATGGGGAGGCTGGCCGAGTGTCCCAAGGCTGGCATCATTACTCTTTCCACAGCCGGCAGGAAACTTCAGGGGACCTCAGTGAAGGAACTATTTGAGAGTCCCGGGAGAAGATGGAGCTCCAAGACAAAAAATAAATCTAAGAAGAAAAGGGGGCGCAAGCCACCTGTTGCTTTTCCCTTCACCAAAGGAAATACCTAAGGAGAAAAGGGGACACAAGCCAGTTATTAGCCTTCCCCCTTCTTTGCCAAGCAAAGCAAAAGAAACTAAACCCCAAGGACGTAGATGCGGAGGCAGGAAATCAATGCATACCTCACTGAACGAGTAGTTCGGTCAACTCCGCTACTTCCAAAGAGACTGATTAGGGCACAAACTATAGAGTTATCTGTGGGAAATCTGCCAAAGAACCTAGTGGGGCCTTCCCCTATAGTCTCGGTGCAAGTAGAAGGCATCTATACCCAAGCTCTACTGGATATGGGAGCCCAAGTGACGTTGCTGTATCGAGATTTTTATCACAAATACTTGAAGCATATCCCTTTGCGTAAACTTGAAGAGCTAGAGATTTGGGGCATAGGGAGAAATATCTATGCCCCAAAGAAATGCCCATGCGACAGATACATACCCATCAAGATAACTTTTGATACTTTCTTGGCTGGGAAACCTGAGACTTTTGACACATCGGCTGTTGTCTGCCCCCGACCTCCTGAGACAGGCTGAAATTCTTTGCTGATAGGCACCAATACCATTCTTGTAAGGAGGCTTCTCACTCCACTGGCCTTGGGGGGGCGCTCCCGTATGAAATATCTACCCTCAGCTGCGACAGGCTTTCCAGCGAGTGCTGCAGGAGAAGGCCCCCGTGGAAGGAGTAGGAAAGCTCTGACGATTAGATTTTCAGGAGAAGGTCTTGCAGCCGGGTGAGAGAGCCTGCATGAAAGCCACTGTTAAGTTGTCATGGGACCAGCCGGGCCCTTATGTCGTGGTGGAAGCTGATTCGGCCAAGGAGGATGATAGAGCTGGTACCGGAGATCATACCCACTAGGGCTCTATTGAGAAGCGGGGGGCGGATCCCTGTCAGTGTGAGAAACGCTACCGGTCACCCGATTAGCCTGAAGCCTCGGATGGTGAATGGGAAAGTGAGTGCCGCTACCCCAGTGACAGAGGACGATCTAGTTCAGAAAGAAGGTGGGAGAGAGACCACTGTCTGCTGCAGAAATCTACCTTCAGGATGGGAGGAGAAGAATAAAGCACAATTAGCCTGATGGGAGAAGATGTTCCCTAAAAACGACTTTGATGTGGGCTGTGCCAAGAGTGCTCAACATCGAATTTGGCTAACAGAAGATAGGCCTTTCCACGAAAGGGCCAGACAAACCCCATTGTATGATCTGGAGGACCTTAGAGAGCAGCTGGCCGAACTGAAGAAATCAGGGGTCATTAGGGAATCCAGGAGTCCTTATGTTTACCCAATTGGGGTAGTGAGAAAGAAGAATGGGTCCCTCCGGATGTGTATTGACTACCGAACCTTGAACCGAAGGACTGTTCCAGTACACAACTCCTTGCATAGAAGAGCCCCTACAGTGCCTATCAAGGGCCAAGTGGTTCAGTGTACTGGATCTGAAGAGTGGATACTACCAGATACCCATGCTTCCGGATGACCGAGAAAAGACGGTCTTCATCAACCCTCTGGGATTTTTTTAATTCGACGGAATGCCACAAGGATTAGATGGGGCCCCAGAGACTAATGGAGAACACCGTGGGAGATATGAACTTGGTAGAAGTACTGGTGTACCTTGATGATATCATTGTGTTCAGAAGAACATTGGAGGAGCATGAAGCTCGGTTGGAGAAAGTCTTCCAGCGGCTACACACAGAGGAGCTGAAGCTGTCGTTAGAGAAATGCCAGCTCTACCAGACCTCGGTTACATACCTTGGGCATGTAGTCTCAGCCGAGGGGATAGCTACTGACCCCCAAAAGTTGGAGGCCGTTACTTCATGGCCCTGCCAGAGCACCGTCACTGAATTGAGGTCGTTTTTAGGATTCTGTTCCTATTATAGGAGATTTGTGAAGAACTTCTCACAGATTGCTCAACCGTTGAACAAACTCTTACAGAAAGAGACAGAATGGGATCTGCAGAAAGCCCAAAAGGGAGGCCCCAGGAGGCCACGCAAATACATTCAGGAGCAATGGACGGTGAAGTGTGAAAAGGCTTTTGAACGCCTGAAGGGGAGCCTTGTAGAAGCATCAGTGGTGGCCTACGCGGACCCATCTAAGCCTTATGAATGGCATGTGGATGCCAGCAGAGATAGCCTTGGAGGAGTGCTGTATTAAGAGTCGAAGGGAAGACTGGTAGCTTATGTGAGCCGTAGCCTCACCCCTTCTGAGAAAAACTATCTGATACACAAATTGGAGTTATTGGCCCTCAAGTGGGCTGTGGTAGATAAGCTACATGACTATCTGTATGGGGCCACCTTTGTGGTGAAAACAGATAATAACCCTTTGACCTGTCTGTTGACCACAGCCAAGTTGGATGCCACTGGACATCAGTGGTTGGCTGCTCTGTCTGAATTTCGGTTCAGTCTGAAATACTGGCCAGGAGTGGGCAATCGGGACGCTGATGCCCTTTCCCGAAGACCTCATACCACAAATGTTGGCCAGAAGAGTTGAGTCCATTTGCCCCTGGAAGGAGTGATGGCTGTGTGTCAAGGAGTCAAGCATAAGCACAGAGGAGCAATAGGAGCAGAAGTTGTGGGAGTGACTCCTGCTGGTGTGCCCAAATATTACTGTGATTTGACACAAGTGCGCAGCCAAGAATTGCCCCAGTTGACAAGAAAGGATATAAGGCGAGAGCAACAGGAAAACCCATAGGGAAATCTTATGAGAAAGTCACTATCCGTTCAGGACCCTCAGCTGCTGTTGAATAGTTCCATTGAGGGAGCAAAAGTAGTCTGTGACAGGAGGGCCTGTGGAACTCAGAATCCCTTGGAAAGTAGGGGATGTCCTTGTTTCAGCTCCTCATCCACCTCTTATGTGTAAGTCACCCTGTGCTATCCTGGCACAGGGTGAGTGAGAAAATATATCTTGGACTACTTAAAATGGGACAGTAATATTTGTCCACAATATCTCCCAGGATGTATGTAGAGACTATTATTGGTTTGTTTGATTCTGAACTCAACCTGTTAATTGAGTGAGCTGATCACATTAGCCTCCAGTACTGGCTAGGAGACGAACTGTTGATGACTAGGCTGAGGAGGGGGGGAGATTGTTGTTTGTATTGTTAATTGTAATTAGCTCCTGCTATTGTGTTTATACTACTGTGTGAAGCTCGGTGCCCACAAGTCTGTGTCCTACAGGTCATGTCTCTGAGTCATCTGGTCTGGGTAAATTTAATAGTAAATTAGCTCATGTTAATTAGGTTAGCTTTGAGTCATCCTGGTGTATAAATTTGTGTGAGATCTCAAATAAAGAGTTAGTCCTGATGTACTCCAAGACTGGTGTTGTCTAATTCTTGAGGGTTCCTATAGCCAGATCCATTGGACTCGTGTTCCAGAACTTAGGAAGCGGTATACTGACGGAAGCACTCAAGCGGAGTGAGGGACGTTCCGTGACATAGTCCATATAGAATGGAAACGAATGCGATTAGAGGATGGAGTCATATACCGTAAAGGCCCATCTGAAGAGCCAGAGGGCGTTCGTCAACTGTTCCTCCCTGAGAAACACTGACTAAAAGGGCTGACCGCCCTTCATGATGATCATGGTCACTTAGGCCTGGACAAAACCTTTAAATTAGTCACAGATCTATTTCATTGGTCATCCATAAGAGCTGAGGTGGAAAGCTACTGTCGCTTTTGCATCAGATGCATTCAGAGGAAGACTTTACCAGAACCTGACTTGAGTGGATAGAGTAATGTCCCGGTTGTGACAGATCATTTCACCCGCTATACCCAAGCTTTTCCCACTAGGGACCAGCAAACCAGTAATGTAGCAAAAATCCTAGTGGAGAAGTTTTCCTTTCATTACGGGCTGCCACAACACCTACATTCAGATCAAGGTAGAGACTTTGAGAGCAAGCTAATCCGAAGATTATGTGAACTCTAAAGTATAAAGAAATCCAGGACTACTCCTTACCACCCTCAAGGGGATCCACAACCTGAGCGTTTCAAGCGTACCCTGCTGAATATGCTGGGGACATTTCCCTGAGAGAAAAAACAGCATTGGGGAGACCATATAGCTGCAGTAGTACCTGCTTATAATAGCACCTCAAATGATTTTACTGAGTAATCCCGCTACAGACTAATGTTTGGAAGAGAAGCTCCTTTACCTGTGAACCTGGATTTTGGAACATCATTAGATCATACCTCTGAGGCCTCTTACTAGGGGTAAGTCGACAGGCTTCAGAAGAATTTGAAGATGGCCTATGAGAAAGCCAAGGAAGCATCCACCGCCAGAGAACAGAGGAACAAGAAAAACTTTGATCTCAAAGTGCGTGTTCAGAACCTACAATCCGGAGTGCCTGGGGGAAACATAAACTCGCTGAACAATGGCGCTCCCAATCTTACATTGTCTGTAAACGATTATCTGGGCTTCCTCTGTACCAAATCCGGCCCGAGGGTAAGACTGGGCCTCTGAAAACCTGGCATCGAAACCATCTGCTGACTATATCCGAGGCTGTCCGAGTACCTCCATCTTCCTGTGAAGAGACTTATCAGTCCCCTACGCTAAGGCCTAAGGCCTAGGGCCAGGAAAGCCTGACAGCCCATGACACCTGAAGAGGAGAGTGATGAGGAAGAATTAGACCTTGATTGGTTATGGATTTCCCCCCTAGAAGACAATCCCACCACTCAAGGGACACCCTTCACGAGGGAAACACATCTTCCATTACCCCAAGTTGAAGTGCTAGATTCCCACCCACTAAGAGGAAACAAGGACATCAAGACAGAACCCAAGGAAGTACTATGTGTGCCAGAGACCCCTGGTTCCCACACCAATGAAGCAGAGAGAGAGACTGTTCTTGAACCAGAGCTTGAACCAGAGTTTGAACCAGGACAGGAATCAGAGCCTGGATCAGAACTGCTGGAAAATACCTACTCTAGATTGATTCAGAAAATATGCCCTCCAAAAAGACTGACATATGATACCTGTCAGGGACATGTCGGTGGCCGTCGGGCTAACATGCGTGTGCGCAGGTGCACGAGGGGCTTTTCCAGGGCAGTTCAGCTGAATTCCCCACTGGGGGGCGCCGGCGCGCTCCCGCGCGCCCCCGCGCACCCCCGTTCGCGCTAGTGCTGTTTGGCGCCAAAGACCCTTTAAAAGGGTGACAGATGCTTCCATCAGGTGCTGTTCGTCTGCAGCTCTGCACCTGACTTCCTGTATGCTGCCTGTTGTTATTATCTGCTATTGACCCGGCTACGTCTGACCATTCTTCTGTCTCCAACCCGACCCGGCCTTCCTGACCTTGCTTATATCTTGTGACCCGTTGCCAAACACCTGCCTGTCTGACTATTCTGTGATCATTCCTTCTGCCATATACCTGCCTGATCTCCTGCCAATACAGACTGTTTGACTCTGCTTTGCCTGTGTCCTGTGACGCTGCTTCCAGCCTGCTCCTCCAGCTCCAGGTTCTGCTGCTGCCATATCATCCACCTGTCTGCTTACGGATCCGCTTCTGCCTGTCAGCATCCGCAGCCCAGCCATCCCAGGGGGGACGTCTTCTCAAGCTCCTGTGTTGGCCACCGCAAGAACCCGCATCAGGCACTCCTACCCACTGTGCTCAAGAGACCACTGTCCCCACTCCAATGGCTCCTGAACCAGCGCTTAAGAGAGGTCTTCTTCTACCAGGTACCTAACAATACCTTTGGGGAAGATTCTGATGAACTCATTCCTACCGCTCAGCTAGTCAAGCACTTGCCTCCTTTATTGAACCTTAAGCAAAGGATGACCTTGATCCACCCCCTGACACTACTGGGTGGGCCACTAATTTGTTACTGGCCTGTCATAAACTTGATATTACTTTGCCTGATAATGTACATAATTATTTGTTAGAAGATCTCTCTTTGCATCAGTTTTTGGCTGTTGCAACTTCTAGTTTGTCGCATGATTAACCAATCGCTTTCTTATGATACAGTGAAGTGATCCTACAGGTTTTGTTCTGTCTTCGGGACCAAAGACTTTCAAGTGGGGGGAGGATGTAGCAATATGGACTACAATTGCAACAAACAGTTATTGTCTGCCCTATCTGTATATTATATTATCCCTCTAGTGCCTGGTGTTACTAAACTGACATCATATTTGTGAGCCTAACCAAAGGGATTGTGGGATTGGTAGTTCCATCTGATGACTATCCCCCTGCATGACTATACACCCGGACCCCATATCCCAGGGATCTTTGCTACCATCAGGGAGACTGCTGGGAAGGGCTATAAAAGAAACCAGAAACCCGCCCCAGGGTCTCTTCTTCCCGGGCCTCCTGTGTGAGAGATCTCCCCGTGTGGGGAGAGCGAGAGTGCGGCCTACCACATGGAGTACAACATTCCTGTCCGACCGAGAAGGGGTCCAGCGCTGCCTACTGTTCATCGGACATCTGACTAGCACCAACTTGATCATACAGCAATCCAGTCTTTATGTTCCGCATTAGGGTGATCGTCACAGGCGGGTCCGCAGCCAGGACGTCTATTCGGGAGTCGATATCTGGAAGGCGATTGATCGGCCTGGTCGTTGGTGAGAGGGCAATCGCTCACCTTTGCAAGTCTTTCCTTGGTCATTTACTGGGACACTGTGCACAGACAGCTTTACTTTTGGAACACTTCACTGCACCTTTATTCGAACACCTATCTAGGCATCCTTAGCTGCATTAAGAGTAAGAGATACTACCACTCTGTTACTACACCTTTATTGGATACAATTAATGAGCGCCGACTGCCGATGAAGACCATCAGATCTGCAACGGGGACATTCTGTCATTGCTGCTTAAAGGGCCCTTATACCATCCTTGCTTAGCCTCATCTCTCTTTAGGATAAAGGTTAAACAGGCCGATCTGGGTTTCTCTTTCTAGAAGTATTGTCAGAATCTATGCTTAACTTTTCTTATCCTTTCAGGCATAAGACATATGTTCTGGTACTCCATTGTACATATGTATATATAGTATCCTGTTATTGCTAACTGTCTTAACTGTCTTACTGGGGGAATCATTCTACTGAGCTTGCGCTGTTAACCAAAGCTCAGTTGAACCATTACCCTTATGTGCAACTATACCTTTTCTGAAGCATTCCAGTAAACGTTAACAGAATATAAACATATTGAGTGTTGTCTTGCAAGGATGTCTGAACCCAGAGTGTCAGGTGGGTTGGAATGTTTACAGGGTCATGGCAATGCCGATTAGCAGGTAAATCCAAGCAGTCCTCAAGGGGGCCATGCTACACTATGCAATATCCATTGTGTCCAGATCCTTTAATATGTAGGCATAGTCATGTAGAATTGCATAAAGTTTCTTATTTGTCAAGTACCATGACTTCTTCCACTTTACGTATACCATTGGGGTAGCTGTCTTCCATGCTTTCACTAAGGTTTACTTAGCAGCTATGAAAACATAAAATAACATTGTTAAAATTGGACCTCTTGTTTTAGGTCTAACACAGCCATTGAGGGGATGAGGAGCTCTGGGTTGCACAGGTGACATAGCTTTTAGCATGTAGATACAGAAAGATCTCAGAAGGGGGCAGCTGGTGATTTTATTGAAGGGTGTCAAATTGTAAAATATCATCTGGGGAGAGAAAGTAATATTTGCACCTCAGGTCATTCATAATCCAACAATGGAATCTGTGAGATCTGACTAAGTCATGGGAAAAAGTCAAGATTATTTACTATATTCACTAATGGGATGTGTGAGAAGACTAATTTGCCTACATTTTTAAAGGTAGCGCTTAAAGTGTAAGTTCACCTTTTCACATAAAACAAAACTAGCATGCTATACCCTACTGGGGTGAGGACTCCCCCTGGCCCCCTTTGCACTTACCCCTGTAGATAATTAGCTGTCACTGCCCACACAGACGGTGTGTGGGTATGGGATTTGAAAGCCTTGCTCCCCCCTACCCCAAAGCACCCACCCCCCATGTTGAGGGCATGCAGCCTGGTACGGTTCAGGAGGAGGGGCGCTCGCTCGTCCCCACCCCCTTTCCTGACCGTCCGGGCTGCGTGCTCGGATAAGGGTCTGATATGGATTTGGGGGTGGACCCCCACGCCGTTTTTTTGGCGTAGGGGGTTCCCCTTAAAATCCATACCAGACCCAAGGGCCTGGTATGCTCCTGGAGGGGGAACCCATGGCGTTATTTTATTTAAAATTTGGCGTGGCGTTCCCCCTCAAGATTCATACCAAACACAGTGCCTGGTTTTGGCGGGGATCCAAGTCGGATCCCCGTGCGTTGAAAGTCGGATGTATGTCGGCTTTAAGTCAAGGGGCAAAGTCGGATCCAAAGTAGGACGGCTGTCGTGTCGCACCACTGTAAACTAAAGGAAACTACAGCCAGGAAGTGCTGTTAAAGGTTTACTAATTTTCCCTGACTGAAAGGTACAGGGAGATTGCAAGGTTACAAAGACTTGTATTCCAAATTAAGCACCCATATACTGTATATTGAATGCCACCTTACCTGTAGTGGTTCAACATCCTACCTGCAGTGCCAGCTATGCTTCCCCACATTCACTCTTGCAGTGAATGACAACAAATATATATTACACAAAACGCATACATTTGTTTTTCAAATCAATAAATAACTTGCTTTTCTCTGAACAAAATAAATAACACAGCTATTGCTCACCATTTTTTATTTTTTAATAAATATAAAAGTCATTAAAAGTGCCTAATATGTTTTTCTCCAAATTATCAGTTTTTCTTGTATACTTAAGAACTCTAGGGAGTCCCCAGGCAATGATGCAAACTACACAACTCCAAACAAAACCGACAAGCCAGACAGTGGAACCCTCAAGATCATTCTAAAGAAAGAAAAACACTGTGCGCGTTGATCACTAAGGACCAAGCTGTTGGCTGCTCTTAATGTACGCTTTCCCAGTAGGACTTTGTTTTTAAATTTTTGATTAGAAAAAAGCTCTAGGGATCAAATGCATTACTATGAAAATGTATTCTTTGTCCACTTATGTCTCATTGAAATATTTAATTGATTATATATTATATATACACTATATTACGAAAAGTATTGGGACACCTGCCTTTACATGCACATGAACTTTTTTTTGTCATCCCAGTCTTAGTCCATAGGGTTCAATATTGAATCGGTCCACCCTTTGCAGCTATAACACTGGAAAGGCTGTTTACAGGGTTTAGGAGTGTGTCTATGGGAATGTTTGACCATTCTTCCAGAAGCGCATTTGTGAGGTTAGGCACTGATGTTGGATGAGAAGGCCTGGCTCACAGTCTCTGCTCTAATTCATCACAAAGGTGCTCTATCGGGTTGAGGTAAGGACTCTGTGCAGGCCAGTCAAATTCCTCCACCCCATACTCGCTAATCCATCACAAAGGTGCTCTATCGGGTTGAGGTCAGGACTCTGTGCAGGCCAGTCAAATTCCTCCACCCCATATTCGCTAATCCATGTTATTATGGACCTTGCTTTGTGCACTGGTGCGCAGGCATGTTGGAACAGGAAGGGGCCATCCCCAAACTGTTCCCACAAAGTTGGGAGCATGAAACTGTTCAAAATGTCTTGGTATGCTGACGCCTTAAGAGTTCCCTTCACTAGAACTAAGTGAAGGGAACTCTGAAAAACAACCCCACACCATAACCCCCCCCCACCCCCATCAATGATTTGGACCAGTGCACAAATCAAGTACCATAAAGACATGGATGAGTGAGTTTGGGGTGGAGGAACTTGACTGGCCTGCACAGAGTCCTGACCTAAACCTGATAGAACACCTTTGGGATGAATATCAATATTGAACCCTACGGACTAAGACTGGAATGCCATTAAAGTTCATGTGCGTGTAAAGGCAGGCGTCACAATACTTTTGGTAATATAGTGTGTGTATATATATATATATATATATATATATATATATATATATATACATACACACAGTTAGGTCATATATATTTAGAAACAGACATAATTTTCACACTTTTGGCTCTGTATGCCACCAGAATAAAATTAAAATGAAACAATCCAGGTGAATCTGAAGTGCAGACTTTCAGTTTTAATTTTAGGGGTTGAACATAAATACCAAGTACAAATTTTAGGAACTGCAACCATTTTTATACACAGCCCCCCCCCACTTTCAGGGTCCCAAATGTAATTGGACAAATGAATATAATCATAAATAAAATGTTAATTTTTAATATTTTGTTGAGAATCCTTTACTGGCAATGACTGCCTGAAGTATGGAACCCATGGGCATTACCAAAGACTGGGTTTCCTCCTTTCTGATGCTTTGCCAGGCTCTAGCTGCAGCTGTCTTCAGTTGTTCTTTGTTTTGCCTTTAGTTTTGCCTTCAGCAAGTGAAATGCATGATCAATTGCGTTGAGATCAGGTGATTGACTCGGCCATTGCAGAATCTTCCACTTATTTTCCTTCAAAACCTCCTGGGTTGCTTTTGCAGTGTGTTTTGGATCATTGTCCATCTGTACTGTGAAGCGCCGTCCAATCAATAAACACCAATGACATGCAAGCCCATGCAATCGCATGGACTCCACCATGTTTTACAGATGACGTTGTGTGCTTTGGATCATGAGCTGTTCCAAGCCTTCTCCACATTTTTTTCTTCCCGTCATTCTGGTACAGATTAATCTTAGTTTCATCCGTCCAAAGAATACTTTTCCAGAATTGGTCTGGCTTTTTTAGATGTTTTTTGGCAAAGTCTAATCTGGCTCTTCTATTCTTCAGGCTTATGAAAGGTTTGCAGCTCGTGGCGAACCCCCTGTATTTGCTCTCGTGAAGTCTTCTCTTGATTGTAGACTTTGGAAATGATACGCCCACCTCCTGGAGAGTGTCCTTCACTTGTCTGGATGTTGTGAATAGGTTTTTCTTTAGCATAGAGAGTATCCTGCAATCATCCACCACTGTTGTCTTCTGTGGACATCCAGGCCTTTTTATGTTGCTGAGCTCACCAGTGCGTTCTTCTTTCCTCAGAATGTACCAAACTGTTGATTTGACCACTCTTAATGTTGCTGCTATCTCTCTGTTTTTGAAGCCTTACAATGGTCTGTTTCACTTGCATGGACAGCTCCTTTAAACACATGATGTGGGTTCACAGGAATACATTCCAAATGCAAATACCACACTTGGAATCAACTCCAGACCTTTTACCTACTTAATTGATGAAGAAATAACGATGGCGTGGCCCATACCTGGCCCTGAAACAGCTTTTGATTCAACTATCCAATACTTTTGGTCCCTTGAAAAAGGGGGCATGGCTATTCTTAAGAGCTGTAATTCCTAAACACTTCCTCCGATTTGGATGTACATACCCTCAAATTAAACCTGAGAGTGTGCACTTTCAGCCCACATCCATTATATAACTATAGCTTGAATATGTTTTGATAAATACCTGAAAAAAAATCTAAAATTGTGCATGTGTCCAAATATATATGGACCTAACTGTGTATATATACACACTGAAGAAATGAAACTTTGATACAATGTAAAGTAGTGAGTGTACAGCTTGTATAACAGTGTAAATTTGCTGTCACCTCAAAATAACTCAACACACAGCCATTAGTGTCTAAACCGCTGGCAACAAAGTGAGTACACCCCTAAGTGAAAATGTCCAAATTGGGCCCAAAGTGTCAATATTTTGTGTGGCCATCATTATTTTCCAGCACTGCCTTAACATTCTTGGGAATGGAGTTCACCGGAGCTTCACAGGTTGCCACTGAGTCCTCTTCCACTCCTCCATAGCGACATCACAGAGCTGGTGGATATTAGAGACCTTGCGCTCCACCACCTTCCGTTTGAGGATGCCCCACAGATGCTCAATAGGGTTTAGGTCTGGAGACATGCTTGGCCAGTCCATCACCTTTACCCTCAGCTTCTTTAGCAAGGCAGTGGTCGTCTTGGAGGTGTGTTTGGGGTCGTTATGTTGGAATACTGCCCTGAGGCCCAGTCTTCAAAGGGAGGTGATCATGCTCTGCTTCAGTATGTCACAATACATGTTGGCATTTATGATTCCCTCAATAAACTGTAGCTCCCCAGTGCCAGCAGCACTCATGCAGCACCAGACCATGACACTGCCACCACCATGCTTGACTGTAAGCAAGACACACTTGTCTTTGTACTCCTCAGGCTGACCCCCCCAACCCCTTCAACCTCTGCAGCAATGATGGCAGCATACGTCTATTTCCCAAAGACAACCTCTGGATATGACGCTGAGCACGTGCACTCAACTTCTTTGGTCGACCATGGCAAGGCCTGTTCTGAGTGGAACCTCTCCTGTTAAACCGCTGTATGGTCTTGGCCACCATGTTGCAGCTCAGTTTCAGGGTCTCCGCAATCTTCTTATAGCCTAGGCCATCTTTATGTAGAGCAACATTTCTTTTTTTCAGATCCCCAGAGAGTTCTTTGCCATGAGGTGCCATTTTGAACTTCCAGTGACCAGTATGAGAGAGTGAGAGCGATAACACCAAATTTAACACACCTGCTCCCCATTCACACCTGAGACCTTGTAACACTAACAAGTCACATGACATCGGGGAGGGAAAATGGCTAATTGGGCACAATTTGTACATTTTCACTTAGGGGTGTACTCACTTTTGTTGCCAGCAGTTTAGACATTAATGGCTGTGTGTTGAGTTATTTTGAGGGGACAGCAAATTTACACCATTATACAACCTGTACACTCACTACTTTATATTGTAGCAAAGTTTCATTTCTTCAGTGTTGTCACATGAAAAGATAGAATAAAATATTTACAAAAATGTGAGGGGCGTACTCACTTTTGTTAGATACTGTATACAGTCAAGTCCATAAATATTGGGACATCAACACAATTCTAATTTTTTTGCTCTATACACCACCACACTGGATTTAAAATGAAACGAACAAGATGTGCTTTAACTGCAGACTTTCAGCTTTAATTTGAGGGTATTTACATCCAAATCAGGTGAACGGTGTAGGAATTACAACGGTTTGTATATGTGCCTCCTACATTTTAAGAGACCAAAAGTAATGGGACAATTGGCTGCTCAGCTGTTCCATGGCCAGGTGTGTTACTCCCTCATTATCCCATTTACAAGGAGCAGTTAAAAGGTCCAGAGTTCGTTTCGAGTGTGCTATTTGCATTTGGAATCTGTTGCTGTTAACTCTCAATATGAGATCCAAAGAGCTGTCACTATCAGTGAAGCATGCCATCATTAGGCTGAAAAGACAAAACAAACCCATCAGAGAGATAGCAAAAACATTAGGTGTGGCAAAATCAACTGTTTGGAACATCCTTAAAAAGAAAGAACGCACCAGTGATCTCAGCAACACCAAAAGAACCGGAAGACCACGGAAAACAACTGTGGTGGATTACCGAAGAATTCTTTCCCTGGTGAAGAAAACACCCTTCATAACAGTTGGCCAGATCAAGAACACTCTCCAGGAGGTAGGTGTATGTCTGTCAAAGTCAACAATCAAGAGAAGACTTCACCAGAGTGAATACAGAGGGTTCACCACAAGATGTAAACCATTGGTGAGCCTCAAAAACATGAAGGCCAGATTAGAGTTTGCCAAACAACATCTAAAAAAAGCCTTCACAGTTCTGGAACAACATCCTATGGACAGATGAGACCAAGATCAACTTGTACCAGAGTGATGAGGAAGAGGAAGAGAAGAGTATGGAGAAGGAAAGGAACTGTTCATGATCCAAAGCATACCACTTCATCAGTGAAGCATGGTGGTGGTAGTGTCATGGCATGGGCATGTATGGCTGCCAATGGAACTGGTTCTCTTGTAGTTATTGATGATGTGACTGCTGACAAAAGCAGCAGGATGAATTCTGAAGTGTTTCGGGCAATATTATCTGCTCATTCTCAGCAAAATGCTTCAGAACTCATTGGACGGCGCTTCACAGTACAGATGGACAATGACCCGAAGCATACTGCGAAAGCAACCAAAGAGTTTTTTAAGGGAAAGGAGTGGAATGTTATGCAATGGCCAAATCAATCACCTGACCTGAATCCAACTGAGCATGCATTTCACTTGCTGAAGACAAAACTGAAGGGAAAATGCCCCAAGAACAAGCAGGAACTGAAGACAGTTGCAGTAGAGGCCTGGCAGAGTATCACCAGGGATGAAACCCAGTGTCTGGTGATGTCTATGCATTCCATACTACAGGCTGTATTTGACTGCAAAGAATTTGCAACCAAGTATTAAAAAGTGAAAGTTTAAAGGATGATTGTTAATTTGTCCCATTACTTTTGGTCCCTTAAAAAGTGGGAGGCACATATACAAACTGTTGTAATTCCTACACCGTTCACCTGATTTGGATGTAAATACCCTCAAATCAAAGCTGAAAGTCTGCAGTTAAAGCACATCTTGTTCGTTTCATTTCAAATCCATTGTGGTGGTGTATAGAGCCAAAAAGATTAGAATTGTGTCAATGTCCCAATATTTATGGACCTGACTGTATATAAAATGTATATGAATACACTACTGGTGTGAAGAAATGCTGCAAATTAAGAGTGCTTTCAGAAAAAGAAGTGTTAATGGGTTTTTTTCCAATTAACCAAATTGAAAGTAAATAAACATAACATAAATCAAAATCAAATCAATATTTGGTGTGACAACGCTTTGACTTCAAAACTGTATAAATTCTTTTTAAATACACTTGCACGCAGTTTTTGAAGGAACTCGGCAGGTAGGTTGTTTCAAACATCTTTGAGAACTAACCACAGATCTTCTGAGGATGTAGGCTGCCTCATATCTTTCTTTCTCTTCATACAATCCTAGACAGACTCCATGATGTAGAGCAGGGGTGTCCAAACTATGGCCCTCCAGTTGTTCAGGAACTACAATTCCCATCATGCCTAGTAATGTCTGTGAATTTCAGAGTTTTACAATGCTTCATGGGAAGTGTAGTTCTGCAACAGCTGGAGGGCTGTAGTTTGGACACCCCTGATGTAGAGATTAGGGCTCTGTGGGGGTCAAACTATCACTTCCAGGACTCCTTGTTGTTCTTTACACTGGCCTTAGTTATTATTGACATTGGGGTCATTGTCCTGCTGCAGAATACATTTGGGGCCAATCACACGCCTCCCTGATGGTATGGCATGATGAATGAGTATCTGCCTGCATTTCTCAGCATTCAAGACACCATTGATCCTTACCAAATCCCCAACTCCTTTTGCAAAAATGCAGCCACAAACTTGCAAGGAGCCTCCACCATGCTTTACTGTTGCCTGCAGGCACTCATTATTGTACCACTCTCCAATGCTTCAGGGAACAAACTGGGGTTGATTTACTATGAAAACCGGGAAGTAATGGTCGCTCTACATTTAATAGCGCCCAATTAAGCCAATTAAGACTTCAATTAGGCAAACGTGTGAATGAAAAAGGGCGATACTACTGGCAAACATGCCTTTGTAAAGGTTGAATCAACGCTAATCAGTGTTTTAGCGGATTTGCAAGTGCCAATTTCTATCATGTTTATTATAAGGAACTGCACTGCAGCCATGATGACATGAATGTGAATAAAACATTTTATGTGAGATGTGCTCTACCTTGTGTGCATCTATTTATGTATATTCCAATTAGTATTCCTAGTTTGTTTTCTTCTTTTGCTAACGGATGCAGTTATGTATGAGTATTACAGAGTAATGTCTGTTATTATGTAAAGTTACATGTATTGAACATTTACAGTTACATATCTGTTATATGTTTTTTTTTTCTTGTGGTAATTATGTTTTTTATGTGACTAGAAAACAGTAATTATTTATGTTCATTCTTTAATCATACTACACTATTATGCAGGTCTCAGCATACTTAGCACAATGGCTTGGTGCTGTGCACTGTCTACAAAGCACTCAGGTTATGAGTTTAAATCCCAACCAACCTACCACCTACCTAAGGTAGCTGTGTTGATTTTTCCAAGCGAAAAAAAAAAATGTAAACTGCACGTTAACTAGTGCGTGAATTTTGGAATTCCACACCATAATATTATTGAATACTTACATACCGTTGTATGCATTTGAAGAGTTAATATTATGGAATTAACCAAAGTGATGTGCATTGGCTAATTGGAATTTGCCTATTTTCAGCATATGCTGCTGAGTACAATGCAAGCTTTCAGTAGGTGATACCACTTGCAGGATTTGAACCCATGAGTCCTTCAAAAGCCTGAGTCTTCCAAGGTAGGAGATCAGAACACTAGGCTACTGGGTTGAAGACAAACATACCTAGGAAATACATATACTAGTGTTTGAGTTTTTTAATTCTACACAATGTTTTGCATTTGAGGCATTCATTTTATGAAATCAACCATGCTCATGCTGATGTGGCATTGGCTATTAGGCATTCAACAATTTTTTAGCGAAGATGCAACCGCTATTAAAGTTTTTGGGACAGGAACGTGAAAAATCCAAAGTCCTCATTTTAAAGGCTTATAGGCAAGTTATTCCTTTAATATTCCTTTAAATATCGTGCCTGGGGGTCCCCTTAGTCTGCCTGTAAAGTGGCGCATCTGTGTGATGTACAGAACATGCCACAGCAAAAATAACATTTCTAAAGGAAAAAATGTAATTGAAACTTGCTCGTGGCTGTAATCTATTATCAGTGTCCTATCGAATAGTGCCCTCCCTCAAAAAATGCCTGCGCCGGGCTGCGCACGCACAGTACAGAACAGCAGTCCGGCATAATAACAAAATTTGACAATGTAGAAGTGCCCCACTCAAAAGAGCTTACAAGCTACAAGGGTAGAACACTAAAAATTGGACACATTAAAAATCACATTAGAAAAGCAGGGATACAAATCAAGCTAATAACAACCATGACAAACCATTCTGGTTATCAGAACTCCTTGCCCCAAACCCCTAAAAAATATAATTGCAGGATTATCATAAGCAAAAACAGAAATATTTAATACAAAATATTAAAATACAACAAAATCCACACACGCACACTTATGTTTGAAATTAGCAGGAAGCTTCCTTTTTATCTAAACCATTACATAAACTAGATTAACAGTAGCAGCTGAAAGTCTAACATGTGAGGTTTAGAAGTAACTAGAACAAGATAAAGGTCTGCTGAGGCTCACAAACAAACACATGGTCAGACTGGACACACTTTTGAGGGTCTTAATACAAAACTATACCAGCAAACACATAAAGTAAACCACAGCCCTAGTGGCATTATGCACCCACCCCCGAAAAAAAATATCTATTTGTAAACCCATATAAGTACTGCAAGCAAAGACTTGGGCCTCTTCTCAGGCAAAACAACCACCACAAATACAGGCCTTTATATAACCTAGCTAGGATTGCTAGCACACCTAGACCCACCCAGTAAAGGACACACCCACCAGTGTAAGTGATTCTGTCTCTTCATGTATGCCTCAAGTGCTCACACCTGTTCATCAGGAACACACATCTTTACAAATGAAAGAATGCATCAGCATATATATCTGTGCAGGGTAAACCTAAAAATAAAAAATGTCCAAGGCTCTGGCCATTATCAGTGATCCCAAAAATCTCCAAATTAAACTTGTACGTTGTTGGGCATGTGGAGGGTACAAAACAGAAAAATTACAACTTTGTGAGGACTGCTTCACAAAAATTGATGACAAAGCGCATTCATCATTCATCATCAGCATACAACATTCAAATATGTGTGCAGGATAACACCAAACCTATACATCCATATCTGGCCCAAGACACCACAGTTCTAGATTTGGCGCAAACCCACGCTTGCTTGATGTATATTGTTATTTCTTGGGCTTCCATTATGTGAAACCCGTCAAAAATGCAATCACTGGTGAAAAAGAAACTTTAACAACACAACAGAGGAAGAACATACAAACCTCTAGCCAGGTAGCGGGATTGTGATTCGATCGACGCCTTCAGTGCTGCTAAGCAGAAGTGCTAACCTGTTAGCCACTGTGCTGCCACATGAATGGAGGCTGCATCTCAGAGGTGTGAAACAGTCCTAAGTCCCAGGGGTGCAATAAGTTAATCAATGCAGATGTACTATGTAAGGCCAGAGAGCCATTGAACAACCTGTTTCTGGCATATGCCATCTGAAGGCTGGTTATGGCTGATTACTGTAAGCATGCTGCTGGAGAAACAGCTGTCATTTTATTGGTGTTTGCTTGGTAAGAGGCTGCAATTAGTGCTGATGGGGAAATGTTAAGGCTGATAATTGTTCTTGCCCATGGTAAACATATGGTATGATTTGCAATAGTGGTGGAACCCTCCTACACACAAATACACATAAATACTGCATTTCTTTGGATATATACCTATAGGTGGTGGAATGACATCAGTCAGGAGTTATGCTTCTTGATTTACTCTGTGATATTTGGTGGTTCTTGGGGTGTGAGTGTAAAATAGCAATGCTACCCTCTGAATTTTGGGAATGACATTTTGATTTCCGATGTTGGTACACATATCACATTTTTTTTTGTGGGGGGGGGGGATTATGATCATTTGGAAATACTAAACAAGACACAAAATTGTGACTCATTTAAAATTTGCATCAGCAATGGTATTGTTTGTGGTTAGTGAAGATACCTGTGGGAGTTTCGGTAAAGATTTTTGTGAATGGACAGCAACAAGTGAGAGAGACAGATAAAAATATATTTTACCAAAACACGTAAACATTATACATTGCTAGCATTCTGAAAAACAAAAAATATGAAAAAGCAACATTGTTGCAAGGACAATTTATTTTAGAGAAATAAACAGTTCATCTCAAAATTAAAATGTTTTTTTTGGGGGGGAAGTAACAATTGTACCATTATAATCAATGGTTGAGACTTGCATTTGGCTATGAGCGAAAAAATGCATTTTAGCATTTTTGCCAAGCGCTAATTTGCGAATTTACTATAGCGCTTGGTAAAAAAATGAATGAGAGTTAAAATGAGAGTATTTTGCATGTCTGAGCATGCACACTTATGCTGGTACATAGTTGTAAAGAGAAGAAGTGGAATTTATCTCTTCTCAGACTTTCATTGATATTTCAGTTTATATATCACTTTTTTAAGCAGTTTAAAAGCTGATTATCTTTAAACAATATACCACTTATTTAAGTACCATTTAGGCTATCATATCATGCTCAAAACATTATTCCCATGTGCAATTCTCATGTTTCTACAAAGAGTAATGATTTGGATGGTCTCTGTTGTCTGGGAGCTATATTGAATTTGATTTTGGGTGTATTTTTTCTGAGCACTATAGTGAATTCCATTTTTGCACTAATTAGCATGATTTGGCTATTTTGAGAGCATTTATTTACGCATTTGCATATTCTTGCTATAGTAAATCAACCCCACTGCCTCCTGCTACAGCCAAATATTTCAACTTTTGACTCATCGGTCCAGAGTACCTTCTGACATTTTTCTGCACCCCAGTTCCTATGATTTCATGCATAGTTCAGTTGCTTAGCCTTGTTTCCATGTTGGGTATATGGCTTTTTGGCCTAAATTCTTCCATGAAGACCAAATTTTGGACAGATTTCTCAGTAGATGGGTGTACCTGAGTCCCACTAGTTTACACCAGTTCTGTGCTGATGGCACTGCTGGACATCTTCTGATGTTGAAGGGAAGTAAGCATGATGTGTCTTTCATCTGCTGCAGTAAGTTTCCTTGGCCAAATACTGTGTCTACTGTCCTTAATGTTGCTTGTTTCTTTGTGCTTCTTTAGAAGTGCTTGAACAGCACATTCTGAAAACCCAGTCTGCTTTGAAATCTTTGCATGGAAGAGCCATTGCTGATGCAGTATAACTATCTTGTGTCTTGTTGCTGTGCTCAGTCTTGCTATGGTGTATGACCTGTGACATGAAATGGTCTTCCACAACCTCACCTAGCAGAGTTTGGCTGTTTCTTACCCACTTCTAAGCCTCCTACATGGTTGTTTTTGTTTCAGTTAATGGCTGTGTTACAACCTACATATGGAATTGATGATCATCAGCACCTGCTTGGTATAATTAGTTAATCATACATCTGACTTTAATAAAATCCCTGACTTGCAAGTGTAAGATTTGATGATGGTTTGAAGCCAAAGGGTAGTCACATGAAAAATGTATTTGATTTTTGTATTGTATTTTCTTCTGTTCTCTCACTTTGCATTTTGTGAAATTGATAAAAACAAACAATTAAAATATATATTCTAGAAAGTTAATCAATGCAGATGTACTGTGGAAGGCCAGAGAGCCATTGAACAACCTGTTTCTGGCATATGCCATCTGTAGTAAAGGCTGGTTATGGCTGATTACTGTCAGCATGCTGCTAGAGAAATAGCTGGGATTATATATCCTGTATATCTGTACAGTGACAGCTTTCTGGTAGGCAAGCTCAGGGGTTTTTAGACTAGGATCCAAACCTAATTCCTAAGTACCAGTAGCAAATAAAAATGTGCTTACTTCAGCATAACAGAGCCCAGCTAGCAGCAGAGGTTTCTGGCCTGCATCTCCAAACTGACACAAGTGAAATCATTGGCAGTTCTCTCCAAAACGCCCTCTGTAGGGCCCAGCAACTGCCGCACAAAGAAAAGGGATACATGCATGCCAACCAAGACACATCCCTTTTGGCCAAGTAAATATCCCCCCCACAGCCTCAACTCAGAGGAGGTAGAGTTGCTAGTGGAACAAAAACTATGAACTCAGTAAAGAGCATCAGCATGCTGATGAAGTTTAACGGGCCTATGCTCCACCTAAAAAAACAATGGGTAATCCTGGTATTTTTCTCCTTATTTTGTCACATCCACATTAGAGAAGCATGGTCGGACATAAGTTTGAATTACCTTCCTAACAGGTAATACTAAAGCCCATTTAATGACAAGACATTTCTGTTCTACTAAAATCAGCTTTTCTCAGCTACAGTTAAATTCTGACTGAGAAATACCACAAAATGCTCCTCTCTATGAATTACCTGTAACAAAACAGCTCCTGGTCCCACATCAGAGACATCTGAGAGCTACCAGAATATGATGTTACATATATACAAAAGCCTGTAATATTGATAAAACTTAACTGTGGCATAAATGAAGTAGAAGTAGAGGAGGGTGTGCTTCCCTAAGCACCAAAATCCAACTTAAAGGATCACTAAAGATATATATATATATATATATATATATATATATATATATATAAATATATATTTATTTTTAAAATAACAAACCTGTTTTACTTACCTCCACTATGCAGCTCGTTTTGCACATAGTGGCCCTGAACCTCGGCGGCTGTCTCGACTCCCCCCGCAAGGACTCAACACCTTCATGGGAGCTCCCTTGCATGGTGTTGAGTGCTTGCGGGCACGCTCCCGTGATACAGCCGGCGGCCATAGCCACTCACTGTATTACTCGGCCCCCCCCCAGCGTGCCGCGTCATTGGATGTGATTGACAGCAGCGCGAGCCAATGGCTGCGCTGCTTTCAATCCATCCACTCTAGCCAATTAATGGCCAGGCTGAGCGGCGAAGAGGATGTCGAGGGCGAGCGTGGGACTTTCGAGGGGTCATGTACGTAAAACGGGGGGGCTGGGGGGGGGCGATATTGTCTGATGTTTTTTCAACTTAATGCATAGAATGCATTAAGGTGAAAAAACTTTTACCTTTACAACCACTTTAACTAAAACTTAACCTTTATTGTAAATCATAAAAGGTATGTAAATGACCATAACAGGTATGCCTAAAGGGTGAGGTCAATGCCACTATATACAGTATGAACCAACGTTCTATCTCTATGTGGTAATATTACCATCTACCAAGTTTAATTAGTGAAACTTCTCTTGACATATACATTTTAACACCTTTTATATCCACTGTATATAAACTCAAGGTCTACTCATCAACACCAGCTGGTATAAAGATATCTGTCTCTCCTCCATCTATTAGCCACATATAAAATTAGATGAACAGAAAAAGAATAAGTATACTAGTAAATACTGTCTTGCTGAAGATGTGGGTTATCTGTCTTCTGCTCTATGAAATTATCTATCTCTCGGATATGTAATATGGGTACACTCATCCATGTGGACACAAATAACCACTGATGGAAAGCCCCATATAGCACCATATCCACAAAAAAGCTACTCTACTAATCAAGACTGCATTGACACAAGGCATATTTCAGGACACAAAAATGAATTAGGGGGAGAAAGAATGTGTCAGGACAAGAACGAAATCATGTGAACCTAAATAAAAATAAAGTCAGAAGGTGCTCCCAAAATCAAATCACTCAAACCTAACATGTTTCACTCTTCAGCTTTGTCAGAGGTAAAAAAAAAATCAAAGAAAGTGAAGAAAGTGAGCAACCAAGGGTAGCTGACTGCCACATGGTGAAAAGAAAATAAGAATACAAATGAGATGTTGGCACAGAACTGACTTGAGCTCCAGGAAGGCCTTTAGCATCTACATTCCACTCAACCATGAGAAACCTCCGAGCCTTGGTATGATCAGTCATCGGCACCACTAGGATTACAAAATTAGGCGCAAACCGCCCCTAGGACCCCACTATGCTAAGTATTCATGCATCTGGTGAGGAGATGGGGTCAATACTGTATAGCCTCCACCTTGTTTATTTGGTGGCTGCACCATCCCTCTTCCCACTTTGAACGCAAGCTACATTCCTTCATGCCTAAAGCACACTTTTTAGGGTTCACTGGAAATCCCTCTCCTTAGAGAGTTGTAACGGAATCGCTTCCCACGCTTCGCTTGAGTGCGTTCATCAGTATAAGCCTCCTCCAGTCTAAACATCAGAGATCAGATATTATAGCCCATCATACAAGACTAGCTGACAATAGCTTGTATGAACATGAAACATTTATTTGACACTCTCACACAGAATATATACCAAGGGAGGACACCCCCTCTCCTGATTATATTACCCTAACAATACAAGCTGCAACCAGGAACATAATTAACATGTCACTCAACCCAGCTTGGTGACTCAATGCCCACCCAGATAATGTTGTGAATAATCAGATATCCCCACTTCAGGTCAGACTTGCCCTCATCAAACTCCCAAAGTACAATACAAATTGTTACAAGTATAAGCACGTCCCACAAGGGTTTCATAGCAGAGACAAAAAGGTGTTCCAATTAGCACAATTAACAATACAAATAGTGATCTCCCCTATCCTCAGCCTAGTAGGCAACAGACTATAGCAGGAGACCACAGTAGCAGACTGTCCAGCTCCTACATTAAAGAACATGAAAGAGAGATCAATGTGACCAGCTCTTTCAATTAACATGTATAGTTCAGAAACAAACAAACCAGGAATAGTCTTCATATATTTCTTGAGGGGTATTGTTGATAAATATTACTGCCCCATCTGAAGTAATCCAAACCACATTCTCAGTGTCCATTAAGTAGTTGTCCATCATTTTCTCAGTTATCCTGTGCCCCTAATAGACACAAGGTCACTTACACATAAGAGGGGCATGGGAGCTGAAGCAAGGGTTTCCCAACCTCTCCAAGGGAAGCTGGGTTCCACAGGCCCCACACCCAACGTGACTCCCAAGGTGTTTCGTAGAGATACATCTTCAGGGTATCGTGTTGCATAATCAAAGATCACCGGTATGTGCTGGTTACCTTGGGGCCTACTAAATCGGTCGCTATTTGTTCAACAGGAACTCTAACTTCTAGGCATGGGCATCAAAGGGGCTACGCAAGTAGGATACCAGAGCGGTTAACTGTCAGGTAGGACAAGACATACAGTCTTTCTTTATCTCAGTTTGTAATTCTGGCCAGTAGAACTGGTCTGGTAAACGCACCTTGGTTATCTCAGTTCCCAGGTGTCCCCCCAAAATACCATTATGGGCCAGATCAAGAACCTTCCATCTGTATGACTGGGGTATGTCTTTGTTTGCCACAAAATTAAGCCATCTCTCATTTGCTTCTTGCTCTTGGGAAACCTCATTTATGACCACTATCCGTTCTTTTGCCCAGATCTAAACAGGATCTTGCATTTGGCCATGCCAAAAACCCCCAAGGACACATCCAAATCTGGAAGGGCAGGTCTTTAGGTCCCCCCACCTCATGTTCAACAGTTCCACAGATGGTGGAAATAGACATAGATACCAGTGCACAGGTCCTTCTCCATTGATGCAGATGGCCAGATGTGTCTTGGTCATGGGTCCCACCAGGGTATCTTGTACCATACTCCCTGAGTCCAGGAGAGAAGTCACTGGAACCTGGTTGATGATGTATTCAAAGGTTCCTCCACCAAAAAGGGGGTGTGAAGTACAGGCTTTTTTTGCAAAGAGAAAGAGCCTGCATTGAGCCCCAAGCTGCATGGAAAATTTCTGGCATGGGCACTGTGCCCTAATATTCCCCCAGTTATGACATCTCCGGCATTGTATAGGGCACGGAGGCTATCAGTTGCGCTCACATGAAAGGGCAGAGGCTGAGTCTTCCCAGGATTCCTGTAGGCTGATTTCAGGATTCTGCAACACATTTTTTCCCCAAAGAAAAAACTTTTCCTGGCACACAAGTGAACATGTGGTGGGGATGAGCACACCCATTATTGCAGGTTAACCAGCATAGACCAAAGATATTGGTCCATCACAAACCTTTCCACCATTTGGGGTCCCGTCAAGGCCTCGGTTGCAGCCACTTAGTGACCAATTTGATCAGATTATACATCTGCAACTGTGGCAACTGATCTGATTGTTAGCTCCACAAGTGCACCCAAAATTGCTTTAGACCATCGTTATCACCCCAAACAGATTCGATTCCCAAGTTTCAGGTAGTCATAGACCCCAGAGTCCACAGGAGGCTATTTCCTGTTAACATCACCTGGCATTTGTTCAGACCCCATTCTTTTGTTTTTGAATAAGTCATTTTAAATTCAATTTTAAAAGCTACGTTCAACTTTAGGAAAAAAATGAAAAATAAACGCAGAAAGTTTTGCAGGAAAACATTTGCAAATAAAAAGAGCCTGCTCGTGTGTGGGCAGCATCGGACTTCCGACGAACCGTTTCGGTCGGAAATCCGACGGACTTTAGATTTTAAACCTGCTTCAAATCTTTAGGTCGTAACTCCGCTGGACTCAGTTCCTAACGGGAAGCCCGTTCGTCTGTATGCTGATCCGACGGACCAGATAGGACGCAAGGGCAGGGTACTACATCTCACGCTCGCTGCAATAGGAAAAACTAATTTTCCTATTGTGGTGAGCGCGAGGGGGAGGCGATGATGTCCCTTAGGTCTGGTATAGATTTTAAGGGGAACCCCCTACGCTGAAAAAACGGCGTGGGGTCCCCCCAAAATCCATACCAGACCCCTATCCGAGCACGCAGCCCGGCCGGTCAGGAAAGGGGGTGGGGACGAGCGAGCACCCCCCCTCCTGAACCGTACCAGGCCGCATGCCCTCAACATGGGGGGGTGGGAGCTTTGGGGGAGGGGGGCGCCCTGTGGCCCCCCACCCCAAAGCACCTTGTCCCCATGTTGATGAGGACAAGGGCCTCTTCCCAACAACCCTGGCCGTTGGTTGTCGGGGTCTGCCGGCGGGGGGCTTATCGGAATCTGGGAGCCCCCTTTAATAAGGGGGCCCCCAGATCCTGGCCCCCCACCCTATGTGAATAAGTATGGGGTACATCGTACCCCTACCCATTCACCTAAGGAAAAAGTGTCAATAAAAAAACACACTACACAGGTTCTTCTCCCAGTGTTCGAGCTCTTTTCCCGGTGTCCGGTTCTTCTGCCGGCTCCTCCGCTATCTTCTGCCGCTCTTTTGCTAGCGGTGGCCCGGACTTTTGTGTCGTCTTCTTCCCTCTTCTCTTCTTCTGATGTTGACACGACGCTCTCTCCCGCTGTAATGCTGTGTGAGAGCTCCGCAATGACTTATATAGGCGGTGAACCCGCCCTCTTATGACGCCACAGTCCCGGGGCATGTTGGGATTGTGGTGTCATAAGGGGGCGTGGTCAACATCACCCGATGACCACGCCCCCTATGACGTTACAGTCCCAACATGCCCCGGGACTGTGGTGTCATAAGGAGGCGGGGTCACGGACTATATAAGTCATTGCAGAGCGCTCACACAGCATTACAGCGGGAGAGAGTGTCGTGTCAACATCAGAAGAATAGAAGAGGGAAGAAGACGACGAAGAAGTCCGGGCCACCGCTAGCAAAAGAGCGGCAGAAGATAGCGGAGGAGCCGGCAGAAGAACCGGGGGAAGAGGTCGAACACCAGGAGAAGAGGCCGGAGAGCACGGCGAAGTTGGAAGAAGACCCCCGAAATCGGAAGAAGGCCCCCGGAGCTGTCGAATAAATTACTTTAAAAACCTGTGTAGTGTGTTTTTTTTATTGACACTTTTTCCCTAGGTGATTGGGTAGGGGTACGTTGTACCCCATACTCATTCGCATAGGGTGGGGGGCCAGAATCTGGCCCCCTTATTAAAGGGGGCTCCCAGATTCCGATAGGCCCCCCACCCGCAGACCCCGACAACCAATGGCCAGGGTTGTCGGGAAGAGGCCCTTGTCCTCATCAACATGGGGACAAGGTGCTTTGGGGTGGGGGGGCTGCAGGGCGCCACCCTCCCCCAAAGCACCCACCCCCCCATGTTGAGGCCTGGTATGGTTCAGGAGGGGGGGCGCTTGCTCGTCCCCACCCCCTTTCCTGACCGGCCGGGCTGCGTGCTCGGATAAGGGCCTGGTATGGCTTTTGGGGGGATTTTGGTATGCCCCGCGACGGGGCTCGCAAAGTGTCAATCTCGCCGATAAAAGCGGCGAGATTGACTTCCTTTTCTAGTCCCGTCGTACCCGAGTCACGCTCAAAATGAACGGACTTGTTCGTGTGTAGGCAAGTCCATTCATTTGGAAAGTCCGTCGTAACTCCATCAGGAAGACCGGTGGACATTGTCTGCCGGAAAATCCAGTCCTGTGTAGGCAAGTCCGTCTGTAGTCCGGTCGTGTGTAGGCAAGTCCGTTTGTAAAAAAAGTCAGTCGGAAGTCTGTCACAAGTCTGTCGGAAAGTCAGTCGGACCAGTCCGGTCGGAAAGTCTGCCCGTGTGTACCTGCCTCTATAAGGTACTGGCAGAGTCAGAGCTCGGTTCACACCTAAATCGACCGCGGATTGCACAGCAACGCTGTCCGTCCCTGTTCTCCGTTTCAGGGAGAAATCAGGGCAGAATCTTCGCACAGCGTTTCTGTGCAGTGCGCTCCTCAGCCGCCAAGGAGACATGTGAACCGACTCCGTAGAGAGCCGGTCACATTCTCTTGCTATGCAAATTGGATGCGGATTTCTGTGAACCCAGCCTAATGCCCCGTACACACGGTCGGATTTTCCGATGGAAAATGTCCGTTCGGAGCGTGTTGTCGGAAATTCCGACCGTGTGTGGGCTCCATCGGACATTTTCCATCGGATTTTCCGACACACAAAGTTGGACAGCAGGAGATAAAAATTTTCCGACAACAAAATCCGTTGTCGGAAATTCCGATCGTGTGTACACAAATCCGACGGACAAAGTGCCACGCATGCTCAGAATAAATAAAAAGATGAAAGCTATTGGCCACTACCCCGTTTATAGTCCCGACGTACGTGTTTTACGTCACCGCGTTTAGAACGATCGGATTTTCAGACAACTTTGTGTGTGACCGTGTGTATGCAAGACAAGTTTGAGCCAACATCCGATGGAAAAAATCCTAGGATTTTGTTGTCGGAATGTCCGAACAAAGTCCGACTGTGTGTACGGGGCATAAGATGTATCAATTTGCTTTTTTTTCAAGTGTTCCCTGTCTATACAGTATTACCTAATTATTGCTAGCAATGTTCAGTTCAGTTGCACTGCAAGTAAAAATTGAATAGAATATAAAAGTGGTAAAAAAAAAACAAAATCAATTATTTATTATATTGCAGCCTCACAACTCTAAGGCCGGGTTCACACTGCTGCGATGCGGGAGACCACATGTCATTTGCGCGGGAATCGCAGCACATTCCTTTGCGAATTACATGCGGTGTCTCTGGGGTGCATTTTGAGTCATGGATTTGCATGGCTCGAATCAAATATCATCAAATACCACCAAAAGAAAGCTCTATTTGTGGGGAAAAAAAAGGATGTCAATTTAGTTTGGGTACAGCGACGCACAACTGCGCAATTGTCAGTTAAAGCGACACAGTGCCGTATCGCAAAAAATGCTTTGATGCAGTGCGGATTTTCTCTTTGAATTCGCACTGCATCTAGTGAAAACAGAGTGTTAGATGTGGTAGCTGTATTTGTTTTCTTTTTTAAGCTTTCTTTGATTTATTGAATTGCATTGTTTTTTTTTCTTAACAAGAATTTCTGCATTATAAATAACCCCCTTCGTATGTTTCTTACTTTTTTTGTGGCCGTTTCTAAATTCTTGCTTCCCAGGATAAGCCTGTGCCATGTTAGGTAGAGTCTTCCGAGCCCGCAGTGCACTATATTTCCGCCCTTTCTTTTATTCCTTGCCGTAATCTCGTGCATGCGCAGTGATTTCTTAGCCAAACCTCGTTTTCATTGCAATATTACTATGGCAACCATGTCCCACATATCACAACAGACATGTATTACTCCTATGTGCCGCGCTATGTCAATGTTTACACCACCTGTGATGTTGAAAGTCACATGGGGTGTATTATGAACTTCTGAATGAGGCCATAATCTCACGGTATCTCGGCGCAGTGCAGCAAAAAGGAGATGATGAAGCCATAGTTATGAATGGATTGACGACACAAAGAGCGTGCCGTGAATTGGAGGAAATATGCGCATGCGCCGTGATGTCAACAAAATGAACTGGACAGATTACAAGCAAACAGAGCAGGTTAGGAGACATCTACACACAGAGCTGTGTTTAGTATTTACTGATGATTTAAATGTGGTAAATTTTTGGGGGAGAGTTTACTACCACTTTAACATTACCTTCCCCCAGACTAAAAATGCTGCTGTCCAAATGTGTCTGTTTTACTACTTCAACCAGAATGCAGATACCTTAAGACAGTAATGCCGCGTACACATGACCGGTTTTGCCATCAGAATAAACTCTGAAGGTTTCTCCGATGGAACTCCGACGGAATTCTGCTCAAGCGGTCTTGCATACACACGGTCACACCAAAGTCCGACCGTCCAGAACGAGGTGACGTAAAACGGGACTAGAAAAGGAAGTTCAATAGCCAGTAGCTTCAGTCTCGTACTTTTATTTTTTATTTATTTTATTTCAGTTACTTATATCGCGCCATCAATTTATGCAGCGCTTTACATATACATTCACATCAGTCTTTACCCTCAAGGAGCTTACAATCTAAGGTCCCTAACTCACATTCATACATACTAGGGACAATTTAGACAGGATCCAATTAACCTACCAGCATGTCTTTGGAGTGTGGGAGGAAACCAGAGTACCCAGAGAAAACCCACATGGGCACAGGGAGAACATGCAAACTCCAGGCAGGTAGTGTCATGGTTAGGATTCAAACTCGTGACCCTTCTTACTGCTAGGTGAAAGTGCTATCCACTACACCACTGTGCAAGCATGCATAGTTTTTGGTCTGTCGGAAAAGCATACAGACGAGCGGTTTTCCCGATAGGAATTGGTTCCGTCAGAAATATTTAGAACATGTTCCATTTCTAGGTCCGTCAGAATTTTCAAAAGAAAAAGTCCGATGAGGCCTACACAAGATGGGAATAGACGATGAAAAGCTTCCATCTGACTTTTTCTGTCGGACATTCCGCTCGTGTGTACGCGGCTTAAGTGTGTTACATGCCAGATCACCAGGTGAGAACAGAGGAAAAAAAAAAGTCTAAAAAAAAATAAAACAAATGCAGCCATCACATCTAATGATTGGTAAGTCACAATATATTACATTTTTGGTTTGGTTTTATTACCACTTTAAGCATTTACTGCTTGCTCACTTTAAACAATAAACAAGTCTACCTGGATGGTGGTACCTAAAACCACAGCAACACAAAAATCCAGAAAGACCGAGTCCTCATTTAAATGCATTAAGCTCCAGGGGCAGCAGCAGATCAATATGTGAAAAGCCATTGGCAGATTTCCACAGCAACTGTGATATTAATGACTAGGCTTTGTTTCCCCTAGCCACAGCTTTTGAGAATAGTGGTGATCATTCTTCAAACCAAATTTTCTATTTATTTTCATCAAAAGAAACTCCATGGGGTAGGACATTTTTTTTTTCTTGTAAAAAGAAAAAATGAAAATCTCTAGAGAACAAGTCAAGTCGTATAGACAAAGATTACATGTTGAGCATATTACAAATACATACTACATTTCTGAAAGTATCTGTTCAAGAAAAGGATGTTGTCTTCATGATAAATTGTATATTGCAGGCAAATTCATATTGGCCACAAAAATCTTCTAAATGTTTAGCATTCGGCAGTGCTTTTTTGTCATGAGCAAAAAATCTATGCATCAAACAAAAATCTGTTGTCTTTTTATTTGTACAGTACTCAGTCATGGAAAATTATCTACGCGAGAACTGAAGTAAATGGGGGAAACATTGATTTCTACTGTACAAAATAACCACATTTTTTCCTAAGTTAAACAAACAACTATCGCAGATTCATTATCTGTTAAAATAGAAAAAAGTTTTTAGTATGCAATTTGAAAAAGTAACTAAAACTTTTAAAAATTCACTTAAAAGGATACTAAACACACTTGGTTTCATTTACATTTTCCCTTCATTAATTGTATTATTATTCAGGATTTATATTGCGCCGACAGTTTACGTAGCGCTTTACAACTTGAGCGTAGGCAGTACAAAGACAATACACTTTAATATAGTGGGAATCAGAACAGGAAGGGCGTGACCGGATGTTGAGGTGAGGGGTGAGAGAGGACGCCGTGACTGAATCCAGCCCTCTCCCCTAGCTCCGTCTCCGACATAGCGAGCTCCAGGAGGCTGAACGCCCGGAGCATTGAGAGAAGCCGCCGCGGACGTGACTACCGCACTAAGCTGCACCAGCTGCATGTTGCTCTCCCGAGGACAACATCGACGGCGCCTGTACCTGTGAGAGAGGAGGGCGCCGACACCTGGGATTGAGCAGGCAGCAGATAGCGCTGAAAACCCCCCTGAAGGTCGGAGCAGCAGAGGATCCCACCCGGAACACTGGAGGGGTGAGTCGCTGTGTGTATACCCACAGCACAAAAACTCAGCTGGAAAAGACTCTATCATTGAAAGCTTGACAGGGGGGGGGGGTGGCTATACAGGCCCAGGTCTCAGGGCAAGGGA
Source organism: Lithobates clamitans (assembly GCA_037952925.1). Classification (NCBI taxonomy): domain Eukaryota; kingdom Metazoa; phylum Chordata; class Amphibia; order Anura; family Ranidae; genus Lithobates; species Lithobates clamitans. Next base: position 793,777 of record JBBGZY010001256.1, read on the forward strand.
CTAGTACTGTGCATTAAAAAAAAAAAAAAAAGCATCACACTGTCAGATATGTCAAAGAAGAAGGGGATGGAGGATGGGCCAGCCCAACAAGGGTCAGGGGGTCTCGGAACCCGCAGCGCCAAGGAGAAGGGGAATCAAGCAGCCACCAAACTAGAGCGCTTTGCGCACACCCCAAATCAAACCCCTAACAAACCCAATAGCCTAGGGGGGGGCCAACAACAGGCGGGCCACCCAGGGAGGAGAAGTCTGACCCAGGAAAACGGGACTTTGACAGCTATCCCATCAACTATACCATTGGCAGGCTCAGTCGCAAGAGGGACCCTGGATAAACAACAGGTCCTGGGCTTGGAAGGGGCGGCAGGGGGAGGTCAGGGTGGCTTGGGTGAGAGGGAGCCATCCCTGCAGGATATCCTCACAGCTGTTAACACTTGCAAGCAATCAATCACCGAGCTGTCTGAGCAATTTAAAAGCATTAGAGATGAACTGCTTATTGTTAAGGGGGAAGTGCGCACAGTTTGCACTCGCACAACAGCACTTGAGGAGAGATTCAGCCAAATGGAGGATGATGTGTACCCACTAAAGCAAGAGGTGGCACTCATGAAAATCCAACTAAGGGATTGCTTACAGAAAATGGACAGTATGGAGAACAGGCTACGCAGAGAGAACCTGAGGGTGCTTGGGCTTCCAGAAGGCTGTGAGGGGAACAACCCCATTCAATTCATGGAGAACTGGCTGAGGGAGAAGTTCGGCAGGGATTCATTTTCTGCTACATTTGCTATCGAGCGGGCACATAGAATAGGTCCCAAGACCTTAGCACCAGGAGGCCACCCTAGACCCTTCATTTTTAAGCTTTTGTGTTTCCGGGACAAAGTTACTATTTTACAGAAGGCAAGAGAGCTAAGGAACATCCAGCACAATGGAGTCAGGATTTCAATTTACCCGGACTTCTCCCCTGAGCTGCAGAGGCAAAGAGCCAAATTCGGAGATTGTAAGCGCAAGCTTCAGCAACTTAAAATTAACTATGCGCTGTTGTTCCCGGCGCGACTGCGTGTCTCGGCTCTGGGTGAAGTTAGGTTTTTTTCTACCCCTAATGAAGTGTCAACTTGGTTGGAGGACATTGAGGAAAGAATTAAGAGAGGAGAGGGAAACTGAGGGCTGTTTGGAATTATCTTCTGTTATTTCTTTTTTTATATTATTTTTGGGTCATTTTCTCACTGGACTTTTCTTTCTTTTTTCCATTTGATGTGATAAATGGCGAGCGGAGTGGGGGAGGGGGGAGGGGGGGATTAAGTAAATAGGAATATAATGTATTTATAGAGAAAAATGCACAATTTATGTATAAGGTAATAGCACAAAATGCATGTTTTTTTTTTTTTTTTTTTTTTTTTTTTTTTTATATTTTTGTGTGTATTCTGTATCCCCAGGGGGACTAAGTAGATAGTAACAAATAGTAATATAATATAGTTATAGAGTAAAAACGCACAAATTGCGCACAAGGTAATGGCACAAAATACATGGTTTTTTTTTTTTTTTTTTTTTTTTGGGATTAAGTAAATAGTAATAGAAAGTATCTATAGAGAAAAATGCACAATGTATGCACAGGGTAACAGCACAAAATACATGTTTGGGTTTTTTTTTTTTTTTTTTTTTTTTTCCTTTCTCCAAGAGGGGGAAAGTCCCCCCCTACTGGATTCAGTTCATGGTTTTTTTCTTCTTTGCTCTTAAACCTCAAAAAGTTTTTCGAAGGTCACAATAGAAGCCCGAGGGTTAGGCCCCAAAGTGGGCATGGGGGGGGGGTGGGGGAGGGAGGGTGGGGAGGGGGGGATGAGGGGGGGTGTTGGGAGGGAGAGGGGGAATGAGGGAGGGGGGGTGGGGGGGAAGAGGCATGCACATAATCAGAGGTGGTGGCTGGAGAGTGGTGTGAGTGGATATAAGTTGATTCAGGTTGTTAGACTAATGGGGCGGGTAAATGATAGGGAGATATGCTATGTGCCCCCTTACTGCATTTATAATGAGAGATTAGTCCGGATAGGGGATCAAAATAGCATAATGGTACCAGATAGAAGGGTCCAGGAGTGTTAAAAGAGGGAGGGGTAAAATTTCAGATACAGGTAAAAGGATCAATATATGCTCATGGAATGTAAGAGGAGTAAAAGATAAGCTCAAAAAACAAATCATTTTTTCAATAGCCAAAAAGGGGAACGTCAAGATACTCTGCCTGCAGGAGACGCATTTGGTGAAGGACACATGTGAAACTTTAAGCAACAAACAGTTCCGGACGCAGTTTCACTCTACCCACTCATCATATTCGAGAGGGGTGAGTGTACTGATAAGTACGGAGCTGGCCTTCTCCTGCGGGCAGAGTAGGGTAGACGAAAAGGGAAGGTATATTTTCCTCTCCTGTTCAATAGAAAATAGAAGATATATACTGGCGAATGTGTATATCCCCCCCCCATTTTGCACAGAGGTAATGGAGGATTTAGCCAGGTTTGTAGCAGAATTCCCTGGGACACCGGTAATAGCATTGGGAGATTTTAACATGACGATGAATGGGAGCATAGATAGATTCCCGCCAAAGCCTGGAGTGGGAGAGGCCAACAGGAGTCCCCTTCTTCAGTATTGTGATGAACTAGGACTGGTAGATATCTGGAGAAGGAGGCATCCTGGAGAGAGGCAGTATTCGTGTCACTCCAGGACTCATGCCACCCTGTCTAGAATTGATCTCATACTGGGGAATGAGGAGGCTCTAAATGTAGTGGAAGAGATAGTATATGAGCCAAGAGGCATTTCGGACCATACCCCAGTTATTGCCTCCGTGAGAGTGGGGGGACAGTATGGCAGGGGGAGCTGGAAGATTAATCCCTTTTGGCTCGAACTTATAGGAGAGGAGGAGAAAATGATGGAAGGGCTTTCAGAATATATTAGTATAAACCTAGGATCGGCCTCACTTGGGGTGGTCTGGGATTCCCTGAAGGCATATATTCGAGGAGCCTTAATCCAGAGAATAGCGCATGTCAAAAAACAGTCTCAAGCTGTTGAAAAGGAAGCTAAAGAGAATGCAAGACTGTCGGAGGCGCACTATGTAGCAACACCATCCCAGGTCAACCACGAGTGCTGGGTGAGGAGGCAAGAAGAGTACAGTAGGGTGCTCCGGGAGAAGGCAGAAAAGATAGGATCCTTTCAGAGACTGAGCTTTTTTGGAGAGGGGGAGAAGATAGGGAAAGCTCTGTCTCTGATAATCAAGGCAAACGGCCCCCCGAGTGCAGTACCGGCAATTATAGGGAGGGAAGGAGAGATAAGAAAAAACACTCCGGATATAGTAAATGAATTTAAAATGTACTTTGAGAAGTTATATAGTTCCTCCAGGGTAAATGTAGAGGGGGAAATGCAGAGCTTCTTTGAGGGGTTGGAGATAACCCCGGTATCAGAGGTAGATCGGGAAATGTTGGATGCCCCACTGACTCTTAAGGAACTGCAGAGTGCGGTTGGAGATATGGCGGTTCAAAAATCCCCAGGCCCGGATGGCCTGCCTATAGAAGTATATAAAAAATATGGGGAGGTATTGTTACCCTTATTGCTGAAAGTATTCAATGGGGCTAAGGAAGAGGGGGCCTTGCCCCCCTCCATGGCAGAAGCCATAGTAATACTTCTGTTAAAAGAAGGGAAGAACCCAATAGATATGTCCTCATACAGGCCCATATCGCTTTTGTGCTCGGATGTGAAGATCCTTGCCAAAGTAATGGCTGCAAGGCTTAACAAAATAATCCCTAAACTAATACACCCGGATCAGTCTGGGTTTATCCCAAATAGATCCACAAGCACCAATATAAGGCGGGTATACCTTAATATGCAAATCCCCATAGAAAATAGCGGTAGGAGAGCAATTCTCTCACTAGACGCGGCCAAGGCCTTCGATTCCCTGGAATGGCATTACTTATGGAAGGTACTAGCGGAATATCAGCTTGGCCCCGGGTTTGCTCGGTGGCTAAGATTGTTGTATAGTGAACCAAGGGCCAAGGTAAAAATCAATGGGCAATGCTCGGAAGGGTTTCAGCTGAGCAGGGGCACAAGACAGGGGTGTCCCTTGTCCCCCCTGCTCTTCGCACTGGCAATTGAACCCTTGGCAGTGGCTCTAAGGATGGCACAGGGCATACAGGGATTCAAGAGGAAGAAAGGGGTGGATAAAGTGGCCTTGTATGCCGATGATATTTTATTATTTTTGGCAGATACGCAGGAGTCACTGGAAACAGCTATGAGGATAGTGAGGGAGTTCGGAAATTTCTCTGGGCTGTTAATCAATTGGGAGAAATCGGTGATTTTGCCCATTGATACCCTGTGTGAGCCTCTCCCATATCAGGCATCCCAGGTCCAAGTGGTTAGGCATATGAAATATCTGGGAATTAATATTACCAGAGACCCAAGCCAGTATATATCTGAAAACCTAGTCCCACTGATGAAGAAACTTAAACAGAAGTGTCAAGTATGGAGACGTTTACCCCTCTCGGTCGCCGGGCGCTGCAATCTGATCAAAATGGTCTGGCTACCTCAAATCCTATATGTTATGCAGAATTCTCCTGTTTGGATCCCCAAGCACTGGTTCAAAAAACTGGACAGCATATTTAGAGAACTTATTTGGAAGGAAGGGGTGGCCAGGATTGGGTTGGAGACGCTGCGGCGACCAGAGGAGAAAGGAGGTCTGGCGGTACCAGATCCACAAGGTTACTTCCTGGCAGCCCAACTGCAGCAAATGGGAGGTAGTAATAGGCCAGGAGAAGCAGGAGTAGGGGGTAGCATCTTATTGAACGACACCAGACACGATACGGTGGCGGAAGGGTTAGAGGCAGACTCATTCTGTACCAAATGTCCCACTATCCGGTTGATGAGCAGAGTCTGGGTACAGGCTAAAAAAATTCTGGGATATGAGGGTTTTGCGGAATTCTCGCCACTTTGGGATAATAATAGCCTTAACGAGCTTAAGAAAATGGGGCGTGTAGAGGAATGGGATCATATGGGCATCCATTACCTTGCACAGGTATATAGGGCAGGGAGGTTAAAGTCCTTCCAGGAACTGGTAGAGGAGTATACGATCTCCAACAGATCATTTTATAAATATTTGCAACTCAGGCACGCCCTGGAGGCACAATTTGGGAAGGAAATGCCAGTGTGGTGTGAAATGACCTTTTTGAGAAGGCTGATTGATGCGGGATCTACAAAAGGTCTGATCTCGGACATGTATGGGTGCTTGAAAGTAACAGCACAAGAAGGCCGGGTCGAAAATAAAAACAGGGCTAGATGGGAAAAAGATGTGGGCATAATGTCTGATGATCAATGGAATCAGGCCTTGGCGCTGGGTCCCAGGGTCACTCTCTCTCCCTCACAAGTGATGTCTCATTTGTATTTGCTTCATAGAGCATATTACACACCTCTGAAGCTATTCAAGTGGGGCAGGAGACCTGACGCGAAATGTCAGAGATGCAGAGGGGGACATGGGGATCTGATCCACATGTTCTGGCGCTGCCCCAAGCTGCATAGATATTGGGAAGGGATAGTGGGAGAAATAAACTTAGTGTTTGGGACATTGCTGAGGGTGGAGGCGGGGGAGTGCCTGCTGGGATTGGAGGGGGAGGGAAGGATCTCAAAGGATGTGCAGACGGCAAGGGACAGATGCTTGTTTCAGGGAAAAAGGCTCATCGCACGGCATTGGCAGAGGAAGGAGGCCCCAACATTGACAGAATGGGTAAATGCAGTGGGGGAGGTGGTTTGTAGAGAAAAATATATTTATAAGAAAAGGGGTAATTATAAGAAATTTGAGAAAATATGGAAAGCATGGCTGGATTGGGTGAGTGACGGATGAGTGGAGTAAGGAAGGCATAGGATGAGAGGGTTGCAGAACATCTGTGAGGATGCATGGGGGGTGAGGGGAGGGAAAGGGGGGGGGGGGGAATAGGGGGAAATAAAATAATGTTTTTCATGCTTCCAGAGAGGTACAGCGTATAGATACATTTGAATTGGTATATATCGGATGTAGAGAATTTTATGGGAATACCTGACCTTACTGTGCTGACGTTTTTAGTGATAGTCTCAATTTATGTACCCTGTTTTTTTTTTCCCGCTCTTTGTCCTTCTTTTCCTTTTGTATGTGCTGTATTGGATAACTTTTTCAAATAAAAAGAGTTAAAAAAAAAAAAAAAAAAAAAATATAGTGGGAATCAGAGGGTCCTGCTCCTTAGAGCTTACAATCTAAGAGGGAAGGTCAAGAGATACAAGAGGTAATAACTGTGAGGGATGTGCTGATGGAGAAAATAAATGTAGAGTTGTTAGCTGGGGGCCAGATAGGCTTCTCTGAAGAGATGAGTTTTCAGGGATCGTCTGAATGTGGATGATGGCACTGTAATTATTTTAATTAAAAAAACATCTAAGTACCTTTTTCCTAATTGATATACAGTTGTCACATGACCCAGATCTTTCCCAGCCTGTCTGCAGGGAAACATAAACAAGAGGAGCTTCTAGTCCTCTGCTGCTGGTCACATGCTCAAAATAAAAAAATAAATCAATAAAATCCAGGGTAAAAATAAATAATTAATATCAATAAACTTTGAAAAACAACAATTGGCGCCAAAATAAATGACTTCCTCCTATAACAGGGTAAATGTGTAAAATCACCAATATATGTGACTACACAGCTACTGAACACTTACAGTGATACACCACACCAAATTCAATATTGTTTTCTAAATAGTGTAGCACTGTGTCTCATTAAATAATGTGCATACAAAATTTATATTAAACATTTCATGACCAAAAAAATATTTTAAATTAAAAAATGAAAATTTCAAAAAATTAGAAAAAAACAGTTCATCTGTCAATGCTTCCAAAACAATCACCGCTGTGTGTTTGTCCTCAAAAGGACCAATATCCAGTGCACACCTCCACCAGCTAAAGTACCTGCTCACCTCAAAGATGAATGTAAAAGCATAGACAAATCACTCCTTGTGTCCACCACAATGGATCAACTTTCACTCTCCAATGGTAATCCTACAGTCTCCAGACTGCTTCTCTGTGTGGGTAATCAGCGTTTGTATTGCCGTCAGACAAACCTTCCTTCACTTTCTCATAAGTGCTCAATCACACTATTACTTCCGTAGGTTATAGACATGAAACAACAAACACAAGTGCCATAGTGTACTCTGTTTGCATGTTTTTTAAAAGCCCCCAAAACAAATACACTTACAAGATAAAAACCTTAAAACAGCATGTCTCAAATCATCACTTCATTCACTGCAAATTTACACTCACGATGCTTCACAGATTCGGCTCCTCCCCTCTAAACGCATGTCGCCATCTCATTGGCCTTCATCAGGCTATGGCTTCACCAGAAGATCTGGCCTATTGGCATACACAGGCTCTAACAATGAGTCCTGAGACTGAACTCATTCCCAAAGAGGGAAAACTGGGCATAATAAAAGCAAGTGCATCTTTATTCATCCCACAGTACCATGGCATAGGACATAAAGGATGGAAAGCTACAGCTGAAGTCTTAACACAAGACACAAGAGAGTGGAAATTCCACACTCCATATCACCCACAGAGTTCAGATATAGTGGACAGAATGAACCGAACAATTAAAGACAAAATAAGGAAGGCTACGGGTGGCACATTTGCCAAATGGAAAACTGCGCTGCTTTCGGTTTTAGCAGAAATAAGAATGACCCCTTCCAAGACCAATCACTTGTCCCCTTTTGAGATCCTAAGGGGTCGACCTCTTCCCATGTCCTGGATTAAGTAACCCTTGGTAATGGAGCAGGGAGATCTGAGTTTGATACAGGAAGAATATTGTAGAAACTTGATTATGAAGCTGATTGGCATCTACGGTAAAGTATTCTCCTCTTTTCCATTACCCTCACAGGAACCAACACACGAGTTCCAACCCCGGAGACGTGATCGTAATTCGCTGGCTGAACCGGACCAAGAAGCAAGATTACCCTTTTGGTCCGCCCACTAGCGTAGTCGCAGTGACCAGAACCGCTGTCCTCACGGAACAATCTGGAGCCTGGATCCACGCCGAGAGGATAAAGAAAGTACCACAAAGGACCCTGAAGCAAGATACAGATAAAGGAGGTGAAGCAGGTGATGGAAATCCTCGAAGAGCAAGTGAGATAGGTGATATAGACTCTGAAAAACATGACCTCACTTCTCTCACTACAGACTTCTGGGAAACCCTTGTGCCTACTCTGTATGCTGGCACTGATGGTGTTTCTACCCACATGAATCTATCATCCTGAGGACTTGGGCAACCCTTAATGCCATATGCAGCCCCCCTTCTAATGGAACAGTAACTAGGTGAAGGAGGGAATCCAACATGGAGGGCCCAAAGGACTCATACCCCCCTACTAATAAAATGTTGTTACTGGAGTATACGTATTCTTATGCTCAGAAGTCAGGTCATGACAAATGCTGGGTGTGCAGTAAATTGCAGCCGAGCACACTTTGAATTCCTCTGTTAGCTGTCCCTGTGAACATAACTCCGTTTCTGAATGGTACTCCTCCTGTAAGTATAACCAATATATCAGCCATATATGCAAATAACACAATTTCCTTCCCGATAATTGGTAGAAGCCACTCTCCAGATTGGTGTTTTAACTGAGGAAATTCCTTAAATAAAGGTCAAAAGATATGCAGAAGCTCACAGTTTATTATCTCTTTAACCACTTAGGGACCATAGCCGAATGACGGCTACAGCGCGCCTCGATAACTCTGGGAGGGCATACATTGACGTCTTCCCAGAATCTTGCTCCTGCGTGCCCCCTGGGGCACGCACCCGGGAATATGCATATGCACGGATCACGGTAAATGGCCGCTGACAGCGGACGTTCACCGCGTGATCGCTCTGTCACTTGTAAACAAATCAGCGTCATGATCGGTTCCCATCTCCCCTCTCTGTACCGATCAGTACAGTGCGAGGGGAGAGGGGAGAGATTGAGTGCTGCAGCGCCGTGGGCTGGATGTGTAGTGCCCACAATGCTGATTTGTGTACATTCCAGCACTCACCAAGCCATCCATCCATTCTCAGCCATCCATACCCAGCCATCCATCCATACTCAGCCAGCCATCCATACTCAGCCAGCCATCCCTAATCAGCAAAACTCATCGATGCTCATCCATCCATCCATACTCGGCAATACTTATCCAGCCATCCATGCTCAGCCATCCCATCCACCCCCATCCATACTCAGCCATACCCAGCAATACCCTGCCATACTCAGCCATATCCAGCCATACCCAGCCATCCCATCCATAGTCAGCCATACTCAGCCGTACCCAGCCGTACTCAGCCGTACCCAGCCGTACTCAGCCGTACCCAGCCGTACTCAGCCGTACCGACCCGTACTCAGTCATACCCGGCCGTACTCAGCAATACTCATTCATGCTCAGTCATCCCATCCATACTCAGCCATCCCCATCCACGGCTCATCCATCCCCCATTCATGCTCATCCATGCCACATCAGTTCTCATCCATGCACCATCCATGCCACTAGAGTGCCTCACAAAAGTGTAATAGGAAGTCACGGTGCTCCCTGCATGTTGGGCCTCTCTATGTGGCCAGTCTGTGTAAAAGTCTCCCACATGTGGTATTGCCGTACTCAGGAGGAGTAGGAAAATCTATTTTGGGGTGTAACTTTTGGTATGTACATGCTACGTGTTAGAAATATTGTATAAATGGACAACTTTGTGTAAAAAAAAAAAATGCATTTTCATTTTCTTTACACATTTTCCAAAAACTTGTAGAAAAAATGACATGTTCAAAAGACTCATTATACATTGGGTTGTCTTCTTTCCAAAATGGGGTCATTTTTGGGGCTTTTCCATTGTCCTGGTGCTCCAGGACCTTCAAAAGTGTAATGCCCCGTACACACGGTCGGATTTTCCGATGGAAAATGTCCGATCGGAGCGTGTTGTCGGAAATTCCGACCGTGTGTGGGCTCCATCGGACATTTTCCATCGGATTTTCCGACACACAAAGTTGGACAGCAGGAGATAAAATTTTCCGACAACAAAATCCATGGTCGGAAATTCCGATCGTGTGTACACAAAGCCGACGGGCAAAGTGCCACGCATGCTCAGAATAAATAAAGAGATGAAAGCTATTGGCCACTGCACCGTTTATAGTCCCGACGTACGTGTTTTACGTCACCGCGTTCAGAACGATTGGATTTTCCGACAACTTTGTGTGACCGTGTGTATGCAAGACAAGTTTGAGCCAACATCCGTCGGAAAAAATCCTAGGATTTTATTGTCGGAATGTCCGAACAAAGTTCGACCGTGTGTACGGGGCATTAGAGGTAGTCATTAAATTATATGTGTAATTTATGCTCCAAGAACGCCTGATGGCGCTCCCTGCATGTTGGGTCTCTGTATGTGGCCACGCTGTGTAAAAGTCTCAGACATGGGATATCGCCATACTCAGGAGGAGTAGTAGAATGTGTTTTGTGGTGTAATTTGTGCTATGCATATGCTGTATGTGAGAAATAACCTGCTAATATAACAATTTTGTGAAAAAAAAAGACAGAAAAAAATCTTGATTTTGCAAAGAATTGTGGGAATTACAACTTCAAAAAACTCACCATGCCTCTTACTAAATACCTTGGAATGTCTACTTTCCAAAAAGGTGTCATTTGGGGGGTATTTGTACTTTCCTGACTTGTTAGGGTCTCAAGAAATGTGATAGGCCATTAGTACATCAGGTGTGATCAATTTTCAGAGATTGGCACCATAGCTTGTGGACTCTAACTTTCACAAAGACCAAATAATTGACACCAATTTGGGTTATCTTTACCAAAGATATGTAGCAGTATAAATTTTGGCCAAAATGTATGAAGAAAAATTACTAATTTGCTAAATTTTATAACAGAAACGAAGAAAAATGCATTTTTTTACAGAATTTTCTGTCTTTTTTCTTTTGTATCACAAAAAGTAAAAAACCCAGAGGTGATTAATACCACCAAAAGAAAGCTCTATTTGTGTAAAAAAAGGACAAAAATTTCAGGTACAGTGTTGCATTAAAGAGTAATTGTCATTCAAAATGTGAGAGCACTGAAAGCTAAAAATTGGTCTGGTTAGGAAGGGGGTTTAAATGCCCAGTGGGTAAGTGGTTAAACAGTGATTTGTCCTCCATGTTTCACACCAATAACCCAGAACTTAACACAAATTTAAATACCATCTTGAATAGGGGAGCTGGTATTAACAGCCCTGTGAGTTTCGTTTTGAACCAGTTGACCATGGGTGCCGTTTCTGAAAGTTTTCAGGATACTATAAGCCAAACAGTTTGTATATGTGCCTCACACTTTTTAAGGGACCAAAAGTAATGGGACAATTGGCTGCTCAGCTGTTTCATGGCCAGGTGTGTGTTATTCCCTCATTATCCCATTTACAAGGAGCAGATAAAAGGTCCAGGGTTCATTTCAAGCGTGCTATTTGCATTTGGAATCTGTTGCTGTCAACTCTCAATATGAGATCCAAAGAGCTGTCACTATTAGTGAAGCAAGCCATCATTAGGCTGAAAAAACAAAACAAAATCACTGAATCAAATTTAAAAAATACAATTAAATTAGCCAAAAACATTTTCATGATTACAGCATGGAAGCATATACGTTACAAGTGTCAAGTAAAATGTGACTTGATCTGTTTTTTATTACTGTGGTAAGAAAATAATTATTTACTAGTACCAATAAAAATATCTGTTGACTGCCTGGGGAAATAGTACATACACGTACCAAAAAAAAAAAAAAGACAAAAACTAGTTTGTAATTAATTTTGTAGAAGTGTGGTGCTAATAGAGGCAGCTGTCGAAAAAGCACACACATTAGTAAGGTAAATAAGACCCCTGGGATTCACATACAGATTGCCTGGAAATTCATATTGATTAGTCCTTTAACACATAAGGGACAAGTGTTCTCAGACAGAAAGAAACCTGTAAGAGCAGAATTTATATCTTATTAACCCCTTGCATGGTTAAGGGAGATGGCATCTGCACCACATTTATGAAGAACATGCAGGGAGAAGAGAAAGAAGCTATGAACTAAATAGCTGTTTGTACGTTGTACCAGGAGGGGGAAGGAGGGTATGGACTGCTCAGAGAAAGAAGCTTTGCCATTTATTTGCTTCTTATTCTTGGCTGGGACCCCTTCAATTTTTCACCATGACATGCCAGTTAGATTGAATTAAGATTATGCATAATTGAATTTCCCATCTTCCAATGGAAGTCCAAGCCTACATTTTGTGATGATTGCCTTACATATTCACTGGAAATTCACCATCTTGCAAATTAGAGGTTTAAGCTTAAATCCTAATTTGTATATGCTGGCATCACCCTCTGTTTCCACCATCAAGAATGTTTGTAAATACCACAAATGAGCACAGAGAAAGGAGATCAAATGTAAGTGAATACGGGCAGATGAAGTACTTTAGCTTGCCTGCTGTTACTAAATATGAAGCCAAAACCCTACTGAAAATGTTGGCACATATTTAGGATAGTTATTAAATATTGTGAACAACTACTGTGATACAAATATGAAATTAATGTCCAAAAATAGAATTCTAGAGCAATATTCCTTGACAAGCCATGAAACAATTTTAGTTTGATGCCTATCATAGTAAACGAGTGTAGAGGGCATATTTATAAAGCAATTAATTTGGCATTCACTAAACATTCACTGCAGGTGAATCTTCCTGGTGCATGTGCTTTAACCACTTCAGCCCTGGAAGGATTTACCCCCTCCCTGACCAGAGCACTTTTTGCGATTCAGCACTGCGTCGCATTAACTGACAATTGCGCGGTTGTGCGACGTGGCTCCCAAACAAAATTGACGTCCTTTTTTTTCCCACAAATATAGCATTCTTTTGGTAGTATTTGATCACCTCTGCGGTTTTTATTTTTTGCGCTGTAAACAAAAAAAGGGCGTCAGTTTTGAAAAAAAAACATTATTTTTTACTTTTTACTATAATAAATATCTCCCAAAAATATATAAAAAAAAAACTATTTTTTTCCTCAGTTTAGGCCAATATGTATTCTTCTACATATTTTTGTTAAAAACAATCGCAATAAGCGTATATTGATTGGTTTGCGCAAAAGTTATAGTGTCTACATAATAGGGGATATATTTTATGGCATTTTTATTTTTAATTATTTTTACTAGTAATGGCGGCAATCTGCGATTTTTATCGGGACTGCGACATTATGGCGGACACATCGGACATTTTTGACACTATTTTGGGACCATTGTCATTTATACAGCGATCAGTGCTATAAAAATGCATTGATTACTGTGTAAATGACACTGGCAGTGAAGGGGTTAACCACTAGGGGGCGATGAAGAGGTTAAGTGTGTCCTAGGGAGTGATTTTAACTGTGGGGGGAGGGGCTACAACACACATGACAGCGATCACTGCTCTCAATGACAGAGAGCAGTGATCTCTACCTCCCTCGAGGGCAGTGGTAACCATGAGATCTGATATGGAGTTCAGGGAGGTAGAAATCAATTCGCTCCTTCTTTCTCCATACATACGGACACGCTGTGGTGGACTATTTTAAAGGATCAGAGGCAACCCGTAACAGGAAGGGGATCGCGGATCCAGAGAAGGGGGCACCGATTGGATTCCAGTAGTGGATTTATCTACACTTGCCCATTACCCCTGCAGGGGTTGGGTCTTCCGGTGAGTGGGGACACAAGTGGGGGTTCCAGAAGAAGAGTCATAAACCACTATCACCATATATACATATTTTTTATGGAATATATTTTTTGTTTTTTTTTGATTGCCAAGACACCTTTTTTCACAGTTTTTTTAGTTTTGGACACTTACATTATTTGGACTGGATTTATGATTATTTTGGTGCACCAGTATATTTATCAATCACCACACCATTGTTGTTTTTTGTGCATTCTTTAGGAAAAATTTTTTTTGTGTTTTTTCTTGGCATTTTAGCTTACTCATGTTACCAACACGCACATTCACTTGTTGGTTTACTTTTTTGATTGCACGTATTTCTTACATGATTATTCACAACTTATTTGTACCTTTGCTTTTTACACCATGTGATATTTAGGGCATGCACCTGACTGGTTTTGTTTTACATCTATTTATAGTTTTTCTCACATTATTATTATATATTATCACTCCCTACTAACACACACCGTATGAACAGCGCCACATTCCCCACTAGAGTTTTTCATTTTTTCTTTTTTGGATTACACTTAGGTGGTTTTCCAATTTTTAGGGGGGGCTGCAGTTCTCCTTTACTTACCGTCCTAAGCACAGAATATTTTAGTCTACATAAAAGGGGTGTTTGCAGACGATTTAAATGGAGCCTTTGAGCAATCTGTATGGGAATCAATGATGGATCCATCTAAGCCCCTCCTCTCAACTTCCATCACGGCATCCACTCGCTCCCATGATCATCTCTAACACCGGCGGTGAACGCTTTCTGGAGATGGATTTTATTGGTATGGGAGGTGTATTACCCTCGAGTATCCACACCCTATATCTGGCACCTCAGTGAGGAGATGAGCCTGCTCCCGCCCCTCCGGATCCTTAAGGCCACGTCGGACCTTTGATCCGGGGGTCAATGGCGGCCTCAGGTTGCCACTGGAGTCCTCTTCCACTCCTCCATGACAACATCAAAGAGCTGGTGGATGTTAGAGACCTTGCACTTCTCCACCTTCCGTTTGAGGATGCCCCACAGATGCTTAATAGCCCATCACCTTTACCCTTAGATTCTACAGCAAAACAGTGGTCGTCCTGAAGGTGTATTTGGGGTCGTTATCATGTTGGAATACTGTCCTGCGGCCCAGTCTCCGAAGGGATGGGATCATGCTCTGCTTCAGTACATCATAGTACATGTTGGCATTCATGGTTTCCTCAATGAACTGTAGCTCCCCAGTACCGGCAACGCTCATGAAGCCCCAGACCATGACACTCCCACCACCATGCTTGACTGTAGGCAAGACACACTTGTCTTTGTACTACTCATCTGGTTGCGGCCACACACGCTTGACACCATCTGAACCAAATAAGTTTATCTTGGTCTCATCAGACCACAGGACATGGTTCCAGTAATCCATGTTTAGCCTGCTTGTCTTCAACAAACTGTTTGTGGGCTTTCTTGTGCATCATCTTTAGAAGAGGCTTCCTTCTGGGATGACAGCCATGTAGACCAATTTGATGCAGTGTGCGGCGTATGGTCTGAGCCCTGACAGGCTGACCCCCCACCCCTTCAACCTCTGCAGCAATGCTGACAGCACTTCTTCTATTTCCCAAAGACAACCTCTGGATATGACGCTGAGCACCTGCACTCAAATTCTTTGGTTGACCATGGCAAGGCCTGTTCTGAGTGGAACCTGTCCTGTTAAACCGCTGTATGGTCTTGGCCACCGTGCTGCAGCTCAGTTTCAGGGTCTTGGCAGTCTTCTTATAGCCTAGGCCTATATGTAGAGCAACAATTCTTTTTTTCAGATCCTCAGAGAGTTCTTTGCCATGAGGTGCCATGTTGAACTTCGGGTCGGTTCACACTGAGGCAGCACGACTTACAGCGCGACTGCCTCATGTGACCCAGGATACGACTCAGTGGCAACTTGCAAAACGACTTCTGTATAGAAGTCAATGCAAGTCGCCCCCAAAGTCATACAGGAACCTTTTTCTAAATCGGAGTGACTTGCGTCGCTCCGATAAGAACGGTTCCATTGCACAGAACAGGACGCTGCTTGTCAGGCGACTAGGTCGCCTGACAAGTCGTCCCAGTGTGAACCGAGGCTTCCAGTGACCAGCATGAGAGCGATAATACCAAATTTAACACACCTGCTCCCCATTCACACTTGAGACTTTGTAACACTAATGAGTCACATGACACCGGGAAGGGAAAATGGCTAACTGGGCCCAATTTGGACATTTTCACTTAGGGGTGTACTCACGCTTTGTTGCCAGCAGTTTAGACATTAATGGCTGTGTGTTGCATTATTTTGAGGGGGCAGCCAATTTACACTGTTATGCCCCGTACACACGGTCGGACTTTGTTCAGACATTACGACAACAAAACTTGTCTTGCATACACACAGTCACACAAAGTTGTCGGAAAATCCGATCGTTCTGAACGTGGTGACGTAAAACACGTACATTGGGACTATAAACGGGGCAGTGGCCAATAGCTTTCATCCCTTTATTTATTCTGAGCATGCGTGACACTTTGTCCGTTGGATTTGTGTACACACGATCGGAATTTCCGACAATGGATTTTGTTGTCGGAAAAGTTTATATCCTGCTCTCAAACTTTGTGGGTCAGAAAATCCGATGGAAAATGTGTGATGGAGCCTACACACGGTCGGAATTTCCGACAACAAGGTCCTATCACACATTTTCGCGTGTATGGGGCAATACACAAGCTGTACAGTAGTGTAGACTCACTTTATATTGTAGCAAAGTGTCATTTCTTCAGTGTTGTCACATGAAAAGGTATAATAAAATATTTACAAAAATTAAGGGTGTACTCATAGGCGTGCCCACGGGGTGTGCCGGGTGTGCCCAGGCACACCCTAATCATTCAGCCCTGTCAGTGTTTTAACAAGTTTTGTCAGTGCTAAATGCCTGCAACATCTGTCCTATCCCTGTGTAACTTCAGTCACCACCACTGCGGCCAGTAAAAACAGCTGTGCTGCGAGTGGGAGGTGATTGAGCAGGGAACTAGGACCTCAGCTGCGGAGTAACCCAGCCGCATTTTCCAATGCAGCTTCTATAGTTCCGGCTGCAGGTCCTCACAGTAGCCGGCGGGGTGATCTACATCTGCACTCTGCCCCCCCCTCCAGCCTCTCTCTCCCTAGAAGCAGTGGACTAGCAGAGCCTGAGAGAGGCAGACGAGTGGCTGCAGCCTCCTAGATCCAGGTAGTGATTGCATTTAGAAGCTTCCAATGTTTTTCTATCTCCCCCAAGTCTTATGTATGTTCAATCTGTGCCCTCATTCACTTAGATCCTCCCCCCATCTCCAGTGCTGTCTGCCCAGAGAACGTGGTGGGGAGGGGCACTGCTAGTGCCAGGTGCTGCTGACACTGTGCAGGGAAGTGGGTGAGCTGAGCTCATGTTCTAAGAAAAGTCAATTTGGAGAGGTAAGCTGCAGTTTCACATCAGAACTATTCAGGAGGATTTGTTTGCAGTGTGATGAGAAAGATTAACCTAATAGGAGGATCGGAAGAGCAGAGTGTGTATGGGGGGGTCGGCTGAGTCTTCAGCCTTGCTCACAGCTAACAGATATCTTGGATGCTGGCACTTATCACTATATAAACAACCCCCACACTCTGTGTATGTCCAGATAATCTGAAGAAACTTTATAACCATTCAATTTAACCCTGTGTTCTCCAAACTCTGTACAACATGTAAATTCCCCACATAAACTAAACACTCTCTATACAAGTTACCTGTCCTCAATAATCAGAGCAGAGCGCAGTGTTCAGTTATTTCCATGGTAGTGCAATTGTATGAACACTGATTATTTAGAGAATAATATTTTTTTTTATTGAGAATTGTTATTTTGCATCTACTCAGTTAGGGCCCTTTCACACTGGGGCAGAGGCGGCGGAGGCGGTAAAGTGCCGCTATTGTAAGTGGCGCTTTACCGTTGGTATTCGGCCGCTAGCGGGGCGGTTTTAACTCCCGCTAGCGGCCGAGAAAGGGTTAATAACCACCGCAAAGCGCCTCTGCAGAGGCGTTTTGCCGGCGGTATAGCCGCGCTGCCCCATTGATTTCAATAGGCAGGAGCAGTGAAGGAGCGGTATACACTCTGCTCCTTCACCGCTCCGAAGATGCTGCTAGCAGGACTTTTTTTCCCGTCCTGCCAGCGCACCGCTCCAGTGTGAAAGCCCCGAGGGCTTTCACACTGGAGAAACAGGTCAGTTTGCCGGCTGTATTATTAGCGCAATAGCGCCTGCAAACCGCTCGAGTGTGAAATGGCACTTAGGCTTTTTTTACGCACGCACAGGCATGGTTTTCATGCATTACGGGTAGGGCAGCCCATTAACTTCAATGGGCTGCCCTACGCACAAACATCATGGAAAAGAAGTCCTGAATCTTTTCCAAAAGTGTGCGGCACCCTGTAGTTTGGTCCACATGTTTGCAGATGCATGGAGATACCAATAACAAACAATGGCACTGCTGCACATCTGGATAAGGGCAGCACATTTCTTTGCATGTTGGGAAGGCATGCAATTTTGCATGCGTTACCCACGCACATAGATGTGAACTTAGCCTTAGAGTGTTTCGTTTATTTACGGTGAATTTACACTTTGGATTTTACACAGTTTAGATCAATACAGGGTTAAATTGAATGGTTATACATTAACTTCGAATGATCTGGAAACCACATACACAGAGTGCTTTCACTCTCATACCTCCCACACTCCTCTCCTGTACATAGTGCCCACTGTCATACCTCCCACACTCCTCTCCTGTAAATACTGCTCACTCTCATACCTCCCACACTCCTCTCCTGTAAATACTGCTCACTCTCATACCTCCCACACTCCTCTCCTGTAAATACTGCCCACTGTCATACCCTCCACACTCCTCTCCTGTACATACTGCTCACTCTCATACCTCCCACACTCCTCTCCTGTACATAGTGCCCACTCTCATACCTCCCACACTCCTCTCCTGTACATAGTGCCCACTCTCATACCTCCCACACTCCTCTCCTGTAAATACTGCTCACTCTCATACCTCCCACACTCCTCTCCTGTACATAGTGCCCACTCTCATACCTCCCACACTCCTCTCCTGTAAATACTGCTCACTCTCATACCTCCCACACTCCTCTCCTGTAAATACTGCTCACTCTCATACCTCCCACACTCCTCTCCTGTAAATACTGCCCACTGTCATACCCTCCACACTCCTCTCCTGTAAATACTGCTCACTCTCATACCTCCCACACTCCTCTCCTGTAAATACTGCTCACTCTCATACCTCCCACACTCCTCTCCTGTACATACTGCTCACTCTCATACCTCCCACACTCCTCTCCTGTACATACTGCTCACTCTCATACCTCCCACACTCCTCTCCTGTACATACCGCTCACTCTCATACCTCCCATACTCCTCTCCTGTACATACTGCTCACTCTCATACCTCCCACACTCCTCTCCTGTACATACTGCTCACTCTCATACTCCCCACACGCCTCTCCTGTAAATACTGCTCACTCTCATACCCCCCCACACTCCTCTCCTGAGCATAGTGCCCACTGTCATACCCCGCACACAACTCTCCTGTACATAGTGCCCATTGTCTTATCCTCCACACTCCTCTCCTGTACATACTGCTCAATCTCATACCCCCACACTCCTCTCCTGTACATACTGCTCACTCTCATACCCCCCCACACTCCTCTCCTGAGCATAGTGCCAACTGTCATACCCCGCACACAACTCTCCTGTACATAGTGCCCACTGTCATACCCCCCACACTCCTCTCCTGTACATAGTGCCCATTGTCATACTTCCCACACTCCTCTCCTGTACATACTGCTCACTCTCATACCTCCTCTCCTGTACATACTGCTCACTCCCATAGTCCCCCACACTCCTCTCCTGTACATACTGCTCACTCTCATACCCCCCACACTCCTCTCCTGTACATACTGCTCACTCTCATACCCTACACACTCCTCTCCTGTACATAGTGCCCATTGTCATACCTCTCACACTCCTCTCCTGTACATACTACTCACTCTCATACCCCCCACACTCCTCTCCTGTACACACTGTTCACTCTCATACCCCCCACACTCCTCTCCTGTACATAGTGCCCATTGTCATACCCCCCACACTCCTCTCCTGTACATAGTGCCCATTGTCATACCCCCCCCACACTCCTCTCCTGTACATAGTGCCCATTGTCACACCTCCCTCACTCATCTCCTGTACATACTGCTCACTCTCATATCTCCCACACTCCTCTCCTGTACATACTGCTCACTCTCACACCCCCCACACTCCTCTCCTGTACATACTGCTCACTCTCATACCCCCCACACTCCTCTCCTGTACATACTGCTCACTCTCATACCCCCCACACTCCTCTCCTGTACATAGTGCCCATTGTCACACCTCCCACACTCATCTCCTGTACATACTGCTCATTCTCATACCTCCCACACTCCTCTCCTGTACATACTGCTCATTCTCATACCTCCCACACTCCTCTCCTGTACATACTGCTCACTCTCATACCCCCCACACTCCTCTCCTGTACATAGTGCCCATTGTCAAACCTCCCACACAACCTCTCCTGTACATAGTGCCCATTGTCAAACCTCCCACACAACCTCTCCTGTACATAGTGCCCATTGTCATACCTCCCTCACTCCTCTCCTGTACATAGTGCCCATTGTCATACCTCCCACACTCCTCTCCTGTACATAGTGCCCATTGTCATACCTCCCACACTCCTCTCCTGTACATAGTGCTCACTCTCATACCTCCCACTCATACCTCCCACACTCCTCTCCTGTACATAGTGCTCACTCTCATACCTCCCTTACTCCTTTCATGTACATAGTGCCCACTCTCTTACCCTCCACATTTTGCACTTTTCTTTCACTGTGCCGGCAGGGAGATGGGAAAGACCTTTCTTACATTATAAAACGTTTGCTCATATTTATTTATAAGAATATATACTGTGTGTGTATATACATACATACACACACACTCGCATGTGTGTTTGAGATTTGGTGCACACCCTAATGCGATAGGCTGCGCACACCTATGGGTGTACTCAGTTTTGTGAGATAGTGTATATGCCCCCATTCACGATAGACATAGCGTAGGTGACAATCCACACTGAGGTGTAGACAGGTCGTTTATCAAGAAGCACTGGGACCCATGTAAGTAACTGTGCACACTTTGCCGTGGTTCCTCTGCATGATCCTTATGTTTCATGTTGGGTTTTCACCAATGCCTGCAACCTTCTCTCTGTTTAACAACAATCTTCTGATGGGTCTATAATTGATTCCCATACAGATTTATCAAAGGCTCCATTTAAATCGTCTGCAAACATCCTTTTATGTGACTTTATCCATCTTTCCAGTCCTACTCTGTTTAGAGATTGGGAGGAATCTGCATGATTATTCATGTCACTCCTTAAGGTGAGTGTTTTCCCTCGCCCCATCACCTTCCCATTCCCCCCCCCCCCTTTTCCCCTTCCAACCCCACTTTTCACCCCTTCATTACCCCCTTCCCTCCCCTTCATCTCCTTTCCCCTCTCTTCCACATGTATTCCCTAATACCCAGCCTTTTTCTTTTTAGATATAACAGTTTAGCTCAATTACAAACAAATTTTAATCACACAAGTTATCAAACCTTTGGGAACACCTTGCTAGTCAGTTGTGCGGTCAATGCCCACAGGCTCCCCAGGCTAGAAATTTCCATCAAATTGGTTACTAACATCTTACAGTTGACCAGGTGAATTTACCTCTTAATTATATATATACTTTTTGTTTGTGGATGGTTGAAATCCTTGCACCCATATCTATACCCTCAGTATGTGGGGTTTATATGCAATATGCTTTTTGAACAAACAATTCTTCTCCTTCTCTTTCCTTCTCCATGTTTTGTCACAATGTATAAAGCAGGTCTCTTTATACCTTTATTATACCTTCGATGAATCTGTTAGATCACCATTTTCTTTGATCATAACTGAAATTAAATATATTACCGGTAGTTTGCAAAACTAGGTAACATGCAGAAACAATGCTGTTGTCAATAATATTTGTCTATGCATTATCATTGCAGTGTATGCATTTATATAAAAATTAGCCTCTAAATCCAAGGCCCTAATGAAGCGGGTCTTCCCGCAAAACGCGTAGGCCGACTTCTCAGATCCCCCAGCCGGGATACAGTGTTTTTAAAGTTGTTTGTCTTTTAAGATTTTAATCTATATATATGTAAAATAAAATTGTACACTCTCAAAATTATGTATACTCTTCTTTTTATAACTTTTTGATTTGTGTCTCTGACGGACACTCCAATCACGGCTGATAACAATGTAAACAGGAAGAGCCGTGGCTCTGTTAGACGCAAGTAGAGGAGAGCCAATCGGCTGCTCGCCTGACAGGGGGGGTCTGTGCCGTTTGGACCACCAGGGATGCCACCAGACCACCAGGGACAGCCACCACACTGTACCACCAGGTATGCCACCCTAGACCACCAGAGAAATGGCAATCAGTGCCACATCAAAATGCCTGCCAGTGCCACCAGTGATGCCTGTCAGTTAAATCCATCAGTGCCGCCTTTCAGTGCACATCAGTGCTGCCTATCAGTGCCCATCAGTGCCCACCAGTGCCACCTATGAGTGCCCATCAGTGCGACCTATCAGTGCCCATCGTCAGTGCCACCTCATCAGCGCCACCTCATCGGTGCCGCCTTATCAGTGCTCATCAGTGCACATCAGTGCAGCTTATCAGTGCCTATCAGTGAAGTAGAAAACTTACTTATTTACAAATTTTTATAATAAAAACAAAAATTTTTTTTTTTTTTTTCAAAATTTTCGGCCTTTTTTTATTCGTTTAGCAAAAAATAAAAACCGCAGAGGTGATCAAATACCACCAAAAGAAAGCTCTATTTGTGGGAACAGAATGATAAAAATTTAGTTTGGGTACATGTGTAGCAATTGTCATTCAAAAAGTGACAGCGCTGAAAGCTGAAAATTGGCCTGGGCAGGAAGGTGCCAAAGTGCCCTGTATTGAAGTGGTTAAGTCCTTCCAGTGCATCAGTATTACTTTACGAGCGTAGAAGAGCATTGTTTGGAACATGGATCTTTGATATGCATGGAGAACAACTTCAGATGATGAAGTGGACTTGGTCTTCAAAAAAAGTTTGTATTTGGGACGAGGAATGGCCCAAGTCTAATTAAGTCCAAAACATATGTAAACAGATGACTGCCAAATTTAATGTTGTTAAGGGGGAAACAATGTTTTTTGGTAGTCCCAAAATAGCAGCCTCATGGCTGGACAAGAATGAGCAACATTTGCACCCCGCTGCATCAATGACTCTACTTTATGTGGTATTACTTTCAGTGAAAGAGATGTCCTTATTAGTACAAGCAAAAGACAGTTGAAGAGAGGCCGACTAGCTCTCCCTCTGTTCTTCATTTTTTTGTATACACTCCTTTTCCTCCAGTTATTATTAACATTATTTTTTTCTCTCAGTTCCTGCTCTCAGAGATTTTTTTATTTTTATTTTTTGAGAGGGAGCTGTTAAGGAGGAACGAGCTGGAAGCTCAAATTCAAGCATGGGTTTATTTTTTCTGCCCCTACTTTTTTTCCCCTCCAGGTTATCTGGAACTGTTACAGGCATACCCCACTTTTAAGTACACAAAGGGGTTTATTTACTAAAGCTGTAAAGTGCAAAATCAAGCTCACTTCTGCATAGAAACCAATGAGATTCCAGGTTTTATTACCAAAGCTTCATTGAACAAGCTGGGGTTAGAAGCTCGTTGGTTTCTATGCAGAAGGGAGACTGATTTTGCAATTTCCAGCTTTAGTAAATAAACCCAATTGTGTACTTAAAAGTGGGGTATGCCTGTACTTTCTCTCAGGGCTGGGCTCAGCCCTTCCTTCTCTGAGCTGGCCTCTCAGCTGTCAGCTAATTGCCAGCTCTTATCTCTCCACAGTGACTCACCTGTTGATGATATCCTGCTCGTCAGTCCTGCTTACTTAAGCCGTCCAGCCCAGATGATCTCTGCCTTCGCCTTGGTCAACATCACAGAGACTTTCTCCTGCGCACCTGTTAAAGACTTGCATGGCTGACATTCCTTCTGGCTCCAGATCCTGCTTGCTGTTCCACTACGCTGATTCCTGGCTTCCTGACTTTCTGGCTTGTCTAACTATCTTTCTATGTTTTGACTACGTTTGTTCTATTTACTTTTATTATTAAACAAGTGTGATTTCTCTCTCGGTCTGATCCAAGGTTTCTGACACTTTCCTTTGAAATATCTCATTGGCTTGACTACACATATTAAAAGTTGTATTACTAAGATAAATGTTGAATAATGGCTAATGAAAAAAGAGTGCTATCCTGGGATGTGAGCGGGTTGAAGGATCCAGTAAAAAAAAAAAAAAGCTATTTTTTCTGCATTACTAGAGTACAACTTATCGTTTGTCTGCCTGCAGGAGACTCACCTTACCCAGGGCACTATATGTCTATTACAGAACAGGGAACACCCTTTTCAGTATCATTCTGTATACTCTGCATTTGCCAGAGGGGTTAGTGTGCTGATGTCCTGTAGGATGCAGTTTACCTGCAGGTGGAGCTTGATAGATCCTCAGGGTAGATATATTTTATTGGTATGTATGTACTATGTTTTCTATGACATACATAGAAGGCCCAGTGTACATTACTCCACCATATAATTCAGAGGTACTGCGGAAGATTGGTGCATTTATTGCGGAGCATCCTGGTATCCCCTTATTAATAATGGGGGATTTTAATAATGTATGAAATCCAAGCATAGATCATCACACCGTGGGTACTGGGTCAGAAACTCCATTCTCTGGGCAGCTACAGGAATTAAGGTTGTATGATTTGTGGCAGTTGTTTAACCCTACCATAATGGCTTACTCATTCTGCTCCTTTACTTATAAGTCCTTATCCAGGTTTGACCTGGCTGTGGGAACGAAGCTAATGCTCCCATTACTATCAGATATACAATATTTGGCGAGAGGTATTTCAGACCACTCGTCAATGTTATTGTCCTTGAAAAATATTAAACCACGTATTAAGCCTAATTGGCGGATAAATGCTTCTGAGTTACGGGTACTACTGCTAGGAAATTCCATTCATCGAGCCCTCGCTGTTTTTTTTTTTTTCCTATAATGACCAGTAAGCTCCCTCCCAGCTGGTATGGGATACCATGAAGGCTTTTTTGAGAGGGCTATTGATACAAGCCAAAAATCTAGCACAGAATGGCAGACAACCCTTGCAGTGGAGCTGCAACAAAAAGAAATTCCAATACATTCAGGATCCTACGCCCCAAAATCACTCTGCATGTAAAGATATACAGGTATTAAATAAAAGAACGGCTATGGATAAAGCTAATCAAGCACAATTCTTTACAAGATGTAGATATTTAGAGGAAGGAGAGAGAAACAGGAAATTCTGGCAGTGATTGAAATCCCAGACTCAAACCAACTTTGTTTCTTCAATCCTTATGCCAACGGGTAATATTTGTCATAAGCAAGAGGATATTGTATCTTCTTTTTGCCCTTTTTTAAGGATTTATACCAAAGTAAGTCACCTATCAATTAAAGCAGCTTAGAGATTTCTTGATCACCCTGGAGATACCTTCTATCTCTAGTGGGAATAGAAAAAGTCTAGATGCACCCCTAACATTAAAAGAGATAGCTAAGGCAGTATCAGGATCTCCCAGTGGGAAGGCACCAGGTATTGAAGGTTTACCATCAGAAATATATCAAATATATGGCGATGTATTATTACTTGAGTTGCTGACGATGCTCAACCAGATGTTTACATTGTTTGAGCTTCCAGAATCCATGAAAGACACTAATATTATAGTAATACCTAAACCAGATAAAGACTATACATTACATGAGTCTTACCAGCCGATATCATTGCTGAATTCTGACGTCAAGATCCTGGCTATGGTCTTGGCTACCAGACTAAGCAGTGTTATACAAAAGATAATTCAACCGTACCAGTCAGGCTTTATCCCTGGAAGATCTACAGCAATGAATCTGAGAAGGCATTTTTAAAATCTGCAAATACCACAGAATAATGGTGAATAGGGGGGTACTGTCCCTTGACGCTGCCAAGGCATTTGACAGTGTTGAATGGACATATCTGTTGGAGATTCTGGAGATGTATGGATTTGGAGATGGATTTGTGGAATGACTTAAGCTTTTGTATTCTGCCCCATGGGCATGTTTACAAACTAATGGATTTATCTCAGACTATTTTACTTTGTCTAGAGGTACTAGGCAGGGGTGCGGACTTTCTCCATTGCTGTTTGCATCGAACTGCTAGCGATAGCCATCAGACAGTCAATACTATTAAGGGGTTTAGATGAGGAGAAAGGGAGGACGAGCTTTGCCTAAACGCGGATGACGCCTTATAGTTTTTAGGAGATGTGGATCAATCTTTGACCTCTGTTATGACATTGATATAAATCTTTGTCTCATTCTCTGGCTTTGCCATAAACTGGGATAAGTCTGTCCTACTTCCAATAGATGAACCCTCCCCAATCCTATGGCAGAGTGCCTATCAGATAAAGGTAGTAACCTCTTTTAAAAACTTAGGCATCTGGGTGTATCCCAAAATAGAGGAATTTTTGAACTATAATTTGACCCCTGTATTAGACAAGTTTAGGGTGGGGAAGGAGGGAGTTTGAATCTCAAAAGTGGCTGAACAAAATTACAATTCATTTAGCAAAAGAAAAAAAAAATTAAAAATATGAATTTCAACTTTATTTAGCTCCTTCCAGTCAGCTGTTTAAATGTATTCTTTTTTTATTAAGAGAAAAAAAAAACATTTTTGATACAAAACAGAGCCTATTGGGCATACCCAGGCTCAATACATTTTCCCAATTCATTTCAGTTCTCTTCTATATCAACACATCATTTTCTTATTATAACCTATAAAAACAAACCGACTAAAAACATTAAATACAATATTCCATTAAATATTAAATTTAAATCCGTGCAAAAAATGAATATGCATAACGGTGATACTACAAAGTGCAAAGTGTAAAGTGCAAGGATCAAGGTTCTAGCACTAATGCTCCTTCTCCTCAGTGCCATACTCACCGGAAGGACAAGCCATTCAACATGCCTAACAAAGTAAATGAGTGAAGAGGGCATATTTACAAGCATATTTATAAAGCAGTTAATCTGACATTCACCAAACATTCACAACAGATGAATCCCCCGGTGCATTTCCTTTAAATGACAGTTGTGGTATTACTAGCAGTGAATATTTGCTGAAAGTCACTGGAAGGCTATGACCCGTTAAACTAATAAGAGGGTCCCATTGCGCTCAAAAATTCCCACCTCAGGGCTCCTCCAATGATTGAAATTCCAGCCTTGGATATATCAAATTTGTTTTGCCCTCAGTAGGGATCGGAATACCACCTCTCCTCTCTGTCAAACATTAACCATAAAATTAAGAGGAAACAGGAAAGATGCCAGAGGATAGTGTCAAACTGGTATTTTTATTTAAACACCATTAAAATAGGTAATGAACTTACATCATTAAAAGATTGATACACTATTTTATATGGAGAAGTGTTCAAGGGAGCCATGGAATGCTTCCTAAATTTCATACACTGCAAATGATGTAGTGGAAGTGACTTCTGGACACCACAGGGCCTAATACGATACTTCCACCATGTTATTTCCAGTGTATGGAATGCTGCTAGAACAGTTTTTTTAACAGGCCTGGAAATTTTGTGAAAATCATAAATGTAGATGGTTGAATTTTTTTACTATATTACGAAAGCTTTGGACTAGGGTGGTGCTGTGGAGCACATCTTGATTTCAGCAAGGCAATTGATACAATTCCACATATAATAATGCACTTAGGGAAAAAGAATCCCTTGAGAGAGTACAACATTGGGGGTACAGTGTTGGCCAGCACTACAAAAGAAAAACATTTGGGGGTACTTATTTCAGATGATTGCAAAATTAGCAAACAGTGTAACCAGGCAGTTGGAAAAGCATATAGAATTCTAGGGTGCGTCACTAGAGGGATCACCAGATGGAGGAAGGAGGTTCTGATTCCCCTAATAAAGATCTTTAGTGAGATCTCATTTAGAATACTGTGTCTAGTTTTGGAGACCTCACTTACACAAAGATAAGATAGAACAAGTCCAGAAACTGGTAACAAAGATGGTGAAAAGTCTGGGGGATAAAACATATATATAGAGATATATATATAGATATATCATAGGCGTGCGCACAGGGTGTGCCGGGTGTGCCCAGGCACACCCTAATCCCCCCATGCGCATTAGTGTTATCGTTCTGTGTAGCAACAGGAACATGGGAAAGATCTCCCTCTTACCGGCTCTGTCATAAGAGAAGTGTTTATCCTTTTCTCTTTCACTGTGCCAGCAGGGAGATCAATGTTCCGGGGTCATATATATGTAGATACATACACATGCATGTGTGTTTGAGCTTAAGGGTGCACACCCTAATGCATTAGGCTGCGCACACCTATGAGATATATCTATATAGATATATATCTATATAGCTATATATATAGATATATAAACTATAATTCTGAAATAGTGAATGGGTTCACGGATACAGAATGCCCATCGGGCCGGAACAGGTTATTATGAGGGAGGGATAAAGGGGATGGCTATGGAAACATGGTGAAGGAAGGTAAGGGTAGAACAAGGGAGGTGTAATTCTCCCAAGTTTTTGTCCCCTAAATAATCACATATAGTTTTTGGCACAATCATTTTTTTTGTTTCTTTGTTATGTCACAAAACACAGGTAGTAAGGGGAGATGGGGGTAATGAAGGGGGGAGGATAAGTGGGTGGGGGATATGGGGAACAAGGATTAGAACATTTAGATTCTTCTTAGGGGGGAAGATCAGTTGGAGCTTTGCATCTAGATGTGGGGTGCCCCCACCTCTCACATTGCCTTTTGCCTCCTCCATGGGGAAAAACTGCGACACATATTGTCATTATGATAAGGTCCTAGGAGATACACCTTTGATAATTGTTTGTTAGTGTATTTATGTTGTGTTTGAGATGTTAGTCTATTGAAAGAATACAGTCTTGACTTTTAAAGGTGACGTTTTGTGCTTTGTAAGGCTTCATGTACACGGGACGTTTTAACCTCTCCTGAATGATTTAATTTGACAGATAGCAACCGACGTTTAAAAACACTCGCTTTGCCGCTTTTACATGCCGCATTTAGCTGCGTTTGCGTTTAGAAACTTTTTTTCTTTTTGCAAATAGTCAAAAATGAAAAATGCCTGTAAATGAAACGCAGCTAAACGCAAGTTAATGCGTTTACAAGCTGTTACAGGAATTTGGCATTTCAAATGCCTCTGAACATCCGTCCTGAACGCATTTTTTTGCGTTCCAAAAAATGCTTTGAAACTCAACAGCCTAGAAACGACTATAAACGACCCCGTGCACATGTACTCATAAGATAACATAGAGGAGAGTTCAGGAGCTGCTCAAAAACCGCCCAACTGCTCACACCTGAGCGTTTCAAAGTCATGCGTTTTTACCACGATTTTGCCCTGGTTTTACCACGATTTTGCCGTGTTTTTGAAGCGATTTTGTTCAGGTCACCAATGTAAAAGGCAAAAAACCATCTGTAATCTGCCCTAAAGAAGCTCATGTTCTTTTTTGAGCTTAGGGCTTTTTTCAGGTGTTTTGCTTCAGGTGACAAAATGCTCAGATGTGAACAGGTGCCATTGAAATGAATGGGATTTTGCTTGTTGGGCGTGTTTCAGGCGTTTTTTTTTTTGGGGGGGTGTTTTACGAGCGTTTTAGGAGCTGAAAAAGCTCAGGTGTGAATGCAGCCCAAATGTCCGTTTACCAGCAGCAGTGT
Organism: Lithobates clamitans; assembly: GCA_037952925.1. Classification (NCBI taxonomy): domain Eukaryota; kingdom Metazoa; phylum Chordata; class Amphibia; order Anura; family Ranidae; genus Lithobates; species Lithobates clamitans. The sequence goes on from JBBGZY010001256.1 coordinate 823,395, forward strand.
ACATGAAGCCTTACTCTTTCTTAAAATGAATAAAACGAATTTAAAAACAAAACATATCAAGAGAGACATCAGGAACTTAATATGTAGTCTGGAAGAAAGAAGGAAAGGGGGAGACATGACTGAAACTTATAAATACATCGAGGGGGTGAATAAAAACTAAAAGTGAAAGTCCTTCACGCTACCAAGTGAGCTAATACTGAAATAGTAAATACAAAGAAAAGCAGCGCTATGAGTCAAATATAGTGAAAATAAATATGGGTAGGTAAATTCATAAACAATCAAGTGACAAAAAATCAAGTGACAAAAATAAAGTCCAATAGGTGGTGGAAAATCTTCAAAGGTGCAATAGATGAACCGGACCACTGAGTCCCCAATTAGGCAAATAAAGATGAAAACTGGATGGACCTTCACCACACCACAGTGTACGGATAAATTGGGCGCTTACCAAATAGCAAGCTTAAAAAAGCTTGCGACCTTAACCCGGTCGGGGCCTTTCTTGAGATGGGAACACCGTTAAGACACTTCCTCAGACCGTGGATAAATCACTATCTTCCACAGAAAAAGCAGGATGCAGAGAAGGCTATACCCCTAGCATGGAATGTTTTCACAAACAATGCCCCAAAAAAAGAAGGGAGAGCAACATAGCGTAATCCTGATTGGAATTTATTTAAAAACATTAAAAATACACTTACAGTGTGTTGAATAAAAACAGCATGGAAAGCCGGCCGGCTAGCACGAACACCCGTCCTGCAGACGGTGAATACGGCACGTCAGCACGTCAGCACGTGCTGACGTGCTGACGTGCCGTATTCACCTTGGGCGTGCTGACGTGCTGACGTGCCGTATTCACCAGGGCGTGCTGACGTGCCGTATTCACCGGGGCGTGCTGACGTGCCGTATTCACCGTCTGCAGGATGGGTGTTCGTGCTAGCCGGCCGGCTTTCCATGCTGTTTTTATTCAACACACTGTAAGTGTATTTTTAATGTTTTTAAATAAATTCCAATCAGGATTACGCTATGTTGCTCTCCCTTCTTTTTTTGGGGCATTGTTTGTGAAAACATTCCATGCTAGGGGTATAGCCTTCTCTGCATCCTGCTTTTTCTGTGGAGGATAGTGATTTATCCACGGTCTGAGGAAGTGTCTTAACGGTGTTCCCATCTCAAGAAAGGCCCCGACCGGGTTAAGGTCGCAAGCTTTTTTAAGCTTGCTATTTGGTAAGCGCCCAATTTATCCGTACACTGTGGTGTGGTGAAGGTCCATCCAGTTTTCATCTTTATTTGCCTAATTGGGGACTCAGTGGTCCGGTTCATCTATTGCACCTTTGAAGATTTTCCACCACCTATTGGACTTTATTTTTGTCACTTGATTTTTTGTCACTTGATTGTTTATGAATTTACCTACCCATATTTATTTTCACTATATTTGACTCATAGCGCTGCTTTTCTTTGTATTTATGGTTTAGTGTGTGTATCTCACATATAAGCGGCTGCTTCTTTTTCTCAATTGCCTGTTTTTTCAATTGCCTGGTTTTTATTCACTTGATTGTTAATTTATAGAGTATATAGCGCGGTGTTTTTCCCCTTATATTTAATACTGAAATAGTGAATACATTTACAAAACTGTGATAATCAGAAACTCAAAATCAACTGCAAAACCTATTTGCGTTCACAATACACAGAAAATAAAATAATAAACAAGTGATCTTGGGCAGTAATAAATGATCACAAACAATAATATAGTATGAATGTGCAAAATTGGTGTACTAAATCAAGTCCCAAAAATGTCTGATCCAAATAGTTCTTCATGCTAGAAGTGTCGCTATTCCTTTATATTTATATTTTGAGGCTGGATATTTACTGGTTTAAAGTGGATGTAAACCCAATGTCATCCTTTCTAAACTACTGCCATAGGGGTTATCTATAAGGATATACATGCCTCCTGCATGTATCTTTACCTGTCAAATGTCTCCCCTCTGTCTGTTATGAGAGCTGAAAAACTGCAGATTCTGTGGGTGGGTCTGTTGTCTGGAGCTCGGTGGGTGGAGTCGTGATGTCAGTAGACTCCCCACCCACCTCTACACTCCCCTTGTCAATATGCATTTTCTCCTGTGTATTTCTTACACTGAACTTCTGCTATGATCTCTAACATCCAGTGAAAAGACAGGAAAGTCACCACATGACTTCAGCATGCCAAATCATGCTGAGGTGTGCAACAGCCAATCCTTGCAGAGCTGCTGAATAAAGGAGTGGGGGAGGGATTTAAAAATTAATGCATGTCTTTAGCAAGTGCACGAGATATGTAAATCATCTGTCACTCACAGCAAGGGGGAGGATTTGACAAAGTTTTTCTCTGTTTGTCAAGATTTATCTAACTGAACAATAAAAAAGAGGATTGCTCAGAGCTGGATTAACTCTTTGTGGCAAGACTGGGCTCAAATGATAGGAAATCTTATACTCTGCATTATGACATAAAAAAACAAAAAAAAAACAAAACAACATTCGGGTTTACATCTACTTTAAGGTGAGAGTTCTGAGAGCACATAACAGTTGTGTGAAGGCATGAAATGAATATATATTATAGATCTCTAGCATGAAGAACTATTTGTATTAGACATTTTTGGGACTTGATTTAGTACACCAATTTTGCACATTCATACTATATTATTGTTTGTGATAATTTATTATTGCGCAAGATCACTCGTTTATTAGTTTATTATTATATTATTATTATAAGGGGGTGAATAAGGTTCAGGAGGGCAGTTTTTTCAATATGAAATAAAAATCAAGAACACAGGGACATGACCTCAAACTAACTGGAGGAAAGTTCAAAACTAATCTTAGAAAGTATTATTTTACTGAAAGGGTAATTGATGCTTGGAATAGACTTCCAGCAGAGGTAGTGAGACAGTCAACAGTAAATGACTTCAAACATGCTTGGGGCAAACATAGATCTATACTCAGACTAAAAAGTTAACAAAAAAAACCCAAAACATGTATGAAAAAAATGGGCAGACTCGATGGACTACTTGGTCTTTTTTCTGCTGTCATTTTTCTATGTTTCTACTTGTATGTTAACTGTACTTTGCAAAATTCTTAGCAGATAGTGGGAGCAAATTACAAATCAAGCTCTTTACAACTGTTTCTGTACTATTGTTCTACTTCTGCTTCTTTTGTACTTCATAGAGCTTTCCTTTGGTGGTATTTAATCACCACTGGGTTTTTATTTTTATTATATAAGCAAAAAAAGACTAAAAATTTGGGGGGAAAAATATATTTTGTACTTACTGTTATAAAACATATCCAATCAAAAAATCTAGAGCAAAATGTATTCTGCTTCATGACTTTAGTAAAAAAAATGGCAATAAGTGTATATTAATTAGTTACTGCAAAAGTTATAGCGTCTACAAACTATGGTATACAATAGATATAAAAGAAAATTTCAGGAAAGACCTACTAGAACAGCTGAACTTTATGTGGGGTTAATCAGAGGGACTTTACATTATGGCAGGTGTGTACTGACTCCTATTTAACATGAGCTTAAATGTGACGCTTTATTCTGAACACAGCCACATCCCCAGTTATTTTATTTTTTTTATTTTTACTTCCCTCCAGCTAAAAGATTTCAGTTTGTTTTTCAATTGAGTTGTACAGTTTATAGGTCACATTAAAGGTGGGAAAAGTTCTGAAATGATTTAACTTTGTCTAATTTTTTTACATCACAGAAACCGGACATTTTAACAGGCGTGTGTAGACTTTTTATTTCCACTGTACATACTAGAATTTACGCAACTATACACGCCATACTGTAATGCCAGTGATCAGTGAATTATAGTGAGACTGTAATAGGGTGGCGGACAATCTGGCGCTAATAGACACTGGCTGGGAGGGTCTCTAACTGATACTGATGTTGTTAGTGACACTAATACAGTGATAATTCTGTACACTGACATTGTACTAATGACACTGGCTGGGAAGAGGTTAACATCTAGGGGTAATCAAGGAGTTAACTGTGTGCCCAACAAGTGTAATGTGTGCTGCTTTTACTTACTAATCTTTGCTTTTTAGCAAAGTCAAATCCCTGGACAGTGGGATATAATTAAAAGGGAAATGTCAGGCATTTGGCAAGCATTTGAACTGAATATATTTGCATTTTGTTGGATGAAAGTTAGTAAATGGCAACAGCACATAAAAAGAAGCTTACTGGTTCAGCTGACACATTTACCACTTTCCCAAAGTAATTCATATTTAAATTCTCACAATGTTTTGGAAGGAAACAATTTTTTGCCTTCTTGTTGCCTTTGATAGAGAATATGGAGACTGCCACCACCAACTTCATCTGCTGGAAATGCCAGTTGTCTGGCTGCCGTGCTGATTTGATGGCTTTATTATCTGAAAGAAGTATTCCGATTTGGAGTTGAACTCCTTCCAGACTTTTTTTTTTTTTTGCTACTTCAGCGCTTACATTGAGAGGATTTGAATCACCATTTATAGCTCATTTTTTCCCATCTCATTATCGTCACATCATAGTAGCATAAGCATGGCTTTTTATTTTTATTCATTTTAAGAAATCTTTGTTTATTCTTTACAAAAATACCGAGTGTTCAACTAACACTGACCCACGGTATGCTACTGAAATTCCCAACCCCCCCCCAACCTCCCCCCCCCCAACCGGAAGTCGTGCTCCTGGTAAAGCATGCATTCAGAACTTCTCTGCGAATCTCCCCGTTTTTTTAAAGGATATCCACTTCGCCCACTTTTCACCATCCAACTCCTCATCTATCTCTAGCCTAGTATCTTCAACCTCGCCCACCTCTAAGATATAGGTTTCGTTAACCCTTGTTAACCAGTCTCAAATGCTTGGGCCCTCAACCTCTTGCCATTTTTTTGGTATTAAACTTTTTGCCGAATTTAGCAGTACCGGAGTTAAAGATGCATTATACTTGCCAATATGCCCTTTAGTCCCATGGAACAAACACACCCATGGGTCCTTCTTGATCTCAGTACCCATTATCTCCTGTATTATCTTTAGCACATCCTGCCAGAATTTTTTATTAATTGGGCATTCCCACCAGAGGTGAGCCATTTTCCCCTGACGGAGCACCCCCTCCAACAGTTTCTGGAAATTTCCGGTTGCATCTTATTTAATCTATCTGGTGTCATGTACCATCTGGCTAAGCATTTAAAATTTGATTCTATCATTCTCGTGTCTACTGCTGATTTATGTGTTGCGTTTAGGATAGCCTCCTATGTCACCCCGCTAGATGTAGATCCCAATTCGGATTCCCATTTATTGAAATATAACGGTTTCGCTGCTTCAACCTCATCCCTCACTATTTTATATACCGTATTTATTGGCGTATAACACGCGCCGGCGTATAACACGCACCCCAAGTTTAGGAGGGAATTTTAAGAAATTTAAGGACAAAAACTTTTAGGAGTAAACTTTAAGGAAGAAAAACTTACATTAAAATGCCCATCAACGCAGCATTATCGGTGTCCATCTGCAGCCTTGTCAGTGTCAGTGCAGCCTTGCCCCAGTGTTCATTGCAGCCTTGTCAGTGCAGCCTTGTCAGTGCAGCTTTGCCCCAGTGCAGCCTTGTCAGTGCAGCCTTGTCAGTGTAGCTTTGCCCCAGTGCAGCCTTGCCCCAGTGCAGCCCTGCCCCAGTGCAGCTTTTCCCCAGTGCAGCCTTGTCTGATCGCAGTCGACATACACAGCCGTGTGTAAATTCAAATATGGCGCTGAGACTGCAGGGACTCGTCGGAGCCGAGATACACATACCCGAGTGTCCTCTGCTTTTTTCGGCGCCGCTCACAGTCACGCCCAGTCCCGCCCTGTGATGGACATAACACAAGTCCAATGGCGGGATTGGGCGGGACTGTGAGCAGCGCCGAGAAAAGCCGAGGACACTCGGGTATGTGTATCTCGGCTCCGACGAGTCCTTGCAGTCTCGGTGCCATATTTGAATTTACACACGGCTGTGTATGTCGGCGGCGATCGCAGCAATCGCCACGATCGCTCCGATCAGAACAAAATTGGTGGGGATCGGCCTATAACACGCACCCACGATTTCCCCCTGATTTTAAGGGGAAAAAAGTGCGTGTTATATGCCGATAAATACGATAATTCTTTTGTTTTCCTTATAACTCCATTCTTCAGGAACAATTTCTCCAAAGACCTGAGGTTCTTCTTATCTCTAATGGGACCGGGGGACTTTTAATAAAGAGCGCAAGCTAATTATATCGCCATGTGTCCATTTTCATTAGGTCCTTGAGTAGGTTTAACTCCTGAAAAGTGACAATTTTACAATTTTTCATAATATCCATCAATTGTGTATCCTTATTTTTTAACCGATTCCCTCCCACTTCTCTCAACCCTGGCGGAAAATACTCATTATATTTTTTTTAAAAAATGGTGAATTAAACTCCCAAGCATTTTGTTTGTGTAACTGATCCCAAATTTTTAAAGTGTAGCGTGTTATGTTATGTGTGTTAGGGCCTAACTTCCTAAGGTGTGGGGGATTCCAAATTAACTGGTGTAGTTTTGCATTGCTCATCTCTTTTTCAAGGTTTACCCATCTTTTATCTATCGGTTCCTTACCCCAATCTAACACTATCGCTCTGTGGTATTTTTTAAAGTCTGGAAGTGCCAGACCACCCTGTGCTTTATCCCTACTCAGGACCTTATAAGCAATCCATGGCTTCTTATTTTTCCATATAAATCTAGTAAGAATATTGTTCAGTACCCTGAAAAAGGTCTGCGCTAACGGGATTGGGAGCAGCTGCATTTTATACAGGATCTTCGCGGCCAAGGTCATCTTAACAGTATTTACTCGTCCGATCCACGAGATCGGGAGATGCATACTTTTTCTCGTTTCCTGTTTAATCTCGTCGAGGAGAGGAATGAAGTTTAAGAGGTACATTTTCCTTAAGGAATTTGCTAATGTCACTCCCAGGTAACTAATTTTTTTGCTCCACGGAAAATGAAAAATTTCCTTGAGTTTAGTTGCTTCTTGTCCCTCAATATTGATGTTTAAAACTACTGACTTACTAAGGTTGACCTTATAATTTGATAACTCCCCGTATCTCCTCATCGTAGCCAGAAGATTGGGGAGTGAAATCCTTGGTTTAACAATGTAGAACAATACAACATCGGCGAACGCCGAGAGCTTATGTACATCTCCCCCCACCACGCATCCGCATATATCCGGATTCTTCCGAATCGAGGATAATAAGGGTTCCAGGGTCAGAACGAACAGAAGAGGGGACAAGGGGCAGCCCTGCCTGGTCCCGTTCTCCATCTTGAACTCTGCCGACGGTGTACCATTCACCCTGACAAATGCAGAAGGGGATTTAAACAATGCTTTAATCCAGTTCAACATGGTACCACCCAAACCGACTGCCCTCAATGTCCTCAACATGAACCCCCAGTCTACTCTGTCGAAAGCTTTCTCTGCGTCAATCGACAGGAGTAGACCGGGGGGTCCCTTTCGCTTTCATCGCATCCATAACCAGGAGCGACCTAACGCCGTTGTGCCTCCCCTCCCGCCCTGGTATAAAACCCGTCTGATCTGGATGGATCCAGTGCGACATTTTATCCCTTAATCTGCTGGCTAATACCTTGGCGTATAATTTGATATCTGCATTCAGCAATGCTATCGGCTTATAGCTCGAACATAGCGAGCTATCTTTCCCTTCTTTTGGTATTAGTGTTATTGACGCAGTCAGTGATCCCTCACATAATTCTTCCTGACCCCCTATCCTATTCCAAATCTGGCAGAGCTTAGGGACCAGGGACTCCTTAAATTTTTTGTAGAAATAGGAAGTAAACCATCTGGCCCTGGGCTCTTTCCAGAGGGAGATGCTTTCAAGGCCCTCTCGATCTCTTCTATAGTGATCGGTCCATCTAGTTCTTTTGCGTCACTGTCCAAAAGGCTTGGTAAACCTGCCTCCCTTATAAACTCATCCATCTTTTCCTCTCTTTCCATGATACCTATCTCGCCTTGCCTAACCTTATAGAGGGATGAAAAAAAACTCCGAAATTCCTCAGCTATATCTCTGGAATTATATTTTAGTACCCCCTTTTTACTTTGGATCCTATCTATGAAGTTGGACCCTCCTTTCCTTTTCAATACTGTTGCCAGGTGCTTCCCCAATTTATTACTCCATCTAAATCTATCTTTTAGGTTTTTGTTTAAAATACGCTTCAAATCTATCTCCATTAAATCTTTTAGTTCTTCTCTTTTTATAAAAATCTGATGTAGGAGTAGGTTATGACTACCACTAGAGGCCTTATGTAACTGTTCAAGGTGGTGGATTTCTTCTATGAGTACTGCTTTCCTTTTTGACCTTTCTTCTTTCTCGTTGGCCCCTATTGAGATCAAAATGCCCCTTATTTAAGCTTTTAGTGCCTCCCACAGGACTGATCGAGAGATCTCTCCGGTATCGTTTATCGAGAAAAACCCCTCGATTTCTTCCTGTATTTTGCTACAGATATTAGGATTCTCGATGAGCTTTTCATCTAGATGCCATGAAAATGGGGGCCTTCGAAATCCCGGGATCCCTACCTTCATCAGGACTGGGGCGTGGTCAGACAACGTGGTGACTCCAATCTTCGTATTCTTAACATATTCTAGTAATCTATGATCTACCATAAAATAATCAAGCCTTGAATAAGACCCGTGGACTGAAGAAAAAAAAGTATAGTCCCTGTCCTTCGCGTGCTGTACTCTCCATGCATCAATCATATGGCAACTATGCAATTTCTGTCCTATTTTTTTTAAGAGTTTCCTACCCACTCCTTGTGAACTAGATGTACTATCCAATGCTGGATCTAAGCAGAAGTTGAGATCTCCTGTCAGAATCACCTCCCCTGCCCTAAAAACCATCAACTTATTCAGAACCTGATACAGGTATTTGGTTGGATTCCTATTAGGGCAGTAAACATTTGCCATGGTAAAAACCCTTTCTCCCACCCTCACCTTCAAAAAGAGGTAGTGACCCTCCAGATCTGCGCTCCTCTCCAAGAGCGCAAACCTGGTCCTTTTTGAGAACCTGATTGCCACCCCTTTAGCCCTCTTAGTAGGGGAATCACTATTGAACCAATTGGGGAAGCCATTGGAGAACAATCTAACATGTGTGTCCTGTGAGAGGTGGGTCTCCTGAAGAAACACAACGTCTGCCTTGGATTGCTCTAGTTCTCTTAATACCTTGTGTCTCTTGAGAGGGGAGTTCAACCCTTTAACCCTATATGTCAGACAAGTAAACTCTGTCATTTATTCTTTGGATAGAACTGCGTTGAAATGGCGCATATTGCTCTTTGAACCCTTAAGCGGAGCCTCTTCAGGACCAAAACCCCCCCTCCCCCCTCACTCCCCCCATTCCCACCCCTCCCCCACCCTCCCCTCCACATCCACCACCCACCCCCCCATATCCCCTCCCACCCTCCTCCCCCCTGCCAGCCAATACCTGGCTCTAGGTCTGCAGCAGAGGAATAACATAGGTCTCTGTCTGCGTCCAAACAAAATATTGGGGTTGGCTCCGGCGACGGATCACCCCGGTCACCCTGCCCCCCCTCGAAAGGAGGGGGGGGAGCAGGGCCAGCGGGCGGCCAGAAACTCCACGCCTGGTCCTATAGTACCCCCCTCTCCCCCCCATCTCCCCAACTCCTCCCCCCCCTCCAATCCCCCGTCCCTTCTCCTGTATTCTATATTTTAATCTTATACACCCACAACCCTATTGGAAACCCAGCAGCAATCACGATCCTCCTCCGCCTAGCCAGATATAACTGGGGCGGGAATTTCCAGTTCTCTACAAAAATCCTGTAAGTTCTCTAAATGTTTCAGTCTGATAGTTCTACCGGCTTTTACCACATTCAAAGATGTAGGGAAGCCGAGCTATATTTTAAGTTTGCCTTCTTCAGTATTTCCAACAAAGGCCTTAGCTGACGTCTCCTGGACAAGGTTCCTGTCGAGAGATCGGCAAAGATCTGGATCACTGCACCATCGTATTTTACAGGCTGGGCTCTTCTAAGATTGCTCCAGATCCTTGCTTTGTCTTCATAGCGGTGAAATCTGATAATGACATCTCTAGGTGTATCTTCGCTGACGCTGGGAGGTTTTCTTATCCTATGAACCCGATCTATCTTCAATTCTTCGTTGGGCCCTCTATCTAATATCAGGTTAAAAATAGCTTTTATTTTAGTAGGCAGGTCTTCACCATGTTGTTCTGGTAAGGCTCTCAGCCTTAAATTCTGTCTGCGACTTTGATTCTCTTGCTCTTCTATTTTATAAAGTGTATCCATTTGGGCCATTTGTAAGTTCTTTATTTGTTGTTTTAATTCAATTATTTCTCGGACTTGCTTCTCAGAAGCTATCTCCACTATTTCCACACGCTTCAGCAGGTGACTCATATCAGTTCTGACATTAAGGATCTCAGATTTAATTACATTCTCCAGCTTAGCAAACATATCTAAAAATTCAGTTTTCGTTGGAAATGATTCCATGGTGCTCTCTTCTTCAAAGCTCAGATCTTTCCCTTCTACTCTGGGTAGTCCACCTTGGGCGCTTTTATTTTTCACAGTCTTTCTTCTTATCCTTTCCTCCCTGTTGTTTGCTTTCCTGAGCAGGACTTCTTGGGCTTCCCGGGTTTGCTTCCTTCAGATATTTATGGATAGAACTTGAATTTAAGCTATCTCTTGGCTTCTTTGGTTCCACCACTCTTTGGGAGCGACCGCGCATGTTCACATCCGCTCACCTGCACTTTCTTTTCTTCCCACACAACTCTCCTTATTCGCTTCTCTTCCACTTTTCCCCTTCACTCTGCACCTTCCCCCCCGCAGAGCGTGCTTGATGAAAAAAGGCGCTAGTCTGGATAAACATACAATTCGCTCTATGCTTTGGTACTGTGGATGTATGCTGATATTCGGAAATATTCACGTTCCTTTTATATGCAGTCACTCAGGTTGGAAACCAGGCTCCAAGCCTCTACAGTGAAATTATGTATATTTTTTCCCCACTTAAAAAAAAAAACAAAACAAAAAACTTGACACAAAAGTTCCTTAGAACCTGCCTTATAATAGCCCAAAGAGTACACAGGGGGGAGAGGGCATAGGGAAGCTATCCCCTTTTTTACCTAGACGTTTATCCTGAGCTTGTACTTTAAATCACAGCCAGTGTATAGCATAGTATAGTCCTACCTTGAGGTTGCTCCCTGCTGTCTAAGCATTACCTCAGATCGATATATTCTTCTCCCAAGGGGTCTCCCAAAGGGACTGCTGGCAGCACGGCTCTATCCCGCTCCTTAGGTTGAATCTCCAGCAGGTTTTTAGTGAGATGCTGTCCCCGGGTATATAGAAAGGTCTGAGGGATGGCTCGGGGAGGTCTCAATCCGGGAGTAGAGCCAGGAAGACGGCGTGGAGGGGGGCGGACCAACCTGCACGGAGAGCAGGTTGCACAGAGTGCACAGATGTTCCTGCGGCATCGATTCCGCCGCCCGTTTCCACGGCGCCGCCAGGCCCCTCCCCCAGCGCTAGCACGTTACATAACGCCCTCGCCAGGCTTCAATAACTCTTAATGCCTTCCAGAGTTTTTAACCTGCATGCTTGTTCCCGGATCAGTGACTCAGGGTTTGATTTACAAATTAGACTGTGCACTTTGCAAAGTGCAGTTTCTGCAGAGCTTAGTAAATTAACAGAAATCTGCTGACTTCCATCATCCAATCATGTGCAAGCTCTGGAGCAACTGCACATGCAGAGTGCAACTGCACTTTGCAAAGTGCACAGTCTATTTGCCTTCAGGTGGGAGGTTTAAAGTGGATGTAAACCCGAAATTTTTTTATATGTCATAATGTAGAGTATAAGATTTCCTATCATTTGAGCCCATTCTTGCCACAAAGAGTTAATCCAGCTCTGAGCAATCCTCTTTTATTGCCATGTAAGCCATGGCCGCTATTTCACGTAAACCACGCCCATTTTTTGCGCGTTGCACTTCGTGCGTCGCATTTTTCTTTTTTCTATGCCACGCCTACTAACACATGCCCCACCCCCTAATTATAGGCTGACTCCGCCTACAGCCAAAAAAGTGTCCGGAAATTTTTTCTTCCAATGTTGCCAACTATGGGTTTAGGTCAGGCAGGTTTGCTGGCCAATCAAGTAGTGATATCATGATCATTAAACCAGGTATTGGTTGTTTTGGCAGTGCAGACAGGTGCCAAGTCCTGCTGGAAAATGAAATCAGCATCCCATGGTCAGCAGAGGGAAGCATGAAGTGCTCTAGAATTTCCTGGTAGAGGGCTGCACTGACTTTGGACTTGATAAAACACAGCAGACCAACACCAGCAGATGACATGGCTCCCCGAATCATCACTGACTGTGAAAACTTCACACTGGACCTCATGCAACTTGGATTCTGTGCCTCTCCACTCTTCCTCCAGGCTCTGGGACCTTGATTTCCAAATAAAATACAACATTTACTTTCATCCAAAAAGAGGACTTTGGACCACTGAGCAACAGTCCAGTCCTTTTTCTCCTTAGCCCAGGTAAGATGCTGCTGATGTTCTCTGGTTCAGGAGTGGCTTGACACAAGTAATGTGACAGTTTTAGCAAATGTCCTGGATATGTCTGTGTGTGTGTGGTGGCTCTTGAAGCATTGACACTAGCCGTAGTCTACTCCTTGTGAATCTCCCCCAAATTCTTGAATGGCCTTTGCTTCACAATCCTTTATAGGCTGAGGTTATCCCTGTTGCTTGTGCACCACACTTTTTCCTTCCACTTAACTTTCGATTAATATGCTTAGATACAGCACTCTGTGAACAGCCAACTTCTTTAGCAATTACCTTTTGTGACTTACCCTTCTTGTGAAGGGTGTCAATGACTGTCTTCTGGACAACTGTCGAGTCAGCAGTCTTCCCCATGATTGTGTAAACTGCTGAACCAGACTGAGAAACCATTTAAAGGCTCACAAAACCTTTACAGGTGTTTTACAGTATTGAACTTTTTCACAATATTCAAATTTTCTGAGATACTGAATTTTGGATTTTCACTAGCTGTAAGCCATAATCATCAAAATTAAAAGAAAGAAAGGCTTTAAATACAGTTGTGCTCATAACTTTACATACCCTGGCAGAATTTATGATTTCTTGGCCATTTTTCAGAGAATATGAATGATAAAAAAAAACTTTTCTTTCACTCATGGTTAGTGTTTGGCTGAAGCCATTTATTATCAATCAACCGTGTTTACTCTTTTTAAATCATAATGGCAACAGAAACTACCCAAATGACCCTGATGAAAAGTTTACATACCACTGTTCTTAATACCGTGTATTGCCCCCTTTAACATTAATGACAGCTTGAAGTCTTTTGTGGTATTTATGGATGAGGCTCTTTATCTTCTCAGATGGTAAAGCTGCTCATTCCTCTTGGCAAAAAGTCTCCAGTTCCTGTAAATTCTTTGGCTTGGGCTTTCTTGCATGAACTGCACGTTTGAGATCTCCCCAGAGTGGCTCAATGATATTGAGGTCAGGAGACTGAGATGGCAACTCCAGAACCTTCACTTAATTCTGCTGTAGCCAATGACAGGTCAACTTGGCCTTGTGTTTTGGATCATTGTCATGTTGGAATGTCCAAGTACGTCCCATGCGCAGCTTCCTGGCTGATGAATGCAAATGTTCCTCCAGTGTTTTTTGATAACGCACTGCAATCCCACAGATCCCACAGATTTGGCTTCTCCAAATGAATCCTGATCAGATGACAATGCAATTGAGAGGTCCAGCTTTGGGCTGAACTAAAATCTATTGTTTGGCATGTTGGGTATCTATTTACTCGGCGCAACCTCGTCTTTTTTAGTACAAAAAATGTAGGTAATTTATTGCGTTTGTTTGCCCTAGAATTCACATTAACCTCCCTGGCGGTATGATTATTTCTGATTTTAGGTGCTGAAAGCGGTACAATTATTTTGCACAGAAATTTGGCGTTTTATTTTGTAGGCCTGTAATTCTTAGGAATAGTTCACTTAAATCTGTCCAAACAAGAGTCTAGTAGACATCCCGGGTATGATAAAGTTTGAAAAACGAAATAAAAAATTATAATATAATAAATAACTATAAATAATTATAACAAATAATAATATAATAATAATAAAAATTATATAATAATGTAATCAAATCAAAAACACTGAAATTTGCTCAGTTGCAGAATTTTAGCTTTTGTTACTTTTAGTGTTTGATGACGGATCTCCCCACAAATCACTATCGCTCAATTCTGCGAGTGATTCTAATTTATTATCGCTTTTTTCTAGCTGCTCTAAAACCACTTTTGATGTAAAGGGACAGTTTTGGTTGCTATGGACAATCTCCAGTTTCCTGGCAGAAAGAACAGTTTTATATATATAAAACTGCATGCAGGACACTGGGCAAACCACTAGGGACAAAGGGGATGTGTAGTTATTTGATACAGTACTGTAATCTGTAAGATTACAGTATGCTGTATCTATACTGTGTGTTTTACTTTTGAATTTACCGCCGAACTCCGTCCCCGTGCGTCGCACCGCTCGCAGGGAACGGAGCTCGGCACTGTGAATCGAGCGAGACACGGCGGCTCGCCGATCACAGCGGGGAGACATCGCAGGATCCAGGGGACAAGGTAAGTATGCTCTTCCTGGATCCTGCGATGCAAGCCCGAGTCTGGCTCGGGGATACCGCTTTTGGTATAAAAAATCCAACCCGAGCCAGACTCGGGAATACCGCCAGGGGGGTTAATGTGTTTTTTACTGAAATTTTGCGTTTCCTAGACCTTTGCGGTAATATCGTGTGACATAAAAAATTGGAACTATGACTATTTTATTCTCTAGGGTATCTGCTTTCAGAAAATATATAATATTTGTGGGTTTTATGTAATCTTCAGGCCTAAAATGATTTCTTAAACATGTGTGCAAAAAAACGCTGACAGCGAAAGGGTTAGAAGAGTAATATCAGCCTGTAGGGTGGACTAGAATTCATAGCAAGTGTATATTGCCCATAGAGATGCAAATGAGTAAGCCAAGGCAAAGCCACTGCCTCTCGGGTGGGAAATTCAGCTGCGATCAATAAACAGCCAATGGTCTTGTACACATACTCTTAAATAGGACTGACTTTCTGATGGGTAGCATACAGACCCAATGTGAGTAAATCATCATAAAGACAGCATGGTAGTCAAAGTAGTCAAGGCACATATATTCCAAACAGGGGGCTCTTGATAAGTATCTTAGAAACAAGCTCAGTTCACGTCAATCCAGCCATATAGGACATAGGGGACTTCCTTACCCACCTCAATACCAGACACTTTCACCCTCTTCCTGCTTAGGTCATTTTCAAGCACTGTCACAATTTTGTTGCACAGTACACAAATAAAACTTTAATATTTTTTTAGACAGATAGAGCTTTCTTATTTTGGCATTTTATCGCTGCTTGGTTTAAAAAAAAAAAAAAAATTGCTATATAAACTAAAAAATATTGGAAATTTTGAAAAAAAAAACATATCTTTCTTAGTTTATGTTATAAATAATCTTTCTCCATAAATGTAGGCCAAAATGTATTCTGCTATATTTCTTTGGTAAAAATTATCCAAATCAGTGTATATTATTCAGTCTGTGTGAAGGTTTCAGGGGTTGATTTACTAAAACTGGAAAATGCTAAATCTGGTTCAGCTGTGCATTATAGCCGATCAAATCCTAACTTCAGTTGGTTCAAATAGGCTTTGACATACAAAAAAATGAAGCTGCACTCTCCAGTTTTAGTAAATCAACCCCATAAAGTCTACAAACTATAGTATATATATACAGTATTTGAAAGATGATCAATCCTGGTGTACTGACTGCCTCTCTCTTTTCTTAAGGCCCTAAAATGCAATGGTAATTTTGTAGACTAAAACATTTTCATTGACTAAATTAATACTATTTCAGTTGACTAAAATAAGACTAAAACTAAAACAACTCAGATGACTAAAATACGACTAAAACTAAAATGCCATTTTAGTCATAAGACTAAAATACGACTAAAACTGAAATGGCATACAGGCATACCCCACTTTTAAGTACACAATGGGGTTTATTTACTAAAGCTGGAAAGTGTAAAATCCACAAAGTTGCCATTTTAACAAGCTATGTCTTACATATAGCATAGACATACTTGTAATTACAACCCAAAATACATTTTGCTATGTTTCCCGAGTATGGGGATATTGCATGTGTGAGACTTTTTCACAACCTAGATGCATAGAGGGGCCCAAAATCCAAGGAGCACATTTGGGCTTTCAAGGAGCATAAATTACACATACATTACGCATCTTATTTCCTAACTACCTATCACATTTCTGGAGGCTCGGGAGCACTAAAAGAGTGAAAACACTTACACAAGTACCCCAGTTTGGACAGCAAACACTCCAAGGTATTTTCTAAGAGGCACGATGAGTTTTTTGAAAATGAAATTTTGTGCCACAAGTTTTTGTAAAATGCAGGAAAAAAAATGGAAATTCATTTTTTTACACAAGGTTATCAATTTATAATATATTTCTAACAAACATAAAAGGCATACTACCCCAAAACATATTCTGCTACTCCTCCCGAGTATGGGGATACCACATGTGTGAGACTTTTTCACAGCCTAGCCACACAGAGCGACCCAAAAAGGACCACCTTTCAGCTTTCTAGAGGCATAAGTTACACATCTAATTTTCTGATTACCTAATCATATTTTTAGAGGCCTTGGAGCACCAGGACAGTGGAAACACCCATAAAATGACCACATTTTGGAAGGCAAACACCCCAAGGTATTTTCTAAGAGGCACGTTGAGCTTTTTGAAGGCTTATTGGTTTGTTTATCAGCACAGCCCCCCCTCGGACCCTACTCAGGACCACCAGGGAAGCTGCTCAGGACCACCAGGGAAGCCGCCCAGGACCACCAGGGAAGCTGCCCAGGACCACCAGGGAAAACATCCACACTGGACAACCAGGTATGCCCCCTAGACTCCCAGGGAAATACTAATCAGTGCGCAGACAGCTGCCAATCAATGCCTAGGCAGCTGCCAATCAGTGCCCACTCCAATGCCTACCACTGCCAGTGCCACCAGGGATGCCTATCAGTGCCGTGTATCAGTGCCGCGTATCAGTGCCACGTATCAGTGCCATGTATCAGTGCCCATCAGTGCCGCCTATCAGTGCCCATCAGTGCCCAGCAGTGCTGCCTATCAGTGCCCATCAGTGCCACCCATAAGAACCCATCTTTGCAGCCTTTCAGTGCCCATCAGTGTCGCCTATCAGTGCCAACCAGTGCCACCCATGAGTGCCCATCAGTGCCGCCTATCAATGCCCATCAGTGCTGCATATCAGTGTCACCCATCATTGCCGCCTACCAGTGCCCATTAGTGTCGCATATCAGTGCCCATCATCAGTGCCCGCTCATTGGTGCCACCTTATCGGTGCTGCCTTATCAGTGCCTGTCAGTGATGCCTTATCAGTGCCCATCAGTGAAAGAGAAAACTTACTAATTTACAAAATTTTTTAACAAAAACAAAAGCAAAACTTTTATTTTTTTCAAAATTTTTGGTCTTTTTTTATTTGTTTCGCAAAACCACAGAGGTGATCAAATACCACCAAAAGAAAGCTCTATTTGTGGGAACAAAATGATAAAAATTTTGTTTGGGTACAATGTAGCATGACCGCACAATTGTTATTCAAACGGCGACAGCACTGAAAGCTGAAAATTGGTCTGGGCAGGAAGGTGTATAAGTGCCCTGTATTGAAGTGGTTATTAAACTGCTTTTGGAGTAAAAATCTATCTAAAGATAGTTTTCTATTTAAGATACATTAATAATTTAGTTTATCCAACATGAAATTGAGCTTAGTTATGTAGCATGAGTCTGTATATTCAACAATATTTACATTTTTGGTAAACTCATTTAAAGAATCCAAGCTCTGCAAGCTGAGATAACATGCACTGCATTGATGCAATCACACAATTTCACAGTAACTATGAGATAAAACAAAGTTCAGAAATATTCCTTTTTCCCATTGTTTTGCAAATCTATGTACACTATAAACTGTATGATTTTTTGAAGAGAAATGCATCTATGCCAGGCTCTAAGTGTGAGGAGGAAGGGCAAGCAGTAAAAATGAAAGTGAAACCTTCTCAGCAACTTATAAACCTTGTGATCTTTCTGCACATAGCTTGAAGTGCTTTATTCCTCCCTTAAAGAGCAAAATGGCAGCAGGCCATAAAAGAGACCCAGATTGGGAATATTTACTATATTGACAGCTTATTGTTCTAAATAGAAAACCTTCATTTTGTTTGCAAATATTAAAGATTCTAACTAGAGAATGAGTCAAGAATGCGTCCTTACATTCAAAGAACACCTGTCATTTCAGATCCATCATGGCAGCGCCTGTTAGCCGGCATCCACTCACCTGCTGCCGCCATGTCCCCTTTACGTTGTTGTAAACTAATATGAAAAAAGTACTAATGCGCTACCAAAAGACAAGTGTAATGATAACAGATAAAGTGTTAATTAAGAAGCGCGTGATAAAAGTGCTGAATGAGGCAAAAAAGCAGCTAAACTTCTATAGTGTTGTCAACACCCCTAAGTAGTTTAAATATGATGAAGTAGCGGTAATTAATAAAACACATCACTAAAGTGCTGAATGTGCAAAAATAATGTTGGGAAATCATAGACGAACTCTGGAGGAGGGTGCGTGAGCTAACATGGCTGTAAATTTTCCCATAAACTCAGACATGGTGCAGAAAATTCCTCTCTGGGCAATAAAGAGAAGAGGTCCCCGAGGGGACAGTGATCTGGGCTATCAGCGTTAAGTTCATTAGGACTGTAAGCTTGAAAGGTCTGTGGGACCACTTGAGCTTATAATCTGCTAATAAAATGTAAAGTGAGGAAACAACTTTTCAAAAAAATATTTAGGGATTAACATGACATGCTTTCTGAGTGGGTGCTGAACGGCTCATGGGAGGGAGGAAACAAGGCAAGAATGGAAATAAAGGTGGCACCCCAAAAGTAATAACAAAATTGTAATTCAACAGCAAGGGTGATGATCAGGCAGGAACAAAGTATTTCTAACATGGCCTGGGAATAGGTGCCACCTACTCATGACCTGCATGTTCAGGGCAGAAATCTGGTCCCGATACTAGATACTGTACATGAAACGCTGCAATAAGACTTCTCATAAAATGAGATATATATTTCAGCCAAACTGTAGCATGGATGGCTTATTGCCTTCGACAGCCAGCCCATAGGCAGAACCACCTTGAGATAAATCAGTCATTCGCTCTTGGATGCATGTTGCTTGTTCTATTGATATTCTTTGAATCCACATATTACATATTAATCCTCTACAAGGAAAAAAGAAACCTCTCTGGGTGAAGACAGCAGCTGGTAAGATTGTGATAGGCTAGTCTCATTTGTAGGTAATATTCCAGTTCAGTAATCTCCTTGCAATAGAGGTAAATAACTTCAATAGTGTGCACTTCTTGTAAACACGTCATTACAACTAAACTGACACTATCCAACTGCCCAGTCCCAAATGTGTGATTTCTGTTAGCTATAAGTCTCTGGTTTAGTCATATATGTGATAATGTGACAATGAGCTGCAATGAATAAGGCTTTAGCTAGCTTTGTGCTCATCAATATCAACATGAGACTAGACTTCAATGGTCACAATTCTCCAGTCGTGCTCAGCCCAGTGCAAGTAATATTAGCAGTGAGTCAGATGAAACCTCACACTGACATTTCAGGGAAAAAAAGGAAGAAAAGAGTATCTCTGAGTACAGGGTCAACTGGAGTTCTCTAAAGTACTGTATAATAGTCAGAACAACTTTTAATTAGTTGTACAAGTATTTAAAAATTATTTGGCATAATGGTTGGCAATCAGGTAGAAAGCATTTGTCAACTGTCTACTAAAGCTAATCAGACACCAGCTGAAAGAACTGTCACTATGCAAAAGTATAAAGAAATTTTGAATACAAAATGTGGGTGGCACTATTACTTATCAATTCCATATACAACTTGACAACTATACTGCTCCTGGGGGCTGTTCCTGGTAACCTTCCAGCAACCAGTTTTAAGCTCTCCAACTGGCCTATTATTAGTTTGATGGCCATACACTTCTGGCAAGTGGTATTTTAATCGTTTTTTGTAGTTATGTTTAATCTGATTTTATCGATTTTTCAAAGAAAGAAGGTACAATCCACAGTGTATAAAATATACATCATCAGAGTACAAAATCCACAATGCAAGTTATACACCAAAACAGGAAGAAATATACATTAGTTTTTGTAGTTATAATATCAATTCCGAAAGGCACTAGTCTACCCTCCCTAGCCCCTAACTTAAAGGGGTTGTAAAAGTTTGCATTTTTTTAAATACAAATAACAAACATGTCATACTTACCTTTTCTGTACAACGGTTTTGTACAGAGCAGCCCCGATCCTCTTCCTCTGCAGTACTCCACTGGTCGCTCCTGGCTCCTCCCCTTCATCAAATGCCCCCACGGAGATCCACTTTCCATGGGGGCACTCGTGCGAGTCCCCCTGCGGCGTCAATTGACACAGACAGCAAGACTCGGCCCCGCCCCCCCACCCTCCAATAAGGCTGGAGCCGCTGGGCTTGTGCACATCGCTGGAACGGACAGGTCCAGGTAAGAAAAGGGGGGGGGGAGTCCCTGGGGGCAGCTGTAGCAAAGAAGGTTTTTCACCTTAATGCATTGAATGCATTAAGGTAAGAACCTGTGAGACTTTACATCTACTTTAAAGTGTTACTAAACCCACAACAGTAAAATCAGTCTGTATATGCAGTAAAGCATGCTTGTTATACTCACTGTGGAACCTAAGGGGTTAACCCTCTGCATTGTGTAAAAAGGCTGTTTGATCCTCCACTCCTTCCACTGACTCCTAATAATTTCCTGATAACAGAGTTTATGGCGTCAGGCTGCGCATGCTCAGTTTGGTGTGTATTGCTAGAGAAGGATGCATGTAATCAGCACAGGGCCGATCAGCACTGTCCAGACAGAGGGTCAGGGGAAAAAAACAGGTGATAAAAGGAACTAATACACTCTGCCGTCAAATATAATTTGAAACAGACTGAAGGCAAAAATAGCCCCGTCTTAACAGATCTAAAGAAAATTGCTGGCACAAACAATAATGGGTGTGTTCCTCTGAATTCATGTAACATTTTTGGATTGGTGCTTAAAGTGAATTTTTTCAATAAACAGTATTTCATATGATCTGACCATTGCATGAATTGCAAGAATTCACTTTTTCTCTTCTTTTTTTTTGCCAGAGGGTCAGGGGACTTGCACTCTCATAGCACAGTCAGAAAACCCCCTCTACACGCTTTAACCAGTGTTTGGCTGGACACTGATAGAAGTCACAAGATTGCTAACTGCTGATAAGAAAAGGTTATGTAACAAGGCTCATTTTAATGCCCCATACACACGATCAGAAATTCTACCAGCAAAAGTTGGATGTGAGCTTTTGGTCAGAAATTCTTACCGTGTGTATGCTCCATCGGACTTTTGCTCGCAGAATTCTAGCCAGCAAAAGATTGAGAGCAGGTTCTCTATTTTTCGGTCGGAAAAAAGTTCCTATCCGAAAATGCGTTCGTCTGGATGCAATTTGGACGCGCAAAAAATCACGCATGCTCGGAAACAATTTGACACATGCACGGAAGCACTGAACATTTTCTCGGCTCGTCGTAGTGTTGTACATCACCGCGTTCTTGACAGTCGAAAGTTCAGAGAACTTTTGTGTGACCGTGTGTATGCATGTATGCAAGGCAAGCTTGAGCAGAATTCCGTCGGAAAAAACAAAAGTTTTTTCTGACGGAAATTCTGCTTGTGTGTACGTGGCATTACTGAAATGTCAGGTTTAGTAATGCATTATCAAAGTTAATCTTTATTGCAAGAAGTTCCCTTTTTCTGCCACAAGATGGAGCTTTGTAAACTTGGATTCGAACACCCCCTGTTCAGTTCACACCAGAACATGCGAACAGGCAAAAAATTTGGATGAACACGCGAACAACGTTAAAGTCTATGGGACACGAACATGAAAAATCAAAAGTGCTCATTTTAAAGGCTTATATGCAAGTTGTTGTCATAAAAAGTGTTTGGGGACCTGGGTCCTGCCCCAGGGGACATGTATCAATGCAAAAAAAGTTTTAAAAACGGCTGTTTTTTCAGGAGCAGTGATATTGATAATACTTAAAGTGCAACAATACAAATGAAATATTCCCTTAAATATTGTGCCTGGGGGGTGTCTATAGTATGCCTGTAAAATGGCGCACTTTTCCTGTGTTTAGAAAAGTACCACAACAAAATTACATTTCTAAAGGAAAAAAGTAATTTAAAACTTGATTGTGGCTGTAATGAATTGTCAGGTCTCTGCAATATAGATAAAACTCATTGAAAAAAACATCATGGATCCCCCCCCCCAGTTCATTACCAGGCACTTTGGGTCTGGTATGAATATTAAGGGGAACCCCGAACAAAAAATTACAAAAAAATTGCATGGGGGTCCCCCCAAAATCTATACCAGGACCTTCAGGTCTGGTATGGATATTAAGGGGAAACCTGCACCAAATTGAAAAAAAAAGGCATAGGGGGCCCCCCAAAATTCGTACCACACCCTTATCCAAGGACGCATCCTGGCAGGCCACAGGAAGAGAGGGGGTCGAGAGAGTGCTCCCCTCCTGAACCGTACCAAGCCACATGCCCTCAACATGGGGAGGGTGCTTTGGAGTAGCCCCCCAAAGCACTTTGATGGGGACAAGGGTCTCATCCCCACAACCCTTGCCCGGTAGTTATGGGGGTCTGCGAGCGGGGGGGCTTATTGGAATCTGGAAGAGGGGGGCGCTTTTTATAAGCCTTTAGAATGAGCACTTTTGGTTTTTCATGTTAAAGTCCCATAGACCTTAACAGTGTTCCACAGCTTTCGAATTTGCCGCGAACACCGCATGTTCGACTCAAACATCGGGCTCATCCCTAATCATCAGTAAAGGGGATTGCGTTTTGGGAGTTGTGGTCCCGGCCAGGAAGAACTCCATGGCTAAAAAGACACAAAACGCCTTCAAAGTCCAGCATTCAAGTTATATAAATTAGAGAACGCAGGAAGCCAGAGAGGAGTCTGGGAAAGACTGGTGTGTGTGAGGAAGAACAGGCCCTGTTGTGCGGGATCATTCTGAGGCCTAGTACTGGAGCCGCTGGAGACCCAGACCTGCTGATTTCTTCTGTGACGCTGCTGAGTCTAAAGGCTAAAGGCTGTTGCTGCAGAAGTACACCTGGAATTGTTTCATCTTAAAAGGGGCCCCTGTTCATCACCGAAGGAGACCTGCTTCTACAAATACTGTGCTGTTGGTGAGTGGAATATTAATCCTTTGTGTCACACTGACTGACTCTGTAGTGAAATCTATTGAAAGACAAACCGTACTATCCCTCCTAAGGGCACCACCAACTATCCCTGTATGTTCTGCCACAGTCCTGCTGCTCAGAATTTTAACCCTGAACATCAGAGATACATCTTATATTCTTTGATAACGCCCTGTGGGAAGGGAGAAACGCAGCGTCAGACGCACCGCGGTGACATGTCCGATGCCCGTTCAATTGCAGTTAGGTTGTGAGAGAACCTATTGATTAATGGACTGGTAATTGATGTTCATCCGTTTGCCCTCCACCTTGGAACCTTGTAAAGATTGATTTTATGATTGGAACCTTGTAAAGATTGATTTTATGATTGGAACTTTACTATGCAGGTTCTTTCTCCATATGTTTGTGCCTGAAAACACCCCAGCAAGGATCGCACCCAGGAGTTTTTAGCACAGCAGCAATTTTGAAAGGAACTTATTAACTGAGAACTGCTATATGTTTATGTGCATGTCTTTTTCTGGACTTTCACTGGTCACATGCTTAATATTGATGTGCACTATTTCTAGCACAGCAGCACCTGTGAAAGGAACATCACATCTTATATTATACTCCTGATAACTAAAGCTTGCCATACATGTTCGAATTTCGAACAAATTCTCTTTTCAAAATCAGAAAGTTCGTTTTTTTTTTGTGATGCGATGATGCCACCATTGATTTTCGAAATTCGGCCGACCAAGCCTTCAATTTCACCTCATGTTGCTACAGAAAAGAATTTTCATGGCCGGGAATCTTCTTTTCTCTCCGTAAATTTTCTTTTCTTATTACATTTCTCGCACGATTCTCCCATCAATGATTAGAAAATCATTCATTTTTCAAAAAATTTCCAACATGTCCGATTCCTCAAATTTGATTGCCGCACGAAAATCGGCTGTTGTTGCAGCCCACTAATGGTGTGAAATTCGTACAAAAATTCTTTGATACGATTTTCGAAAGAAAATTCTTTCGAAATTTGAACCGTGTATGGCCAGCATAACATTGCATTTCCATGTTCTGTGTACTGTGGGAGACCAGATATTGTGAATGCAGGCTCCTGGGTTTAGTAAACTAGACCCCCACACCACTCGACTGCTCTTTTGATGTACCTTAGCATGACAGCACTGTCCTTTTCCACTGTGTATATTCCCTAGGTGAAAATCCTCAACCCAAGCCTAACCTGCACAGTGAGCTCTTACACTCCTGAATGGGGTTGTACTTTGAGAATAAACATTTTCCTCTGAATTTTGGTTTCTCTATTGTCCACTGAGGGACATTATAACAATTAAAAAACCTAGGGCTATACTGCTGCCTACAGGAGAAATGGACACTAGGCACACAGCAAACTAAAGGCTAGACCCTAGCAGCTATAACCTCTCCCACCTTACATCTGCTCAGTTCTGCTTAGTGTCCTTTAGTCCCTGTTCACATTGGTGCCGCTTTGAAATTGCGCTACTTCAGCCCTGGCGATTTCATTATGGCCTGCAAATTCATTTAACAGAAGTCAATTCAAGTTGCAATGAAATCGGTAAAAAGTAGTGCAGGAACCATTTTCATAATTGCTGCGACATGGAACTGTCAAATCGCATGACAAGTTACACCGGTGTGGACAGGGACTAAGAGAAATTATGTCTTTTTCTGCTTTTTTTTTTTTGCTTGAGTTGAAATAATAGGCCTGGAATGATATGCCCAGCATTAAGAGGAGGGCCTAAATGACTGGGTGTGCAGCATAGGCTGTAGTTAGGCAGATTAATAAGTAGTTTTAAAAATAGTAACAGGCTTACCCGATTGGAAGTGAGCAGGGCATAGTAGGGTGGAGCAAGCTGGGGCAGGGTGGGGCCAACGGTGGTCTAGGCAGAGAGGAGGAGTTTAATGAGGGTCATTTGGAGGCGGGCGGACGAAGAGAACTTTTCCCTCCCCCCCTCCCCTAAGGTTAATGTTTGTCGTTTTGCCTTTTCTTTTTCTGATAGCCTTCCCTATTGATGATTGGTCATGGGTGGTGTACATTATTTGCGTTGATATTTTGTGGCGAGGATCCTATGGAGTCATAGCAGTGGGCAGGGGTCTCAGGGTTTTGAAGGTGGGCATGGTCAAAATTGTCTGTGGAGAATAATGGGAGGGGCCCATCATTGGTATAGGTACCTTCCTGAATAAGTAACATCAGTAAGGCGATATCAGTATTGGGGCTGCATCAGGTGGTAATGTGGTAACTAATTGTCCCCGAGTCGGTGTATTTGCGGCTGGGGGCCGTGGTGTGGAACTGATGCTTGGTACAGCCGATTCGGTAGACCATGCTCGCCTCCAAATACCTGCACTAAAAAAGTCAGTTAGTGTACATTAGTGGGGTAAATTTTTTGTCTTCAAGGAATGTGGTAAAAAGATGTATTGTTAATGGTGTTTTTTATTAATAAAAGGCTGCTATGGCCATTTAAATCCATTCTACAGTGGTCGTGTCTTATTCATATAAGGTGGGTAAGGTAGGAGTCACGTGTGGTCATGGCAGCTGGTAAGTCAGCAATACACCAGTCAAGGCGTTTCTACTATCTATAGCTATTGGTAGATGCAGGATGAATATTGGAAATCCTGGAAATGTCTCCAGTTAGCCAATAAGTGAAGGTTTTCCCAGTTCAGTAAAGAGGAAGTAAACCCTGATGAGTTTACTTCCTCTTTGTTTCCCTGCAAAGGTAAAGCATAACGGGCTACTATGCATCGCATAATAGCCCATTATGTGTCATTTACCTGACAAGGGAGCCTGCGATGTCACCGGTGTCACCTCCCCTACGAAGCGTCCATCTTCTTTATAGGTATCGTGGCTCCGGCGCTGTGATTGTCTGGAGCCAAGATGACGTCACTCCCGCGCATGCATGCTGATGCCGTTAGAGACGGCATGCTCAATGCGCCTGCGCGCCGTTATCTACGGCGCATGCGCTGTAGACATTGGTGCCTGTCTTTTGGAAATATCTCATAAACCATGTAGGCTTAGGAGATATTTCTTGCACCTACAGGTAAGCCTTAATCTTGGCTTACCTGTAGGTAAAAATGATCTGTAAAGGTTTACAACCACTTTAACCACTTGACGACCGCCTCACGCCGATGTACGTCGGCAAAGTGGCACGGACAGGCAAAATCACGTACATGTACGTGATTTGCCTTCCGCGGGTGGGGGGTCCGATCGGACCCCCCCCCGGTGCCCGAGGCGGTCGTCGTTTGTCCAGCGGCGATCGGTGATGAGGGGGAGACCATCCGTTCGTGGCCCCCCCCTCGCGATCGCCGCCGGCCAATGAAAACACTCCTTTGCTGCTGTATGCTAAACAGCAGCAAAGGAAGTGATGTCATCTCCCCTCGGGTCGGTATTTTCCGTTCCGGCCCGAGGAGAGACGACAAGTATGTGAGTGCACAACACTACACACACACAGTAGAACATGCCAGGCACACAAATCACCCCGATCCCCCCCCCGATCGCCCCCCGATCCCCCCCCAATCACCCCCCCCCCCCTGTCACAAACTGACACCAGCAGTTTTTTTTTTTTTTGTTTTTTTTTTTTTTCTGATTACTGCATAGTGTCAGTTTGTGACAGTGACAGTGTTGGGACAGTGTATATTACCCCCCTTTAGGTCTAGGGTACCCCCCTAACCCCCCCTAATAAAGTTTTAACCCCTTGATCACCCCCTGTCACCAGTGTCGCTAAGCGATCATTTTTCTGATCGCTGTATTAGTGTCGCTGGTGACGCTAGTTAGTGAGGTAAATATTTAGGTTCGCCGTCAGCGTTTTATAGCGTCAGGGACCCCCATATACTATCTAATAAATGTTTTAACCCCTTGATTGCCCCCTAGTTAACCCTTTCACCACTGATCACCGTATAACCGATACGGGTGACGCTGGTTAGTTTGTTTATTTTTTATAGTGTCAGGGCACCCGCCGTTTATTACCGAATAAAGGTTTAGCCCCCTGATCGCCCGGCGGTGATATGCGTCGCCCCAGACAGCGTCAGATTAGCGCCAGTACCGCTAACACCCACGCACGCAGCATGCGCCTCCCTTAGTGGTATAGTATCTGAACGGATCAATATCTGATCCGATCAGATCTATACTAGCGTCCCCAGCAGTTTAGGGTTCCCAAAAACGCAGTGTTAGCGGGATCAGCCCAGATACCTGCTAGCACCTGCGTTTTGTGCCTCCGCCCAGCCCACCCAAGTGCAGTATCGATCGATCACTGTCACTTACAAGGCACTAAACGCATAACTGCAGCGTTCGCAGAGTCAGGCCTGATCCCTGCGATCGCTAACAGTTTTTTTGGTAGCGTTTTGGTGAACTGGCAAGCACCAGCCCCAGGCAGCGTCAGGTTAGCGCCAGTACCGCTAACACCCACGCACGCACCGTACACCTCCCTTAGTGGTATAGTATCTGAACGCATCAATATCTGATCCGATCAGATCTATACTAGCGTCCCCAGCAGTTTAGGGTTCCCAAAAACGCAGTGTTAGCGGAATCAGCCCAGATACCTGCTAGCACCTGCGTTTTGCCCCTCCGCCCGGCCCAGCCCAGCCCACCCAAGTGCAGTATCGATCGATCACTGTCACTTACAAAACACTAAACGCATAACTGCAGCGTTCGCAGAGTCAGGCCTGATCCCTGCGATCGCTAACAGTTTTTTTTGTAGCGTTTTGGTGAACTGGCAAGCACCAGCCCCAGGCAGCGTCAGATTAGCGCCAGTACCGCTAACACCCAACGCACGCACTGTACACCTCCCTTAGTGGTATAGTATCTGATCGCATCAATATCTGATCCGATTAGATCTATACTAGCGTCACCAGCAGTTTAGGGTTCCCAAAAACGCAGTGTTAGCGGGATCAGCCCAGATACCTGCTAGCACCTGCGTTTTGCCCCTCCGCCCGGCCCAGCCCAGCCCACCCAAGTGCGGTATCGATCGATCACTGTCACTTACAAAACACTAAACGCATAACTGCAGCGTTCGCAGAGTCAGGCCTGATCCCTGCGATCGCTAACAGTTTTTTGGTAGTGTTTTGGTGAACTGGCAAGCGCCAGCGGCCTAGTACACCCCGGTCGTAGTCAAACCAGCACTACAGTAACACGTGGTGACGTGGCGAGTCCCATAAGTGCAGTTCAAGCTGGTGAGGTGGCAAGCACAAGTAGTGTCCCGCTGCCACCAAAAAGACAAACACAGGCCCGTCGTGCCCATAGTGCCCTTCCTGCTGCATTCGCCAATCCTAATTGGGAACCCACCGCTTCTGCAGCGCCCGTACTTCCCCCATTCACATCCCCAACCAAATGCAGTCGGCTGCATGAGAGGCATTTTTATGTCCTCCCGAGTACCCCTACCCAGCGAACCCCCCAAAAAAGATGTCGTGTCTGCAGCAAGCGCGGATATAGGCGTGACACCCGCTATTATTGTCCCTCCTGTCCTGACAATCCTGGTCTTTGCATTGGTGAATGTTTTGAACGCTACCATTCACTAGTTGAGTATTAGCGTAGGGTACAGCATTGCACAGACTAGGCACACTTTCACAGGGTCTCCCAAGATGCCATCGCATTTTGAGAGACCCGAACCTGGAACCGGGTTACCGTTATAAAAGTTAGTTACAAAAAAAAGTGTAAAAAAAAAAAAAAAATATGAAATAAAAAAAAATAGTTGTTGTTTTATTGTTCTCTCTCTCTCTATTCTCTCTCTCTATTGTTCTGCTCTTTTTTACTGTATTCTATTCTGCAATGTTTTATTGTTATTGTTATTGTTATTGTTATTGATTGTTATTGTTATTGTTATTGTTATTGTTATTGATTGTTATTGTTATTGTTATTGTTATTATGTTTTATCATGTTTGTTTTTCAGGTGTGTAATTATTTACACTTTACTGTGCTTTATTGTTAACCATTGTTAACCATTTTTTTGTCTTCAGGTACGCCATTCACGACTTTGAGTGGTTATACCAGAATGATGCCTGCAGGTTTAGGTATCATCTTGGTATCATTCTTTTCAGCCAGCGGTCGGCTTTCATGTAAAAGCAATCCTAGCGGCTAATTAGCCTCTAGACTGCTTTTACAAGCCGTGGGAGGGAATGCCCCCCCCCCCCCACCGTCTTCCGTGTTTTTCTCTGGCTCTCCTGTCTCAACAGGGAACCTGAGAATGCAGCCGGTGATTCAGCCAGCTGACCATAGAGCTGATCAGAGACCAGAGTGGCTCCAAACATCTCTATGGCCTAAGAAACCGGAAGCTACGAGTATTTCATGACTTAGATTTCGCCGGATGTAAATAGCGCCATTGGGAAATTGGGGAAGCATTTTATCACACCGATCTTGGTGTGGTCATTTGCTTTGAGGGCAGAGGAGAGATCTAGGGTCTAATAGACCACAATTTTTTCAAAAAAGAGTACCTGTCACTACCTATTGCTATCATAGGGGATATTTACATTCCCCGAGATAACAATAAAAATGATTAAAAAAAAAAATATGAAAGGAACAGTTTAAAAGTAAGATTAAAAAAGCAAAAAAATAATAAAGAAAAAAAAAAAAAAAAAAAAAAACACCCCTGTCGCCCCCTGCTCTCGCGCTAAGGCGAACGCAAGCGGCGGTCTGTCGTCAAACGTAAACAGCAATTGCACCATGCATGTGAGGTATCACCGCGAAGGCCAGATCGAGTGCAGTAATTTTTCCAGTAGACCTCCTCTGTAAATCTAAAGTGGTAACCTGTAAAGGCTTTTGAAGGCTTTTAAACATGTATTTATTTTGTTGCCACTGCACGTTTGTGCGCAATTTTAAAGCATGTCATGTTTGGTATCCATGTACTCGGCCTGAGATCATCTTTTTTATTTCATCAAACATTTGGGCAATATAGCGTGTTTTAGTGCATTAAAATTAAAAAAAGTGTGTTTTTTCCCCAAAAAATGCGTTTGAAAAATCGCTGCGCAATTACTGTGTGAAAAAAAAAAATGAAACACCCACCATTTTAATCTGTAGGGCATTTGCTTTAAAAAAATATATAATGTTTGGGGGTTCAAAGTAATTTTTTTGCAAAAAAAAAAAACTTTTTCATGTAAACAATAAGTGTCAGAAAGGGCTTTGTCTTCAAGTGGTTAGAAGAGTGGGTGATGTGTGACATAAGCTTCTAAATGTTGTGCATAAAATGCCAGGACAGTTCAAAACCCCCCCAAATGACCCCATTTTGGAAAGTAGACACCCCAAGCTATTTGCTGAGAGGCATGTCGAGTCCATGGAATATTTTATATTGCGACACAAGTTGCGGGAAAGAGACAAATTTTTTTTTTTTTTTTTTTTTTTGCACAAAGTTGTCACTAAATGATATATTGCTCAAACATGCCATGGAAATATATGAAATTACACCCCAAAATACATTCTGCTGCTTCTCCTGAGTACGGGGATACCACATGTGTGAGACTTTTTGGGAGCCTAGCCGCGTACGGGACCCCGAAAACCAAGCACCGCCTTCAGGCTTTCTAAGGGCGTGAATTTTTGATTTCACTCTTCACTGCCTATCACAGTTTCGGAGGCCATGGAATGCCCAGGTGGCACAAAACCCCCCCAAATGACCCCATTTTGGAAAGTAGACACCCCAAGCTATTTGCTGAGAGGTATAGTGAGCATTTTGCAGACCTCACTTTTTGTCACAAAGTTTTGAAAATTGAAAAAAGAAAAAAAAAAATGTTTTTTCTTGTCTTTCTTCATTTTCAAAAACAAATGAGAGCTGCAAAATACTCACCATGCCTCTCAGCAAATAGCTTGGGGTGTCTACTTTCCAAAATGGGGTCATTTGGGGGGGTTTTGTGCCACCTGGGCATTCCATGGCCTCCGAAACTGTGATAGGCAGTAAAGAGTGAAATCAAAAATTTTCACCCTTAGAAATCCTGAAGGCAGTGATTGGTTTTTGGGGTCCAGTACGCGGCTAGGCTCCCAAAAAGTCCCACACATGTGGTATCCCCATACTCAGGAGAAGCAGCTAAATGTATTTTGGGGTGCAATTCCACATATGCCCATGGCCTGTGTGAGCAATATATCATTTAGTGACAACTTTATGAAAAAAAAAAAAAAAAAAAAAAAAAGTGTCACTTTCCCGCAACTTGTGTCAAAATATAAAATATTCCATGGACTCAATATGCCTCTCAGCAAATAGCTTGGGGTGTCTACTTTCCAAAATGGGGTCATTTTGGGGGGTTTTGTGCCACCTGGGCATTCCATGGCCTCCGAAACTGTGATAGGCAGTGAAGAGTGAAAGCAAAAATTTACACCCTTAGAAATCCTGAAGGCGGTGATTGGTTTTCGGGGCCCCGTACGCGGCTAGGCTCCCAAAAAGTCCCACACATGTGGTATCCCCATACTCAGGAGAAGCAGCTAAATGTATTTTGGGGTGCAATTCCACATAGGCCCATGGCCTGTGTGAGCAATATATCATTTAGTGACGACTTTTTGTAAATATTTTTTTTTTTTTTTTTTTTTCTCATTTTTCAATCACTTGGGACAAAAAAAATAAATATTCAATGGGTTCAACATGCCTCCCAGCAATTTCCTTGGGGTGTCTACTTTCCAAAATGGGGTCATTTGGGGGGGTTTTGTACTGCCCTGCCATTTTAGCACCTCAAGAAATGACATAGGCAGTCATAAACTAAAAGCTGTGTAAATTCCAGAAAATGTACCCTAGTTTGTAGACGCTATAACTTTTGCGCAAACCAATAAATATACGCTTATTGACATTTTTTTTACCAAAGACATGTGGCCGAATACATTTTGGCCTAAATGTATGACTAAAATTTAGTTTATTGGATTTTTTTTATAACAAAAAGTAGAAAATATCATTTTTTTTCAAAATTTTCGGTCTTTTTCCGTTTATAGCGCAAAAAATAAAAACCGCAGAGGTGATCAAATACCATCAAAAGAAAGCTCTATTTGTGGGAAGAAAAGGACGCAAATTTCGTTTGGGTACAGCATTGCATGACCGCGCAATTAGCAGTTAAAGCGACGCAGTGCCAAATTGGAAAAAGACCTCTGGTCCTTAGGCAGCATAATGGTCCGGGGCTCAAGTGGTTAAGCATACAGTGACAACTTACCTGTGTTCCAGTTACACACGCCTTTGCTATTCAGGTCAGGCCAGTATTTCTGGGGTGTTCTTGCAGAGCTATTGTAACAGGTACTGCAGCAGTTGTTGATGTTATTCTGGTTCAGTGGATTTTATAGTGTTATAATATGTCATATAAAAAATGTTAAATTGCAGCACTTTAAATCCAATAAAAAGTGAATAGAGTTCATATAGTTCTTGAACTAAATAAAAATTGTACAAGATCAGCTGGATGTCTCACTCACCGGAATTCCAGGCTGCTAAATTAAGTGCAGCAACAATGCATGTAAACCACAACTCCTGGGAACAACTTAGATCTCCTCTGGTAACTACCAATCTCCAATTTCATTTAAAAAATGAAAGAACACCATATAGCAGGGGTAGGCAACCTTTTGAGCACAGTGTGCTGAAAAATGTTTTCAAAGAAATTGATTGTGCCGATTTTATAACAAAAAACTTCACACTCTCAATCACGAAAAGGATTTTTTATGAAGTAAATGCTTTAAACTACTTGAGTAGTAGTGAGAAATTAACATCCTGCACCTTCGCACCTCAGATCAGCCCCAATTCATGCACCTTCACACCTCAGATCACCCCAATTCATGCACCTTCACACCTCAGATCACCCCAATTCATGCACCTTCACACCTCAGATCACCCCAATTCCTGCACCTTCACACCTCAGATTAGCCCCTATTCCTGCACCTTCACACTTCTAATCATCCCCAATTCCTGCACCTTCACACCTCAGATTAGCCCCAATTCCTACACATTCACACCTCAGATCAGCCCCAATTCCTGCACCTCCACGCCTCAGATCCCTGCACCTTCACGCCTCAGATCAGCCCCAATACCTGCACCTTCACACCTCATATCAGCCCCAATTCCTGCACCTTCACGCCTCAGATCAGCCCCAATTTCTGCACCTTCACACCTCATATCAGCCCCAATTCATGCACCTTTACACCTCAGATCAGCCCCAATTCCTGCACCTTCACGCCTCAGATCAGCCCCAATTTCTGCACCTTCACGCCTCAGATCAGCCCCAATTCATGCACCTTCACGTCTCAGATCAGCCCCAATTCATGCACCTTCACACCTCTGATCAGGCCCAATTCACCTGCACATCTGTCCCACCAATGTACCGCCCTGAACATCTGCCCCGCCACTGTAACCCCCTCCACATCTGCCCCACCACTGTACTACCCTGCACATCTGCCCCACCTCTGTACCCCTCCGCTCATCTGTCCGACCGCTGTAACCCCCTGTAATCTGCTCCACCAATGTACCACCCTGCTCATCTGCCCCACCAATGTACCCCCTTTCTCATCTGCCCCACCACTGTAACCCCTGCACATCTGCCCCACCACTGTAACCCCCTGCTAATCTGCCCCACCAATGTTCCCCCTTTCTCATCTGCCCCACAACTGTACCTCCCTGCACATCTGCTCCACCGCCGTACCTCCATGCTCTTTTGTCTCACCGCTGAACCATCTTCTCATCTGTCCTAACACTGAACTTATCTGCTCATCTGCCCCACCACTGTAACCCCCTTTCTCATCTGCCACACCACTGTACCTTCTGCATATCTGTCTGACCTCTGTTCCCCCTGCTCCTCCGGCCCACCGCTGTAAGCCCCTACTCATCTGTCCCACCAATGTACCTTCTTTCTCCTCTTCCCCACCACTGTACCCCCCTGTACATCTGCCCCACCTCTGTAATCCCTGCTCTTCTGCCCAACCATTGTAACCCCCTGCTCATCTGTTCCACCAATGCACTTCCTTTCACATATGCCCCACTGATGTACCCCCTCGATCTTCTGTCCCACCACTGAACCCCCTTCTCATCTGCCCCAACAGTGAACCCCCCTGCTCATCTTTCCCCCCCACTGTAACCCCTTGCTCATCTGCCCCATCACTGTACCCACCTGCTTTTCTGTCCCACCACTGAACCCCCTTCTCATCCCTCCCACCACTGTACCTCCTGCACATCTGCCCCACCACTGTAACCCCCCTGCTCATCTGCCTCATCAATGTACCCCTTTTCTCATCTGCCCCACAACTGTACCTCCCTGCACATCTGCTCCACCGCCGTATGCCCATGCTCTTCTGCCTCACTACTGAATCACCTTCTATTTTTTCTAAAACTGAACCCATCTGCTCATCTGCCCCACCACTCTTACCCGCTTTCTCATCTGCCTTACCAATGTACCTCCTGCACATCTGTCTCACCTTTGTACCCCCCTGCTCTCCTGCCCCACCACTGTAACACCCTGCTCATCTGTCCCATCAATACACCTCCTTTCACATCTGCCCCACTGCTCTACCCACTGCTCTACCCCCCTGCTTTTCTGTCCCACCACTAAACCCCCTTCTCACCTGTCCCACCACTGTAACCCCCTTCCTATCTGGCCCAACACTGAACCCCCCTGCTCATCTGACCCATCTCCTGGTCCCCAATTCTCCCCTGTTGTCTCCCCCCACCCCAATTATTCTTTACAAAATTACAAAATTATCAGCTCATTTGACATTGCATTTATAC
The DNA here is from genome assembly GCA_037952925.1 of Lithobates clamitans. NCBI lineage: Eukaryota > Metazoa > Chordata > Amphibia > Anura > Ranidae > Lithobates > Lithobates clamitans. The sequence continues at coordinate 858,442 of JBBGZY010001256.1, forward strand.
TACAGCACATACATACACAATAAAGAAAATAAATGTGAACGCCGCATGCACAAAATGACCACAATCGGAATCCTGCAACGACTCCAAAAATCACCTTGTTAATGAACAGTCACACATTTGCTAGACTTTATATAAGTTTCTTTCTTCCTCTGGATCATAGTGCCCACCTCCTGTCATACTGCCCCCCTTCATACGGCCCCATCTACTGTCATACTGCCCCCTCCTGTCACACTACTTCCCTACTGTCACACTACCCCCCATCATACTGCCCTTCTACTGTCATACTGCCCCCCTCCTGTCACACTGCTCCCCTACTGTCACACTGCCCCCCCATCATACCGCCCCCCTCCTGTCACACTTCTAGGTAACCTTCTACTGTCTACTGCCCTCCTCTTCTGTCACAATGCCCTCCTTTTCTGTCACACTGCCCAGGTACCCTAGATGTGATGGCTGCATTGGTTTTCTTTTTTAGACTTTCTTTTTTTCATTTAATGATCCAGGCAGCTCTCCTGCAGATGTAGCAGTTAGGGGGATATGACAAACCATCTCCCACTGACAGGGGTGAACACAATAATCAGCTGTTAATTATTTATGTAATAGCTTTATACCAAAAGGAAAAATCTGTTATGCCCCGTACACACGGTCGGATTTTCCAACGGAAAATGTTCGATGAGAGCTTGTTGTCGGAAATTCCGACCGTGTGATCACAAAATTTGAGATCTGGATCTCAAATTGTCCGACAACAAAATCCGTTCTCGTAAATTCCGATCGTGTTTACACAATTCCAACGCACAAAGTTCCACGCATGCTCGGAATCAAGCAGAAGAGCCGCACTGGCTATGTAACTTCATGTTTCTCGGCTCGTCGTACATGTTATACGTCACCGCGTTCTTGACGTTCGGAAATTCCGACAAGATTTGTGTGTATGCAAGACAAGTTTGAGCCAACATCCGTCGGAAAAAATCCATGGATTTTGTTGTCGGAATGTCCGATCGTGTGTATGCGGCATTACTGTGACTAATGATAAAGTGTGAGGTAGAGTTTGGCTTCAGTTTGCTAGTGTATTTAAATCTGCTACTACATTTAACACTCCCCTCCCCCCAGACTGAAGCTGCCCCTTGTGCTCCTTTATCAAGAGTGGGGGCACTCTAATACAGAAGATGTGTTACTGTGTGTGGCGTGTTTAGCAGGAGGATTGTTGGGGGGGATGCTCCTTAGCCTGTGTAGACAAAAAATCCTTGCAACAGTCCTGTATCAAGGTTACTATTTTCCCTGTGTCCTCCCCTGATCCCAACCACCACCCCCCCTTCCCCCCAGCGCTGCAAGCTTCCCACCGCCCCTCTCCCGCCGGCTGCTGCAGGGGATGTGTCAGGATGGAGAGCGGGGCAAGGGGGCGATAAATATGTAATTTACAGGCATCTTCCTTTTCTGAATTGACAGAGTCAGTGATCTGTACCAATTGCCCCAGTGCCAATTCATAAAGGAAGCATAGTAAACTATGTTTACTATGCTTCAGTTGTGAATGAACTGGAAACTCCATACAGAGCTATTCCTGTCCATTCATTCGGTGCTGCTGAGGCTGCAGAGATGAAGATTAAGGGCTGCATCCTTAATCTCCTTTCTCTTTCTCAAAGGTAAAACACCAGAGGTCTGTTTAGACCCCTGATATTTCACCAAATTGCTTAAAAAATTATTAAAATTGGTAAAAAACTACTGACCACATCCACTGCCCTACTGCCCATGCCCACTGCATACTGACAAAGTCCACTGGGCACTGGTGCTCCACCACTGTGGGGGGCCCCAAGATGGCAGGAAGGGGGCCCGCTGCAAAACTTGTGAAAGGGATCCGACTGTAATAAAGGGCCCCAGGATGGCAGTAAAGGGCTCCTGGCTTGGATGAAAGGCCACATCCAGGGGTCAGGGGGGACTTCATGGTTTCTTGCACCGGGGACCCGAAGGTTCTAGTTACTCCTCTAAACTTCACCTTGATAAACTTACATCTTTTTTTAACCTTGAGAACTATGTTATCATGCTTTAATAGTTAGAATTATGATGGCAATAATTGCACAAATAAAAAGGCTATGCACTACTTCTCTATTAATAGAAAAAAAACTCATGGTTATATAGAATGGATAGAAGAATAAACATCTATATAGTAATGTTGGAAATCATTAGACATATAAGGTACACCCTGGATATGTCTTAGTTACTCCCCTCTCCACTAAGTTATCTACTAGTTCTGATTTATGAATCCCCTAGTACCTGAACAGAAATGTGGATGCAGAAAATCCAGCTAGATGATAAAAATAAACATTATTATAGAAGGACTCATCCACACCCTACGTGTCACAGCATGCTTGCATTCCAACACGCTTTTCCAACAAACTTCAGAGCAAAATATATTTGTATAAAACAGCTGTTCTGATGTACTTTGCATGCATTAGAAAATCCAGATAAATAGATAGTTCTTTTTTTTTATTGTTTATTTATAAAAATGATAAGACATCGCATCATGTGAAAGGTAAGACATTTCAACTTCTGAAAATACAGAACAATACATAATGAACAAATAAACCTTAACAGGGATGCAAATATGGGTGAGTAAAAGCGACTTCCATCATTGGATCAGCTAAGCAAAATTTCCATACCGTATCTTATATCAAACATAATAAGTAATGTATATGTTAAATTAGAACAGAAAGGTAAAGGATATTCAGAGGGTAGTTCTAGGGGGATTAGGAAGTTGGATGGTTATCTGATTCAATAGGATACACAGAATCATCCCAGGCTTTCCATATCTTATCAAATAAGGGTAAGTTTCTATCGATCTTTGCAGTCAGATGTTCCATCCTATGGATATCAGCTACTATAGAGAGAAAGTGATGGAAAGTGGGAGGGGAAGTAGAGAGCCAATGCCTAGGAATGGCTCTTTACGCAGCCAGGAGTATAAAGGACCCAAGTTTCTGTTATGCTTTACGGATACCCGGGATAGGGAGGCCTAAGAGAAAGTGTATAGGATTCAATTGAATGAGTGTAGAAAGTAATTTTTGTAGAAGATTCTGAATCTCAGTCCAATACGGGCCGATGATGGGGCACTTCCAAAAGATATGAAAGTGAGAGCCTACAGACTCACCACATCTCCAATATAGGTTGGAAATAGTGGGGTTACGGGGATGTAATAAGTCAGGGGTTCTGTACCAAAAAAACAAAATCTTAATGGCAGTTTCTCTCTGTGCTACACATCGTGAGATTTTTGATGACCATTCCCATATTTCTCCCCAGTCTAATAATGAGATTGGCCGGTGCAATATATGGGACCATTTTTTCATGTAAGTATGTGTGGAATCCGTTAGAAGGGGAGTCTCATGCAAGATTTTATATATATAGATTAGATCAATTTGGGTTCATAAGGGCCATTGCCACATAGAATCTCAAAATCTGTGGGTTTCTCTAAAGACAGTAACAGCGAGTTAGCGAAGAAAAAATTTTTAAATTGTATGTACGAATACAACAAGGAAGCATGGGGGTTCAGGTTTTGCTTATAAATCTTGGAAGGACAGGCGTCTACGTGTAACCAGGTGTACCAGATGTCGCAACTGAAAAATTCCCGCCCTGAGTCCATGGGATTGTTCGCATGTAGGACATTCAATCAGGTATGTCCGGATTAAAAAGTATATTCAGGAATGGAGAGCAAGGGGAGGAGAGAGAAAACCGGTCTGCACATTTCCTCCAGATAGGGTGAAAAGCATCAAGGCCAAGCAAAGGGATCGCAATTGGGGCATAAATTTATTTGAGAAAGGCCATAACATATAGCAAGGGTGTACTGGAACAGTGATCCCCATTTCGATTTCAGCCCATCTACTTGGAGCTTTCCTAGATATCCAGGAAATCAATACCCTGAGGTTGGAAGCATAGTAGTATTTAATGATATCTGGTGCAGCCAGCCCACCTTTAGTTCTGAGAGCAAAAACTAGACATGTGCACACTGAAATATTTCGTTTTGGAATTTCGTTTTCGTCTGAAAAATAAATTTAGTTACTCCCGAAATTCGTTTTTATACATTTTGTTTTTCGTTAAAAATTGCATTCGTCCGAAAATTCAAATTAATTAAAGGTTGAATCTGTCATTGAAGGCTTATGGTGTTTGTTGAATGTTCAAAGAAGATTTGACGGAGCAGCTAAACTGTACGACGCCGTATAGTTTAGCTGCTCCGTCGAATCTTCTTAGGCTTTCGGTGGACACCATAAGCCAAAGATTCGTATGTTTGTATGTTTTTCGCTACTTTGTCGAATCTTCGTCGTTCATGTTGAATGTATATAGTTCAAACAGAAAATGGACTGGTGATAGTGATCATTGATCAGACAGGTAACAGGGTATATAGAATCTATATAGAATCTCAATCTATAATATAGAATCTATAATATTAAATCCCCCCACCCCACAACACGGGCAGCCTCTGAGGCTATCACAACACTAGCAACACTAGTATCACTATCAAGTTCACAACACTAACACAATAGCAGCAGATTATTATGAAAAAGTTAAGTTGAACTGTAGCTTGCTTCACTATTGTTCTGCTGCTGTGCTTATGCTTAATTGCTAAATAATTCAGGTTCACTGACAAACGGACCAACTAAGATTGACTGTCTTCTGAAATGATTCAGAGTGTGTGTGTCTCTCTCTGCTAGCAATCGTAAGTGAAAGTAAGTTGGCTGTACGTGTGTACTTAGTTCTAGCTATTTTACTGCTCCTCCTCTTTGGTTACAATCAGCCAATAACATTCATCATCATTATTATTTTTATTTTACTTCCCCCACCCAATTCCAGCAGCGTTCTTTTCTCTTTATGTCGAATCTTTTCTCTCTATGTCGAATCTTTTCTCTCTATGTAGAATAATCTTGGACTAATAGAGCTAAGGTTAGGCACATTCGACCACAGGTTCGATAGACACAGATTGTTATTGTCAGCATCATGTCGACTCTCCTATCTATATCGAACTGTTGTCGCAGCGAAAATGAAAATCAATCAATGAAAGCATTTGTTTATGTCGGATCTTTTGTTTTTCGGATTCTGCACTTTCGTTATCGTTTGTTAAAATGATAACGAAAATACATGAAATTTGGACGAAAATGCATTTGGACGAAAACAAATGTACACGTCTAGCAAAAAACTACTGATCGAGCAATCCTACAGGAGGCATTATTGCATATAAAATTAAGGCATCTTCTCTGGAGGCTTTTCAGTTGTGACATTGGGACTGGGATTGGCAGTGATTCAAATAAGTACAGTAATTTAGGAAGTATCGACATTTTGAGAACGTTGATTCTGCCAAGGACAGAGATAGGGAGAGAGGACCAGAGGTTCGGGAGTCTGGTTATTTCTGCGAACATAGGGGGAAAATTGGCTTGATAGAGAGAGGAATATGAGGGAGTGAGATAGATGCCTAGGTACTTCAGCGTAGATGAGCACCAACGATATTTAAAACTGCCTTGTAAAGAGCTGAGCAGGTCTGATGTGATGTTAATGGGTAGGGCTTCTGTTTTTTACTGGTTAATTTTAAACCCTGACAGAGAGCCAAAGGTGGATAAAGTGTCAAGCAAAAAAGGCAAAGAGATATCGGGGTGTGTGAGAGTCAGTAAGATGTCGTCGGCGAAAAGTGACAACTTATAGTCCTGTTGTCGCAGAGGGACCCCCCAGATATCAGGATGAGATCTAATGGCCTATGCAAGAGGTTCAAGACTCAGTATAAACAACAGGAGTGACAAAGGGCACCCCTGTCTGGTGCCATTACTAAGGGTGAACCGCTGCGACATATAGGAGGACATCTGAACCTGAGAGGTGGGGTTAGAGTATAGAGCCTGCAGGGCTTGTACGAAGGAAACATAAATAGCCAGCTTAAACAGTCGAAGGCTTTTTGTGCATCTAGGCTTAAAACAATAGCGGGTTGTTTAGTTTTAGTCAATAAGTCTATCAGGTCTATGGATCTTCTTGTGTTGACCCCTGCATGTCTTGTTGGGACAAACCCCACTTGATCTTTATGGATCAAAGTCGTCAGTAGGGGTGAGAGTCTATTAGCTAATATTTTAGTAAAGATCTTGTAATCCAAATTTAATAAAGCAATGGGGCGATAGTTGTCTGGCAGTGAAGGATCTTTACCCGGTTTAGGAATGACGGTTATATATTAATATATATATATATATATATATATATATATATATATATATATATATAAATATATTATGCATGTAAAAATTGTGAGTGTGGGATGGAAACCTTAAGGAGAGAGGAATATAGGGACTGTAAGTAGGGGTTTAGAATCGGGGAGGTTTTGTAATAAATGTATGGGAGAACATCCGGGCCTGGGGATTTGTGAGCCGGCAAGTTTTTGATCACCTCTGCTATCTCCTCTGTGGTGATTGGGGCGTTAAGCGTAGAAATTTGTTCAGTGGACAGTTTGGGTAATATTAGGGAGGACATGAAATCGTCAAACTTCGACTGTGAGAATTGGGAAGTCGAGTCAGAGCTTAAGCAATTATATAGCTGTTTGTAGAAATCACCAAATACCTTAGACATAGCTTTAGGACAATATGTAGGAGTACCATCTGACTGCATCAGGTGGTCAGGTATTGATAAAAAGGGACGTGGTTTAAGCCTGTTAACTAGCATCCTATGTGGCTTTTTTGCAAATTCGTAAAATTTTTGTCTTGCCCATAACATAGATTTGGAAATCCTATTCATGTCAAATGATTTAATTTGATTCCGGATTAAGGTAACAGCTCTCAATCTTTCCACTATGGGGTATTCAAGTATTTGCATTTCTGCAATCTGCAGTTGAGCAACGAGGACAACTGTTAATTTGGCGGAATCTCGCTTCAGGCGAGAGCTTGTAAATATGCATTCGCCCCTGAAAAAAGCCTTATGGGCTTTCCACAAGGTGGAAATTTCTGCAACCGACCCATCATTTAATTGAAAAAATTTGGTTAGCTTTTGTTGCAAGTGAGCTTGGGATACTGGGTTTTTGATCAGAGATTTGTTAAGACGCCATTGGCACGTCTTGGGATTTGAAGCTGTCAAAACAATGTCGAGTTCAATGGATGCATGGTCCGACCAAGTGATAGGATTTATCTCCGAGGAGACTACATAAGGAACAAGAGGGGCTGTAACGAAAAAAAGGTCTAACCTAGAATATAGCTTATGGGGGGGGGGGGGAGTAGAACATGTAACTCTTCTGAGTGGGATGCGTCACTCTCCAGGTGTCAATGAGGTTATGTGATTTGGTTAATTTACAAAAAGAAGCGGACAGTTTTTGGGTAGCGATCCATGGAGTATCTTGGAATAAGGCTCGTCTATCCTTGGTCGAGGACATGCACACATTGAAATCGCCTCCCATGATCATAGAAGGCTGAGAAAAGGAATGTAACTTCTCAAAAACTGTTGTGAGAAAACTGATTTGTCCTACATTTGGAGCATATGTGTTAGCCAAAGTGAATTGAGTGTTCAGATGACTACAATTCAGGAGTACGAATCGACCATGGGGGTCTTGGTAGGATGAGAGAATCCAGATCGGGCAGGATCGTTTGATGAGGATTGCCACACCTGCCTTTCCAGATGGGTCCGAGGCCATATAGGCCATGGGAAAATGCTTGGAAGCGAACTTGAATGATCCACCGGGTCTGAAGTGAGTCTCCTGAATCATAATCACCTCTGCGTTGGAGGACCTAAACTCCCTCAGAGCTTGCCATCTCTTCCCAATGGAATTTAGGCCCTTTACATTACATGAGAATATCTTAAGATCCATAACAAAGCAGGTGTGAATATTGCTATATGAACATCCATGGGGTAAAACACATATAGGCATATAGACATAGAAGTTGAAATGGTGTCATAAGATTAACATTGATAACCGTAGAAAGGTCCAAAAAGAGACCTGCAAAATGAAACATCAAGAAACAACAAAAAAAAGAAAAAAATTGAAAGAAAAACACAAAAATATTTTTTGAAAGACCTGAAGGTATCAAAAACGTCAGAATACCCAGGCAGGAGCCAGGGGTTATGGTGAGGAGCATAGCAGCCTGCAGGAACCGATGGACAGTTCTCGAATTAAACATTGTCCGGCCATGGTATGAGAAAACTAAAGAGTGATGAGGGAAGGGTCTCTTCAGGTTGGGAATCTGTGAGGATTAGCCCGCTGAGGGGTGGAAAAGGCCTTCTGCGATCGTCATTGAACTGGGGTCCAGATCTTGGCCGGGGTCATGAGCGGCTTGGGATGCGGAACCTGGAGCTGGAATTCTTCTACAGGGATGGGTGGGAGAGGTTGTGGACAAAAGCTTTGCTTTCATAAAGGTCTCTCAGCGAGAACTGGACTCCATCTTTGGAAGCGGACAAGCGGAAGGGGAACCCCCAGTGGTAAGGCACTTGATGGTTTTGTAGATGAGTAGTAACAGGGCGAAAGCTGCACCTTTTTGCTAAAGTAATTGGGGAAAGATCGCTGAAAATTTTGATCTTGGTTTGTTTAAAGTCAATGCGTGATTTGTTGCGACTGTGAGGGCTTCCTTACTCTCATAATAATGGAAATGGACAATAACGTCTCTGAGGTTAGAGCCAGGGGGGGTTTTGGAGCCAGAGATCTATGGGTCCAGTCAAGGCGCCAGTCTATGTCTGGGATGTGGGGAGCTAAGGTAACAAACAGGCCCAGAAGGTAAGGGCGCAGCTCCTTGTCACTGACCGTTTCGGGGATCCCTCGGATTCTCAGATTCTGGCGCCTTTCCTGATTCTCCAAATCTTCCTGCTGTAACTGGAGCTGGGAGACTGTGTGCTTCATGGTGGCATTATCTTCCTCGAGTGCATGGACATACTGAGTTAACTCATTGAACTTGCTCTCCAAGGTGTCAGTGCGCTCTCCCAATTGATCTATCTCTCCCCGAAGCTTGTGTGCTATTTTACCCACCTCTCTTGCAATATTGTGGGTCAGGTCCTGGAGTAGTGATTGCAGCCTGAGATCCAGTACAACCACAGTCACTACAGCTGTATCGGGTGGTTGGGAATGCTGGGATCGATGGTGTCCGATGGGCGGGTCAAATCACTCGAGACTGGGGATTGTGGCCTGTACAAGAAGCGCTTAATGGTGTGGTTAGGCCGCAACGGTGGCGGTGGGATAAATCCTCTGTAAATCTCTTTTTGAAAGCTGATTTTTCCCATATGGCACCCGGGAACCACTGGCAGTCGGCGATGTCACTCCTGGAGCTAATGGTGCAGTGTGAGCTGAGCAGGAGCTGAGAACGGAGAGACGGGGACCGGGGCTCTTCTCTCACACGTCCGCCATCCTACACGCCGCGTATGCGTCCTCATAAATAGATAGTTCTTAAAAAAGAACTGCACCTTTCACTAAACTTTCAGATACTCCCTCTCCCAGCTAGCTAAAATAAGCAAAAGACAATCGGTGCAATCTAAAACAATGTGAATATTTAATAATAAAGTAGCTGCTGTCACTTAAAGTGATTTCATTCCACCTGTAAAAAAATGTATACCAAAAAACAGTGCTGCTCTAAGTGACTCAAAACCAGTGTCAATTTTGTTAACGAAAACGTTTTCGTCATAATTTTCGTCAGAGGCTTTTTTACAGTGACAAAAACTAAACTAAAAGGGGCTGGGATCGGGCTGTCCGCCCCCGGGTGCCACACATTTGGGGGTGGTCAAGCCAGACGCCCCGCCTCTCCTGGCCCTTGGACAGCACTGCCAGCAAAGTCTATCATTAGGAAAAAAACATTACCAACCCCTTCTCCTACACTGCGCCTCCTCCTGTGTCACTCATTGTAAGCTGAAGCTTCTAACCTCAAAAGCTTCGTTCTTATTGGCCCCTCTCCTCCTCCGAGTGTTGCTTTAGATTGGAGGAGGAGAGCGGTCACATGACCATCCATGAATCTTCAGAGGAGAGTAGTCATGTGACCAGGTCCATGCAAGAACAAATCTATGAAGTAAATTTAGAGACTTTGATTTACAATGAGAGTGACACAGGAAGAGCTGTGTATGAGAAAGGGCTGGCAGTGATTTATTCTTAACTTTAGAGTACGCTGGCAGTGCTGTCCCAGGAGACTGGGGGTCTCCTGGGAATGCAGGGGGGGCTGTGTATTGTGGGGGTTTTGTATTGTGCAGAGGGTGGGGGGCTGTGCTGTGTATTGTGGGGAGCTTTGTATTGTGCAGAGGGTGGGGGGCTGTGCTGTGTTATGTCGGGGGCTTTGTATTGTGCAGAGGGTGGGGGCTGTGCTGTGTACTGTGGGGGGCTTTGTATTGTGCAGAGGGTGGGGCCTGTGTTTTGTGTATTGTGGGGGGCTTGTGTATTGTGCATAGGGTGGGGGGCTGTGTACTGTGGGGGTCTGTGTGCTGTGGGGGGCTGTGTACTTATACAGGTGGGTCACTGAAATTTAATAAGAGCTATAAGCTAAACAGAAAGCATTTATCATGTGATTATTCATCTAAAAAAATTGGTGTAGCGAAGTTTAGTGGATTAAAGCTTAGAGGGTTAAAATGTTAGGATAAACACTCAAAAGTTTTTTTCCAAATAAAACATGATTTATAGAAATGATTAGTTCACCTAATTCATCCGGCTATTATGAGTTTTTACCAGAAGCAAGCTTTGATCACAGTAGTAGGAAGTACAATTGAGCCCATCTCTCTTGATTTAACAAGTCACTTAATCTTAATCTTTATCTTGATGAAGAATATATCTTAACCCATTAACCATTAGGCCATACTACTGATGGTAGTGGAAACAGGCCTCAGGGACCAAAGACACTCATTGTTTTATTGCTATTACTCTACGTGATGTATACTATAAGGTATTTTAGTGCCTGCAGTACAAACAATTAGATGATAAAATTCAAAATGTATTATATAATTTTCTAATTTAAAGAGATGATAATGATTCTAGCTAAGACACGAGCCGCCCAAGGAACAAAAAGGAGTGTCTCTGAAACTACCAGTTCAGAAGAACTCACCTCAAACTACTGTCCTGCCAGGACAAGTTATAGATGCCAAAACCTAAACAAGAGACCTAAACAATATAGGCAGTTGCTTTATGAACCTTTGATTATATTATTTCTACCTAGATGGAAACACAGCTAAACAGCCTTGGGTATGGAATATCCCAGGATCTCATAACGCAAATACACAAGAGGAATGGTTGACTCATGCCTTGTTTATCTATCCATACATTTACTCTTTAATGAGAAACATTGGTGGTTGGGTTCTAAAGCACAAAAAAAAAACACTGACCTAAGGCAACCAATCATATCTGATCAATTTAAATCAAAACATAGAAGTAATTAGACTGGATGCCACAGGCTTATTCATTTATAAACAAAAAATAAACCACACATTTTAATTTATGTAGGTAGTGAGGTAGTGAGTGAAGGTAGTGAGTTTATGTCCTACTCCACACCTGAAAACTCGCAGAATGAGGCAGTGGTGCAGATAACATAATACTGAACTACTGAAGCACCCAAAAAAACTGGAAAGCAACTAGTATAGAATCTAGTACCTATAGTTGGATTGGAGAGGCTGCGTTTCTGTATGGCATCCATCCATGGAAGGTCTGTTTAGTGGCTCAATTGGAGGCCAAAAGAACACTTGTCTCCATATTGGGCATTGCTGCCATAGTTTCTGGGAGCAGCAGTGGAGCTCTGCTGGGGTAAGAGGGAGGTGAGAATTGCTGTTGTCAAGTTAAGTTGCTAAACCCTTCTGTGGGACTTCAATACCCAAATATTTTTCCTAGTACAAGAAGCCCTCAAACAGTTCGGGATGTGATACTGTGACGCTTACTGCATCTTCTGAAAGCCATAAACTTCAACAAGGTAGGAAAAAGAGCTGATACAGAGTTGTCCTGGAAACAGGCTTGCAGGAGGATGGAACAGGTATAACGAACTACAGAGTTGGGGCATAGCTTATGAGTCTGAACATGGATGCACATCTATCCCCCCCCCCCCCCAGCACCATTGTTGCTACTGAGGTACCTTATCTGCCCACCAATTGGTCTGGCGCTTTGCTCCTCTGCAGGTGTAGAGCAGGTATAGGGCAGGAAACTGATGCTCTCCTTTTATCCACTACCCCTGTCAAATACCCACTATTTGAAATAAAAAAAAATTCCAAAAACGGTACTATATTTCCTATTTTGCTGAGTTAGCCAGTAGAGGACATTCCGTCACTGCATTTTTTCAGGTTAGTAAAAGCCATACAGAGAATTAGAGAGAAGTGAAAGAAAGGTAGGTATAACTGCAGAGTTGAATATAGGGAAACAAAACTAGATATAAGGGAATTAGGATTATGGTAACAGAGATAGAGAGGGGTGTTTATTAGAATGGGGTTGTAGGGAAGTGCACATAAGTGCAGAGCAGGAAAGACTGTGAAGACTGTGTTGGGGAGGAATTCCACCTTTAGCAACATAACACAATAGAAAGCATTGCTTGCCCAAGGTGCTCCTTATTTTGGCTCTTGCAAAATGTGGCTTTAGGGCCAAGAAAAGTGACACAAGTTAAAAAAGAAAGTCAGTAAACTGCTAAGATTATATAAAAAAAACTGGAAAACAATATTGTGCTTGTGTTGAAAATAAATATAAATATAAAAGCAGGAACAAATATTGTGAGATAAAAAACAAAACAGAAATATGACAAAGAAAGATAAGTTGCGCTAATAAACATAACTTGTTCAAAATGTGCATAAAGGTGTAGAAAAGAGTTTCTATGAAGTCCAAACGCACAAAAGACTGTGATCACAAAGTCAAATGTCTATGAAACAAACTAAATTAACTCCTCATAAAGTGTTAAGAAAAGTGAACTTGAAAGGGGAATCCTTCACCTTAAGAGAGCCACCGACACACAAGTTAAGATGTATTCTTACCGCAAAACAAGGACCCTCTAATTACGGAAGGTCACATAAGCCTTAGTACATCCACCATTGACTAGGTTCAAGGAAAACAGCGGTGATGGTGTGCAACCCATATGGGGTTCCTTCTGATTTGGACTCTGGTCATCTGGCCAATCTGGCAGTGAACCAAATTAAAACAAAAGGAGCTCTAATAGTGTAAAACCTTCTTACAGGAGTTTTTATTGGGCTAAAAATTGCACTTGCACATTCCCAACGAAGTACAGGCAGGATAAAATTAGCAACAATCTGCAGCAGATACAGGAATGCAATTACAGGTATGTGTTCTTCCGCCCGACTGGTTTAGTCACAAATGGACTTCTTTCGGGGCATAGGAAACACTTCCTGTCATCATTATTTAGGCAAGTAGATCCAGCCAAGCCTTGCGTTCACTAAAGTAACCATGCAGCTCAAATCCAAGCCTCGTTCTGGGCGCAATATTAAATTCAAGCCTCACTTTCAATAGCGGGACCCAAATAAGGGTAAAATATCGCTATGCACACCAGACATGATGTCTGTTTACACAAAAACACTGGCTAGGCACACAGTTAACCCTTGATCACCCTAGACGTTTAACCCCTTCAAAGCCAGTGCCATTAGTACAATGACAGTGCATATTTTAGCACTGATCACTGTATTAGTGTCACTGTTTCCTGCAAAGGGTCAGTTAGTGTCCGATTGTCCACCACAATATCACAGTCCCGCTATAAGTCGCTGAATAAATAAATAAAAATTCTATAAATATATCCCATAGTTTGTAGACGCTATAACGTTCGCGTAAACCAATCAATATACGCTCATTGTCATTTTTTTTTACCAAAAACATGTAACAGAATACATATTGGCCTACATTTATGAAGACATTTGATTTTTTTAAAAATTTTATTGGATATGTTTTATAGCAGAAAGTAAAAAATATTGGGTTTTTTTTTCAAAATTGTCTGTCTTTTTTCTTTATAGCGCAAAAAAAAAAAAAATGCAGTGGTGATCAAATACAACAAAAAGAAAGCTATATTTGTGTGAAAAAAAAAAATGACATACATTTTATTTGGGCACAGTGTTGCATGACCACGCAATTGTCAGTTAACCACTTAAGGATTGGAAGGATTTACCCCCTTAATGACCAGGCCATTTTTTGCAATACGGCACCGGCACTGCGTCTCTTTAACTGACAATTGCACGGTACTGCGATGCTGTACCCAAAAACAAAGTAGACGTCTTTTTTCCCACAAATAAAGCTTTCTTTTAATGGTATTTGATCACCTCTGCAATTTTTATTTTTTTTGTGCTATAAACAAAAAAAAGACGGACAACTCTGTACTATATGTACTATATGTGCCCTTTTTATGACATACATAGTGTTGACTAAGCATTCAACTTTTGTTTCATCAGTCCACAAAACATTTTCCTAGTAGCGTTATGGTTTGCTAAGTTGCTCTTTGGCAAACTTCAGGCACATAGCAATGTTTTGGTTTATTTTGGAAATCAGCGGCTTCCTTTATAGTGTTCTGCCATGGACATCCTGCCTGTTCAAAGACTTACATATGGTAGACTCATGAACTGGGATGTTTGCCAGTTCCAGTGATATCTTCAAGCCTTTAGTTGTTAATCGTGGGTTCTTCTTTACCTCTTTGAGGATTCTGCATTGTGCCTTGGCAGTCATCTTGGTTGGGCGCCCACTTCTAAGAAGAGTAGCCACAGTACTAAACTGTCTCCATTTATAGACAATCTAACTGTCGACTAAATGGATGCCTAAACACTTTGAGATTGCTTTGTATCTCTTACCAGCCTTATGCAGATCAACTACTCTTGATCGTATATGTCTTCTTGCGAGGCATGGTTCATGTCAACTGATGCTTGTTATGAACAGCATGTGTGCAAATGACTGACTCCAATTAGCTTTTGTTGAAGTAATTAGTCTATTGCACACATTGTACACACAATCGGACTTCTCGTCGGAAAAAGATATGACGACTTTTCCAACGGGATTCTGCTCAATGCTTCTGAGTATTCGTCGAATTGTTTCCGAGCATGTGTAGGAATTTTGCGCTTCGGAATTGCCACAGACAATCGCATTTTCGGATAGGAACTTTTTCCGACCGAAAAATGGAGAACATGCTCTCAATCTTTTGCTGGCTGGAATTCGGCCAGCAAAAGTCCGATGGAGCATACACGCGGTCGCATTTTCCGACGAAAAACTCTGATTGGTCTTTTGAGGGCCGAAACTCCGATCGTGTGTACGCGGCATATGGGTTCACTTTTTCCTTCAGCACTGTGAATGTTTAATAGGTGTGTTCAATAAAGACACGAGAAATCAGAACTGTCTGTGTGTGCAACCCAATGATATCACTGGGTGACTCTGCCCCTTCTCCCTACAGGCTGTTCTTTTCTTTTTTTAATTGTGAGGCCCTCTCCTCATTTTTATAGAGAGTTATTAGCTTTGAACCTGGTCATAGACCAGTCATCCACTATCTTGATGACAATTTCTCATTTATGGGTCCTACGTATTTTGATGTTTGTTGAATGTATTCACTAACATATGTGAAAAATTCAGTGTCCCTTTAGCTCCTGAGAAAACTGATTTCCTGACTACCTGTTTACAGT
This sequence comes from Lithobates clamitans, assembly GCA_037952925.1. Taxonomy (NCBI): domain Eukaryota; kingdom Metazoa; phylum Chordata; class Amphibia; order Anura; family Ranidae; genus Lithobates; species Lithobates clamitans. The sequence goes on from JBBGZY010001256.1 coordinate 873,961, forward strand.
TCCTTGGTATCACTAGAGATACAATCAAAATTAAATTTATCATTTTAATAGAAAAAATAAAATCATGGGTTCCAACTGCAGTTTTTTTAAGCAGAAAGAAGATAATGCTAAGAAAACTTTGTTATGGTCCTTGGTCTTTGCCCCAAGCATCCTGCCAATGAGCACAGTTTTCTCACATAAACCATATCTCGCTATGACAGGTTTTAATGGGGTTGAAAAACCCTTGTGTTTTTTCACCTTAATGCATCCTATGCATTAAGGTGAAAAAACACCTTGCAGTGACCGGCCCCCCAGCCCCCCATTTTACTTACCTGAGCCCTGGAACTTCATCCGGCGGGGACGCGCTCATCCTCTGCATGGGGTTCTCGGCTCTTTATTGGATAGATTGATAGCAGCCATTGGCTCCCGCTGCTGTCAATCAAGTCATATGACGTGGGCATCGGGGGCGGGGCCGAGTCATACATTTGATGGCTATGGACACCAAATGACAGACTTGATAGCGCGCCTGCAAGGTAACCCCCCGGGAGAGTGCTTCTCCTAGAAGGTTTTCTGATATGGGGGGGAGCCGCAAGAGCTGCTGAGGGACCCCAGAAGATGATGTTCGGGGGCCACTTTGTGCAAAACGAGCTGTACAGTGGAGGTAAGTATAACATGTTTGTTTTTGTTTTTTTTAAACGAAGCTTTACAATCACTTTAAAACCTTCTTCTCACATTATTATTATTATACAGGATTTATGTAGCGCCAACAGTTTACGCAGCGCTTTACAACATGAGGGCAGACAGCACACCTACAACATAAATCAACACAGGAAGGATCAGAGGGTCCTGCTCATTAGAGCTTACAATCTAGAAGGGAGGGTCAAGTGGAACGAAAAGTAATACCTGTGGGGGATGAACTGATGGAGAAAATGAAAATACAGTTGTTAGGTGTGGGTAGGGTAGGCTTCTTTGAAGAGAAGGGTTTTCAGGGATTGTCTAAAAGCTAATAGAGTAGGAGATAAGTGGACAGATTGGGGTAGGGCATTCCATAGGATTGGAAAGGCTTTGGAAAAGTCCTGGAGGCGAGCATGGGAGGAGGTGATGAGGGATCTAGAGAGCAGGAGGTCTTGAGAGGAACGAAGAGAACGAGTAGGTTGGTATTTAGAGACTAGGCTAGTGATGTAGCTGGGGGCTAAATTGTGGATGGCATTGTAAGTAGTTGTTAGTATTTTGAATTTAATTATTTGGCCAAGCGGAAGCCAGTGAAGGGATTGACAGAGAGGAGTGGCAGACACATGTCAGTATGAATAGGGATCTAAAGAATGAACTGTCTGTTAAAGTTCCCTTAACAGTAGGTCAGTATGGCAAAAGAGTTTTGTGGTAGATTAGCTTTTTATGTTTCTATGGGTGCCGCCAACTCCGCTGGCTATGCCTTCCTTTGGAATGGATATTGATGTTGTGTGGCAATTGCTATAGTAACACGAGAATCATATCAAGTGAGCTATATTTGCAGTTATCTGCTTATCCTTCTTATTCTCTAAATCCCCATTTGTCATTAATCTATTGCAACATCTGGTCTTACTATATCTTAAAAAGAACATTTAGCTAAAGGCTAGGTATGTGCCAGGAAAATCAAATGTTACAGCAGATGCTCTGTCATATTTACAGATGGATCTGTCCAGGAAGCTAGAGCCTGTTGTGGACCTGGCCAACGTTCACTGCCCAGATTACCTTTGTGATTTGATGTAGGCATTATTGCTTGAAATATTAAAACATCCATATCACTGGGAACACAGTTGCTTTGAGGGAATGGTGTTAATTTTGAAATAACACGGGTATTAAGCCTGTCTAGTAATCCAAAGCATTGGTCTTATTATTTTAATGCCTACTGAAACAAAGGGCTTATTCCAAATCCCACATTGTGATAACCCTAGCTAATGATTACTTTTTTTAGGCTTTAGTGTAGCTGGTCTTGCAATAGTTACTTTGTTGTGAAAGGGATGTTGAAGGGTTACAAACAGGCAACAGCCAAACCTAATGGTAGAAGACCTATTATACAGTTTATTCTAACGAAGCTAATGAAGCAGCAGGCATTGTTCTAGTTATAAGGTAGTTCTATTTAAAGCCGCATTTGTTTTAGCGTTTTTTTTCCCACCACTGTGCATTTCCGACCTGACAGCCCAAAGTAGTTTTGCACACATCCAGAAGAAAAGGAACATGGATTCATTTAAAGCAGCATTAAGCCCAGAAGCACACGTGTATTATATTGCAGCTTTCCAATTCTTTGATGTGATGCCTGCAAAGGTTTTCTTTTTTAAGCTTTCTTTCTTCTATTTTCATCTGGTGATCTGGCCAGCAAGTCTGTTTTTTTTCAAAAGAAAAAGCTCTCTTCCAGATGTATCAGTTAACAGTAGGGTTGTCCCGATACCACTTTTTTAGGACCGAGTACAAGTACCGATACTTTTTTTCAAGTACTCGCCGATACCGATTACCGATACTTTTTTTTAATGTCACGTGACAGTTTTTTTTTTTTTTTTTTTTTGAGGGGGGGGCGGGTGGGGTGGGGGTGGGGGTATAGTGAACGGTGTCTGTGTGTGTGTTTTGGTTTTTTTCATTTACATTTATTATTTTTTACAATTTTTTTTTTTATTCTTTATTGCACTATGTGTGTGTTTTTTTTTTTTTTTAATCAGCCCTGTTGGGGGGCTTTGGTGAGATATCAGGGGTCTTAACAGACCTCTGATATCTCCCCCTTGAGACAGAGAAAGAGACAGAGGATAGAGAATCCCCAGTCCCTTTCTCTGCAGCGTCAGCTGCACTGACAATGAATGGAGAGAACACAGCAGCTTCTCTCCATTCATAAACTGACACATTGTAATCACAGGAGATTACAATGTTTCAGTTATGTGAATGGAAAGAGTCAGCTGACTCTCTCCATACACACAGCGGAGAGACAGCAGAACGGAGGGGACAGACGAAGAGAGAGGGGGACAATGGAAAGCCGGAACGGATGGGGACAGCGGAGGGGGACAGAGGAACGCATGGGGACAGCGGAGGGGGACAGAGGAACGCATGGGGACAGCGGAGGGGGACAGAGGAACGCATGGGGACAGCGGAGGGGGACAGAGCAAATAAAGACAGCGGGAGGTGGACAGAGGAACGGAGGAGGACAGCGGAGGGGGACAGAGCAAAGAAGGAGGACAGCGGGGGGGGGGGGACAGAGGAACGGAGGGGGACACAGCAATGGAGCAGGACAGCGGAGGGGGACAGAGGAACGGAGGAGGACTAAGGAGGAGGAGGTGACAGTCAGCGGTGATCGCGTGTGGGGGAATTACAAGCACCGATCACCGCTGTATGTCACTAAGCAGCTGAAAGCCGCGGGGGGAGAAGCTTGTAACTCCCCCACACGTCCATCACCGCTGACAGTCAAGGTATCGGCGGAAGCATCGGGAGCATTTGCCCGAGTACAAGTACTTGGGCAAATGCTTGGTATCGGTGCCGATACCGATACTAGTATCGGTATCGGGACAACCCTAGTTAACAGGGATGAGACAAACCATTTAACACGGATGGGGTGCTTATAATGATCAGCTTGTATTTATTCATGTAAAACCTTTATCCCCAGTTTGCTGTAACTCATTCTAAAGTGTGAGCTGGAGTTTGGCTTCAATTTGTTAGTGTATTTAAATCTGCTAGAGCATTTAACACTCCCCCACCCCCAGACTGACAATGCTGCTGTCTGCTGTGCCCCCTGTGTTCATTCATCCAGAGTGTGGGCACTCTAATACAGAAGGTGTATTACTGGCCAGATCACCAGGTGAAAACAGAGGGAAAAAGTCTATAAAAGAAAATTAATACAGCCATCACATCTAATGATTGGTTAACTGCAAAATATTACATTTTTAGTTTGGGATTTAATACTGCTTTACTACTACATATTTCTAGGTTCAATCCCTTGTCCAGTTAATAACATAGAAGCCTTCTTAGCAATAAGGCCTCTTGTGCCAGTTAGTTTCTTTGTACATTCCATTCGGGCAGTTCACCCTTAACAAAATTCCAGTTCAACATGGTGTTAAGGAAATGTGTGGAAAACGGTTTTAGAGATTTAAAAATGTCTTCTCACGTCTTGATCAGTACTGAAATCACAGCTAAACTTGGCCAAAGTCAAAACATAATTAACCACCTGACGACCACTTACAGTAACTATACTGCGAGTGCGCCCTCTACAGGCCTGTACTGTGATTGGACACAGCACGAGTTTATGAGCTGATTTCAGCCAATGATATTGGCTAAAGTCAGCTGATAGGCTGTGTGTGATTGGACACATACAAAAACACAGAACTCTGTATACATAGGAACAGCAATCTGTGTGTTTCTTCTCCCTGAAAAGCTGGGAGAAAAAACAGACAGATAGTGAAGTAAAGGAGCACACATTACACATTGTTAGGCATACAGTTAACCCCTTGATTGCGCCTAGATGTTAACCCCTTCCTAGCCAGTGTCATTAGTACAATATTATCACTGATCACTGTATTAGTGTAACTAGCAACGTCAATGTCAGTTAGTGGACCAACCCGGTGGTGTCCCTACCCAATCTCCTCAAAGAATTTGAGATATATGGGAAGCTGTCAAACCTAAAAATTCATTTCTCCAAGTTGGAGGCGATGGGGATATCTATACCAGCCAACAGTCTTCCAAATTTGCAATCGAGCTTTAGATTCAGGTGGACTGACTCCGCCTTTACTTACTTAGGCACGAGAATACCACCAGATCCGGCCCTACTTTATGACAGCAATTTTCCTCCCCTACTAATTAAGACCAAAACATTATTGGATGATTGGAATACAGGACTACACTCCTGGTTTGGGCGGTGTAACTTAATCAAAATGAGTATATTACCAAAATTTTTGTACCTCTTTCAAGCCTTGCCAATTAAGATACCCCCCACATACTTTAAACAAGTGCAAACTCTTTTTACTCACTTTGTTTGGGCACATAAAAAACCTCGCTATCCATACCAAAACACTATGGGGGTGTAGCGCTTCCAGACATCCGGAAATATTGCCAAGCAGTCCATTTAGGTAGAGTGGTAGATTGGCACCGACATAAGGAGTCTAAACTATGGGCACAAATAGAACAACATCAAACGAATATACCTTTACAGACTGAAATGTGGTGCTGTGACTCCCTTCCATTAGAATTGAAATCTCACCCTTTCATACGAAACACTATAAAGCAATGCCTTCAGGCTACGTTACAGACCTCATTAACGACCAAAGAATCTTCTTTAACCCCGATTCTGGGAAACCCCAAATTTCCCCCTGTGATCTCATCTGGGCAGTTTCAGGCATTAAGGAGTTCTAACTGCGTTAGAGCTTCGCAATTTGTGAATCAAGATAAATGGCCCTCCATTTCAGGACTAGTGGACCCGACAGGCCCGTTCAAACTTGTATTTTGGAGCACAGTACAAATCCACCATTTTCTTCAGGCAATTCCGAACCCTCAACCTTACACTAGACCCCTGACCACGTTTGAAGAAATATGCTCAGACACAGAACCACTACCACAGGTTTTATCCAAGATGTACACCTTATTAAACACACCTCCACAACCACCTAGCTTGCCATGCATCACAAAGTGGGAAACAGACCTTCAGCGTACTTTTACGGCAGTCCAGAAACAAAACATGATCGCTCTCTCCCTTAAATCCTCAATATGCACTAAAATACAAGAGATGAATTACAAGATCCTGACGAGGTGGTACTTAACACCTAGTCGCTTACATACCATGTTTCCCGATACGTCAAAATATTGCTGGCAATGTCAGGAGGAGGGAACGATACTACACATGTTTTGGTCCTGTCCTAGACTGACAAATTTCTGGACTACAGTCCATTCCATTTCCCAAAAATTCACTGATTTCCGGATCCCGAACGACCCGGCATTTTTTCTACTCCACGTATCTACCATACCGCTCAAAACTTATAAAAAATCCTTACTACGCCATCTAACAAATGCAGCCAAGTCCTGCATCCCCATGCTCTGGAAGCAACATTCCCCACCAACCACATCGATCTGGCTACGGAAAGTAGAGGACATAAACAAAATGGAAGATCTTATAATGACGGTCCAAGATAGACAAGCAATTTATAAGAAAACTTGGACGCTCTGGAATATGTTTAAATATTCAGAGGAAGGAAAAGCCCTTTTTGGGAACCTAAATCACTAACAACTTACGGCCCATCTGATATAGGATGACTTACTTAAATAAAGGCCTCCGCTTGCCTTCCCTCATCCCCCCCCAATCTTCCCTTCCCATTCCCCCCCCCCCCCAACCTTTCCCCCCTCATCTTTTTTCTTTTCTTTTCTATTACTTGCTTTTCTATCTCTCTATTTCGTTCTCTGGTTGCTGCCTCCTGACTGATGTGGATAGGTCTTCACACAAAAGACTTGATGTTCAACTGGAGATCTTGACCGCTGGTCTCTACATGTATCCACAGAATTTGAAGTTCTGAGATGGAGTAACAAAGAAAACATGTACATTTCAGTAATAGTAGCATAAAAACAGAACTTCAACAAGTCTTCAAAAATGTATTATGTATTATTAAGATGTAATGTCGGGAGGCTGCGACCCCCCCCCCCCTTCTGTTTTGTACCATTGTGGTATTTTTTGGGCTCTGCCCTTTCCTTGAAAACTAAAAAAATATATATTTGAAAAAAAAATGTCAGTTAGTGACCCTCCCAGCCAGTGTCTGTTAGCGTCAGATTGTCCGCCACCCCTATCACAGTCACACTATAAGTCATTGATCACCACCATTACACCATTACTGTATAGCGTCAAGTGTATACAGTGTACTAGAGTTTGTAGACACTATAACTTTCACTCAAATCAATCAATATACACTTATTGGGGTTTGTTTTTTTTGTTTTTTGTTTTTTACCAAAGACATGCAGCAGAACACATTTTGGCCAACATTTCTGAAGAAATTAGATATTTTTGATTTTTTTTATTAGATAACAGAAAGTAGAAAATATAATTTTTCTTTTAAACTTTGCATACAGTGTTGCATGACCGCACAATGGCCAGTTAAATTATCGCAGTGCTTAAAGAGGAAGTAAAGTCTTCCTCTTTAATCGTACCTACAGGTAAGCCTATAGCAAGGCTTACCTGTAGGTACTGCAAATATCTCCGAAACTTGCACAGTTTAGGAGAAAATTACTATATATCGTTGCCGCCGACATCATTGGCGCATGCGCACTGAAGGAACGGCCCGCTCATGCCGTTTCTTCAGGACCCGTGCCGTGACCGGGGAACGCGTGGGAGTGATGTCTTTGCGGTTCCAGTCAATCACAGCGCCGGAGCGCGCGAACCTGGAAATTAACTCTGGGAAATGTGGCGGCTGTGGGAGTGGAGTGCGGGCGGCATTCCAGGGCATCGTTCTAAGGTGAGTATTTCATAATGAGCTAGTATGCAATGCATACTAGCTCATTATGCCTTTGTCTTGCAGGTTTTTTTTTCCCCCGGAGATCTACAACCTCTTTAACAGCAAAAAATGGTCTGGTCATGAAGGGGGTAAAACCTTCCGGAGGTCAAGTGGTTAAAGGTATAGTAAGATAGGAGTCGAAAAAATTCAAAATTTATATTTGGCCCAACTTGTCTATTGAATATTTTAGGTAATAGGACACCCATGTGACTTACTAGTTGCAGGTATTTCTCCTACAAAGAGGATATGCACAGAAAATGTTGCTATGGACCCCAAAAATTTCAATGCAACCTAGGGAGTTCAGAATAGTATGAAGTGGAGTGATCTACCTGCTACATGGATGAAAATGCTTAGGAAATGGCCAGCTGTTGACATCCTCATCATTTATTTGGGCAGGAACAGTATAGGGAGATGCCAAACAGTTAAATTATTGTTTAGAATAAAGAGGGATCTATCTTCTTTTAAATTGTATTCCCGAAAAAACATTGCTTGATCTTCCAACGTTGTACCGAGATAACTTGTCCCCTTCTTTTGCAACCACTGGAAAAAATTATGAAATGCATTAGTAGGTCCATTGAGAAATGCATGCCTTCAGTTGGCAGCTTTTCCTATTGTCATGCTGAACTGGAAGCCAGAATGGACAGAAGTACACAGAATAATCACGCATGTCACCACCTACAATCGGGAAAGAACCCCATCTCAATTTCTACTACATCACTCACTCTTACAACACTGAACATATCACAAGTCGCTTGCGATGCACATGATCAATGCAGCAAAACAGTGCCTTCCTACACACTGGAAATACCAAACACCCCCTTCCATCAAAGAATGGTTCAACAAAATCAACAGAATCGCTGAAATGGAAGAATTAATACATATAGCAAGAGACTCCCCGCACAAATATAGTATCAAATGGGCATGTTGGACACATTTTCGGTCAACGTTACAATACTCCCTCCTTTTCTCCGCAAATCAGTAAAGACTTGAACTCCAATATCCTGACACTCACCAGTGCAAATAAACACGTAACTTCACTGTCTTTTAACTCAAACTTCGGAACTACTACTATGTGAATAAACTCGCCAGATGCCCATGACATTGATCAGCTGACATGGGTCTGGTGGAGGCCCCCTTCTGAGGAGGGAAGCAAGAGAGATACGCGGCTACTCCTACGTCACAGAACACTCCCCAAATCTTAATCTTCCCCATATCATTCCTTCCCCCTCCACTTTCCCCCCCTTATTACACTCTCCACTTACTTAAGCTCATGTCCTCAAGTCCCCCCCCATGCTTGGATACACCCATGCCATACTCACTCCCCACCCCACTTCCTCCCCACCCACCGTCCCCCCTTGGCACTTATATAACGCTTTTCACATATTTATTTGTAAAAAAATGTGAAAACCATTTATTATTTTCCTTCCACTTCACAATTATGTGCCACTTTGTGTTGGTCTATCACATAAAATTCCAATAAAATACATTTACGTTTTTGGTTGTAACATGACAAAATGTGGAAATGTTTCAAAGGGTATGAATACTTTTTCAAGGCACAGTATAGTTCCAGAAGGCTCTAATTATTGAACTCAAACAGACTTAAATGTGAACAGCATGCAAAGTACCAGAAAATAAGAGCATTTATAGATTTCAAACCAAATTTGTATGAGAGAAAAATAAATATATGGACAACTGTTTAATTGAAGAAAATATTTTCTACTTGTTGTTTCTTTATTCAAAGCATAACTCCAGGCAGATACAACAAAAGCACCAATTAATGTTGTTATGTTTTCATTTAAAAATCCCTAAAGCCTAATTTCAGCTGCATTTTTAATACACCACTCCTTCATATAAAAAACAAAAAAACAAAAGAAAACTTGTACCAGCCAGTACTTCCCCTTTCCATGCTCTATCACTGCTCCCTCTTTGGCCCAGCACTGGTTCTCTTCCCATTAGAATGATGTCCTTTAACCACTTGCTGACCAGCCGCCGCAGTTTTACTGGGCGAAACGACGTTATGTTACGTCGCTTCGCCCCATGGCTGCACGCCCCCCAAGCCGATGCGAGTCCCGCTGAGACACGGAGAACTGGGATCTGTGTGTGTAAAGTTTCCTGTTCTCTGAGGGGAGAAGTGACAGATTGTCTGTTCATGCAGAGTATGAACAGTGATCTATCTCTTCCCCTACACAGTCCCCTCCCCCCTTCAGTTAGAAACACAAACAGGGAACACAATTAACCCCTTGATCGCCCCCTAGTGTTAACCTCTTCACTCCTAGTGACATTTTTACAGTAATCAATGCATTTTAAAGCACTGATCGCTGTATTAATGCCAATGGTCCCAAAAATGTGTCAAAATTGTCCGATGTGTCCGCCATAATGTCGCAGTCCCGATAAAAATCGCAGATCGCCGCCATTACTAGTAAAAAAAAGGTTAGGTCCAGGGTTAGGTTAGGTCCAGGGTATTAAGGGCATGCCTGCAGCGGGTGTGTCATTAAGCTGCCCTAGACTCAGGAAAATGCTGCAGAAGATAACTCTTGCATGCATCATTAAATGGTTTGTAAAGTCCAAAGGTTTTTTTTATCCTAATGCATTCTATGCATTAAGATAAAAAGCCTTCTGTGTGCAGCAGCCCCCCTCAGCCCTCCTAACACTTACCTGAGCCCCATCTCTGTCCAGCGATGTCCACGAGTGACTCGGCCGTCCAGGACTCTCCCTCTGCTGTCAATCAAAGTCAGTTAGCCAATCAGAAGAGAGAGAGGGCGAGGCAGAACCAGGGCTCCCTGTCTGAACAGACACAGGGAGCTGTGACTCACCTCGGGTGTCCCCATAGCATGCTTCTTGCTGTGGGGGCACTCAATAGGAGGGAGGGGCCAGGAGAGCCGAAGAGGGACCCGAGAAGAGGAGGATCTGGGCTGCTCTGTGCAAAACCACTACACAGAACAGGTAAGTATAACTGGATTGTAATTTTTATGGAAAAAAAACGAGACTTTACAATCACTTTAAGTAAGTGCAATTTACTGCAACATTTGGCACCACCCACTGTCAGAGAGGACCCTGCATGTCAGTGACTGGACTGAACAGCTGAGAAAAAAAGAGTATGCATTAAAAAAAAATACCTATATTTGTCCTGGCATCAGCCTCCTTCAACCCATTGTACAGCAGCATTGTCAGCGCTGGGCTCAGCCCACCCTTTTCAGAGCTCTGTGCTCAGCTGTCGGTTAATTGCCAGTACTCTTCATTCCACAGTGACTCACCTGATGATCATATCCTGCTCGTCAATCAGCCTGCTGGCTATTTAGGCTGCTTGCATCAGATCTCCTGTGCCTTCGCCTTGGTCAACATATCCGGATATTCTCTGTTGTGTTTTCCTGTTAAAGACTTTTGCCTGGCTGACTTCCCTTTTGGTTCCTGATCCTGTTTGCTGCCTCTGACTACGCTGATCTCTGGATTCCTGTTTTACTGGCTTGTTCTGACTACCTGCTCTGGTTACCGACCCCTAGCTATGTTTTGACTATGTTTGCACTGTTTGTACCATTTTATTAAAGTGTGATTTTTACTGCACTTCTGTCTCAGTCTGATTCATGGTTCCTGACAAACACCAAGGCTGGGAGAGGAAGAAATAGCTAGGGGCCATGCTGACAAGAGGAGAGTGCCAAGGAAAAAGCTTATTGGTGTGCGCTGTTCATCCCAAGATAGGGGCAAAAAGTGACCTGTTTGTACTGCTTAACTACTTTAGTTCTTATTTCACTCCTCCCTCCTGTATTAGAAAAAAATCCTTACCAAACAGTACTCACCCTCCTCACACATGTAGGTACTGTCCCACATATCCACCTCTGTGGTCCAACACTGATTCTCTTCTGAGCTAAATGACACCCATTATCATTAAACTCACTTTCTGTAAGGATGGAGCTTGAAGGAAATGCCCCAAGGGGTTTATCAATAAGCTAGCCTGGGATCACTGGAAACTGCTGAAGAGAACAATGTTTATTGGGTGCAGTTTTCTACAACATTTGGGTCCACCCACTTTCAGAGAGGACCCCGTGATTGAACTGAAGAACTCAAGAAAAAGAGTATGTATATAGAAAAGAAAATGGGCATCAGCATCTTGTAACCCCTGCTGCTAGTCAGAGGATAGGGACAGGAAGTCACCTAGTTGTATTTTCTGCTTGCAATAGAAAAAAGTGGGGTCACCAACCTGGCTCAGGCTGTGTTAATCTCAGGACAAGTTGGACAGAAATGCAAATTCTTTGGCAGGTACATTTATTTTTCAAAGAATTCAACTTTAAGAAGAAAAAATGTTTTCCATTGCTGTACCCTAATACCTGGACTGGCAGTGCTCTCAACTTCTTTCCATGAGCCAAATTAGTATGAAAGAGAAAGAAATACATAGGCAGCAGTATAAATGAAAGGATTCACCTTTACTTAACATAAATAAAAAAAAACATTCTACTACGTGGGTTGATAACCAAATGTACCCACTATAAGCTAAATCAGCTAAAATAAAACAAAAAAAAAAAACAAAACAAAACATAGACGTTGTTAAACATCATAGGGACACTCTTATGAATCAAATACTGGATTGGTGCAATGCACCCGCTCATCAGTCCAACCCTAAAGTGAATACTAATATTTGCCAAGCAGTAGAAATATAGCAAAATAAAAACACCAAGTGACTTTCTATGCCTGTGTATCTCTCAAAAAAAAACTACCTATAGATAATAGAAATCTTATGTCAAAACAAAGAAAGAATAATTGAAGTCAGTACACTCATACCATAGTGCTTGCAGTGAAATATTTCCAAATTGAAAATTGTTTACTGGTAACAGGCGGTCCATGTTATCAGAACAAATAATGTTGCGTATGACCCCTGTAGTAGGCCAACCCCAATTTCAACCAGGTAAACAATAAGAGGCATTTCGTCCCCTTCTTCATATGGACAAATATCTTCTTCACTACTTCCTTGCGGACTTTAAAATGAAACCCCTGTCTGAGATGCAAGGTATGTTTGATCCTCCACTCCCCTTATGGCAAGCATTGTAACTGCACTATTTTCTCTCCCAACTAAGGAACAAACCATGTTTCTTCCCCCCATCCACGCCATTTGAGGCATTGTATCCATTTGTGGCATTGTGTTTGGAAACAGAACTAGCTCTGCATGGTCTATCCCAATTTTGTCGTACTGTTTCCGTATTCTCCGCAGGATTAACCCAGTGGCTTAGGTTGTATAGCCAAAGTATATGGAGAAATGGGAAAATGACTTATGCCGCATACACACGGTCGGAATTTCCGACAAAAAAAGTCGGATGGAAGGCATTTCCGATGCACTTAGAGAACATGCTCTAAATTTTTCCATTGGAAATGCCAACGGAGCTTGTCCCGTTGGCAAGTCCGACCGTGTGTACGCGGCATCAGATGTCATCTTTAACAAGAGGACAGGATGATGCAACTGACCCATAAAGCATCTATCTCATGTGCTATACAGGAAATCGGTTATAAGATATTATCCCAATGGTATAGGGCGAGGGTCCACATCCAGTCAATCGAGACCGCAGGCAGGTGACAGGTAGATCTGGTATAGGGGGAAGGGGGGGAGGCAGAGGACACTAGTTTAGGGGGGGGGAGAGGGGGCAGAGGACACTGGTATGGGGGGAAGGGGTGGAGGACACTGCTATGGGGGAAGGAGAGGCAGAGGACACTGCTATTGAGGGTTAGAGGATACCACTGTGGGGGAGGGATGATGAGAAGGGGCAGAGGACACTGCTATGGGCAGGACCCATGCCAGTATAGGGCTACCTAGGGCGCCAAGGTAGGGTGGAGAGGGGGGGTGCAGTAAAATTTGATTTTCTAGTCACTTGCTGTATTTGAACCCCCACCCACCCCCTTGTGCTCCCCTTTCACCAAAGCCCCCCAACAGGGCTCCTAAAAAATAACAAAAAATAATATTATAAACATGAATTAACTAAACTAACTGAACTGAATTAACTAACTTAACTAAAGTCTACTGACACTATCCACTGCTCTACTGACATCATCCTCTGCACTACTGACACTGTCCGCTGCTCTACTGACACCAATGCCTGCCCTACTGACACTGTCCACACAACGTTCACTGCCCTACTGACACTGTCCACTGTTCTACTGACTGACACTGTCCACGTTTAGGTTAGGCTAAGTTTATACATTTGTTTTATTATATTTTTCTACACTTTCCTTACTATTTAGTTAGGCCTTGCTAGTTAATTTCTTAAAAAAAAAAAAGGGCGCCAAACCCGGGTGATCTTTGATCTCTTTTATGTTGTTCAGGTAGATCTCTACCTCTCCAAGGTTGCCCACCCCTGGTACCTCAAAGCTTTCCACTGTGTTGGAGATGTCAAAAGAGGTAGGCACCATGCCTAAAGTAGTTGTGTAGCAAAGTCTTTTACCACTTTTGGTCTAATGAGAACTTCCAATGCCAACAGATAGCTGACATCCTTCAATATTTGGTGGGTTGTGAGGCATAGTGGGTGCAAAGATGGTGAAAGTTATTGGGCGCCAGACTCTTCTTGGATGTAAAAGAGCTTTCGTTTCTTTTGACAGTCCTTTTTATATATTTTGGGGGAAAGACGGTTAGGGCCAGGACAACCTTAGATAGTTGCAATCTCAACTGGCAGACTCAGAGACTTCAATAGGAGAACAGCTGTACAGGGTAAGGCTCCAGCAAGGCGCCACTTCTGCACGTGCAGGATTGCTGTCTTCTATGGTAACAGTCCATTAACAGTTCTTAACTTAAAATTCACTGACTATGAATCCCTTGAGCTCCTCCAAGGTTGGCGGTGGTATCTCCTCAAGCATCACCCCACTTTTCTGCTGGGTCCCTAGCTTGGCACTCCAGATACTCCTCAAGCTTCACCCCTGCTAACCAGCTCGGTCCCTAGCTTGACACACAAGGCTGCTCCGCAAGCGTCACCTCCACTGATTGGGTCCCTGACTTGATCACTGCCCGAAGTTTCCCAATTCTCCACCGTGCCCTTCGGTGGGAATATGATTCCGGTACTTGCTTCAGTTACTCACTGTGGTCCCTGGTAAAGGCGATTGGTCCCTTCGTGGCGACGGCTTCCCTTCTACCTCCGACAACTGACAGGTTCTCTGGCCGAGAGAACCGCCACTTTTGGTTTAACTGCAAGCCACGGTCCCAACCCTGCGCTGCTCTCTTACTTCTGGATAGGCCCTCACACAACCTGGTAGCCAGATGCCCCTGAGATAGACCCAATCTCCGGCCTAGCAGGCCGGGGCAGACAACACACGTCCATCCAGACAGCAGTCCGGGTGGCACACAACACAAATCACCTGACCTCACCTGAATATATAGGCTTTCCCAGCAGGCCAATGGATTAAAGAAAACACTTGCCCATTGGCTGGGACACCCACATACCCATAACCTGACCTTGGGTTGCCCTTCTCATATCTAGTACCACCAAGTGCCCGCCCACCTAGTAGTAGAAGAGAAAAGTACAACAAGGCCAAACTTAGGGGGAAATCAATGGATCTCTAACAATTTAACTATAGTAGCAACCCTTGCTAAGGAATTTGGTGAGGAGCTCCCTGACTAAACCCTAGGGCACTACAGTTGTAAAGGCAGAAGGTTTTTTTA
The DNA here is from genome assembly GCA_037952925.1 of Lithobates clamitans. Lineage (NCBI taxonomy): Eukaryota > Metazoa > Chordata > Amphibia > Anura > Ranidae > Lithobates > Lithobates clamitans. The sequence goes on from JBBGZY010001256.1 coordinate 889,054, forward strand.
TCTTAATGCATTCTATGCATTAAGATAAAAAGCCTTCTGTGTGAAGCAGCCCCCCTAATACTTACCTGAGCCATATCTCAATCCAGTGATGTTGCACGAGAGACTCGGCTGTCTGGGACTCTCCCTCCTCATTGGGTGAGACAGCAACAAAGCGCCATTGGCTCCCGCTGCTGTCAAAGTCAGTGAGCCAATGAGGAAAGGGAGGGGGCTGGGACAGGCCACGGCTCAGTGTCTTAATGGACACACGGAGCTGCAGCTCGGTTCAGGTGCAAGTTGTTTGCTGTGGGGGCACTCAACAGGAGGGAGGTGCCAGGAGCGCCGAAGAAGGACCAGAGAAGAAGAGGATCTGGGCTGCCCTGTGCAAATTTACTGCAACAGACCAGATAAGTATAACATGTTTGTTTGTTTTTGTAACAAAAATAAAGGAGACTAGTATCACTTTAATGTCTTCTGGCCTTGCACAGGAATCACAGGCTTTTAGAAAAAGGTTGCACAGGTCATTCTCAACCTGCTGGATGTCCAGATGCCATGACAGAATTTTTTGTTCATCTAACTTCAATGTCAGTGAAACGTTACAGGTTATCATTTTTAATAGATTTGCTAAATGCAACCAAATGTTGTATCCCAACTTATTGGAAACAAACAATCCTCCACCATTCATCCTATGGTTGTCCAAGCTTGGAGGAAATGATGGTGGCAGCTAATTCTATAAAGGAACAAGTTCACAAAACGTGGTTCTATTGGTCCTGTATCGATCCAGTGCTGTGCCCATCTGCAGCAGTGCTAGTCTCTCTCCCTGTTATGTTATTACAGGCACAAAGGCAGCAACAGGAGCCATTGGTTCCTGCTGCTGTCAATCAAATCTTGTGAAGAGGGATGGGGCCAAGCTATGCTGTGTTTGTCTATGGACGCACATAGCCTAGATCGGGAGCAAACCCGCGCGTATGGCCCCATAGCAAGCGGTCAGGGGACCCCAGAAGAGGAGGTAAGGGGGCATTCCGTGCAATACTAGTGCAGAGAGCAGGTAAGTATAAACCTCTTTTTTTATTTTAGAAAAAACATTCAAGCCTTTAATATCAAGTTCAGTTGTAGGATCAGGGATTAGGGGGTTTACTTTTATGGTTAACATTAGGGTTAGCTTTTTAAGACTTCAATGAATGGCAAGAATAGAAGTATACTGATAAAAAAAAACCTGTACTCATAGAACCTCCAGTTTCACTGAAGTGTTAAGGCAGCCCATTCAAGTGATTGTGTTACCAAAACAGACCAAAAATCAGAGGTGAAGTGTACTGCTGGCCATACATGGTTAGTTTTTTTTTCAGCTAGCAGGCTGAACAAAAAAAAAAAAAACAAAACATATTCCTCTATCCACACAAAAAAGGCAGATGGTTGAATTCCCCCTTCTGGGACATTGTCTTCTGACAGTGGCACCTGTCCCTATCAGAATACATTGATCAGCGGCTGCAGCTGATTGGCTGCAACCACTGATCGGGGAACATTTTTCAACATGAATTTTGATAAGTATATGGCTAGCTTTAGTGTCAATGGTTAGAGTTAGCAGGTAATTGTTAGGCTTTTAGGCAGGAGTAGGGTAAAAATGAGTAATGCTTTATAGCCCCTTCACACAAGAACAGTCTGCAGTGGTGGGATTAGTGTACGTTAGTTTGCTTGTTAATGTGCGCTGTGTTAAAGTGGATGTAAACCCGAAAAAAAAAATGTAATTAAGGCTTGCACCTTGTATAGAATAGGATTTCATGTCATCTGTGCCCAGTCTTGCCACGAAGAGTTAATCCATCTCTGAGCAATCCTCTTATCTTTTTTCAGTAAGATAAAAAATGACACACAGAGAAATAGTAGTCAGTTCTTCTCCTTTGCTCTGAGTGACAGGTGATTTACATATCTCATGCAGGAGCCTGAGAAAGACATTCTGTGTACTTCAGATCCCCTCCTACTTTCTTCTCCAGCTCTCCCAGGATCGGCTGCTCCACACCTCAGCATGGTTGGGCATGCTGAAGTCATGTGGTGACCTTTCTGGGTTTTGACTGGATGTTAGTGATCATAGCAGAAGTTCAGTGTAAGAAATACACAGAAGAAAATGCATGTTGACATGGGGAGTTTAGAGGTGGGCGGGGAGTCTACTGGCATCACGACTCCACCCTTTTATCCCGGCAATAATGCCGGATAAGAGCAAGCAAAAGGCCACATCAGGCCACCGAGCCGCAGTTTGGAGAGCACTGGTATAGAATAACAAATAAACTGAATTCTCATAAATATTAGCAACTTCTCTTCTGTCACACAATTTAAAATATCTGTAAACTTATTATTATATTATGTATAAGCAATACTTATACATAATTATGACGGTTACACTTTGCATGTCCAAATGGGCAGATCAAACAGCTGCTTAGTGTTGCTTAGTGTCCAAGATATTTTGGAATAAAGTTTTTTGACTAGTAACTGTGTTATAGTTTATTAAGGAGAAATTGTCATTTGGCCAAGACAGGTAAAAGCTTGAGATCTGATAAGAAATTACTCATTCATGGTTCTAGAGTGCCATCTACAGTTGAGTGACTCTGATCTGACTAGAATCTTTGAAGATGAGAGGACTCAAACAAACTAAACTGCTTATTTAGGCACCAGACAAAGCAGCATCAAGTGACCTGAAATGAACAAAATAAGAAGAAAACTATGGAGCATCCTGTCATCTAGAGATCCATGGTTTACAGATTTTGTCCCTTCGCAAACTCTTAACTCATGACCAAACAACTCAAAGCATATGTAAACCCGAAAGCAATAATTTTACATTGTGCAGCTTACCAATACTTAGATAAGGTGGCTGCATTTGTTTTTCTTTTTTTCCCTTTTTTCAAGAAAGGGCTTTCTTAATACAGTGCATGTTAAAGTGAAACTTTAGGTAGAACATAAAAATGGGTGTCCAGGCAGGAATTTTAATGCAGAAGAGACATGCTTTGTCTCTTCTGCAATAAAATTACCTACCTGCCTGCCCCGTACAATGAACTGCTCACTCAATGTGGAATTTGGTAATGAAGGGAGCCAACAGAACTTCCACGCATGCATGGGAGGGACATCATCCCCGCCCAGCCACTTCAAGCAGCCGGCGTTTGATACCTTGAAACCGGCGGTTCGAAGATGTCAGCGGATGGCGGGGAGTTCTAGGACAACGCATCACTGACCAAATAAGTCTACTAATTACTGATGTGACATTTACATTTTTAGGATTCCTATACTGAATTAACTTTACTGTGTCAAATATTCAGATTCAGAGATCAGCCACTAGAGGGAAATTTGCATTTCACTAAAATCATTCAGAGTGAAAAATTGTAAGGTACACCCAATGTAGTACTGCTAGCAGAAACTAGAGTCTGTCTTTTTTTATTTCCAGATTTTCCTCTCTTGTTCAGATGTGAAATCGCTGTGACAAAAATGTTTGTCTTCTGTGTATTTTTTTTCCTGGCCAACACTATATATTACTTTTGCCTGTTATCATCATGAACATCTAAGAAAAAAAAATGACCATAGTTTTACTATAGTCCAGGACTGGATAATTTGCTGTCACCAGGTTGCCATAGTGACTGAAAAAATAAACTCTGTGGCGGCCAAGACATTGAGAACTATTGCAGTTCAAAGAACATAGGGGTCAAGCTTTTAAAATGCTTACATGTACCACCCAGGAAACACTGGATATGACAGGGACTGCAGAGATCTGCCCTCTAAGAAAGCAGTTAAAGTCCAGAATGTACCCAACCTGAGGACTGAAGCAAAAGAAAACAAAGCAGTCCAAATGCACCTAACTTTATTTAAAACCTGTTGTAGGATTTTTATATATAAAACTATATATATATGAAACTAGTCCCCCCCCCCTCCCGTTACAAAAGGGACTTTAAGGGCGAACTTATTATATCACAACATAGGTATTGATCCAAAAAATAGAAAAATAGAAAAATTTATTACATAAAAAACACTGTCATACAACAAAAATAACAGTGATACATAGAAAAATGTACAATATCCAATACAGTATATAAACAATGAAGCACTTCTCCTGTAACCCAACGCGTTTCGGGAAGTCAAAATAAATCCCTTCTTCAGGGGCACGAGGGAGATAGTAATTGGAGATGCTCAATACTGTTTCATGGAGTAAAATATTAAAAGTTTTTAGAAGATACCAAATGGGAGTTGGAATGAATATCCAGGTAAGAAAGATGATTGCCCAAACATGGGAACGTTAATCCTCAAGACTCAAGATATCCCTCACAAGGGTCCCCAAAAAATACACAGAGTGAGTCCTCACAACAGAAGCGTGCAAGCCATTGTGGTTACACTTGTTGAAAGATCAATCCTTAGTGGAGAACAGGTGGTGTTTGTCACACAAGAACCCCAGACGATAGCATCCGCACACTGTTGTAGGATTTTTAGATATCAGCTTAGAGAAATAGAGCCAAGCCTGATCAGTCTCTTCCTCTTAGGACGAGAAACTGGAAGAAATAAACAAGGGTTGACGTCTCATCCGAGAGAAAGTGCTTCAATCCGATAACCTGGTATCTAAAAGGAGGTACCATTGCCCAATTGGCTAATGCAGAATTACTGCAATAATTGCCAGGGTCTTTAACAACAGACCCCAAAAAACTGTATATGTATCGGACTAGAGGGAAAGCATATGGCTTGTGAGACTTTTCCTGATCTGTCACAGCATCTGCACCCAGGGCTTGGCCCAGGCCCCTAGGGAAAAAGCTTTTTAGCTTCTTAGCTTTCAGCTAATAGTAAGGAGATGCTAGCAGATCTAACTCTGAAATCTTGCCCAGAGATGATATCTACTTGAAGGAACCTGAATGTAGGAACCACTTGTTGCCCAATTGGGCCAAAAAATATGGATGCTTCCCAGAATTTCTGAATGTAGACTCAATGAAATGTTAGAGAGATTCTTCCCCACCCAGATCACAGTCACCTCTACCTCTCCCAGTGGACTGACCCTGCAGGTTCTGACCTGCCCCCGATGTAGGACACCATTGTGATTTTGTTCAGCCTCACTGGAGACTAAAATCAGGTTACGAAAGGCAAAAGGAGCATAAAAGGGCTGGCCAGACAATCAGAATGTTCAAAACAAGGGGAGTTCCACTGGCAATAGCTCTGCAGCACAGAAAATGTATTACTGTGCTAGCAGTCAAGGCTTCATCTGCCTGTTTGCGAGACCTGAATAGCTGGGTGTATGATCAACGTTGGAGAAAAAACCCTTTCAGGACAAGAAGTCTTTTCCATTAGGCCCACCTCAATATAGGGATGGGAGAGACCATGGTCCTGATCATCAGGCATTGGGACGCTGACAGGTGAATAAAGACCAGGATAACCCAGTGTCCTACCACCAGTATGCTCTAGTGGCAAAAACAATGTATCCTGAACCATAATGAATTAGGCTCCCAGATATAAGCGCTGTGTAAACTGTCTGCGCTATATATATCCTGCAGAAAAATAATAATAATAATAAAAAGATACACAAGGATTTGGGTAGGTGTCAGATGACCCCTTTTGAAAGACTGGCCAGCCAACCTCTTGTAGAGTTCTGAGGACTCCCTCTTTATTCTTGACAGGGCTGGACTGGGACAAAAATGTGGCCCTGGACTTCATCCAGACCGGCCCACTTTCATTTTGAGTGTCCCCGCCCCCCCCCCCTGCATCAGAGTGTCCCCCCCTTGCATCAGAGTGTTCCCCCCTTGCAATAGAGTGTCCCCCCCTTGCATCAGAGTGCCCCCCTTGCATCAGAGTGTCCCCCCTTTGCATCAGAGTGTCCCCCTCCCCCTTTGCATCACAGTTTCCCCCCTTTGCATCAGAGTTTCCCCCCTTTGCATCAAAGTGTCCCACCCTTGCATCAGTGTCCCCTCTTTGCATCAGAGTGTCCCCCTCTCCTTCCCCTCCCACGTGTACTCACAGCTCTCCAGAATAAAGGCAGCTTCTCGTTCCTCACTGGAGTCATGTGACAAGTGATAAGGGGAGAGAGGAAGAAAAGTCTGCTGGGTGTCTATCGCCCCCTACAGGCTGGAGGGAACAGTAAGCCTAATCCTCACTCCAGCAAGTGTCGGCAGCTGCTCCTTGGTGACAGGAGTGAAATCATGATCACTCACTGTCAGTGAGGAGCAGCTCCAGGACTGCGCCTGACCAGCCCACTGAGCCATCAGCCCACTGGGAAACTCCCGGTAGTCCAAATGGCCAGTACATGCCTGATTCTTGACAGGGATCCCTGTTTAGAGAAGGAGTGGATCGAGAATCCAACCAGCAGATATGTATGCTGCATAATGTCTTGACCCATGTAGAAACAAAGGTATGTCAAAGAAGACAGCTCTGGGAGTTGGAAATAGATATCCCTCTGAGCAACAATAGTACTCATCTTAAAATCACATCTGCTGGAATTGGAATTACCACCCCTAGAGATGGTAAGATTGGCGTTGGCTAGCAGAACTTGTCTATTGTTGCTGGAGCAAAGGATTTCTCTGGCACAGTCAGAGGCTTGAAGGTGACTGATTGTCCAACCTGCCCTGAAGTGCTTGTCCTGAGGGTTCAAGCGTCCGAGACCAAAGCTGCACCCTCCTATCAGAAGAGGGGCAGCAAGGTACCCATAAGATATGTATGGGTGGAACAATTGGAAGAAGTCCAGTAAGCAACCTCTCCCCCAGAAGTGGAGCTCTTTGCTTACTTCTTGGTTGAGGACTCTCTCTTTTTTCAATTCTTTCTGGACTCCAACCAGGAACTGTAGTCTTCTATAATTCAGCAGACATTTACTCTGAGGCAGGAGGCCAGACTAAATGCAATCCCAATACCAAACACATCACGCTTTAAAAGTGTACATGCCCATGGAATGTGACAAACTATAGTATATTCAATTATCAAATTATCCATAGGCAACACTTTAAAAGCCTTTAGAGGTTACCACTTTAGATTTACACAGGAGGTCTGGTTTTAGAATTATTGCTCTTGATCTGATGGTCATGGTGATACCTCAGTTGTGTTGTACGATCACAGTTTACGTATGCGCTATTTCATTCATTATTATTTTTTGGATCAACTTTATTGCTATCACAAGGGATGAACAACATTCTGTGTGATCTCCCCTCTGCCCTTAAAGTGTCACTAAACTCACATCATAAAAAACTATCAATAAATGGTGTATTACATGCTGTTCATACTCATTCAGTCACTATGAGAATCATTCTCTGTATTCTGCAAAAAACCTGGTTGATCCTGCTGCTCTCTATCTCCCCTTCTGTCCAAATCCCCAATTCAGCTAGGAATTTTGCAGAGCAGTGTTGGCAGCGCTGCACATGCTGAGTTTTCAGTGAGTTTCTATGCTGAGCATTTCCTCCTTATCACATCTAAGCAGCCCATGTGACTATAGAGTCACACATGTGGACGTATACCCAGTGGTAAATGACAGCCCACTCCCTCCCTCCTCCTCCATGTCTACTAACCAGTTAAACAAAATGGGGTGGGATATTATATGTAGATTGATGGAGGCTTCACCTCCCTCTTATTCTAAGACAGGCTGGAGGGGTGTGTCACAGACTGTGACTGGCAGAAATCCGCCCACACCATTTTATTGCTAAAAAATAATAGAGATTTTATTTAAAATATATATTTGTGTGACAATTTAAAACAGGTTATTGATATGAATTATTTATTTTTACTCTGTATTCCAAAAGCAGATTTTTTTTTAATTTTGAACATGTGACCAGTAGCAAAGGACTATAAACTCTTCCTGTTAATGTTTCCATGCAGACAGCCTGGGAAAGATCTGGGTCACTGACAGATGTATATCAATTGGGAAAAGGGACTTAGATTTTTTTTTTTAATGAAGATAATTACAGTGCCAGCATCCATATACAGAAATTAATGGGACCATGTAAATTAAACAGTGTGTGTTTAGTATATCTCCTGAACGGCGCACGTTTAGGAGATATTTACAGTACCTATAGGTAAGCCTTATTATAGGTTTACCTATAGGTACAACTTCCCCATGGAGGTTTACAACCTCTTTAAAGTGATACTAAACAATATCCTTATTCTACAAAAATAATCCATACACATTTACTACTTAATGTTTTTCTACATCCTTGTAACATCCTCAGTGAGCTTCCAAACCTCTCCTTTTTCTTCCTCACTTCTGTTTCTTTGAAAGGAGCAGTGCACGTTAGTTGTGGTCACATGTGCTGCTCTAAGAACACAATAAACCCCATAGTACATGTTTCATAGTTCATCTTGGGAATGAGCAAGAGAAGGTGGCTACATTCCTACATCATACCTCCCAACTTTTTGAGATGGGAACGAGGGACACCTTTTAGCAAATGTATGTAGGCATAGGACACACCCCTTGTCACGCCCTCTTAAAGAAGAATTATATATATACAGTGGGGACGGAAAGTATTCAGACCCCCTTAAATTTTTCACTCTTTGTTAAATGATTTTAGCAAATGGCTGCAATATAAGTTCATTTTTTTCCTCATTAATGTACACACAGCACCCCATATTGACAGAAAAACACAGAATTGTTGACATTTTTGCAGATTTATTAAAAAAGAAAAACTGAAATATCACATGGTCCTAAGTATTCAAACCCTTTGCTGTGACACTCATATATTTAACTCTGGTGCTGTCCATTTCTTCTGATAATCCTTGAGATGGTTTTACACCTTCACTGCACGTGTGAGCGGACGAAAGATGCCAGACGTCAGACGTTGCGCGTGTGTGGGGGATATAAGATCGCCGGCGTCCCCGGCCATAACTCCGCCGGGGACCTCAGGACACCCATGCCCATGTTAGTGCGTACTATGGTAAGCTTACAATCTCCTCATTGTCTATTTATCCGACACCTTTTATGCTACCAGCCATTCACAAGTGCCCTCTCCTTATGTCTCATTGCACTAGGATGCCTCTTGAGCTGTTTCAAGCACTTCTATGATAAGCATATAGTCCAATATTATGCTTTATCACTTTGAGATCTCTTTTGGGTAAGTTCTTTTGCCCATTCCTTTCTCCCCAGAGTATATAGTATTCCTTGCATATGACAATCTTTCTTATTATTTGCAAAAAAACTTTTTCTATATTTTTATACTTTCTCCCTTATCACTACATTTTTTAGATTATCCGTCCATTTCTTGCTACCATTTGATTGTCACTTTTGAAAACATCATTTTAGCCTTCTGGGTGTCCTGTTTCTATTTTCCTTTCATATATATGCATATTGTAAGTATATTCTAGAGACTATGTTAATCCGTGTTTATGCCTTTTTTGACTTATGGACCCAGATTATTTCTGGTTTAAATATACATACTGCCCTTTTCACCAGGTCTTCTTATCTATCCCCTGCAGTCTATTAATGTGCCCTGATATCCTGGAGTAGCTCCGGATTCCCTCCACCTCTGCCCCGGGTAGGTATTTTTCCATCTACAGGCACTTTGGGATGCCGGTTGGTGCTTGGGAGGCTTGGGTGGAGGGGATTGGATTCGGCTTGCTCCATGTGGTCTGATGTATGATCATGTCTGACAACCCCACAAAATCTACACAAATTTATCTGTGTTAAATATAACGTGTATCATTTGCTGTTATTACTTTGTATCTGATTATGAATTTTCCATTGTAGAATTTACAGTAGCGATACAGGTACAACCAACTGTCCCTGAGGAAGCCGCTTTAGGCGAAACATGTAGGACTTTCGATTACCTGCTTACAGGATTGGCTACCACGCTCCTAGGCTATGTCTTGTAATCTTTGCTACGAATTGTTGTGCTTTTATAATTCCTTATTTTGGTGCACACCTTTGCAATGTAACATTGTACCATTTTTTTAAACCTTGTTAATAAAGTATTGTATATTTTTACCTATGTACTTTAGTTTTCTTTTGGCACCGCAATAATCCCCTATTCTATGATGCATATCTCATTTGTAAACCTGTCTATATAAGACCTTACAGCTCACAATGCATGTCAGAGCAAATGAGAATCATGAGGTCAAAGGAACTGCCTGAAGAGCTCAGAGACAGAATTGTGGCAAGGCACAGATCTGGCCAAGGTTACAAAAAATTTCTGCTGCACTTAAGGTTCCTAAGAGCACAGTGGCCTCCATAATCCTTAAAGGGAAGACGTTTGGGATGACCAGAACCCTTCCTAGAGCTGGCCGTCTGGCCAAACTGAGCTATCGGGGGAGAAGAGCCTTGATGAGAGAGGTAAAGAAGAACCCAGAGATGCAGTCAGGAGATGGGAGAAAGTTGTAGAAAGTCAACCATCACTGCAGCCCTCCACCAGTGGGGGCTTTATGACAGAGTGGCCCGACGGAAGCCTCTCCCCAGTGCAAGACACATGAAAGCCCGCATGGAGTTTGCTAAAAAAACACCTGAAGGACTCCAAGATGGTGAGAAATAAGATTCTCTTGTCTGATGAGACCAAGATAGAACTGTCTGGCCTTAATTCTAAGCGGTATGTGTGGAGAAAACCAGGCACTGCTCATCACCTGTCCAATACAGTCCCAACAGTGAAGCATGGTGGTGGCAGCATCATGCTGTGGGTGTGTTTTTCAGCTGCAGGGACAGGATGACTGGTTGCAATCGAGGGAAAGATGAATGCGGCCAAGTACAGGGATATCCTGGACGAAAACCTTCTCCAGAGTGCTCAGGACCTCAGACTGGGCCGAAGGTTTACCTTCCAACAAGACAATGACCCTAAGCACACAGCTAAAATAATGAAGGAGTGGCTTCACAACAACTCTGTGACTGTTCTTGAATTGCCCAGCCAGAGCCCTGACTTAAACCCAATTGAGCATCTCTGGAGAGACCTAAAAATGGCTGTCCACCAAGGTTTACCATCCAACCTGACAGAACTGGAGAGGATCTGCAAGGAGGAATGGCAGAGGATCCCCAAATCCAGGTGTGGAAAACTTGTTGCATCTTTCCCATAAAGACTCATGGCTGCATTAGATCAAAAGAGGGCTTCTACAAAATACTGAGCAAAGGGTCTGAATACTTAGGACCATGTGATATTTCAGTTTTTCTTTTTTAATAAATCTGCAAAAATGTCAACAATTCTGTGTTTTTCTGTCAATATGGGGTGCTGTGTGTACATTAATGAGGAAAAAAATGAACTTAAATGATTTTAGCAAATGGCTGCAATATCAGAAAGAGTGAAAAATTTAAGGGGGTCTGAATACTTTTCGTCCCCACTGTATATATAAAAAAAAAAAAAAGTTAAACCCACGAGTGCTTTTTTTTTAACACTAATATTCTTTTATATTGGCTTTTAAAAATTGGATGAAAGGTTTAGCTCTGGGAAACAGTTTTTGAAAGATAAAAAGTGAATTTTATATACAACTATATAGATCAGACCAAAATGAGGGACAAATGAGGAGGAAAGAGGGACAGAGGGACTTTGTTCCAAATCAGGGACAGTCCCTCGAAATCAGGGACAGTTGAGAGCTATGCTACAGTGGGACCATGGAGGACCAACGCAGCCACCCTCTAACAGGAAGCCAGATCACAGCAACAAAAACAGGAATTTATGAGGCAGAGGGCAAGAGAAGAAACTTTTTGAATTAAGAATACTGTACATCACAGGTGTCAAACACAAGGCCCGCAGGCCGAATCCGGCCCTCCAGGCCATTTCATGTGGCCCTCACACCTCTCCTGCAGCTGCAGAAGAGCTCCAGCCCTCCTCTGATCCTCCTCCAGACCCCTACTTTCTGCTCTCAAGCAATGCATCCAGCTTCTTCCCAGCAGCAGCATAAGGAAAGGGGGTACACTGTGATGTTAGGGAGAGTAGGGGACTCAACTTCTGATAGTGGGGTGGCTCTTGACATCTAATGTAAGGGGAGGGGATGCGCTGGACATCTAATCTTACAGATACAACCGGCCCTTTTGAGGACAATCATAATGCTGATGCAGCCCACGATGAAATTGAGTTTGACACCCATGCTGTACATACTTTAGTAGAATTGTTTTCTCCTATTAATTAATCTACAAAGTTTGTATCTTTGTAGATAATAGACCATTCATCCAGAAAACAACATATTTACACTTGGCAACCATGGCTGTATCAGACCTATCACTCACAGTCTGTGTTCTTTATATGTGCATTATCATTTCCTACCTCATTGGTGAGAAAAGACATTGTCCTGCTTCTCCTCATTGTGACACTTGTCAATATACTGATCCCTGGAAAGAGAAAATAAAATCATATACAGTACAAGAATAATTAAACCTGTTTACAGCCACTAGAGGGCAGCAGATGATGGCACTCAAGTTGTACTTATTGAAGTATACTGTGATACAGTTTTCTCAACATGTTTATGCATTTTTAAAAACAAGGTAACAAAAGATCGAAATAACAGGCATTTATGACTATAAAATTGTACTCATTTTTACATTTAATCAACGTAACCATTTTCCTGCCACAATTATATGGCAAATTGTATAGTTTGAAAAAATATATTCAGACAATCCTGTGCTTCAAACATACCTAACATGGATTAGAAACAAAACAAAAGAAACGTTCCCAGAGCTTACAGCCCCCCTTTCTCCAGGACAATGCTTTTAAATGAATCAGTTGTATAAAAGAAATAGCATTTTAGTAAACCATTTGATATTTGTTCCCTAGCAAAATGACAAATAAAACATCTGTATATATACACAAACTCTGTAATATATTTCCTTTAATTAAAGTACCTAAAATAGGACCATTTGCGGCCTAAAGTAGATCTGGAATCTAAACGGCAACAAAACTGCTCGTGCCCCAATATGGCTTTGGAATTAAAAGAATCCATAAAGAGATTTTTTTTTAATACAATCCATAAAGAGAAGAAAAAAAATACTACAAGAGTGAAATACTGTAGCTTTTATGCTATAATAAATATCTTCCAAACATACAGTAAGTTGTATTGCAACAACATCTGAATGAACGAGCGAATTAACTTTGTTTTACTTGAGTGCATTTCATATTTTCATAGTTTAAATTTAATGCTGAGTGTTTTGATGCCTACTTATAGCTAATGCTTACTTATATACCGATCAGAAGATCAACGGATACAATACACTGATGTATATCAGAGTGATTTAAATCCTTAGTACAGCATTGCCTATGGACAAATACAACTAATAAAATGGGGGGTAGACTGCAAGGGGTTCAGAATAATTTCAAAGCAAACATTGAAACTGACAGTTAAAATCTGGTTTTCAATGGCATGAAGTAAAATTCTGTCAGTTTATTCATTGTTTAGGGCAAGGTTTTCTTTAGTGGTAGTAGTTTCAAAGTTAAAGCGTTTGTTACCCCATAAAAAAAAAAATTGGATCCTGTTTCTTTAAAGCATGTTATACATCACAGTGTTTGTGCTGTGTAATTTGGCCCCCTGTATCACCTAAAATAGCCTGGCTGATCCTGGTTCTGCCTTACCCCCTGTAAACTGACCACGGTTTATCATGGCTGCTGAGCCCTAACACTGTGGTCAGTTCACGTGCCTCCGTCATGCGCAGCTCTCCTCTGTCCTCCTCTGTGCTCCTCTCCCCCCTCCCCTCCCGGCCTGTCAGTTCGTGACAGCGCCTGCCCCTCCGCTCCTTCTGCTAAAATAACTTTTACTTTTTTATACAATCCTCTGTTTTCTAATGCTAGGTGCCTCTGTGTACATGCTTTATAAAAAGAAAATGCTGTCTGTACCTGATTTCAAAGTGCTGCTCTGCACTCGTATGAACGGCTGGCTCTCTCCTCCTCTCCTCCTGACTGACGTCAGCAGGGGATTCTCGAGCCCTCCCCCTGTAGGTAAAATTAATTTCTCTTTAACCTGCACGGTTTAGAGCAGTGGTCATCAACTCTGTCCTCAGGGCCTACTAACAGGCCAGGTTTTATGTATTACCTTGGGGAGATGCAGACTAGAATATTGCAATCACAGAGCAGCAAATGATATCACCTGTGATGTATTTCAGTTATCTTGCAAACCTGGCCTGTTAGTGGGCCCTGAGGACAGGGTTGGTGACCACTGGTTTAGAGGATAGTCGCGCTTCATGCAGCCGCTGACGTCAGCACTGTATGCGCGCTGAAGGTCTGGCGGCTCTTGCCACTTGTGACTGACATCGTCGCAGCTCCGGCCACTCACAGCGCCGGAGCCCGTGAACCTGGAAGAAACGCCCCCTTGGCGGACGACCAGGCAAGCTGCGGGAGCTTCGTTTTAAGGTAAGTATGTCATAACGTGCTAGTATGCGATGCATACTAGCACATTATGCTATTGACTTGCAGGTTTTTTTGGGGGGAGGGGGGTTTGGCGGTTTACTACCGCTTTAACTGAAGTCCTGATGAAGGGGGAGTTTCTTCGATCCAATGCAGCCATTCTGCTATGGGATCTGAGTACCTGGAGAAAAACCTTTGTAAAACGATCATTAAAGGATCACTAAAGCTATCTTTTTTTTTTTAAATAACAAACATGTTATACTTACCTCCACTGTACAGCTCGTTTTGCACAAAGTGGCCCTGAACCTGGTCTTCTGGGGTCCCTCGGCGGCTGTCTCAGCTCCCCCTGCAAGGAATCAACAGCTTCATGCGAGCTCCCTAGCATGGTGTTAAGTGCTTGTGGGCGCGCTCCCGTGATACAGCCGGCGGCCATAGCCGCTCACTGTATCACTCGGCCCCGCCCCCCAGAGCCGCATCATTGGATGTGATTGACAGCAGCGCGAGCGCTGCTTTTAATCCATCCACTCTAGCCAATTAACGGCCAGGCTGAGCAGCGAAGAGGATGTCGGGAGCGAGCGCGGGACTTTTGAGGGGTCAGGTAAGTAAGATGGGGGGCTGGTATTGTCGGATGTTTTTTCACCTTAATACATAGAATGCATTGAGGTGAAAAAACTTTTACCTTTACAACCCCTTTAACTTTATTGTTTTACGTGTAGGTAATTTGGGTCTCCTAAAAAGCCTGACTAAAAAGCAAAGGGAAAAAAAGCCTAAAATTGAATGATTGGTAGGCTGCAATATATATTAAATTTTTGTTTTGGGGTTTAATACCGCTTTAAAGTAGAGCAAAATTGCATACAGAAAACATGGTTTACCAATCTTCAATGCTATGTTTACAATTCAACCACCACAATATAAATCTTTGCCCATAGTAACCGACTGACACCACAATGAAAACGAAATACCACTAAAATTAGCACAGCACAATGCTCCACCATATATTTAATTTGTCCAATTAACTTTTTGGCTTTAGATGGTTTTGAAAAAAACATTTTGTATGACATGGATTATCTCAACTTCGTATGTAACAATTATTATATCTAACAGAGGGTGAAAAAAAGAAGGCCATTGATATCTATTATTATTATTATTATTATTATTATTATTATTATTATACAGGATTTATATAGTGCCAATAGTTTGCACAGCGCTTTACAACATGAGAAATATAAACGGTGTCAAGCGTTTTCATTTCTAAAAATGTTTTTTACTAATATGAGGCAAACATAAAGTAACAAAAAACATTTTGCAAAACTATCCTGCTGTAGTTTATAACAAAAGAATTGTCATTGAGACAAAATATGTTTATAAATGGCAAGTATGCACTTTGAAAATTCAACACACATGTACTGTATGCTAAATTGAAAGAACGTGTCCAGTTACTTTAAGTAGTGCTGTAAGTGATTCAAATGATTTGGTAGCAGGCAAACACAGATCTATTTTTATCCTATGATAATAGAAAGTTTTGGTCCCCCAATCAACTGCAATTTCCTTAAAAGGCCAGAATCACACAAAAGACAGTTGGAAGCCTACTGTTCCTTTAGTGCACGACACAAATACAGGGTGGATAAGAGCGCGAGATTACCATCATTTAACATTTCACTTTCACCCTGACAGAAAGCTTTAATACTTTCAACATCATGAGCCAGATCAAGTAAACATACTGTAATTAAAGTATATTGATTGCAGCCAATTTCACTGAAGTGTAGAAGCTATGCCACATTCTAAGCTCTAATGAGCAGGACCCACTGATTCCTCCTGTATTTAATTGTATTGTAACTGTACTGTCTGCCCTCATGTTGTTCTAAAGCCCTGCGCAAATTATTGGCGCTATATAAATTCTGTATAATAATAAAAATATAATAATATTAATAATAATTTTAGGGCTATCATTTAGTTTTACATAGGAAAATTCTGGGTCTTTTACCCAAGTCTGCTGAAATAATCAACACGTGAAGAAAGAAGCTGTATAGCTCGCTACTGTCCCTGATTTTGAGGGACTGTTCCTGATTTGGAACAAACTCCCTCTGTCCTCCTCATTTGTCCCTCATTTTGGTCTGATCTATATAGTTGTATATAAAATGCACTATTTATCTTTCAAATGGTGATTCCCAGTGCTAAACCTTTCATCCAATTTCTAAATTGCTGCATTTGTAAATTTCAAAAGCCAATATAAAGGAATAGCAGTGGTAAAAAAAAATCACTTGTGGGTTTAACTAATATTTTTTTCGTATAATTCTATTCTGCGTGGCAGGGTGTGGGGCCTATCCCAGATAGAAAGCAATTGTGCTGAAAGTTTGAAATTGACTTGCTAAGCTATTGCTAGCCTTGCCAGGCTTCACAGGTTTGTTGTAAAATTGCAGCAAGTCCGCATTGCATAACTCCAGATCAACTTTCTTTGCAAACATTTTGCAAGTCTGCTGCAAGTTCTGGTTCAGTTATGTTGTGCAATAGTCATCCCACCACAGGGGTCACTGTGGCTGAATATTCATGCTGCAGACTTGCAGAGCTCTTGCTGTAGACTCAACACTGCAACTTTGCTCTTGCTAGAGACTTGCCATGCAAATTTGCTTCAAATTGGAAAAGTGTCAACTAGAACTTGTGCTTTACCTCCTCTCCAGCGCTGTTCACTGTAGTAATTTCTTTCTACCATTAGATGTTGTCAATCTTCTAGGTTCAATGGTATTCAGGGTCACTGAACTCAACAATGCTGTAATTTGCAAGTATGTTTGAATGAGGAAGTGTGCTTGCTCCAACAATGCTGGGGGAGAGCGTCCAACAGTTACAGCATCCTAGCAATAGGACAGGATGGGGTACAGACAGCTATGGGAATTTCTGGAGGAGTGGAAATGATATACAGATATTGCAATTACATTATAATACACAAAGGACCTGCACTTTAGTTCAAAACCTATCCCCTAAAGTAGCTAGAAAACCTATATCCCCTTGAATAAAATGTTTTGAATAGATCAATATACCAGTGCTACACCCATGACAAAGCTAAATAAAGAACAATATTAATTACATTTTAATGAAAAATATTTACTCAGTTCTGCAAACAACAATACAGTGCTAAAAATATTGAAATGTATAACAGTAAAATAATAAGTCACCACAATTCCACAAATAGTGACAATCGTAGTAAAAACATATGAACAAACCCCACATATTGTCCTTCTTCCCTTATGCCGCGTACACACGGTCGGACTTTTCGTCCAAATCCGGCGGACAATCCGATCGTGTGTGGGCTTCCCCGGACTTTCAGCGGACTTTTCCAGCCGCAAATCTGACGGACTTTAGATTTGAAACATGCTTCAAATCTTTACGTCGTAACTCCGCCGGACCCAGAAATCCGCTCATCTGTATGCTAGTCCGACGGACAAAAACCCACGCTAGGGCAGCTATTTGGCTACTGGCTATCAACTTCCTTATTTTAGTCCGGTGTATGTCATCACGTACGAATCCGTCAGACTTTTGTGTGATCGTATGTAGGCAAGTATGTTCGTTAGAAAGTCTGCCGCAAGTCCGCCAAAAGTCCGTTGAAAGTCCGTTGAAAGTCTGTCGGACGGGCTGTCGGACTTTTGTAGCCGAAAAGTCTGACCGTGTGTACGCGGCATTAGTATTCCACCTCTGGGTATAGTGCTAGTAGATACAAAGAGCTCACCAGAGCCTCTTATGCCGCGTACACACGAGCGGACTTTACGGCAGACTTTGCTCGGCAGACTTTTCGCTGGACTTTGTTGGCTCCTTGCGCCGGACTTAAAAACGGACGGACTTGGCCACACACGATCACTGCAAAAGTCCGCTGGTTTGGAACGCGGTGACGTATAGCACGTACGACGGGACTATAAAAAGGAAGTTCAAGCCCCACTACAGCACCCTTTGGGCTCCTTCTGCTAATCTCGTGTTTATCTCGTGTTAGTAGAACACGTTTGGTGTTGGTTTGGTTAGAGACGATTCGCGCTTTTCACACTTCAGCTTATTTCGATCGTTTTCTGCGGTTCAGTTTGTGCTTGTGAGGTTTGTATCTGCTTTTCAGTGCGTGTTGGTCAGTTCGTAACCTGCCTTGCAGGCTGTTCTGGTCCGCTCATTCCTGACTTTCAGGTCATTCTTCATAGGCCTTGCTGTTCTTCACTGCGTTTGTTATAAGTTTGTTTGGTTGACCAGCCGACCGTTTTGAAGCCATGTCGCGTGGACGTTCTCGTTTTTGAGTTCGTGCTGCGTGGGGACTTGGTGTTGGGGTTAATACTTTGACCCGAGTCCAGTCCATGAACAGGGCGAGGAGGAGTTCATGGATGAAGAATTGGTTGCGCCAGCGTGACCAATTCTCTCATATGCCTTTGCTCCGCGAGCTCCGTGAGAATAATCCTGAGGATTTCAGGAATTATCTCCGGATGACGGACCCCGTCTTTGAGCGTCTGCTGGCTATGCTGACCCCCTATATCAGCAGGCAGGATACCTGCATGAGGCAAGCCATCAGTGCGGAGCAGAGGCTAGTTGCCACGTTACGTTACTTGGCGACAGGGAGAAGTCTTCAGGACTTGAAGTTCTCAACAGGCATCTCCCCCCAGGCTCTGGGGATAATAATCCCAGAGACCTGTTCTGCCATCATTCAGGTCCTGCAGAAGGACTATATGAAGGTAAGTTTTATCCTTTAACATTACATGATATGTATTAAATGTTTTTTAATGTATTGTATAAATGTCCTCCTTACCTAATTGCCATGCTTTCAATATGCTGTGAATGTCCCCTTTATCTTCATGCATGCCTGTTTTTGGACATTAATCATTTATTGCCCTACATACATATTTACCTTCAATAACCTCCCCACCATGCAATCCTGGGTCCATTTATATCTCTAGCCTATAGTCCCTTGAACAATGTATATTGTCTGCTCCATTGTCTTGTTTGACCCTCCCCCACCCCAAAAATGTTTTAAACAGTCAGGTGTGTTTTGTGCCCTAATTAGAACCCCTCCCCCACCCCACAAATGTTTTAAACAGTCAGGTGTGTTTGTTAACCTACTCAGAGCCCCTCCCCCACCCCACAAATGTTTTAAACAGTCAGGTGTGTTTTGTGCCCTAATTAGAACCCCTCCCCCACCCCACAAATGTTTTAAACAGTCAGGTGTGTTTGTTAACCTAATTAGAGCCCCTCCCCCACCCCACAAATGTTTTAAACAGTCAGGTGTGTTTTGTGCCCTAATTAGAACCCCCACCCCACAAATGTTTTAAACAGTCAGGTGTGTTTTGGGCCCTAATTAGAACACCCCCCCCCCCCACATTCAAATGGATCAATGGGCCATCAGAGGGGGTGATTAATCCTATAAGTGGGCCTTATGTTTTTTACCATTTCAATTACAAATACACATATTAATAATGTTTGACTGCTGTTGTTCACTAATGTTTTTGTGTATTCTGGTATACAAGTTAGGTTTCAAAGTCCTTATCTTAATTTTTTAATTAATTTTCACTCCACAGTTTCCGTCAAGTACACAGGAATGGCAGACTGTGGCCTCCCAGTTCGCTGACCGTTGGGACTTTCCCAACTGTGTTGGGGGGCGATTGATGGGAAGCATGTCCGGATTGTGCCACCACCGCATTCGGGGTCTTATTTCTATAACTACAAGGGGTTCCATAGTGTAGTTTTGATGGCGGTGGTCTCGGCACATTTGGACTTTCTGTTTGTGGATGTGGGGAAGAACGGCCGGATGTCTGATGGAGGAGTCTTTGCACAGACCGAGCTGTGCCAGCGTCTCCAGACCGGTGGCCTGGGATTGCCATATGATGACCAGAATGTTGATGGACTCCCCTCAGTTTTTATCGCTGATGAAGCGTTTGCTCTCGGTGAGCACTTGATGAGGCCGTTCCCCCAAAGGACACTCACCCCTGAGAGGAGGGTATTTAATTACCAGCTGGCCAGAGCAAGAAGAGTTGTGGAGAATGCCTTTGGGATTCTGGCCAGCCGGTTCCGTTTGTTCCTTTCTGCAAATAATCTGGCGGACTATAAACTAAATTACGTCATACTTGCTTGCTGCATCTTGCATAACTTTTTAAGGAGACATTCAGGGACATATATATCTTCTGTTGGGCCTGAGGCCGGACTGGAACAGGATACCACAATGACAGACCTAGAAATTGGCCGTATTGGCTTGGCCCCCCGAACCGTACGTCAAGTGCGTGACCGTTATGTTAATTATTTTAATGGTCGGGGGGCCATTGCTATTCAGCAACAGCTGTAATTTTACCAAAAAAAAAAAAAAAAATAATTGATCAAAAATATCTTGTTTTTATTCTTGTTTGCATTTAGTTATGTCTGTCTCCTAGTGCACTTGTAGTAGTGGCAAGTGCATTTACCTTTATTTAATCAGGCCTCAAAAAAAAAAAAATATTTGTCTGAAATAACCAGCCACACACATTGTATTATTTAAAAAATTTAAAATTTTTTACTTTGGGCACATTGAAAGGTGCATTTTTGAATATTTTTTTGGTTTTTATTTTATTTACAGATTTTTATTGGTGTAAAAATATATCTTTTTTAGACATATTTTAGCAAAAATAGACCTTTATAAAAATATTTACATTCACAACAGTGTTTTTATAAACATAATAAAGCATTAAAGAACTTACAAAGTTCAACATTTAAAGAACGGTGCATGTGATGTCACCCTTGGAAATCGTTCCTTTTGAATATGCTCAAAATTGAGAATTACAAAAGGGTCAAGTCAACATGTGCTATCTCCCATCATGGGTGAGCAATGTACGTGTTTTGTGTGTGCAATCCCTTTTTTTGTTCCTATCACCACAAAATAATTTTGAGGATGAAGGGGTTGCAAACACAAAACAAGTACATTGATAACCCATGATGGAAGATAGCACATGATGACACACCGTGTGCATCATAATGAAAATTTGGGTATCACAAATAAATTCTAAAATAATTTAGTAGAAAAAACAAACTTCACAAGGAAATGAAGAACATGAATGATGTTTTTAGGCCAAACGTTTTTATATTCTGCCCAAAACATCAATCATGTTCTTCATTTCCTGTTGCATGGAGTCCAGGCGAAGTTGCATGCTGTGAATTTGGTCACGCATTTTATCTAGTTGGCCATTCCACAGCATTATCTGGCCAGTCAGTCTTTGGGCACTGTCTGTGGTGAATGGCTCTGCCGCTTGGCCTTCCACAACCAGAAACTAACCTAAAATGAGTGAATAAAAACAAGGGTTACAATATGCACGCTAAAATACATTACCTTAAGCTGGGGTGTCAGTCACTCACTTGGTGGGCTGGAAACCTCACACACTTCCTCCACCTGTCCTTTCTCCAGGTCGTCGGGTGGGCGTGGTCTTGGGCTGGGACTTGGGGTATCTTCTGCCTCAGGCTGGTGACTTGGGGGGGTCCTGGGAGTCTTTTCTCCCCTATGAGAATTGAACAAAAGGTATAATTAAAACACATGGATATTTTAGATTCTATTAAATAATCTTAAACGTTGGTTAGGGGTTGTGGCCAATTGCCTTTTTTGATCATCAAAAATTTTGAAGACAGGATGAACATTCCCTCTGAACAACAATTATAAACAATGCACATTTTCAGGCAAGTTTCACAGATGCAGACACCTCAATTATCTCCTATGTGTATTATCCCTCTAAAATTTATTTATGGTCACATAGTACACTATAGTACTCGTGAGTCCAGATGTGGAAACAGCTGCTGTGTCCTGTCCCTACATTACACTGAATCATTTTTGAAGAAGCATTATATTTTCCAACACATCTACACCACATCAACAAATTGTGGGAATTTGACAAATTATCAAGACATAAATGTATGTCCAACCCTGTACCATCGTATTTGGCGAAAAAATAACGTCATTTTCTAAAGTATCATATGTATTTTACAAAGAACGATCTTTACGAACGATGCTGTATAAAGTCCAAAAATAAGGATCAGCATGCAAGTTAAGTATCTCAATAGGAAAACACAACAAGTACTTACTTTTTTTAAGCAGCTTCTTTATTCGCCAATATTGTTCTGGCTCCCGACTTTTGATGTCAGACCACTGCTTCCTCAATTGTTCTTTCGACCGTTTTGTGCCAAATTTAGCTTCTAGAGCGGAGACAACTGAGGACATTATTTTGTCCTTACGCATATTCGGTCGTGTGTACGGTCCTTTTTTGCCATCATAGTCCTCCCTTCTCAATATGGACACCATCTCCACCATCTCTTCAAAAGCCATGTTGGTGGCCTTATATCTCCTCCGGGATGTGGATGTTTGGCGCTCCGGGTTTTCCTCTGCGCTACTTCCACTGATTCTCTCCGCCATCTTTAGCTATCTACTCCCACTGCGCAACGAAGAGTGAAGGGGCCAAATCGTACTAAAGAACGTCAGGGGTGGGCGACGCAGGCGGAGCATGACACATGCGCAGTGTATATAAAGCTATTACGATGGCTTACGTATGTCCGTGCGGAAGTAGCGAGCGTCAGAAATGAAGGTAAGATTAAAGTGGGAGTGTGTGTGTGTGTATGTATGTGTCCCCTAGATTACAAACCCAAATAATCCTGTGATTTGTGACTGACATTAGTTTGGATCTTGTGTCGTCTTTCCGAAAAAATGAATACCTTTAAAGAGGAAGAATTTTTGTGCTAATTTATTGAGCTCTTTTAGGAAAAGAAAAACCTGAGGGAGGTCAAACACCCACTATATTATAATAGGGATGTAAGGAAGGCAACACTGGGCACACTTTTAGAGTTTGTGAAGACTCGACTCCCCCAGGCAGACCTCAAGTTTGTGGACAAGAAAATTGGTATCTTGCGAAACATGTATAAGCGGGAACACAATAAAATCCAGGAGTCGCTCAGATCCGGTGCAGCAGCTGACCAAGTATATGTACCCAAGTTGTGGTACTACAACAAAATGCGATTCCTGGATGACCAGACCGAAGCCAGGCAATCACTTTTGACCTTTCACCCAACCCTTCCCCCAACCCTTCCCTCCACTCTTCCCTCCAGCCTTCCATCCACCTCCACCCCAGCTGAGGAGTCCCAGGATGAACTGGGCCTTTTCATCATTGATGAAGTTGATGCGCCCAGCTTCAGCCAGGTATCCTTTTTGTGTAATTTGTGATTGTGTAAATGTTATTAATGATGTTAACGTGTTAATTTTTAAAGTGCTTCATAAAAAATGACTTCTGCACAAAGATTAATATGTAGACATATCACTAGACCGTAGTGGCCAAAAATATACTTCTGCATAGGTGTGCGCAGCCTCTTGCATTAGGGTGTGCACCCCAAAGCTCAAATACATATGCATGTGTATATGTACTGATGGTGTCAGTAGGGCAGTGGACAGTGTAATTTAGTTAATTTTCTTTTCCCCAAATTTTTGGCCTTGTTTAACATTTTTTTGGGGGGATGAAATATCAGTGGTCAAAACAGGGGGGAATATGCAGCACACAAGGCAATTAGGGTGTGCCCAGGCACACCTGGCACACCCTTTGCGCACGCCTATGTACTTCAGATATTGTTGATCAGCTGAAATAATGGTTGGTGTCAAATAGATAGCCTTTACTATTTTGTGTAAATTATATTTGAAAGTCATGAGCTGAAAATTGTGTGTGATTGCATAACACAAAATTACAACTATGTCCCTTTTTTTGACACAGGATGACCTCAGCCAGGAGGAGGCCTTGCCCAGTGGGAGAGAGGAGGAGGCCTTGCCCAGTGGGAGAGAGGAGGAGGCTGTGGCTGGGCCAAGTCGAAGCCGCACGGAGTGTCAGGTGCCTCCCCTCCGCATTCTCCACAAAAGGCCCAGGAGAATGACACAAACTGAGCAGGAATCCCTAGCCCTCATACAGGAAGCAAGCCAGATCCTGAGCAAACCACCCAATGCAGAGGAAGCGTATGGCACCTATATAGCCAGCAGATTGCTGGAGTTGGAAAAGGGCCAACGCCTCCTCTGTGAGGGTCTAATTTTTAAGGCATTTGAGAAGGGCTTGAGAGGGGAGCTTACTGCTACCACATATCTGGCAGATGAAGCCACTCCTCCTCCTCCACCTCCTGCCCCAAGTACACCACCAGAGGCACAACCTCTGAGGAAGGCTGCAGCGAAGCATGGAGGGAAGGCTGCAGAGAAGCGTGCAGGGAAGGCTCCACGGAAGACTCGAAAGTGATTGCCTGGCTTCTGTCTGGTCTGACTGTGCTCCCTGTGCTCCCTAGTCGCAAGATACCAATTTTCTTGTCCTCAAACTTGATGTGTGTCCTGGGGGACGAAAGGCTTCACAGATTCCAAAAGTGTCTCCAGTGTTGCCTTCCTAATTTTTTTTAAACAAAAATAAATGTATTTTTTGGTTACCTTACATTATTGCCTATGTGTTTTGATTCAAAAACGCCATTTTGTTTGGGAGTAGGCAGTTACAGGTCAAAAAGACTATGGGGTTGATTTAAGAAAAGCAAATAGACTGTGCACTTTGCAGAGGGCAGTTGCCCTCTGCAAGTGCAATTGCTCCAGAGCATCATAAATGAGTTAAAAGGCTTGACTTTGCAAAGAGTACCCAATCCTGTGCAAGTAAAATTCTAAAAACAGCATTTTTGCTTGCACACGATTGGATGATAGAAGTCAGCAGAGCTTCTGCTCATTTACTAAGCTCTGGAGCAACTGCTCTTGCAGAGGGCAACTGCACTTTGCAAAGTGCACAGTCTTTTTTTTAGTGAATCAACCCCTATGTGTGTTTTTGACAAAAGGCTAAATCATTTCGAATATCAAGTGAAAAGTACTAGTGAAAAGTTCACTTTAGAAATTGCACAGCAAGTGCACTTGTTGGAAGTGCAGTCGCTGTAAATCTGAGAGGAAGAGCTGAAATTAGGGGAAGCTCTGCTGATTTTATCATAAAATCATGTTCAATAAAAAGTTTTTGTTTTTTTTTGGGCTTCCTTGCATGTGCCCCTCGGATCCACAGCGAAGGCACTTCAAAATGCTCTTTCTGTGCAATTCCAAGTAGAATTAGCACTTGTAGTGAAAAATTAATTTGCCTTTGTTAAATACACCCCCTATGTTTAATGAACAAGGGACAACAACCTCATTAAGGTTCATTAGAACAACACAAAAATATTAAGGTTATTGTGGTAACTTGAAAATCCACACAAAAAACACCAAAAAAATGTTGGTATAATTTAGTACACATTGTAAAATAGATAAGTGTTGAAATCAATAAAAAAAATAAAGATGAGTCCAAAATCAAATTTAATTTTTTTTATTTATGGAGATTTGGCTTTTTACAAATATTATATTAGTCATGGCATGAGGATAAATCATGAAGAAAGTAGTTTGTGAGAACTCTGTGTGAATATAAAGCAGAAAAAAACTTCATTCCTCTCGCATTATCAATCCTACAAAAAGCGCTGTATTAAAAGATCACAGAAGAGGAATGTGCTAGCTTCAAGACGAAGGCTAGTTTTACCAGACCGAGCGCTTCCGTCTTGTAATTGCTTCAGAGCATGCGTCAGTTTGAGTTCGTCGGACTAGCACACAGACGACCGGTTTGTCCGCTAGAAAGAAGAGTCCGTCGGATAGATTTAAAACATGTTTCAAATCTAAGTCCGTCCAACTTTTGAGCAAACAAAGTCCGCTGGAGCCCACACACGATCAAATTGTCCGACGAAATCCAGTTCGCCGGGCAAAGTCTGCCGTAAAGTCCGCTCGTGTGTACGCGGCATAATTCTTAAGAAGGTCATAATAACTCCAAATAATAGCAGGGACGAAACACTGCCGGCACCCTTCTCCTCCAGTTAAGGCTTATTATTGTTATTATCCAACCTTTCGCTCAGCACCAAAAGTTTAGGAACAAAAAACCATAGGGCGATACGTAAAAAAAACAAAAAAAAGCTTTTATTTAAATGATTAAAGTGCATTCACATACAACAGTAGACTGACCTCCCATACTGTATAAAGTAAAAACCCAACACTTTCGGGTTCCCCCCAGCGTTTGATGTCACATCTGCCCTCAACCCAATTTTCTCACAAGTCCATGTCTGTTCAAACTATTCTTCTTAAATATATTGACAATCTGGGAGGGAAAAAAATCTCTCGGCTTACTCCAATACTGATACTCAATACTGATACTCAATACTCAATATAATCCTCTTCATTCCTTTCTGTGTCTGCGTCCTCTACGACCAGCATAAGGAGATCCAACTCAGGTTGGGAAATGGAAGTAGTTGAACAGGTGTGGCATTTTTCAGCCCTGGGCAACGATGACTGCGTTAAGTCCATAATCTGTCCAAGAAACTGTGACATACAGTAAATGCAGAGAATTCTGCTTTAGTCAGTAGGCTGCTTGTTCCATGCTTGAAATAGAGGTAGAATCAGTAGCTGAGACCGGTGTTTGACTACTTGCCTACTGGGCACTTTTACCCCCTTCCTGCCTAGGCCAATTTTCAGCTTTCAGTGCTGTTGCATTTTGAATGACAATTGTACAGTCACCCATCACTGTACACAAACTAACTTTCTTATCATTTTTTTGGGTGGTATTTAATCACCACTGGGTTTTTTATTTTTTGCTAAAAAAACAAAAAAGACCAGCATTTTTGATTTTTTTTTGTAAATAAGTATTTTTTCTCCTTCACTGATGTGCGCTGATGAGGCTGCACTGATGGGCAGTTATGAGGTGGTGCTGATGAGGAGGCACTAATATGCAGCACTGATGGGCACAGATAGGCGGCACTGATATGCAGCACTGATAGGCAGCACTGATGGACACTGATAGGCAGAAATTATGGGCACTGATAGGCAGCAGGGAAAGGCGGAACTGATGGGCAGCACTGATGAGCAGGCACTGATGGGTAGCACTGACTGGCATCACCGATGGGCACTGACTGGCATCACTGATGGGCACTGATTGGCATCACTGCTGAGCACTGACCGGCATCACTGCTGGGCACTATTGGGGCTCCAATGATAATCAAGGCACTGATAATTAAAGCCCTGATTATCAGTGCAGATCTCCCCTGTGAGGAAATGCCACTGATCAGCTTTCCTCACCTCACATGCTGTCAGTGTAAGGAAATGAATGCCAGTAACCGGCATGTCCTTGTTTACATGTGATCAGCTGTGATTGGACACAGCTGATCACATGGATAAAGAGGCTGTTCATGGGCTATTTACCGAGATTGGTGATGCACCCTGTCCCAGAGACAGAGCACACCACTGATCACCGCCCTGCATGCCCCTGTGGGAGCACAAGTGCAATGAGGGTGGGACGCCGTCATATGACATTTTCTCAGAACAATAGAGCCGTTGCCCGCCCATCATTTGTCAATACGGTGGGCAGGGTGATGGCTCTATTGTTCTTGGCCAATGATTCTTGCTTGCAAGGGACGCATTGGGGTAGATTTACCAAAATTGGAGAGTGCAAAATCTGGTGCAGCTCTGCATAGTAGCAAATCAGCTTCCACGAGTAGGGCGACACTATTCGCACACTGCACTGCTGAATTACAAGATTTGATAGAACGCTACAGCCTGATGTAAGGTGTTTCTTCCTGGATTGGCATAATACCTGTAACCAATGTTCCATCTTCAGCCCTCTCCCTAGTCCTGATGCTTGTTGCATTTAGCAAAAACATTTACAATTTGAATTAGCCTATTAGCCTATCAGCCTGTGGCTTTATTGGTGCATGTTATCACCCCTCCACTCAGTGACCCCATATACTGTGCTTGAGATCTCAAGAGTCAGTACCAAGAGTCAATGGTCCTTTTCTTTGACTTGGCCCCTTTCCGGTCTAGGACTGGGTCCTGTCTGGCAGTGTTGTCCCTCCTTGCCTGTTGGCACACCTTTTAGTATTTTTTTATCTTGCTCTTGAGCTATGGCTTCCAGTCCTTGAATCAACAGCACATAGGATTAATTTTGAGAAAAATTTGGAACTGTATAACCTTTTATCTGTGAAGAAGACCTCCACTATTTCTGTTATAACGTGTTGAAATTTCTTTTGTCTTATACCTATGGGCAGTTCATCGATAGGTTATTCCTTGCTTTATTTCAATGTTGTCATATGCTATGTTATGTGCTTGTTTTTATTGATCCATTTTATTTGAATTTTCCATAAATAAACTTTGCACTTTTGTATTATACCATTCACTGTTTCTGGTCCATTTAAATCCAAGCCTTTGAGGAACCCTTTTTTGTTCATTTATTTTCATTTTATATACTATAGAAAGGTTATATTTTGTTTAATTTGATTGTGTTTGGCTGATAATAACATGATTCAAAGGAATATTTTATATTTAACGATGCGCAAAAACATTTGAGGCCCCGTTCACAACTGAATGACACCTTACGATGCTGTATCGCTTTTTTGCAGGTTTTTTGTGGCACACCAAAGAAGCTCATGTACCAAATGTTGTCACTGAGCCAGAAGCGTTTGGCGTTGTATGTATGTTTTGCTCCAATTTTCATGCATTCTATCGCACTACAACTATGGCAAAATGCACTGCGTTTGAGGTGCCATTAAGAACTTAAGCACTTGGCATTGCAAGCGCATTGTTTTGTTGCGATTCTGGAGTCTGCCCCGATGTAAACTTTAAAGCATGTCCTGTTTGCTGGTGGTTGTTGGGTTGGGTTGGGTCAGGTTGAGTTGAGCACTCTATGAATAGAGGAGGTGCACGTTTCATTCATCTGCCTGTCCTCCATTTTCATTGCTGGAAGCTGTAGTACAGCTTCCATGCATAGAGCATGGAGGCAAAAAGGGCAGGCAAAGTCAGCACTTGATGAGTGACTTTCACAGGTGCAGCCCCCCATACTAACCCAGCACTGGAAGATCACCCCTGCGGAAGTATCTGGGGGCAGAGGACTTCAAATTTCAACTGAACACAGCAGTCACCAGCACACGGGGAACTCTTCATTAATGCAAAGTACTATTCCTGGTGCTGTTTTTTTTTTTTTAAAGAAAATTGTAATTACTAAACATTAGCTTTAACTTAAAGTCATGCATTTTTCAAAGTGGTGAAATGAAAGATACTAAAAATGGCAAATAAGTAACACTATTTCACTGACATGACTTTACTCTAAAATGATGCTCTGGCAACTATTCTAAACACTCTAAAGTGTATTTACATAGATACTGACACACCTGCTCTTCAATAGGGGACTATGTATTTGCAATTCACCTCCTATTTGCCAAGGAGTGATGGTACCAGTTGCTATGATCTTAGTTTTCTTCATGTTCAATTTCAGACCAGCTTTTGCGCTCTTCTCTTTCACCTTCATTAAGAAACTCTTTAGTTCTTCTTCACTTTCTGCCATTAGTGTGGTATCGTCTGCATATCTCCGGTTGTTGATATTTCTCCCTGCGATCTTAATTCCGGCTTGTGATTTGGCATTTTGCATGATGTACTCTGCATATGAGTTAAATAAGTAGGGTGACAATATACATCCTTGCCGCACACCTTTCTCAATTTTGAATCAGCCAGTTGTTCCATGTCTTGTTCTAACTGTTGCTTCTTGACGTGCATACAGGTTTTTCAGAAGACAGGTTAAGTGGTCTGGAATTCCCATTTCTTTCAGTATTTGCCACATCTTGTTGTGATCCACACAATCAGAGGCTTTACTGTAGTCAATAAAGCAGAAGTAGACATTCTTCTGGAACTCCCTTGCTTTCTCCATGATCCAGCGAATTTTGGCAATTTCGATCTCTAGTTCCTCTGCCTCTTCGAAAACCAGGTTGTATTTGTGGTAGCTCTCAGTTCACATGCTCCTAGATCACGGCAGACGGTGACCGTAGCAATGAATTTAAGAGACGCTTGCTTCTTGGGAGGAAAGCAATGGCAAACCTAGACAACATTACAAAAAGCAGAGACATCACCATACCGACAATGTGCCGTATAGTCAAAGCTATGGTATTCCAAGTAGTAACCTATGGCTGTGAAAGTTGGACCATAAGGAAGGCTGAACACCAAGAATTTATGCTTTTGAACTATGGTGTTGGAGAAGACTCTTGAAAGTCCCTTGGATGGAAAGAAGATCAAACCAGTCAGTCCTGAAGGAAATCAACCCTGAATATTTACTGGAAGGACAGATCCTGAAGCTGGAACTCCAATACTTTGGCTACCCAATGCAAAGAGAGGACTCATTGGAAAAGACACCAATGCTGGGAAACATGGAAGGAAAAAGGAGACGAGGACGACAGAAAACAAGATGGATAGATAGCATCATCGAAACAATGAACATGAAGTTAGGCAAGCTTTGGGAGGCAATGAAGGACTGTCACAAAGAGTAGGACACGATTAAACGACTGAACAACAACAACAATGTATTTGCATCCATATATACATGTGTGTTTTAATACATGCATGTATCTTCCTTTCTTTTAGCATCTTGACATGTGATAAAGGTACCATTCCCTGCAGTAATCAGTTTTAGGTTATCATTTTTCCTAAGTATCCAAAACCCAAACAGCTTGAATCATGCACGTCATATATTATGACTACCTACAGAAATGCCTCACGTGCTTCCCAAAATAAAAGATAGCTGCTAGGTAGCAGGAAAACAAAACTTTTGATGTAGTTGTGATGTGATCTTTTATAGAACAGTAAACAAATCAGTATCCTGATGGGAATTGCTACTGACAAATGAAGGAGGAGGTCACATAAGGCAGGCATAGACGGTAGCAGCCAGGAACAGTTTCAGTGATTTAGATAACAGAAAACAAATAGGTCCCTGGTGTATAATTCATCCTACGACATGTGATAATATAAGTAGGAGGGGTTCTGTACATAGACAGATGATAGCAGGCCATAGGTTCTTTGAAGAAGCACAGTAGTCAAGGGTAGCATATACCCAGTCATAGGACACAAGAAACATAACATGTTTTTCATTATAGTCTAAAAACATCAGAAACAAAGGCCTGGGAATTAGCAAATATTAGCTTAATCTTATACACCAGGTATATTCTACCTGATAAATGAACACTATGTAGGTACTGAAAATAAAATTACATCTAACTGTATATACTGTATACAAATAGGTAAAAAGTGAAAAAAGAATTATCAAGTAAAAAGAAAATCAAATGCACTTGCCCAGCTGGATGCGTATGTTGTCATAGAAACTAACTACATACAGTTAGCCCCCCCCCCCCCCCCCTTCATCAATAAATTGTATCCAGCCAAAACTTTCTTATTTTAGGATAGAGTTGGGAAGGGTCTTGTCAGGTTTAGACTGCTATTTAGGACACTTCTTCTCAGAAGTGGACAAAATGATCGAATCTATGAACTTTTAAAACCCATCAATTTCATCAAAATTATTATTAAGTGTAAGGCGCATCAAACAATCTTTTTGATCTTCCAACGGTCTTGTTCTCTAGGACTGCAAAAGTAAGGGTAACTCCCTAACAGCAGCACAGACAGAAATAAAAATGATTTTCTTTAGTAGAGTAGGGAAAGGCTTGATGCTTGTGTGGGTACATGTCCCCAAACGCAAACAATGTGTGTTTGAGGACATGCACTCGCACCAGCACAGCTGTCTAATGCTGACCAGCGGCTGTGTTTGTGCAGCTGCTGCATCCCAATAGATGCAAACGGGACTGCCAGCCTCCGGATGCAGAGAACAGCTGTGCATCCCGTACGGGTAAAAACGGATTGGTACACCCGTGTGAATGAGCCTAAATGACTTTTCTTCCATTTACTCTTATTAATTTTCATGACATAATCTAGTTGCCTCTAGGATGGTGAACTTTCATGGTGCCCGCTAATTGCTCCTGCCATTTGTTTACAACCTTTTAATTCATTTTTTTAGAAATTAATGCATAGGGGAGGAGCCACATGCTGACGGGATGAAAGTGGAAATTGGTTGTACCTAAAAATGTAACATTAATATTAAAAATAAAACACATAAATATACATGCAAATGCACTGTATATCACAAATATAAATACATAAAACATCAATATTCTATGAAGCACTACAAAAAAGAAATCCACTACATATAGGGGTTGATTTTCAAAAACTGGAGTGTGCAAAATCTGGTGCTACACAGGAATCAGGTGGAGCAGGCAGGAGATTAGTCCGAGGAGCAAGCCAGGGTCATACATGGTTATTCAGGAGAGGCACAGTCCTTAGAGCAAGCCAGGGTCAAACCAGGGTCGGCAGTAGAATGGTCCAGAGGCAAGCCGGGTTCGGTAACAGGAAGTCCAATGAATGCAGGATACACAGAAGCAAGAGTACTGATAGCTGAAAGTGGTTGTAAATAGGGATGAGCTTCGAGTTCGAGTCAAACCCATGTTCGACTTGAACACCGCCTGTTTGACCGTTCGTCGAATTGCGAACGTTATGGGCCGTTCGCGCCAAATTCAAATGGCGCGTCACGGCCCACAATTCACTGCGGCATCGCAGTGCATTGCTGGCTGATGATTGGCCAAGCATGCACTATGACCCGCATGATTGGCCAATCACAGCGCTGTCTGTACAGAGAGCCGTAATTGGCCAAAGCCAGGGTGGCTTTGACCAATTATGGCTCAGGGGGTTTAGTACACGCCCCACACTATATAAGGCCCCCTGCGTGGCGGCCTTGCGTAGTGTGTTGCGGCGGCGGAGAGAGAGACAGTGTCATTTGATTTAAGTTAGACAGAGTAGGCAGGCGAGTCAGTTAGCTGCACTTATAGTGTATTGTGTATATATATGCATCCTAGGAGTTGTATATATATATATATACACTGTATTCAGTTTAGCTAGATCCGTTTTGGTTATTCTCTTCCTACTGACAAGCAGGCAGGTGTTTTTACAGTATTTACAGCTACCTGAAGAAAATTGCTGGTGTTCTTCTGATCCTATTAGTACCACAGGCAAGCAGCTACAGTATTTACAGTTAGTGTACTGTGTCCTCTGCGCAGTGTGCACCTAAAGCTACCTGAAGAAAATACTGGTGTTCTTCTGATACTATTAGTACCACAGGCAGGCAGCTACAGTATTTACAGTTAGTGTACTGTGTCCTCTGCACAGTGTGCACCTAAAGCTACCTGAAGAAAATTGCTGGTGTTCTTCTGATCCTATTAGTACCACAGGCAGGCAGCTGCAGTATTTACAGTTAGTGTAGTGCGTCCTCTGCACAGTGTGCACCTAAAGCTACCTGAAGACAATTGCTGTTGTTCTGATCCTATTAATACCACAGGCAGGCAGCTGCAGTATTTACAGTTAGTG